>JAEQBH010000594.1:0-600000 GCA_016808115.1 Tetrastigma voinierianum
ATCATATTGAAACTATGAATGAAGGTAATAAAGAATGTTTATATATTACCTCTATAATTTATGGGAAAAAGATTGTTACGAAAAGCTCCCAGGATTCTTGTAAGACTATGAGTACTGATGATTTAAATTTTTCAGAGAAACAAGCAAAAACTGCAATTGTCGAATAAATTCTAAGAGGAAAACTGTGGATTTTCTAGATCCCCTCGTATGAAAACGGATTTCACCGTTAGAATCCATCTCATAAATCTAATCGAACTGCATAAATCGTGTTGAATTTTTGAGACAATGATTTTTCACAAAGATTGAGACGTAACTGGCTAATCATGGGATGCCATGTGGCACCTGACTTATGGACCATCAAGGCCAAGTGTCGCCTCAGAGAATGCACGAGGTGAGAGTGGTGTGTGTCTAAACATGGGAGACACATGGCTCACCAAATGCCATGTGTCTAGCACCATGAGAATGGCTTGAGTAGTGGAATGAGAGGAGAATGGATCAAACCAAGGGAGGAGTGTTAGAACAATCGGTGAACTGGGGAGAGAAGAGGAGAATTGCTGATGGGCAAGCTCAGTTCATGGACTGAGGAATGAGAAGGAACCAAAAAACTGAGAAAGAAAGAAAGAAAGCAGCGATAAAAGGATGAGAGCCCAAACCCATTGTCAGAAGGTCAAGGATCAAGGACTCGATCCCACAAGCTACAAGAGTGTAAGGGATCTCTCCTTTCGTTTATTCTCGCTTCGGGGCCATGGAATGGTATCACGGTTGAAAGTATGGTCGTGACCCTCAATGGAGGAGAGAATTTCGCATATGCGGTAAATGCCGTGGTTTTTGGCGAGAGATGTCCAGCTTTTTCCTTCAACCCCATGACTATAGTTTTGGCCATCACTCATCCGAATCGGGCGATTCTAGTCGTCAAGTACACTAGCCTTGCAGGAGAACATATCTCTCCTGAAATAGGTCTATCCAAATTCGACTCTTCTGACTTAGAAATGCATTCAAAGGGAGCTATGTCCCGACATCGTCCCGATCAATACTAAGGTACTCTCCGTTTAAAAAACGTTGTTTCTAACACTCTCCTTGCTTTGTATCGCTTTTAATTCATAAATTTTGTGTGGTGACTTTCAGTATTAATCTCTACACTCAGTCAGGATGGTATGAGGCTTGAATCTAAAGCCATTTTGAATTGTGGATTAAATGGCCTCTCGTTAAGAGACACAATGACTTGTGTGTGTTCCAAATAATTGACTACATGGCTCGCTTGAATATGGACTCGCCTGTCACTCGCAGTCAGGACCCGATATATCATGTCTCAACCCGCATGCGGAGTTGTGTCATTAAATCGGCGACCGGGTTAGAACCATGGAGATGCATGTCAGGTGTGATGCATTGAATATGAATGTGTGGAATGCTAGCATAACAAAGATGAGTAATGATATTAGACTAAAACATATGAATTGGCCGCGGTGCATTTAGACATAGTCATTCATAGTACACTAGGACGGTGTACCAGATATGTTATCTGGCGTAGAGGTCATCTTGTAATGGCATGGTATAAAGTGCAATGGCACATCAGATTGCATAACCCGCACCCAAACATCTCATTTCATGGGAGGTGCATTGGTCAGAAATTAACACCGCGTATGGTGTTGATGGTGCGCTTGAGAAATGGATAATGGCCCAAGAGAGTCGCTGGTTTAGCTGAGATCGCCTTAACGCTTTTGGAATAAAACTATTTTATCTGAATGTCCAATGTTTTTGAATTAAAGTGGTTATCGATATTGTCCACTAAGTTAATAAAATAGTTTATCTGAGATTGTCCAATGTTTTTAATAAAACGCTTATCGAAGATTGTCCACCGTTAATAAAATAGCTTTTATCGAGAGTGTCCACTTTTGAAATAAAGCGGGTTATCGTAGACTGCCCATTATTTTTTAACAAAACATGCATTCTGAGATTGTCCAATGTTTTTGAATAAAAACGCTTATCTGAGATTGTCCAATGTTTTTAACAAAACGCTTATCGTAGATCACCACTATTTTTGAAATAAAATAGTTTATCAAGATTAACTAATGTTTTTTAATAAAACGTTTATCAAAAGATTGTCCACTATTCAATTAAAGAGGTTTATCTCGAGATTGTCCAATACTTTTGAATTAAAGCGCTTATCGACAAGTCCAATGCTTTTAAGCAGTTTTATTGAGATTGTCTAATGCTTTTGAATTAAAGCGATTTATCGGAAACTGTCTAATGCTTTTGGAATAAAGCTACGAATCGTATTTGTTAAATGGTTTAAATTAATAAAACAAAAGATTTGTTTTGGAAAATGGCTCAGATCACGTTGCACAGAATCACGTGGTGTGTGTGGTAATAGCCTAGCTGCCGACTGATTTATTACCTAATGGTACATTGGGGGATGGAGCCCGGGAAGGCTCAGTACATGGGGCATGTAGAGTGTCGTCTCATATATGGCATGTAGGATTCCAAACCAAGATACATAGTCCCATTTGGAATGTTTCATGGATCGGTGACACTATCATTTGCATGCGCATTCTAGTAGTGAAAGTAGCCTCTTGTAGGTTTCGGCTCTACCGGGCGTGTTAGCTCACCCGCCGTGGGACTCCTTTCGTGCACAAGACACACGTGTAGATTCCGCGCCTCCTAGAGGCCGGATCTTGAAGTGAGCCGACCGTGGGCCTGACTGAGGTTTTGCTTTGCGCATGAGGACTCCAGTAGTTTTAATACATATCATGTTTTGTATATTAGAACACACTTGGTTCTATAGATGTATATTTTTGTACCATATGTGAGAGTGTTGTGTTTTGGACTCTTACGGACTATATAAGGTAATTCCTGTATATTTATGAATTAAATGACCAGGAATGAGTCTCAACACATGAGACATATGGGTGTAATATCGGGACACCCGATGTTCACATGTTTCAGCAGGTCGATGGGTTTTCAACGTGACCCCCGGGTTGGGCGTCATAATTCTCCTCTAGGTTATATCATACAACCATAAAGCCAATTGAGTCATATGCTGTAATGAACCATAAGTTCAATGACCCAAAGATTTTTACTATTTGGCATAACAGGCTAGGTCACCTTGGATCTTCAATGATGCGGCAAATCATAGATCAATCACACGGGCATCCATTAAAGAACCAAAAGATTCTTTTGCCCAATTAATTTTCTCTTCTTTATGGTCCTCTTGCTCTCACAAGGTAAGTTGATAGTCGACCATCATTTAATAAAATCATAAAGTCCGAATCACTAATCTTTTTAGAAGAACACATTTATATGTGGACCTATTCATCCAACATGTGGACATTTTCATTATTTTTATGGTCCCATTAGATGTCCCAACTAGATGGTCATTAATGCAACATTTTCTTTCCACAAGAAATGCTGTCTTTGTTAGGCTCCTCAACAAATGACCAAATTAAGACACAATCTCTTGATTACCCAATCAAGATAACAAGACTTGAAAATGCCGATGAATTTATCATAAACTCTCAATGACTATCAGATCAATCAGATATATTGAGCATCCCGTTGCTCATGTTCATACCCAAAATGGTTTAGTAGAGTCCTTGATCAAACATCTTCACTAATAACTAGACCACGCTCAATGATGAAGCACTAAATTACCAACATCTATCTAGGGACAAGTCAGGATGCATGCTACAAGTCTAATAAGAATTCAAATTTCAACATCTAACCATGAGTACTCCTTCACAACTCAGACCGGGTAAACAACCAAATATTTCCCCACTTTACACGCTTTTTTGTTACGCATCCATGTACCAATCGCACCCAATAAAATTAAATGGGTCCACAATGTAGACTTGGGATTTATGTAGGTTTTGATTCGCCGCTCATCATAAGATATTGAACCCTTAACGTAGAGATGTTTTGTTTTATTTGCAGCATTGTCATTTTACCGAAATTGTATTCCCACCATTAGAAGGAGAAAAGTTTCCATTCCGTAAGAACGACGAGTTCACTTAATGCATCCACATTATCTCATTTTTGATCCTCGTGATAAATCACGGAACTGGAAGTTCAAAGGATCATTCATTTACAAAATCTCGCAAATCAATCACCATATGCATTCGTTGAAAGAAAGTGACACATATCCTAATTGTTAATGCTCCAACATTTCCGATTGAGGTCCTAAAGGATGTAAAGAAAATGAATTTAAAACATGCTTGAAGCGTGGGAGACCAATTGGGTCAAAAGAAGTAGCTCCCCAGAAGAGGAGAACAAAAGCAAAGAAAAATGCCCCTGCAGAGGAATATGATGAACAACGAGCTCCTGTAGAGGCATATGGTGAACAACGAGCCCTCGTAGAGGCACATGCATATTGAACAAAAAACTTTTGAAGATATGTAAAATGGATAAATATCTCTAGAAGAGGCAAAGGCACTAAAATTGTGGGAGATTTCTGCACAAAAAGTGAAAAATGGATCTAAAATAATTTTGTCAGGATAATATTTTTGCTTTCCAAGTGGCCTTAGACATCATACAAACTGATGATGATGATCCCGAACCACAAAATGTGGATGAATGTAAACAAATAAATGATTGGTCAAAATGGGAAGAGGCTATGCAAGCATAATTGCATTCGTTAATAAAACAAGAAGTGTTCGACTCAGAATCCGCATCACCGTATGTAAAGCCTGGTTGGGTACAAATGGGCATTTATATGAAAGCGCACGAAAATAATAATATCATAAGGTATAAAGCACAATTAGTGTTTCCAAGGTTTCTTACAAATGACTACGAGGAAACATATTCTCGTTCGTTATGGACGCAGAATCACATTTCGGTTTTTGATAAGCATAGGAGTATCTAAAGGACTAGATATGTGTCTCATGGATGTTATCACTGCATATTTATATGGATCCAAAGTCCTTCAAGGATTTAAACTTCCTGAAGCAGTTAATACAAAACCTCGTAGCATGTACTTAATTAAGCTACAACGATCTTTGTATGGATTAAAACAATCCAGACAAATTGGTACAATTGCCTCAGTGAATATTTACTAAAAGAAGGATATGTGAATAACCCTATATGTCCATGCATTTTCATTAAGAAATCAGAAATCGGACTTGCAATTATTGTTGTTTATGTTGATGATTTAAATCTTGTTAGGACTCTTGAAGAGCTGGCAAAAACAAAAAAAAATTTGAAATGAAAGGTCTTGGAAAAACAAAAAAATTTCTTGGCCTGCAGATCGAGCATTTTCCAAATGGAGTGTTGGTTCATCAATCAACATGTATTAAGAAAATCTTGAAGCTTTTTAATATGGATAAAGCACATCCATTAAGCTACCTTATGGCTGTTGGATCACTTGATGTGAAAAAGGACCCATTTCGTCCTTATGAAAAGGGTGAGGAATTACTTGGTCCGAAAGTACCATATCTTAGTGTTATGGGTGCACTTATGTACCTTGCTAATTATACTCGCCTAGATATTGCTTTTTTTATTAATTTATTAGCTATGTATAGTTTTGCTCCAACCGTAAGACATTGGAATGGAATCAAATATGTATTGCGATATCTTCGCAATTCATCGAGCATGTGACTATATTTTATTTGAATGAGTCAAACAAAAACTAATAGATACGCAGATGTGTGGATATCTCTTCATATCCACATGTTTTACATCACAAAGTGGGTATGTTTTAAATTACAATTGAATTGTCATTCATGGAAATCTATCAAGTAGACAATGGTGGGCCACATCATCAAATCATTCGTAGATTCTGTACCAAGAGGTAAGTTTCGTGAATGCATATGGTTAAGATCTATGATCCAATTATATTCAAGAATCGTAATTCCTCTACCAAAGATAACCCAACAACCTTATTCGAAGATAATGCAAATGTGCATTAAAATAAATCAAAGGGGGTTATACTGGCGGGAGATAGAACTGAAGCATTACTTCACCAAAATTCTTGTATACACATGAGCTCCAAAAGAATGGTGAAATTGATGTCTAGCAAATACGCTAAAGTGATAATTTAGCATATCTATTCACAAAGTCATTACCAACCTCAACATTCAAGGAGTTAATATATAAGATTGGAATGCATTAGTGTTCAAACCAAACTTTATGATGTGATCATGTATACCAAACTTATGGTACTGCCACCTTAGAACTTTTCAATCCCCAGCAACGGCGCCAAAAACTTGTTAAGACCATTTTTCATATACATGAAAAAATGGATTTGTTCTTTTTTTGTAAAATCACTCATTTAAATTTGTGTGTGTGGTCTTGATCACTGCAAGTGCATAGGTCATACAAGTAATAAAAGTGGATATTTAAAGTCCAAATATCGCTCCTAAGGAGGAAGGATGATAAAATCAAAAATACTAACTACCCTAACTACCAAGATCATTACTATTCGAACTCCAATCGTTATGATGATAAGAGGACTAAAAATGCAGCCCTAGACTCCGAATCTTAATATACAAAAAAAAATAAAGTTTAATAAAATCGGGTTGAGGATTCATTGAGCGAGACAAAACTAGACATGGATCAATTAGTACACCACTCGTGACTTCGATTCATAACTCAAATCCATAAATTGGAAAAACTGAGTTTGCCAAAGATGCAAGGTAGTATAGTTTTATTTCTCCCTAACAATACTTTTCACCAATTAGTTCATATTCCATTAAGACATAGATTCGAATCGCTACTTGTAATATATAATCCTTTCTAAGATTTGAAGTATTTTTCTTTTTTTCAGACTTTTTTATACTCGTATCTTGAGACTAAAGAATTCCTCAGCCTCATGCACAGGATATCGCAAGTCTTCCTCCACCTGACACACCTTTAATCCTACACTTCATGAAAATTTCCATCTCCTTGATTAGATCTTTACTAAATTACAGATCATAATCACTCAAGTATAAAAATGAGAGACCTCTCGAGGATTAACCGATACTTCATTTAACTATCCTCAAATTATAAGTAAGTTGGTGATCTATCTGAGTAATCCTTCAAAGTTCATTAGCTCTATAAGATTAGTCTACCATACCCATATGAACTCCGCGCTTCACACTCGGGATTCTCCATCTCTCGTGTCACTAAGAGGCCTCTCGAAATCAAAGAAATGCAGATTACGTTATCTTTGCATCGGGTACACTCGCACTAGTATCGAGAACAAGTAAATCTATAAACAATACCAATCAAAATAAATTTAGGAATTTTAATTAAAGCTTTCTATCCACCTTATGCAAAAATGACTATCATCACTTGACCCATTTCCCTAGTGAGCTCAACTTTTCAAACTGGTTCACTCATATCGCTGACTAACTAATTTGAAAATTCATTGGAAATCATAAATGGAAACTGAAATTAAATGAACTCTAAGAACTTTCCATCATCCATTTAAATCAAACAAAGAATGAAATAGTGATACTCAGAAGAAATACTAGCCTAAAGTCGCACTTCAAGATAATACCTATAAATCCGTAAAATTAAAGGAAAACTAACAAAATAAGCTACACTAAAACTAAATCTACTAAAATGGAAAATAAAATAAAAATAAAAATATACAAGAGTCTTCAACCACCCGCACGCCTGAGTCATAAGCTCCGCATACTGCCCTAGAAGCATCTATTTATAGATTTCCAATGTTGGGCCTCACTTCATTAATTGCGCTCAGGATCCCCAAAATTTCGGGCCCAAATCGGGCCCCTCATTTACATGACAGAAGCCTTGTCGCAACGCAGCTTCGCCTCGTCGCCCGCCCATCGTGAGCTTCCATGCCCCATCAGACCCGTCCCTCTAGGCTCTGCTCTGAATTGTGTCGCGACATACTTTGATAATGTCGGCTATAGATTTTAGTCAAGAGTCTTGTTCCCTCATTATGACAGAATACCTAGTGTCGCGACACCTAACCCGTTGCAACCACCTTCCCCATGTCCTTCGTCTCCATAGAACTGGCCGCAAATATTCTTTCCTTGTCGCGACAAACATTTCTTTTAGCCTGTTAATTTTTCATGATAGAGTTTCTCTCCTGGCCGCGACAAAGATTTCTTTGAGATCTTGTAATTTCCCTCACGCGACAGAGACTCCCTTACCGCTGATGCTTTTCTTTTCAATTTCTTCGCCATTGAGTCGTGTCATGATATAAATCTTTGTTTCGACACATTTGCCTTAGCTATTCTCAGTTCTTCTTCAATTTCTGTCGCGACCTAATTTTACTCTATCGCGACAGAATTTTATCATTCCATAACTTTTATTGTCGCGATAGAAAACTTCTTTGTCGTGACACAAGTTTTTCTTTCAACTCTTGATTATGTCGCAACAAGAATTTCTTTGTCTCCATTCTTCTCAGGTTGCCCTCACCTTCTGTCGCCATAGGAATCACCTCCTTCATGGTTTTTGTTTGTCGCGACAAGATAATCTTGTCGTGACAGCAGATTTTGTTGCTCTCGGGTTTTGGATTCGAATGTTATGTCGCCGGTCAGATTTTCTTTATCATACAACAATTCTTCCTGTGAAATGGCTCGACAAGCAAAAACTTGGTCGCAACATAAAAACAATTGTCTCAACTCGATCAGGTTGTAACTGGTGCAATTCTATCGCGACAGATTGTCTTTGTCGCGATGTAGTTCATATTTGTTCATCTTCACTTTTGCGTTACGATAAAATTATATTGTCGCGACACACCGCTGGCTTCGTTTAATTGTCATGACAACCTTGCTGATTGTTGTGACAGTTTTCTTCATAATCTTCTTCAATAATGTCGCAATAGAAAAACTCTATGGCGCAACAAAATTTCTCTTTTATCTTGAATTTTGTATCACGACATACAAAAATTATGTCAAGGGCAAAGATTAACAGATTTTCCACATTTTTTCGCTTCTTTCTACTTGTTTTCTTTCTTTTTTTTCAATAACACCTCGCAAAACATAAAGTCGTGAATATTCCATACTCTGGGCATAAAAAATAGATCTAAACTCGTTAAAAAATATGAAAGAAAATGGATTAAAACTAGATGCTTAAGACTCATCAAATTCGCCTTAAACTTAAAGTTTTGTTGTCTCAAGCAAATAAAAGAAATTTTGTTCATTCTCAAAACAATTCAAATTCTTTATTTTTAAGAACATTTTTCGTCTAAGCTCAATTGGAGTAGGAACATATGTCGGCCTGTAAATTACTTCTAAACATGTTTCCAATCTAGAATCAAGAAGATTTTACATTAAGTTCACTGAACCAACAAATAATTCATATGGTGTAACAATTTAATTATTCAATCCTAATTTTTGTGTGTGTGCTGGTCTTTACTCTTTTCTTGCGACGCCTTAATCTTCTCGGGTAATACCTCAAATGGGCCTCCTCCTCTTTCATTTTAAAGTCCCATGCTTATTTATCATATTAATCTCCACTAATGTGGTAAGTATAACACCACCTTCTTAATCAAATAATAGGTCTTTTTAGCTCAGAATGTGTGGTCAGTGATCGGGAAGATAATTAGACATTTTAGGCTTAATTTACCCACTTTACCGACAAATTACACTTCGCTTCCTTCGATGCATCCCTTGTTTTCATTGTAAGTTTCTAACCCTCCCATAAGGTTTGTGCATCTTTATGCATATTCTTCATTGTGGTGCCTTTTTCTCTTTTCATTCACACATAGAAGATAACTTCTCTTCCCTATTTTAGAAGCTTTTTCACTTTTCATTTGTCACCAAGTTTTATGGAATGGTGCAATGTTGGTCTTTTTAAGCTTTCTACCACCCTTAAAGAACTTCTTGGGTTAGTAACTCTCATACCAAATGGCATTAGGCACAGTCGAACACCCTAAGAACTTAATGGTTCAAGGAGAAGGCCACAAGACCAAACTCATTCCTCCTTGATGTTTTACTTTTCACAGCTTCTTTCATAATCCTCTTCATCTTTTCTTTCTTTTTGCATAGTCTTTTCAACTCCTTTCCATCATTTTCAAGCAACTTGAAATAATATTCTCAAACTTGTCCTTGTCCTTGATGTACTTCTTATTCGATAATCTCAGTGAAAATAAGGTTCTTTAATGTAGGATTATGTTTAGGGAAGAAAATTGGCTTTCTATTTGTTTGCTGATGATGATTGGATATAGCTCAAATAAGGAACTAGTGTATATGCTTATGCATATACAAAAGGGCAGGCTTTGAAAGGCTCAAACTTCCAAGGATGGCCTAAATCATTTCCTATTAGTGGTATTACCCTAGGATTTCGCCTTGACTAATAATCTAACAAGTTCTAGGACATTAGAGAGCTTACTGTGATGGATCCCAGAAGATGTTCCTAGTCTTAGCACAATTTCTTTCTTGAGTTATCATTGACCATAAAGTTTATCAAGATTTTTATAACCAAACCGTTTACACAAATGTGACTATAGTCTTATCTGCTCCATCAATTTATTAAAGTCTTCCTTAATTCGTTGAACATTTATTCATAATCTCACAACTTTCCATTTCCATTCATTTCATCCTACTCCCAATGCATCTTATCATTTTGTCTGGGTTTCGAGATTTGTTGTCAGGTTGCCTAACAATTCACGGTAGATTCATTTTAATCATTCTTTAACTCAAAAATAATCCAACACAACCGCAATTTCATTCTTTCATCAATTTCTTTATTCAACAAACATGCTGCAACAATTGATCAATAGCTTCGTAGATGGTTTCTCAATTATTTCAACTAGTTGTCTTAAAACTTCATCAATTCAAACTTATTCTCACAAGTAAATGCAAAGAAGGAACGCACATAAACACAAAATTTCACAAACAAAGGAACACTAATTTCAAGATGTAAAATTGCACAATTTAGTATTTCAAAGTTGAATGTTTCAAGAGTGGACATTATGTACAGAGAGGGAGAAGAGTATGGAAGAGCAGTAGAGTCAAGTTTTTTTCTATCATGCCTATGGAGGGAGGTGTGTTAATCAACAGTCTAATATATACCTAGCCGCAGGTTAAGAACTCAAGAATTTAGACTTGTGGCTAACTTAACTTATCGCTTCCACTGCTTAGTAATGTAATACCCATGGTTAGGATAATTGCTTCATTATTTCATTTTGTCTCGCCAATAGAATTAAGGTTCTCAAACTCACCCTGCATGCAGTGCATTTTGATCAAGCCATGATCATATCCAAGCTTTCCATCCAAAGATTTCTCCTCAGAGTTCAAGGTGCCCCTTCAATTATTCGTCCTTTTTTCACTCAGAAGTTCTTATCTCCTTCTCGGGTGCCCTCAGACAGATACCCAAAGGCATCCGCCTCTACAGCTAAGTTCTTCCTCCATAGCATCCTCTCTCTCTCTTTCATGATCTCGAGTAGCTCACTGCTCCTTCTGAAAATGGGCCTAAGAGAAAAACCATCATCTTCGTCTCTCAATTCTTCACTACCTTTGTTCTCTTATCTCCCATCTACTTTTCCATTCCTCATCTCTCTTTGCTTTAGCTTCTTCCAAGTATCGTCCCTTCTTTTTTCAACTTAGCCTCCATGTACTCATCCCCAGTTACACTGAGCTTCACTGTCACCCTCTTCCAAGCCGCTTCATGGTCAAAGAAGTCTAGCACGCAGCATTTCTATTTGTGAGGCTCGAGCTTTGGCTTGTTCGATGGACTTTGGTTTCACCTCAGGGGGAAAAGGTCGCATTGGGCCCACGCTTGCCTTTATGGGAGCCCCATGTTTCATCTTCAAATTACATCAGATTTAATGGTTCTTCTTCTTCCCATACGTACCAATTGCCTTCCCGTTTCTATTTTTAGGCCCCTTGGTGATTCCTGTTAATGTCAGGGGCGATGTCTTGGGGTAGTTCTCCTCTTCTTCCTAATCTCCTTGGACACCACCCAAGATGTAGAGTCTTGAAATCAGTGCTGGGTGAGGAATCAGCCCTTTGTATCCTCCTTTCAGAGGTAACTTAGAATCGAGTTTTCATTATTTTTCCCACACTTAATTTCTCACCTGAGGATGACAGCAGAATAAGACTCCGCCTTTCTCCCGATCGTGCATGTGTTTAAATAACATGATCGAACATAAAAATAAAACCGTACCTTTGTTGGTTCAAAATGTTCTCCGCAACCACTCATGGTTTTTCATGGTGACCACTTTCCTTTGCCATCGCAGCGTGCCCACAATCTTCCGGTAGTTAGGTGTTTCCACCCGCCTTGAATTTCGACTCGACTTTTCCCAAAGATCAGATATGATATCTATCATTTGTTCTTCAATAAGGATATCCATTTTCCTCTTACATATACAGGTTTATCCTTCATCCCGACTATATTTGAGTAGAACTCTTTCACCACATCTACAAATCCTCGGAGCTCGTGCCTAAGATTCGTGCCATGTGGTGATCCTAATCAATAAAATTTATCCTGTTTCCCCATCATGGGTCAGAGTCAAGCCATCGCAAAGATAGCTATTTCAGTGTAGAACACGGATGGGTTTTCTTCGCATAAATGATTTGAAATGGTCAAAATTGGTGAAGTAAATTTGATTTTGGGGTTCAAGTTAAACAGGGGGTTTGGGGCGTTTCATCGATCGTTTAAAATGTTAAAAACGTAAAATAGAACCCCTTGAAGTGTTGTGCCACCGGGTTTAGGGTTTCAAGGTAACCACATGTCCTGGGCAGTTTTTCTCGTCTGGAGTACTTATTATAGTCATTTCCTAACCCGATCTTCATTTAGCTTTAAAAATCTGTAACCCTATGATTTTCCTTTTGAAACATAGCATTTAAATGGGCATAAATGTTCCTAATAAAGGAAAACGTGATCTCAAAAACCCTAATCCATGATAATCACAGGAGACAATCCACCTGGTGCCCCAATGGATCTAGTGAAAGTATCCACTAACCAAAACACAAATACACATTGCAGAGAGCGCTAAGAGATTTTAACCTAAGTGAGAAGCAAGAACACAAACAAACCATAACACGTATGCTAAAAAACAGGAACCGCAGTTACCTCCACACCCTAGCCAAATGTACCATCCTCTTCAAGGAGGAAGAGGTTCACCGAACATCCTCCCCAGCTGTCATCCTCGCAGGAGTGTTTCGCAGCCGAGAAAATGGAAAAAGAAAAGGAAAGAAAAAGGGAAAAGGAAGTCGCGGAAACCCGCCTCCCGCATCGTATATCCAAGTCAAGTCCGCTGGATTTGGTGGGCCAACCGAGACTTATATGCGATGCTCGTAAGGAAGTTACTAAAAACCAAAATCTGGTTGGGTTATTACGCGGTAAAATGGAAAAACCAAAAGCAAAAGCAAACAGGAAGCGTGAAAGCAGAATCCGGCAACAGGAGGAATAAAGCATGGCCGAGCTTCGAATAAAGGCTCGCAGAGAAGCTTTCCGCAGCGGGTGTTTTTTCACATTTTGCTCTTTCTTTCCTTTTCCGATCTTTGGATCTCGCAATGCTGAGTTTGACTTGAATTCTTCTCGTGTCGATCGACCTAACAATTTTGGCAGTACAATTAGCTCGCAAAAACTCGCAAAATTTGCCACAAAATGCATCATTAAAATAAGAGGGACCTTAATGTGCAATCGCAAATCAGGAATGATTAGTACACAAAAAGCACTCAAAACCTATAATAAATAGTGGCTCAAAATATACCTCGGGCACTAATCACCACAAATAGATGCCATTCCTTTCTATCAACTTGAATGAGAAACCCATTTGTTAAAGCCTCTTTTCCAATGAAGTTTCAGACAAGTGGGCTTGTCCTTCCAAGCAACATAAGCCAAGGTCGTAGACCTAGTCACTAGCTTGTTTGCCGCTTCGCTCTTCATTTCATCTTTCCTTTCTATAGATTCTTCCACCTGTTTCACTAAACACTGCTTACCTCTGGGTCCCTTTTCACCTTGCTTCCCCATCGCCAGTGTGGCCTAAGTTGTCTCATTTTCCCACTCAAAGATACTTTCCACAGATTTCGTTAAGGTTTGGAACCGTGCCGTGGGCTCGTACATCGTGAGAGCGAAGCTAGTGGATCTAGGTTTCAACGAGTGAGAGAGATTTGCTGCTGAGGCTGAATGGTTTGAATGTTATGGAGGCGGCATTTAATTTCTTCTCGCCTTCAAACTTTTCTATTTATAGGTCAAGAGTTGTTGTGCTTCATTAATTTTCGTGACAAAGTTTTGACCGAAATTTGAGCCCTTGTTGATCTGGTGTCGTGACATAAAGAAATGATGTCGCGACATAAATTTTTCACTTCATTTTGGATTAGGGCAATTCTTTGTCACTACAAAGCAAAAAATTTTGTCACGATAGGAAATTGTCTTTTCTCCAATTGAATTATGTCATGACTTATTGATTTCTGAGGTTCATGTTGTTATTTCGCTTTACAAAGAAAGCATGTCGCAACGTAAATCCTTTCCACTTAATGCATACTTGTGAAACACATGTTATCACTGCAAAACAATTTCAATTCAAGCATGAACAACAATTCTTTCTTCACTCCACATCAGCACCATCAATCTATCTCAATTACCAAAGATTCAAACAAATGGGTATAAAAATGTTTGATAATTATTCTAACAACCATCAAATTCTCCAAACTTCAACTATGCATTATTATTAAAGAAAATTCGTGGAAATAGAAATACTCCCTTGTAGCCATTTTTTGCATATTTTAGTTCGAGAAAGTGGGCTTTCTAATAACATTTCTTCCCCAGCTCACCTCTTCTCTCGTTCCTCGAAAAAAAAAAAAATACAAAGAAACTATCAAAACACATAACAAATTTCTAGCAAAATTTAAAACTAAATTTCAAAACTCATATAACAACATTAATCAATTCTCAAACTAAAATTTTTCTTAGGTTGTTCTCAAGAAGCCGCTCTATTAATGTCCTTAGTCGTGACACTTTCTGCACGTTCTCTATTTCAGCAAAACTCTTTCCCTTTTCAAAATCTAGATCTACGATTTAAGTGCTTCCTCCAAGATAATGCTTTAGTCTCCTCGACTTATTTACTTTGGGAATTCACTTCCAGATTCATCTTTGAAGCTACTACTCCAAAGGGTACTTGTTACCACTATGTAAGGACCACTCATCTCGACTTCACTCTTGGAAATAGCTTGAACCTGGAGCTGTATAAGAGGACTTGCTCTCCAACCTTGAATTCCCTCCTCATAATCTGATCATGCCACCCTTGTCTTTTCGTAAATTCTGGCATTATCATAAGCTTCATTTCTCAACTCTTCCAATTCATTCATTCGAGTAGTCTCTTTTCCTTGGCAGCCTGAAAGTTACAATTCAATTTCTTGATGGCCCACATAGCTTTGTATTCCAAGCTTCAAAGTGGGAGATGACAAGGTTTTCCAAATATAATTTTGTATGGGGATATTCCAATGGGCTTTGTGTTAGCTCTATAAGCCCACAATGCATCATCTAGCTTTATAGACCACTCATTCCTTCTTGTATTTACTGTTTTCTCTAGAATTTTCTTAATTTCCGTATTGGAAATTTCTGCTTGCCCATTTGACTTAGGGTGATAGGCCAAACCCATCACATGTCTGATTCCATATCTTCTCATGAGTTTTAAAATTTATTTGGTAAAAATGGATTCTTCTCTATCATCGATGATTGTTTTGGGTGCTCCAAATCTCCCCTCAAAATATTTCTCGAATAAAGCCCACTAATCGTGCCGGCATCATTTCTAGGACAAAATGTGATAAGCTTCCACCCATTCACTACATAATCCACAAACTAGAGAATGTATATGTTACCAAAGATGATGGAAAAAGTCCCATGAAGTCTATTCCCAAACATAAAAATCAAGACCACTAGAATTCTCATAGGCATTTCCTCTCTATTTCTTTTGCTTAAAAGTTGCCCATTCTCCCGATACAATTATCAAAATGTTTTACCCACTCAAAACAGTCTTTGAATAGGGTAGGCTAATAAAAACCAGATTGCAGAATTTTCTGGGTTGTTTTGTCTCCTGCAAAGTGTCCTCCATATGGTGATGCATGACATTTCTCCATAATACCACCTAATTCTGTTTCAAGAACACATCTCCTTATGATCATATATGCTCCTCTTCTATAAAGTAGTGGGTCATCCCAAATATAGAATATGTAATCAGTTCTCAATTTTCTTCATTTCAGAGGGGCCTTAATCTCAGTGGTACAACCTCGCAAGCCGTAAATAATTAATATCAAAGATACCAAGGTGTTTGGAAACCGACAAATGTCAAATAGCTTCATCAAGAAAATTTTCTGGTATTTCGGTTCCTTTTTCATTTCCAGTAGTCATTTCCAATCTAGACAAGTGATATGCTATCACATTGTCACTACCCTTCTTATCTTTGATCTCAATATCAAATTCCTGTAACATCAATACCCATCTGATCAATCTTGGTTTGGCCTCCTTCTTTTCCATTAGATATCTAATTGCAGCATGATCAATGTGTATTATAACATGGGACCCCAATATGTAAGGCCTGAATTTTTCCCAAGCAAACACCATTGCTAGCATCTCCTCTTTTCTGCTTTCGTTGAGTAGTTTTCATGCCTCATTAAAGGTTTTGTTGGCATAGTATATGGCCTTGAATATCTTTAGTTCTTTGTCCCAATACAGCCCATTGTATAATCACCGACATCACACATAATTTCATAGTCATTGTTCCAAACAGTGTCAAATACGATGGGAGTCGCTACTAATCAAGACTTGATTTCATCAAATGCGACCGCATGATTCATCAAAATCGCCAATTTGTATCTTTTTCCAACCGCTTCACATAATGGTCTGGAAATTTTGAGAAGTCCTTTTTATGAATCTTCCGTGAAAAATCCAAAGTGAAGTCCAAGGAAGCTTCTTATCCTCAAGTATCGCTTTCGTAGTGCAGATAAGAGTTTTTATAAATAAATAACTTTGCTGGTTTACTTCCAATCCGCGCAACATAAATTCTCAGGTCCCAAGACAATACCTTATGTTACCATAAAATGGCATTTCTCCTAATTTAGAGCTAGATTTTTGTCTTGACACCTCTAAAGTACTGTTTCTAAATTTTCTAAGCAATTCTCAAAACAGGATCCATATACTGAGAAGTCATCCATAAAGATTTCCATGATCTATCAAAGTAATCTTTCAGAGTTCATTAGTTTCATAATATTAGTCTAACATACCCCTAAGTTACTGGTCTTTACCTAAGAATCTCCATCTCGTGTCTACCAAAGGGCCTCCAGAAATCAAAGCAAAGATATAGCTCTTTTCTAGGTGTAAGCTACCGATATTCGTAACAATCAATATATGAATAATATTATTTATATAAAATCACTCTTCAAACCCACAAAATAAACTGAAAATCAGTAAATTTGAATGTTCAACAATTAATCCCTACCTCTAGAGCGTGTTTAATGTTCCATTACTGGATTCTAATCATCACCAACCAAACAAAAAGTCAGAAAAATGAAGAAAAAAATCAAGAGATAAGGAGTAAGATTCAAATCAAGGATTCGAAGCCACCTTTTGTCTAAAGAAAATGAAATATAAATCTCATGTACAAAGACCTAAATCTCTTCAATATAAATAAAACTAGTCTAAAACAACTCCAGATCTACTAAAAATCAAAACTAAGCTACAACTAAAGAAATGTTGAACCCGAAAAGCTCCAACTCAACTCCTTCAGTCTAACAAACACAGCCCACTACCTAAGCCAAGAATAAAAAAAAAAGGAAATGATGCACTAAAAAAAATAACCCCTAGCTTAAAAAAAAAAACTGAAAAAATGGGAAGGTTTTAGAGAGAGAAACCCCATGAGAGGTGTTCTCCCACCTCCTATCCTCCCCTAAAAACCTAAAAAATGAGTATTTATAGTCCTAAGGTGAAATGGGCTTGAAAACAATCCAAAAAACATCAGCCACATTTCGGTTTTCAAAGCATGAGCTGCGACATCAATATCCTGCAGTCGCGACATCATCATTATGACCATCGAGTCACAACATCAGTATCCTCGAGTCGCGACATCAACATTCTAGAGTCACCCACATCACTTCTAGAGTCGCGACATCAACATTCGCTTAGCAACCAATTTTTCTTTTCTCCAACTTCGAGGCTATAATCCCTTTTTCATATAATCTGGATTTAGGCGTGTGAGGTGTCTTGAAAGCCTTTTGAATGTAAATGCAACCATGAGTGGAGTTGAACCATTTGATGCTCCAGATGATATAAAAATTCATCTTCCCAATGATGAGTTGTGAGACATCCAATTAACTTCTTTAAACATTTTGCATCCTTTTCACAAATCACTTGCTTTCCATCAAGAATCCTACAAACCAAGTTTAGAGGAAATGTTATGATTTTACATGAATTTGACAGCAAATACTAAAATAGCATGTGAAATGGACTTTAAAACAAAGATGAGTTTTACACTATCAAACACCCCAAACTTCTAAAGCTTTGTCATTCTTAGGGCAATGAAAGAAAGAAGTTGCTTTTGTCCCTAAGCAAATGGAAGAGAAGCATTCATTTCACCCTTTTATTTAACCAAAAATCGAGTAATCAAGCTTGTCAAGGGGTATGTATATGTGCCTCTAAGCACTTCCCTTTACCAAAATAGAGAGTATGATCAAGATAATTTATTTATTTTAATAATGAATTAATCTCATAATAGATAAATTTATACTATGGTTCTCACTAGTGTGTGTGTGGTCTTCCTCAATCCAAACAATTGCAAGTTACATGAGTTTATGAGAATTAAGATAAGTATGCGGATCTCCTAAGATAGTATATCTATGTTCCATAGGCTTCACTGTTTTATCACTCTTACCAATGTAAAATACATAACTCTTAAGATCAAGTAGGTCTTCATGTGCTTGTAATGTAAGGCTTAGGCAAGGGGTAGTTGGAGTAGCCGCTCTTAGGCCATGAACTTACCCAAACATACATATTTTCCTTCATTCATCAAGCCACACTCCATCCCTATTCTCATCATCAGCACAATGATACTCTCAAGCACCCCAAAACTGGTTTGGGTACATCTCATTCCATACTCCTCATATCACCTTTCAACTATACACAAATTCTGCATTCTTTCAACAAACACCAAGAAGCTTTTTTCTTCAAGACAAGGTTATTAGAGTGGTGCAATGTCTAAACCCCCTTAAGCTTTCTACTAACCCTTAGCGAGCTTTAGATTAATAGCTCCCAAACTAGTCGGGTCTTTAGGTACTAGGTGTCGAGACACCCCTTTAGATTTACTTATTTCTAGTGAAGGGAGGCTACGAGGCGACTCACCTTCCTCGACTTCTTTTATTCTATTTTTGCTTCTTTTCAATTGATATTTTTTATGTTTTTTTATTTTTTTCTTTTCCTCCTTCCTCTTCTCAAATTTTCAACCTCTCTTTTAATTTTCAACTTAACTCCAACTCAACTACTTTAAAAATAACTCCCAAACTGCTCTCACTACATTTCGCTTATGTTCAAGTCCTCATGTCATGGGTAAGTTTGGTTCTTTATCGAGGGATAGTGATATAGAAGGTTGTTGGCTCTCAAACCTTGGTTCTTATGGAATGCACTTTCGCTCTTAAGGCTCAACGGTTTGGTACTAGAGGAATATGCATATGCATACTAATAGAGTTAGCTTGAAAGGCACAAACTTTCCAAGGATGGCCTATATCATTTCTCAATTGTTGTGTTGCCTAGGATTTCGCCTCAAGCGATATAGAACAAGTTCTAGAACCAATGGAGATCAAAGATAGATGGATTCTCATAAACCTTCTCTAACCTAAGAAAAAATACTTAGTGACCAAGTGCATGGATTTTGAGAAACCAATGTGACTAAATAAATTTATTAGAGATTACTCATTGCTTTAAGTCCTATTATTATTCTAATATTGCCCATATTTCAAGGGTTCAATTATGGTCTTCATTGACATCACAACTACTCCAAGCAAAACTCAATTAACTCAAAGAAATTTTTTATTTTTATTTTTTTAATTCTATTTTTATTTTATTTTTAGGTTTTCAAACTTTTCAAAATTTTATTGGTTTTTCTACAATATAGGCTACTTATTTACACTCTGAATCAAAATTGAGTGCATGGGTAGGGATAAAGGGATCATACAACATGCTCAATAAATCAATCAACAAGTTTACTCAACAAGCAATGATCTCAATATGTCCCAAGCATGTCAAAATCAGATCTCGCAATTTATTCGAAAGTGTATGTGTAGACAAAATCCTAACTAATAAAATAAACCAAAACTAAGAGATAAGTTTGAGCATCAAACAAAGTCATCATCCATAAAACCACACCAGGAAAATTTCATCCCCTAAAGAATATGTGAAACATGTGGGGTGTACAATGATAAACCAACCAACATAAACACCCACAAACCTTGGGATGAACATTGTCCTAAATGTCTAGCAATGAGCAAAAGGAAGCAATAAAGTAAAAGGGCAATAGAGAGAGTTGGGAAAAGTGAACTCCCTTTTCTAGTCTTGGCCACTTTGAATAGGAACCTTGACGATTTTCAGACCTTGACATTGATGTACTACCCCTTGATACACTCATTTGCTTTGAGCCCCCGAAGTGGCTTTGGCATTTTCTCAAACACTTGGTGTGCACCAACTTCCTTCACCTCAAATGAGTGAGTTTAGATTCTTCAAAACCTCCTTCAATACATGCAAATTACTCCACAATCAACAATGATCCACAAAGAATCCAAAAACAAACAACCAAGCTGTGACGCCCCAAACCCGGGGGTTCGTTGACTACCCGTCAACCCTTAAACATTGCGGAATGCTCTGGGTGACCGACATTTCACAAAAATCTACAGTCTCCTTTGCACGGGGAGCTCTACCCAAATACAAAACCTGCATATACCTGTCCCAAATAGTGCCAATATATCCAATATATCCAATATATCCAATCACATGAGTAATACGGCCACTTGGGCCCACAAACGATACTCATAATACATACTAACTATGAATCTAACTATATACCAAATAGTTACAAGAGTTACAATATTTTCACTCTTATACAATACATATATTAAAATTAGACATTTCAATACATGTATATATCATCAACCAAAGCCACAACCCGGCTTTCTTCTAACTCAATTCCTAGGACGAGCCATCCCGACACTCCCCTCGTACCGTAAAATAATATCCTCGACAGCGAGCCATCGCTCAAGAGTGGAATCGCCTCTAAGTGGGCTACTCCTCCACCTAAGTGTAGCAATGTTCCAAATTAAACACACATTCAAGCAAATGCATGATCCCACCGAATGTCTACATGACTAACTCCAAACTCCAGTCCTCCATCGATTTCCCACACTCGCTCAAGCCTCATGAGAATATTATGTTTTATTCAGGGACAACCCTCCGATGTATATATATATATCAACTGGGTCGCTCTCGACGATTGATAATATTTCAGGACTAACACCCTCCAATGTATTTCAATTCGCTGCCTCCGACGATTGATATTTTTACTTTAGACTACTCCGATAATTACTATTTTTAGACAACCCTCCGAACTATTTTCTTTCTCTTCTAGACTCATCTCATGCACTCACTCCTATAGTCCTAGGTGTTCCAAAGGTATACGGAATGCATGTATGTCAATTCCAATACAGTTCTTAATTCACATGTAAATATATAAACATGCATATATTTACAAAAATTCAATTCACACAATCATGTTGGCAAAATTCTCATTTCATACATAAAAATTAGCTCATTTGGCCTAATGATCAAACACTTAGCAATTTAACTTGAATCACTCGATCAAACACATTTTCATACAAAAATTATATTTTCAGATCGCCGAATAGTAAACCCCTAAGCATTATCCCGAAAAATCAAATCACCTGCTCAATTTAGTGAACTCACACCACGGCCATTCCTACCATCCAAACCAATACATGATTTATCACAAAATTTCACAATTTCTATAACCCCATCATCGGCAAATACTACCGCTCCAAATGGGTGTCTCAAAAATTCATATCAATTCGTCCCGTTGGTTCAAACATCGCACCGCCCCTCACGCCTCACTCCGACCAAACATTCGAAAGTACTTAAAGAATGAATAAAACCCAAGTAGGAGAAACCCCTACCTCCTGAGTTCGTGAACCCCTAAATCCGATACTCCACGCAAAGCCCTCTCCGCGCAGCGCCTCTTCATTCCGAAACTCCGCCGACGGCCGACCGCGATATTTTAGAGAGAATTTCTCTCTCTAAAGAAAATCTCCATTTTCGGGCCATCGGACATTTTCTTCCCAATTCACGCTTGCTTTGGCTTTTAACTCAAATGAGCATTGTAAGCTCTTTGGTCTTTAGTTCACGAATCAATTTTAATTAATTAATTCCTTTCTTTCTCCCGCTACATTCGATAATTATCTCGCTCGGCCCATTTTCATCATTTTTCTACTCATGCCACTTATGGCATGAGTACTTGTTATATGTGATTGCCGCATCAAAACCGTTTTACTTAAGACCGAAACGCCGACATGCCTCGAATGTCAACCCGACTATCTCGAATTCCTACGTAAATTTTTACGCATAAATAGATTTCGCGAGACGATTCCAATAGTGAAACTGGCTTCGCCATCCGAATTCAGAAAACAAATTCCGCATTTTTAACCTAAATAACAAATTCGTAATCGAAATTACATTTTGACTTTTCCGTGAATTTGAATTTCGTCTTACATTCTCCTCTTAAAAGGAATTTCATTCCGTACCCTGAAACAATCACTATCAATTACATGCATATGCAACGTGCACTCTACCATGTATGTAAACAAATATTTAAATCTTAAAACTACTAAACTACGACTTTCATCCCTAAACAAGAAGGATAGTGGCCCGCATCGTATCCTCACAAGGCCTCCCACGCGACCTTCCACCCATAGTGCCTCCATAGTATTCCTCACTACCTCACGGTCCGCCGCAAACCCGATCACGCTTATCAACACGCAACACCGTCCCCCACAAAGGTCCCACTGTCAACCTCACATGTCCCAATCCACCACGAGCCGGATCTCGAGTATATCACCGAGTACTGAGACTCGGAATACCTCGTGGAACACTGACATGTCAAGGCAGACGCCAACCTAAAAGACGCAATAAAGGTTTATCATCTCGAGTATCTCGGGAAGGTCCAATGAATCTCGCACAGCCTCCCACGCCACGAACCCGACCACTCCTTTCTTAGGCATCACCTCAAGAAGACATGATCCCTAATCCCTGGTCCTAAGGGTCGACGTCGCACATCCGTGATAACCTTCTCGCCGGGCCCGAGTCGCGAGAAGACGCTGTCGTATCAAGCTCACCTTCTCATAGGTGTCTCTAATCCGATCAGGACCCGTGATGGAGCCTCTCCCCACCTCTACCCAACATAATCTGATTCACGGCCTCCCTGCCACACGCTCCCATGATGGTGCCATCCGTATACCGTCCCGGTAACTGGCTGCTGTAGGCGAATCTACCTATGGCACCGCTTCCTTACCCTTAAGACTTAGGACTATGCTCGCAAAGATGTCCCCAACGCCCGTATAATCCATGCACACATAACCCTGCGCCAACCCTTACTTGGTGTGTAAACGACCTTCCCGCGTCACAATCACCGACAATCCATTTGATCGTCAACTAGTCCATCATAATGGAGATCCAGAGCACCGAGCCTTGTCACCACCAAAATCTGTAACACTTCCAATGGTTATCCAAATCTCGAGTCACTCCCGACTCCTATCATTCAACTTTAAGTCTACATGATAACCTGTCCGTGTGTTTTCATTTCGGGCAACATAATTCCCGAATCGAACTAGGAGTTTTCATTAGACGTAGTCCTAAAGACAAACTCAACCCACACTCACCAAGAGTGGTGAATGACCGTACCGTGCACCCACACCCGACTGATCGCTACAGCCACCGTGCACACGAACGTAATAATGCCATACTGTGACACCTAATCCCGGGGTCGACAATGAGCAGAATCTCGGAGATCTCTCACTCATAATCCCGACTTATCAGGTCAACTCTCACCCTACACCCTAGGGAAGAACATCCATACCTGGCTTCTCTAAAGGCCTTAACCTCTAAGCCCAAATCCAAGGTCGGCCTGCAGACAACCTTATATCCCAATTGTATTAACTCATCCCCGCTGCTTCCGACATCAACAAACCAATATGTCTACCACCCTATAGTCCACTACGCTCACGCACAACTCGACCGTCTCTCGACTTCTCGACCCACATTCAGTCCCTCCGGCCTATCTCAGGCCGCCAGGAGTGCTCAGATAAGACCTAAACCCAGAACCGTTCCTCCGACCTGCACTTGGGCAGCGAGAACGAACCGTGATACTTCCGTTTCTGCGCCGAACTGGACTGCAAGGTCCCAAAGTCCTGGATCCCGTCGGGGTAATCCGCCCATATGCCAACCCCGGCCCTAGTCCCGAAACTCGTGTGAAGCGTAAGTCTTCGATCTCTTCCTCCAACTGTTAATGATCCTCCCTCTGTTACTTAACACTCGCATCTCGAGCTCGAGCATCCTCGATCTCTATCTATGGTTGTGCCACGCCCACCATGGTTCATGTCCCGGGCGAAGTCCTACAATCCTACCTGAATGGACAACTCAGCCCATTCTCAAATCTCCCCAGAATACCCCAAACAATCCCAAGAAACTACTTATCTCAAGACTCACTTCGCCTTCCTGAACTCATCAACACAGCTTCAACCTCTCGGGTCGACCGACACTCCCGATGCCGACACCACGTGTCCTAAAATCTCACCCGGCAGGTTAAAACCTCGCACTTACCAACTTAGCCGCATACGCCAGCCTGATGGTCTCTGTTAACCAAAACAATCCGCCTGATACTCGCGTTCTACCTGACCGGCATCAGCATGTCATCCACAAAGACTACGACAAACTGATCTAAATAGGGTTGGAACACCCTATGCATGAGATCCATGAATGACGTTGGCGCATTCGTCAATCCAAAGGGCATCACCGTGAAACTCGCGCCCATAACGCGCTTTAAACGCCGCTTCTTTAGGGATATCATCTCTAATCCTCATTCTGATGGTAACCAGCGCTGTCTGTCTAGAGTAGACTCGCACTTCTCCCCAACTCCATCAAATAAATCATCAATCCTCGTATCTTATCATCTTAGATCGTGGAACCTCTATCTGAACCCGGTCTATAGTCACGTACGAAGTGGTCTTGTCCTTCTTCGCAAATAACAACCTGAGCGCCCATGGTGAAGGCAAGCCTTGCCCGACGAACCCTTGTCCAATAACTCCTCAGAATCGACTCGAGTTCCCGTAACTCAATTCCAGGCCA
Organism: Tetrastigma voinierianum; assembly: GCA_016808115.1. NCBI lineage: Eukaryota > Viridiplantae > Streptophyta > Magnoliopsida > Vitales > Vitaceae > Tetrastigma > Tetrastigma voinierianum. The sequence goes on from JAEQBH010000594.1 coordinate 25,285, forward strand.
TCCTATGCTGAAATATGTAGATGGGTGAAGTACCAGGTAACTCACACTAAGTCTACTACCCTCTATGGAGGCGCCCAAGTAGCTCATCCGGGAAATGATCCACATAATCGGCACACTACTGAGGTAGATCTAAGTCTAGTCTCTCCTCGTCCTTAGGTAAGGCTCATACCAACTCCGCGAATCAAAATTCTATTAATTCTGAATCATACATCGTCTGGGCAAAATGTTCATGTTTGTCTCCCGAAATACCACACGAGTACCGCCCCCGCTGTAAGCGGTAACCCTCCTATGCTCACAATCGAGCAATCTAATCTCCGTAAGCTATCAGCCAATCCATCCCCTGTGATGACATCGAACCCGACACATCCATGATCCTCAGTCCACCGCGCGAGTGGAGTCCCCGAGATCTCCAACCCGGCAACCTCGACATATCATCCATCCTGCCCTAATCCCTAGGAGAGAACTCACATACCAAGGCTCCTAAGGTCTCAGAGGTCCTGCCAATTTCCACCATATTTCAGTCTCACTTCTAGCCAGAACACGCCTAGCCTAATCCCAGTCAGCGCCCCAGGTAATTTGACAGCCTCTCTAACATCTTCTGATTCTATTGAACCAATTGGTCCACACCGATCTTCTCCTCCGTGAATGCCTGGAGGATGATGCGCCCTAAACCTCCGGAGGTTACTAGGATCTTCCGTCACCCTATACTAGCCGCGATACCAAGCCAGAATACCTACAGCCTTGCAGTAAAAGCCGCTGATCAAACATCAAGCGGTGTCAACCAGACCCCGTGGACGCCCTCTACGCCCCGCTCTCATCAGCATCATACAATTAACATGGCATAAATTCACACAAGATTCTAAGGCATAAACACAAAACTTCTCGAGACACTAATCATACATACATCAAGCAGTATACATTGTCTTGCATTTACAGGTAATGCAAGGCAATCAATTTTGCATTTAAAATATTGTTTTCAACAAAAATTTTATTTTCGAAAATTTCCAAAAAAAATTCTTCCATTATAACTACTGTTTGATGCTTGAAATGATGGATGGAAAGTTGGGGTTCAAGAATAATAAGTTTGTGGGTTTGTGATGGGTTTTTAAGTTGATATGATGAGATGAATTGTGAGAGATGTGGGATTGAGATCAGATTGGTGATGAGTCCAAAAACTCATTTGATTTTTTATCCATTTTTCTGAAGTATTTTGCAAGATAAGTATTGATGCATATGCAGAAACATGGATATCTTACATAAATTCAATTTTGCAAAAAATTACAGCAGAACTGGAAAGATCCCAAATAAAATCAAGAAAGGGGTCTCAAAGTAGAAATGAGGTCGCAACTTAAAATTGGAGTCGCGATAAGAAGCTCGTCAGTTCAGTTATTTCCATGTCACGACATCACCAAGACTAGTCTTGAGAGAGAAATAGAAGGCTTTATCAAACTAGTCGTGACTGGAAATTGAGGTTACGACCATAATTACAAGGCATCCAAGAATAGAAGCCATGCAATTTCAAGAAATAGTGCATAAGACGACCTTTAAATATTTAAGGTAAAATCTTAAGTCACAACACCACTCTGAGGTCCCGATGCCAATTGAAGACAAATGAGGTCGTGACGCCAATCTGAGGTCGCGACGTTGATCCGTTGACGAAGCCATAAACGAAGTCTCTACATGAAAATTTGAAGTTGCAACCAGTTCTTAAATGAAGATCAAACTTGAGGCTTGACGCTTTTAGGTCGCGACATGAAACTAGATCAAGAGTCACAACATGGGGTTTGAGGTTGCAACATAAAGCTGAGCCAAACGAAGTCCCTACAAGAAATTTGAAGTTGCGACCACTTTATTAATGCGACCTCAAAGGGAGGTCAACTTTGACCAGTCTGCTATGACCAAGAAACACCGAGGAAGTAAAACTGTGCCGCAACTACGTTTAAGCAACCGGGACCAAATGCAACTTTAAACAGTAACCATGAGGCTTCAGATCATCTTAAGGTCGCGACTGAATAGAAGGTGGAACAAAGAAACGGGGTCAACTAAGAGTTGAGGTTGCCACCGTAAGAAAGGCAAGGACAAAAGCTGGCCACGACTAAGTATTAAGGTCGTAAACTTAACAACATGGGAAGGCGTAAACAAAAAAGGAGGTCGCGACCAAGAAGTACTGAAGCAATAAAAATCCAAAGTCGCAAATGTAAAAAAGGAAGTCACGACTAGAGTTAGCAAAGAGGAACCAATGTGGTCGCACTCAAACCGAGGCTTCACATAATTTCAGTCAAGGAAAAGAAGTCCTAACTCAGAACTGGAAGCGGCGTACATGGAACTATGGTCGGCATCAATTTTTGGAAAACAATCGAAGCCAACAAGGTCGCTAATTATAATCATGCTCGACCACTAATCAAAGCAGCTTTCTGCAAGGAAACCAAGTCACAACTGAGTTATCGTCGTAAATCGAATCGTGCAAATGAGAGAAATCCAGGTCGCGACATCAATTTGAGGTCACGACATGAGACAGTAGACTGGGCTTTTTTCTTTAGTACATCCACCAGTTTTTGGAACGAGCTCCATTTTCTTTGATAGTTATAAATACCTGAGAATAGTAAAAGTAGCCTTCAGTACTCCAAAACCGAGAGAAAAGGACCTATCAGATATTTTAGAGTAGATTTTTCTTTTCTTTTTATTTTCTTTTATATTTTCTTTTCTTTCCTTTTTCTGATCCAACCACGAACCGTAGAAATGCCTAGCTGATTTAATTTCTGATTTTCTTTTATACAAATGCTACCCGAAATTAATGGATTCTAGATTAAATTTCGAATTCGTTTTCCTACCATTACAATTATGCGTATCCATCAATGATCTATTGTTGGTTGTAATGCAAGATTTAGAACTCCAAATAGCTTAGATCGGATTTATTAGCATGCTACCTTTTCTCGTAATTTAGAGGTAAATACTTGGATTGGGATTTATTTGATTATGTTGGTTCTTGAACCGACATTCCTAAATGATAGTACCACACCAATTCAAGGAGTGTTTCTTGCTCGATTGTGGAGGCCCCATGACACGAGTTAGAGATTCAGAGCTTACATTCACTTGTGTGTATGTTAGACTACCATTGATGAATTTACTAAGTTCAGGTCTATTTCGATAACCCTCTTTTACTCATAATTGATAAGCAGGGAGCATTTATCGATAATAATCAGAGATTTCACCTTAATCTAAAGGGAATTCCCAACTCAGGTTAATGGTAGATCACTATGTGAAGAACCATTAGATTTAAAGGATGAGTCATCAATTAGATGGTAGAAGTTTTGCAAGAACTCCCGAGAAGGGAAGCAAAAGATCTCGCATTCCCATGAAATGTGGGTATGAAGTATTGAGAAAGAAAATATCCAAATTCCTCAAGTAAGAAGCTCAAAATACAAGTAGTCGGGTTAAACTCAATTTTGAGAAAGCAGTGAGGCCCCAACTGAACTTGGAGAAATCCAACCCGTATCATAGCAACTGACAAATCCAAACCCATCATTAGAACAGAGCAATGCATTTTAATGCAGAACTGGTCAAGCTTGGCGTATTTTTGATAGTGTTCATTTCACGTGAAACCGATTCAAAATTTTAAATTTTGTTCTTATTTTTAGTCTTTATCATTTACTTCCAAATTTTTATAAATTTTCAATAGATTATTTTAGATTAAACTCTCACTATCCATTTTAAGTTCAAATAGTAAGGGACCTTAAGTAGTCAGTAGTTGATTTCAATTCCTCACAATCTCTGGAATGATATCTGACTTACATCAAATTTTTTACTACTTGTATGACTGGGCACTATAAAGGTCACAGACTAAACCCAAAATTTTGAATCCTCGACACAAAGCGAACTTCTTTATTCCACAGCAAGTCTATCCAATTTTAACATAGATGCAAGAAGAGTGTAAGGCCCTGTAATATGCTAATTTTGAGGGGGTTTAGTCTATATAATCAAATGCAAATAAGTTTTATGGCTGTTTGTCGTGGATTGAAAAGATTGAATAGATCAATATTCTGACAAAAGTGAGGAAATGCTACTGGACATTTTCTTAAATTTTGTAAAAGAAAAGACCAAAACAAGTTTATACTGTGTGAAATGAAGCTATCATCTAGAGTTTTTTATTGAAATATTTGTTCCACTGTTTCATTATTATGTATTTCAATTCAAGGAGGTTTTAACGCAATGTGAAGTATGGACTTAATCATGTTGGGTAGATATCAATTAGAAATGAATGACTGAGGAGCTTAAGGAAGATCTGGAAAAGAGCAAAAGAGCAACCATGCAAGATTAAATGACCAGTGCACACTTTAACAAAGGATAAAGAAATAGGAAGGCCTCATTTGCAAAGATGTTGTTGGAGGATTTTTGTGAGCCTATCATTCAAGTTAGAAGAATACTCTGCAATTAGACAAATGCACAAATGCCAATAACTTTAACTGAACCAGCCTTAATCAGTACAATGGTGCAACAGAACTCAATTTATCGGCCATCCTACCTTAAGACCCCAACGAGCACTCAGGTAGATTCCCATGACAGGCAATACAATAAAGCCCAATGGTAGAGCTAGTGCGATAAAGTCAGATCTCTTTCCCTTTTCCCAAGAGATATTGTTTACATGGGTATGAGTCATTACTATGTGGTTCAAAGGAGCACCGTGAAGGCTCGTAGCCAGATTTAAAGTGTGTTCTTTCCATCCTCACTTCCAAAGAAGAAGGAAATCATAGTATTCCAAACAAGTGGAAGATGAGTGCTTATACATTGCGTTCGGGAAAGATCTGCAAGCAATAAGAAGAGATGTCCAATGCATGGGATCGGATTTAGACCTAAAATGATGATAGTCTATCATTCTCTAAATGATACTTCAAAAAAGGTATCATTGATGCTTCTGTCAGGTATTACTTGGGCAGAAAATAGAGAGAAAGATCTGATCGAAGATCTAGCAAAATACAACATGAAGGCTCCCTCTGAAACTTTAGGGAGCAACAGCAGAGCAAGAGGAAGTGGGGTCATTGAGCTAAACAAAATGGCTGCCATGGAAGAAAAGCTAGATGCAATCATGCACAGGATGGACAAACAGAAAAGAAAATTGCACTCTGCTCATGAAATTAGAGCAGGGAAAGAGAGGGAATGAGAAGAAGTGCTAAGGTGCCAAATCGAGGAGGACTTTGCGGGCCGAGGAGGCGGGCATGAATGAGCCAAGAAGTTACCATTTCAAGCCATATCCCAACCTGCCCACACACATCAATCCATGATTGAGAACCCGCTGGTAACTTCATGAATACGGGAGGGACTACATTGTGGTCAAAGACAAGGGCAGAACTCCTAATAAGATATTCCAACCACCTAGGTTCCAATAACGGCTAAACAGTGAGGAAACAGGAATGACTATCGTATCGAGAAGGACCAAAGCTCCTCGAAGATCAAATGCCGTAGCCACGGGCGTCAGAGTCGCTACACCTCCATGAACATAAATTATCTGATTTAGAAGTTTTCAAATCTGATACTCAGATTTTTCAGAAGAATACAAGTGCCTCACTGAAGAACCTGGAAACACAAGTAGTAAGGGCAATGGCCCTAATATGCGACTAACAAGGGTGCATTCCTGCGACACCCAAAGAACCCAAAGGATCGCATGGCATTTCACTGAGAAGTGGGGAACAAAGAAGAAAAAGAAAAAGAAGGAAGGATTGATGAAGAACAAGAAGAAACTGGAAGGGAAGAAAAAGAAGAACATGCCAGAGAAGATTACAGAAGCAAGGAAATTAACACACTGAATTTTGTACCCAGAGAAAGCTGAGTAAAATAGAAGGAGAAAGTATTAAGTTTACACACTTATGTTGCCATTTCCTCAGAGGCTTCAGAAAGCAAGGAGGGAAGAGCAGTTTTCTAAATTCTTGGACATCTTTAAGAAAATAGAAATCAATCCCCTTTGCAGAGGCAATCAATCAAATGCCAAATTATGCAAAATTTTTGAAGGAGATGCTGAGCAAGAAAAGGAAGATTATTGAGGAAGGAATTGTTAACCTCGACCGCCACACGCCAAAGGCAAATTTATCCAAACAAAGCTCCCATAAAAATGAAGGACCCGTAGCTTCACCATTCTGCCTATAGGAAATATGAATTCAAGGTTTGGCACTGGTGCGAGTATAAACTTGATGCCTCTATCGCGGGCGCAGAGATTGAGTTCGGGAACTCACCCCAACAAAGAATCACACGGGGATGGCTTGATAATCTGGCAATAACTGGCTGGGTGTTCTAGAAGATGTGCTTGTCAAAGTGTGGGAAATTTATCTTTCCTGGTGGATTTTGTGATCAGAAGATGAAGAGGATACCCAAGTCTTTGCCGCTAGGAAGGACCCTTCTAGCAACTGAGCCGCCGATGATGTGCAAAAGCAGAACTGACCTTAAGGGTAGGGATAAGCAAAGGCACTTTAACCTTAACAAGGGTTTGGAACAACTCCGATGTTGATGCAAGTAGTTGTATGGTGTCAGAGAAAACAAAGAGTCATATCGTTGTTGAACGGAATTCGATTGTAATCTTCAACATTCTATCAATGAAATTGAGATGAATTTCCAATATCTTGAGAGTATTGACTATGAATTGTTGCCTTCCAAATTTCTGGTAAAACAAAAACAAGCCTCTGAGCTTGAATGAAAATAGTCAAGAGCATGTATGCAGCAAGGAACAGAAAGCTACTGAACAAGAGACTAGTGCATAAGGGTTAATATTGAAGGAATTGCCCAAATATTTGAAATATGCTTAGAAACCAAAAAAGGAAAACTAATAATCATATCAATAGCATTAATCTAAATTGAAGAACAAAAGTCACAAAATTTTAGGAAGTATATGAAGCTATTGCTTCGGTCAATTATGATCTTAAGGGTATCGGGCCCCATTTTCATGCACAAGATATTGTTTAATGATGATGCAAGAACTTTTATTGAACACCAAAAAGGAGGCCTAACTCGTGATGAAAGATGTTGTCGAAAAGAGGCGCTTCAAATATGAATGCGTGTTTTATATATGCACATCGATAGCTTCGGGTGAGCCCGCCTATGGTTCCCAAGAAGGGTGGATTCACCGTAGATCGAAATGAAAAGAATGAATTGATTCCCACAAGAACTGTGAACAAGATGGAGGCGCATAGACTAAGGAACTCGAACACTACAAACTAAAGGATCATTTTCTTCCCTTGCCTTCATCGATCGATATCGATAGATTAGCAGACACCTCACTTATGTTTTCGATGGATACTCGGATACAACCAATTGCCATTGCACTCGAGACCGTGGAGAAAACCAATTTTTACATACCCATTCGCACTTCGCATTTAGAAGAAATGCCATTTGGTTTGTGTAATGCCCGCTACATTCCAAAGGTGCATGATGTCCACATTCTCGATTCGCGTAATAGTTATGGAGATCTCTGGCGGATGATTTCACAAGAAGGATCCGCTTTGAAATTGCTCGGCAGACTTAGTGACAAGACTTCACGTGTCAGACAAGAATCTAGCTCAATTAAAAATGTCACTTTATGGTAAAAGAAGGAATCATTCTAGTATAATATGATTTCGCAAATAGGCTTAAGTAGACAAGACAAAGGTTTCAATTATAAAGAATCTTATGCCACCCACAATGCCAAGGAATAAGAAGTCGGGACATGGCCGGTTTTATAGGAAGATTTAATGTGAGACTTCTCCAAAGTTGCTGACCATTATGTAGATTACTGAAAAGGATACCAAGTTCAAATTTTGATGAGTCCCGTTAGATCTTTTCAAGATCAACCAAGATTACTGGTTCTATCATGGCAAACCGTATTGGCAATAAAAATTTGAAACTATGTGGGATGCGTGACGCAATGGAGCTGTATCGGGACAGAGAACTCGACAAGTGAAACAAGGCCATATACTATGCCAGTAAAACTTTCAATGAAGCTTAAGAAAATTACTCTACTACTTAAAAGCGAGAGATGCCAAGAATAGTATTTTGCATGTGAAAAATTTCAGGCTATATATCAGTCCCAGCATCATTATCCATAATCATCATGCTCGCACTGCAAATGACTCAAGGCAAAGAAAGAGCAAAGCCAAGACTCCGATCGTGTGTGGGTACTGTTATTGCAGGAATTTGATCTAGAGATCAAAGATAAGAAGGGTTGTGACAATGTGATAGCTGATCACTTGTCAAGAGTTGAAAAGCCATCAGACAAGAGGAAGAGAAGGAAATATGTAACATTTTCCGTATGAGCAAGGTTCTGAATCAGCTAATTCTAATCACCTTGGTATGTCAGACATGTAACTTTTTAGGCATGTGGAATTATGCCACCGTAACTCGTGCACCAACAGAAAACAAGGTGTTTACATCCGGGATGACCCACTATCATAAGAGGAGCCGAGCAGGATAATCGAAGGTGTGTACCTAAAGTGAGCAAAGCAAGATCTTAAGCATGAATGTCATGCATCACCATATGGAGGACACTTTGTGACAAAACAAATTTCACAAAATCCTCCCCAATCAAGATTTTATTGGCCTAATATTGATAAGCCAAAGCGTGGTGTGTATAAATGTGTGCTCTATGTGCGCAAGTGCACGCCGTCGCCTCTGCAAGTAATATATACCATAAGACGGATATCGATCCTCGTGTGAGCGTATTGACTACAAAGGTTCTCGCTTTTAGATAATATCTAAACATACGATTTTTTAAGAAAGAAAGTAAGTATATAAAACTTAAATAAACTATTGATTCCGATGGATTAATTGGAACAGAACTGTGGTTATATCTCCCTATCACATTCAATGGATTAATTTTCTAAAGATATTATTATCTCGATTTATTTACAATATGTCAATGGCGAGGTGGGATTTTACCACGAGATATCCTCTCGAGGTATATCCGATTATCTCAGTGAATAGAATCGGGTATATCTCTATCCCGACTCAGTATTCCGAAATGCTTAAATGCTCTAACCCCAAATGCCACCTTCAGGTTCTGAATATCTCTATTTACCGAATCAACCGAAGGTTACTCTACCCAGATCCCTGAATACCCTCATCTCTCGAATCTCGGATCTCCAATGTAATTATGCTAATGTCAGCTTATTATCATCATGCAATTGAACTACGTAAATAGAGCAGATGTAACAAATTGATAAACAATTGAATAATATAAAAGAACAAACTTTAATCCATCAACATATGACAGGGTTCAATATAACCCTAGAAATAAATCTAGAACATAGTGAGTGAAAAGATCAAAATGTTTAGTATTAAAAACATGATTCTAATATCCAAAAATAAGAAACGCACAAATCCCCGCACTTCCTCGGGTCCGTATTACCAAGCCTGAATTCCGTGCCTTCGTTCGTACGCCTCCCGATCTCTCGATTTCTAAGCCCTATTTTGCTTTTAATGATGATGGCGTGATCTCGTATCGACGCCGCGACGCTATAACGCCGCTGACGCTTTCCACTTGTTGACCGCATTGTCAATCCGGGACGTCGCGACGCCACGCCGCAACGTGGGACGCCGACGCGATGCCCACTCTTGCCTCGTCCCCATTGCTCCAAAAAAATGCTTCCAAGAGCTGCTCTTTTTGCTCGATTGTACCTATAACCAAACAAAACACCAAATCAGGAGCCTGGCCACAAAAAACTATGAAATTACTATAAAATAAATGTAAAAATGAAAGACCGACGTGAGTATAATATGAGTGTTTTGGGCACTCATCAACTATTTTCAAGGATTGTTTTGAATGGGTGAAACTGTGTGATCAATGCCAAAGAATGGGAAATATCAGCAAAAGGCATGAAATGCCCCTGCAAGGTATCCTGGTGGTGCAGTTGTTTAATGTATGGGGGATAGATTTTATGGGGCATTTTCCATCTTCATTTGGAAATTTATACATAGTCCTAGCCGTGAATTATGTATCCAAATGGGTTGAGGCAACAGCCGTCTCAAAATGATGCTAATACAAATAGGATATTTACAAAGGAATATTCGAAAGTAAATTGGAGCACCCGGAACTATCATCAGTGATGGAGGAAGCCACTTCGCAAATAAAGTGTTTGATAAACTTATGGGTAGATATGGAATCAAACACATTATAAGCTTGGCTTATCATCCTCAAACAAATGGGCAAGCTGAGATTTCCAATAGGGAGATAAAGAAAATCCTTGAAAAGACCGGTGAAGCTCCAAATGTAAGAGACCGGGTTCTCAAACTCGATGATGCACTATGGGCACAAGGTGACTGCTATAAAACTCCCATTGGAATGTCCCCATACAGGATTGTCTTTGGTAAACCTTGCCACCTTCCTCTTGAACTAGAATATAAAGCTATGTGGGCAATCAAGAAGCTGAATTTTGACTTCAAGGCTGCTAAAGAAGCAAGGCTACTCCAGCTAAATGAATTGTAAGAGTTGAGGAATGAAGCCTATGATAGTGCCAGAATCTACAAAGATAAAACGAAGAAATGGCATGATTAAAAGATTTTGAGGAGAGAATTTAAAGCGGGAGATCAAGTCCTGTTATTCAACTCCAAACTAAAACTCTTTCCAAGGAAGCTTAAATCAAAAAATGGAGGGACTATACGCTATCAAGTACAACCTTTAGGGCGTTGACACCGAGAACCAAGTAGAATCAAGAGGAATTCAAAGTCAATGGTCGAGATTTAAGTATCAAGCTGGGGAGGCCCGGGGATTGCAACCGACTTCTAGTTCCGAGTGAGAAAATATGGAGAAACAAAATCTCATATCGCCAGGTCCAAATCTTAAAGACTCAAATTGAGCAACTTTGTGGAAGACAATCCACATCACAGTTTGTTTTAAGTTTTTATTCTTTTTGTACTAGAGTTGTTCAATAGTTTTGTGTGATTTTATTACTATTGCTTTAAATTACGAATGTTTTTTTTTTTTTTTTGCAGGACAATAAGAGTATACACAAAGAGGAATCTCTACATTTAAACTTCCAATCTGCACAAGAGACAAAAGGAGGCAGTATACTCTTCTCTCGATTATTGAATTTTGCCTGAGCATAGCATGATTGAAAGTTCGGGGAATTTTTTTTAATTTTTTGCTTCAATTTTGAATCGGATGCATGGTTGAATGGATTTTTTGAATATTTGAATGATGAATATGAATTGAATTGTACTTGTTTTGATTGGATTTGGTGAATTGAACTTGCTGGAAATTGAATTGTTCAAGTAGACTGAAAATTTTTCGTCGCACAGACTGCCTAAGTCGCAAACTGGGTGATAGGAATGGATAAAATTATGATGAGTAAATTCCCTGTGTCACAACATAGATTTTTGAGCTTATACAGATTTCTCGGTCCAACATCAATCCATAGGTCGCACCAAGAAGCCGGATGTCACAACAAGTGGAGGAACAGTCGCAATAAAGGAAATTGAGGTCGCGAACAAAATAACTATGAAAGAAAAGAACAGGTCGCGGACATCAATTCCTGGCTTATGACCACATCTCAAGTCGCGAACAAAACCGGACTAGGGTCGCACTGCACTGTCCAAATCTTAATAAAATCAGGTTTTAAACCTTTCATTTGGGCGTCGCAACATTAAAGACAGCATTTAGTGAAAATCATTAATTAGGAGACTCGAAATTTAATGTTGCAACACCCCATGTCGCAATCATGACATTGAGCCCAACTTCCATTCCAACTTCCATTCATCTTCAATTCATTCCAACTTTTCCACTTCTGCGTCCATCGTTTTGAATCTCAAAACCCTAAAACCGTGAGAGCGAACCAAGACTCCTCAAAAATAAAAAAATAAAAATAAATAAAATAAAAAATCTTCAATTATGGCAAGAATCAAGACGAATTCTCAAATCTTAATGAAATGATTAATGATATTCCCACGGAGTAGGTCCAGGTCAAGAAAAGGTTCATTTGGAACCCTGGATCAAACTCAAGTATTAATACAAAACCAAAAACCCAACCGGAATTAAAGGAACCAATTTAGGTCGCGTATTAAAAAGGAATTCAAAAGAAATTCAATGCCTCTCAAAGAAAAACGATCAAACTTCCTTAAGGTTTTCCTTCTTTCTTTAAAAATCTCCCGTTGAAATAGTCGTGGCGCCTGATCCCAAAATTTCACTTAATTCATTCATTGGGAATATTAAAAAGAGAATTAAGAGCTTTTTCATTCCCCATAGAATTAAGGTCACTATAAAAGGATGGGAAGACACAAATAGGATGAACAATGAAAATGAAGAAAGAGGAGGATGAGGAAAAAGATGAGTTCCAAGGGTGCAAATGCAGAGCGTATGGAATGAATGGAGCCTTAAACAAACCAATTCCAAATTAAGATTCCAAAAGATGCTCTATCATTAATAAATGAATGATGGGAAGGGAATTGAAGAAGGGTTAACCAAAACTCCCATCATCCGTGAACTGCATGCAGGAGGCAAGGAAGGGCTCACCTTGTTGGGATCGCTTCCATTATCAACCCCTTTCTTCCTGCGTACATTCGTGACAAGGGACCGAGCAAAGGTGAGCTACAAATTCTTGTGATAAGGTAGGGTTTTAGATCAAGAAATAGAGAATTTTCCTTTGGATTAGATACAATCTTTATTGTAATTTTTGCATTAGTTTTTGTATAGATAGAGAAATCAGATTGTGCAGCATTAAGAGTTTGATATTTGAATTTATTGAATAAATAATATTCCAGTTGCTTAACAAAGTGATTGTTTCGGGGTTCATGAACCGGTTATGATGAATTGTGTTGTTTGTGTCATTCATTATTTGTCCGCAAGAAATTAGCTATATTTTCGAGCCTTGTCTGTACAATGACCAAATGACCAATTCTGTTTTATCCTAAGAACAATGAAAGAAAAAATAAGGGCGTACATCGTAAATGAATTTAGGAGTTGCAAAGTAGTAATTGAAATCAAGTTTAAACTCAGAAATAGGGAAGAGGTATATTACTGGGCGAACAAATAAAAATGATTGCTGTGTATATAAACAAAGTGAATCAATATGTCTTGAAAGAACAAAGCATATTACGGTCCATAAAATTCTTGAAACCTGAAAAGGATTAGTAACATCTTCTGTGGGATTCACAAATTGAGGATACAGAGTCCTGTAACTTGTGAGGATTATTAGTTGAGGAAATCCCAGGTAAAAAAACAACCTAACAAGAAGTGATAGAGGCCATCTTTGGAAGTTTAAGCCTTTCCAAGCCTACCCTCACTATATGCTAAGGCATACACTCTAGTCCCCGATTTGAGCTAAAAAAAAGCCTTATTTCTTCAAATAGCAACAATTAGAAACCTGAGTCCCATCCCTTGAAGTAATCTTGCAGTAAAAAAACAAAAAAAAAACCCAAATTATCCAGTTTCCAGAACAAAAAGGTTTGCTGTAAAGAAAGAAACAAGTTTGGGGAAATATATTTCCTTACATTATAAGGAAGGAGGAGAAGAAACAACTTGAAGAACTAGAGAAAAAGAAGCAGAGATTGAAAAGAGGAATAAGTTTTGTCTTGTGGCCTATCTCCCTTGAACAATTAAGCTCATAGGGTGTCAACACCTAGTACCCTAATGCCAATTGGTATGGGAGTTGCTAGCCCAAAGTTCTAAGAGTGATAGAAAGCCTAAAAAGATAAACATTGCACTATTCTATTCTTAAAAAAAAAAAGATTCCCGCAAAAGGGAACCTGGTCCCGATAAGGTGCGGTGGCAAATCAAATGCCATTTAAAAGAAGTACCATACCAAGATTAAGGAGAATCTATATTACAAGGAAAATGATGAAAGCTAAAGGCAATTAGATGGAAAGGAAGAGTGGAATTTGGGTAATTTGCAACCAAAATTTTCCAATTATCTACCTAATTACCTAAGCCTAACATTACAAGCCTGAAAGACCTCTTTGATCTTGAAGGTTGAATTTACCTACATTAGTGGAGATCAATATGAAAACAAGCCATGGACTCGCCACTAGTTTTCTAAGGAGATTCCCGTAAGATTAACTAATTCAACAAGAAGATGAAAAGGATTGAAGACTCATACACACACTCACGTAACAAGACTGCTTGACCGAACTGCTTAAATGCGACCATCATCAGACATTTGTGATAGAAGTTGAAAACCATTCCTTTTCCTCGCTTGAAATTGAAGCTTAAATGATGTTGCTATCTCCTTTTCAAGTTACAAGGTGGGATAAAGTTCTGGTTTAAATCAGAAAAATGTCCTTAAAAATAAAGCTCGGTTGTTTTGAGGACAAACAATTTTTCTTTGTCAGATGCAAAAATTTTAAGCTCGGGGGGGAATTTGATGAGTCCAAAAACTCATTTGATTTTTAATCCATTTTTCTAAAGTATTTTGCAAGATAAGTATTGATTCATATGCAGAAACATGGATATCTTACTCAAATTCAATTTTGCAAAAAATTACAGCAGAATCGAGGGTCCCAACAAAACCAAAAGAAAGCGGTCTCAAAGTAGAAATGAGGTCGCAACTTAAAATTGGAGTCGCGATAAGAAGCTCGTCAGTTCAGTTATTTCCAGGTCACGACATCACCAAGACTAGTCTTGAGAGAGAAATAGAAGGCTTTATCAAACTAGTCGTGGGACTGAATTGAGGTTACACAAGAAGTACAAGGCAAATCCGCAGAATGGTTGCGACCAAGAAATAGCGCTAAAGACCGAATATCTGTTGTAGACCTTAGGTCGCGACACCACTGGTGTCCCGACGCCAATCAAGACAAAATGAGGGTGTGACGCCAATCGAGGTCGCGACGCTGGATCCGCTGACGGGGCTTTCATAAACGGTCTCGCAAGAAAATTTGAAGTTGCAACCAGTTCTTAAATGAAGGACTCAACTTGAGGTCACGACGTGCTTTTTAGGTCGCGACATGAAACTGGATTGAGAGTCACAACATAGGGTTTGAGGTTGCAACATAAAGCTAAGCCAAATGAAGTCCCTGCAAGAAATTTGAAGTTGCAACCACTTTATTAGTCAAGGACCTCAATGGAGGTCGCGATCATCATTCAAGTCGCGACCAAGAAACACCGGAAGTAAAAATCCGTGTCACAACTACGCTTCGAGAAACTGGACCAAATGCAACCGTAAACAGAGTGAACCAAGGAGGTCGCGACATCATCTGAGGTCGTGGACTGAATAGAAGGTGAATGAAGAAACTGGCCGTAACTAAGAGTTGAGGTTGCGAAATTTAAGAAAGGCAAGGAATATCAAAAGCGGTCGCGGCCAAGTATTAAGGTCGAATCTCAACGGAAATACGTGGAAGGCGTAAAACAAAAAGGAGGTCGCGATTAATCATTCAGTCGCGACCAAGAAGTACATCGAGTAAATAAAAATCTGGAAGTCACAACCGTAAAAGGAAGTCGACCTAGATAAGGCAAGAGAAACTGAAGAATGTGCCCGACCTAAACCGAGGTCGCGACATACAATGCAACAAGCGAAAGTTAAGTCCTAACTGAACCGGGCGGCGACATTAAATGGTCGCAACCTAAAATCAGGTCAGGACGCTGCACGCGTGAGAAATGAAGGAGGAACAGGTCGCGAACATGGAACTATGGTCGCAACATCAATTTCGAAAACAATCGAGCCAACAAGGTCGCGATTTCCACTTGGATGTCATGACCACTAATAAAAGCAGCTGCAAGGAACCAAGTCACAACTGAAAGTTATCAGGTAGCAATTGAACGGGTGCAAATCAGAGAAATACAGGTCACGACATCAATTTGAGGTCGCGACATGAGACAAGAGGGATCGCTTTTCTTTAGTGACATCCACTGGAGTTTTAATTGTACCCATTTTCTTTTTACGCTATAAATAGACTTTTGGTAAATAGTAAAGTATTTCCGTCTTCGATACCTTAACTCGAGAGGAGAAGGACTCTATCAGATATTTTAGAATAGATTTTTTCTTTCTTTGCTTTTATTTTCTTTTTCTTTCCTTCGATCCTCGAACCGAACCGTAGAAATGTCAAGCTTGGGATTTAATTTATGATTTTCTTTATACAAATGTCAGCCTCGAAATTAATGGATTCTAGACACCACCCGCTTTTTCTCGCCCATTACAATTACAAGGTGTATCTCGATCAATGATCTATTGTTGGTTGTAATGCAAGATTTAGAACGCAGCCTTCACTAGATCGATTTTACCGCTAGTTACGCCTTTTTCTCGCGTAATTTAGAGAGAAATATCGGATTGGGATTTATTTCCGATTGATAAGCCGTTTCAACCGATCGCTCCTAAATGATAGTACCGAATACCAATTCAAGGAGTGTTTTTGCTCGACATTTTTATAGCCCTTCAAGGTGATTACGTAGAGTTGAGATTCCGAGAGCTTCGAGCATTCACTTGTGGGTATGTTAGACTACCATTGATGAACTACTAAGCTCGAGGGTTCATTCGATAAATTTCTTTTACTCATAATTGATGTTGGAGGGGAGCATTTATCAATATAAATAATCAGATATTTCACCTTAATCTAAAGGGGAATTCCCAACCTCGTGTTAGCTGAGATCTAATCAAGGGAAGGGAAGAACCATTAGATTTAAAGGATGAGTCATCAATTAGATGGTAGAAGTTTTGCAGGTCCCGGTAGCGGAAGCAAAAGATCTCGCACTCGAAATGGGTAAGGAAGTATCGAGAAAGAAAATATCCAGATCTTGCAAGAAGCTCAAAATACAAGTAGCCAGGTTAAATCCTTGTCTTTGAGAAAGGAGGCCCTAACTGAATAACATGGAGAAATCCAATTGCATTGTTAGGGCAATCTGACAAATCCAAACCCATCAAGAGAATGCAGAGCAATGCATTTTAATGTAAGAATTGGTCAAGCTTCACAAAGATTTTTGATAGTGTCTATTTCAGAAACTCGATTCAACCTGCGTAAATTTTGTTCTGGTTTTTAGTCGCTATCATTTACTTCCGGGCCATGGATAATAGTTTATACGATGATTATTAGTTTCTAGATTAAACTCTCACCATCCATTTTAAGTTCAAAAACAGTAAGGACCTTAAGTAGTTGGGGTAAAGGATTTCCAATTCTCGTCAATCTCTATGGGAATGAGACCGACTTACATCTAATTTTTAATACTTGTATGACCTGCGGCACTTGTGGAAGGTCAAGGTATCAAAAACCCAAAATTTTGAATCCCCACACAAAGGAACTTTTATTCCATTAAAGCAAAGCTCATCCAATTTTAACATAGATGCAAGAAAAGTATAAGGCTTCTTGTAATTATGTTAATTTTGAGGGGTTTAGTCTATATAATCAGCAAACAATGGAGATGAATTTGGCGTTGTTAGAAATTGCAAAGGATGGAGGGAAAGAGGTCGGATATAGTGTAAAGTAGAAGAAGAAAAAATGGGTTTTGCTGAGCCTGAGCCTCCTCCTGCCGTGGATCGTGGTGCCGGGTCACGTTATCACTCCCGCTTAGCGCCCGTCTTCCTCCTCCAACTTTTATACCCATATCTCCTTCATTTTAGCCTCCTGAATTGACGTAAGGACTCTTGAAAGACCTCAATATAGAATGTGCTTCATTGGCTGAGGTGAACTTATTTGGAGCCTTAATCAATAAAAGAATCATAATGTCCAATGTTGTCCAAAGGCGAAGGATTTCTTGACTCCTTAGGGTTCTCCTTGCTTTGTCTCTGCCCATATCACTTGCATATCCTTCATAAGTCTCTTCATGCTTATATATATTCTCTCAAAATTCCTCCGAAATAGCAACCCCTTAATGCTCATTCATGCTTAAACTCACCTCTTGTCTTCAAATATCCTCAAGCATGATCATGAACCTTCCAACTTTATATTTTAGTTCAACTTGGTTCATTTCATCTCAAAAACTTAAAATTTGCTCAACATCTCAACTCCATTATTTTCACACTTCAAGCACTATAAATACATCAACCACATTCCAACTCCTTGCCTTTGCTCTTGAAAACTAGTCATGACAACATGTTGAGCTTCAAACCTACTTTATTATAGAAAAAACTAACAAACAAAGTTAAAACATTGTTGACTGCATAAAAGGGAAACATTTATACGTATTTTAATAATTCTCAAATTTCATATTTTGCTCTCATATTGTGTAAGAATAGATGCCTTTGATCGTTCTTGTGTTTTTGTGCTTGTGCAGGTTTTTTGAGTTCCGTGCACACTTTTTATAGGGGTTCGTGTCCAGAGAATGAATGTAGATCATCATGGCCGATGGCAAATTACGCCGAGGTCCCGAAGCACGGTGAGGGGAGTACTGTAGCAGGTAAAGGGTACCCGATACCACATGCAATGGTACCGCATTCCACATGCAAGATAATTATTGGTACCGATACTACAACCGTACCTGCACTTCAAAGTAGCAGAGCACTGGGCAGGTTTCGTACCGGGTACCACACCTCTAATGGTACCGGTACCAACATGTAACTTTTACGGGATTTGAGCAGAATTCCAATCTTGGTGCAAGGGTACGCTCGTCTTTCGACCACCACTTCGAGATCACTAAGGAGAAGGGTATTTAAGCCAAAGAGAGGTTAGAGAAGGGCAGCTTTTGATTCTAGGGTTTTGTCTTAGATAGTGGGAGTGTTTTTCTCTCATATTTTTGCTAGGGTTCATAGAGTAGAGTGGAGTATTTAGTTTTTCTTCGGATTCTGAATTTTCAATTATGTGTAATCTTTCATTCGTTCAAAACTCTGATTCTCTTACTGGATTCCAGCTTTGATATCCCAATCTTGCAATTGAAGTGTTATCTCTCAAGTCTCATTTATGCGTAGTTTCTTATCAAATATGAATCGATTTTCAGTTTCAATGGAATTTAAACTCCAATATTCGGTTCTAATGGCGGAAACTCACCGGGCCAAGGTAATAACCTCACCTTTCAGACTTCAACGAGATTGTACGATGCTAAGTATTTGCGGAAAATCTTATAGAACCTTAGTTTGGCATCTTCTTGACAACGTGTGAACAAGAGACCCTCGGTACACGTTGCGCTTGATCGCGAATGCAAGCTAAGAGTTCAAGCAAATCGTTTGAGAAAGTGTTTGTCATCGCTCAATCGTTCTTCGTTTTAAAAGAGCTTTTAACGTAAAACCTTTCGTCGAAGACCATTCATCAATGGCTCCTAGATGAGATTGTGAATAAGAGGTGGGTATTACTTGATCGGTAGTGAGTGGAAACCTAAGAACCCTATCATTCACCTTTTTGCTTTAAAATAGTCAACTCAATCGGTTACTCAATCAATCAACCACAACCCCCAGATTTTACTTTTAAACACACATTCTTTGGAGAATAATTCCTAAGGATCACCTAGGAAACCACTCACTGTGGAAATGACCTGTGGACTTCCGCAGTAATATAGTGCTCAACGACTTTAGTTCCCATGTCAGGGGAATAATTTCAAAGATACCAACAGACGACAAACATCGTTGAGAGATTATCAACCCGTAAGTAAAAAAAAACATTAACAAATAAAAGAACCAAAATAGACAAAGGAAAAGAGAGGAATAAAAATCCTTAGTACTTAGCTTGCCAGTTTCCTCAAGAAGTTACTCGCTTTTAGAGCCCAACCAGACTCATTGGAAAAGTGCTAGTGCTTCCATTTGACCAATCATCCATCTTGGACAACACTTCCTCTTTATAACCATTCAGCTCCAAGATGATTTCTTTCACAGGGAAAAGAAACTCATAATCCCCTTTAATTATGGCTAATGGTTCGGCCACAATTTCTTCAAAACGAACCCCTTTTATGTGTTGTAGATGCAAGCACATCTATGAGAAATTGGGACTCTTCAAACATGTACCCTTTTGATGGAAGCAAACTACAAATCTTCGTGCACATAGTTCTTTCCTACTCTATCAAAGGTAATGGTTGGTTGGGATTGAACTTTGCTTTCTCCTCACCCACAAGCAAGGTGAGCTCCCCCTTGTTGATGTTAATCCATGCTTGACTTGAGAAAGGAAGTGGTCTTCTTAATATTTGAGAATTTTGTAGATCCCCTTCAATGGCCCAAGTCATGCAATCCATGGGGAAGGTAAATGTGTCAATCTTCACCAAGATGTTTTCAATAGCCATCACTTGACTTTCTTCTTCAAATTTCAGTTAATCCACTAATGACTCTTCAGTTAGGAGTGCCTTTTTCTCAATTTCCAGCTCATTTCACTTTCTTCCACAAGTTTCAAGACAGGAAATTCCTGCAAACAACTCAAAGGAGTATCCATGCATTCATTGGGATTTGTCAAAGTGTTACTAGGAGAGGTTCTAGAGAATTTTTCCTTGAATGGTTGGACTAAGTGTCCCATTTGAGCTTCTACATTTTTCAATCTAGCATTAGTATTGACCTTAAAGGTATCTAAATCTGGAAATTCATGTTCATGAAGACTAATCATCTTCTTGTTCTCATCCATGTAGGTCAAAAACATGGAGAAAGACAAATCTATCTTCTATTGAATGTTCATCCATAAATACCAACAAATAAGAAGATAAACAAAAGAAAACAAAGTACAAAATACTAATGGTAGGAAAAAAAAACCATCTAAGAAACAAATCACAACCACAAATAAAAATAAAAATTGCCTAAATTAGTAAAATCACATGTTCTTCAAAATGTCAATTTCCAATGAGAGAAAGTGAACCGCGCCAATCCCTACAACGATGCCAAAAACTTGTAAGGACCAAATTATGTATTATATATGAAAATCTGGCCAAGGAAGTGAATGTGGTAAATACTCAAAAAAATTGATTTTAAAAAGTAAGTGTACTCAAAAACTGAAACGAAAAGTGTTACCAACACTCATCCCCTTTCCGCAAGTGCAATGTGTCATACAGTAATACGGACTCTAGAGTCCTGACATCGCACTCCACGAGGATTGGAAGTTCTCTCTAATTGGAATTTAAGCAATCCGAGTACAAGGGCTCTTCACTATCTAGGTGACCAAATATGATGAGAATTGAAATCAATTCAACTAAAGTAAAAATCGATTTAAAACTAATCAACTAATTCTAAAATCTATCAAGCAAACAACTACTAAAGTCTAAAATGTATGAAGAGAGGCACTAGGAATGGTGATAATCATTTAACAATCAATTTGCATTTCCTTGAAAGTGCAACATTTGTGAATTGAATGCTGGATTTGTCTAAGAGCAATGTAGTATAGCCTTGGATTCCTCCTGACACTATACATTTCACTATTTAGAGAACCATATTCCTACCAAGTTAATGGGTCTAAATAGCTACTTGTAGGATAGAATCCTCGTTCTAAGAACTATGTATTTTTCTGAATCAGTACTTCACACCCTTCTTATGATCAAGACTGCTTTGCTCCTCATAGACAATGGATAATGTGCTCTCTCTCCAATGTAATTGGTATCTCAGCCATCAAATCTAATAAAGTTCGTCTCTCCTTGATTACATCTATGCTAACACAGGATCAAGGTCATTCTATTATATTGAGGTGAGACCTCTAAACATTAAACTGATACATCATCTAATTAATCCTCACACCATGAGTAAATTAGTGATCTATTAAAGTAATCTTTCAGAGTTCATTAGTTCCATAATATTAATCTAACATACCCCTAAGTTACTGCTCTTTACTCTCAGGAATCTCCATCTTTGTGTCACTCAGAGGGCCTCCTGGAAATCAGAGGAAAGATACAACTCTTTTCTAGGTATAAACTACTAATATTCAAAACAACTCATTAGATGAATAGTACCAATTATATAAAATCAGTCTTTAAACCCACATAATAAACTGAAAATCTACAAATCTAAATATTCAACAATTAATCCCCACCCCTAGAAGGTGTTTAATGTTTCATTACTGGATTCCAATCATCACCAACCAAACAAGAAGTCAGGAAAACGAAGAAAGAAATCAAGAGATAAGGAGGAGATCTAAATCGCTATTCGAGTTTCACCTTTGTCCGAATAAGAATGAAATCTCGAATCTCCGATGTACAACAATCGAAATCTCTTCAATACAAATAAAAATATGCTCTAAAATTGCCTAAGATCTACTAAAATCAAAATAAGCTAAAGCTAAAGAAAATGTCGAAAACTCGAAAAGCTCCAAATCTCCTACCCAGCCCAACCGCTTCTATGCTAAGGAAAAAAAGGAAAAGTTAGCAAAAATCTGCTTCTAAAAATAAGCCTTAGCTTAAAAAAAAATTGAAAAAATGGAAAGGTTTTACAGAGAGAAACCCCATGAGAAGTGTTCTCCCACCTCCTTTCCTCCCCTAAAAACCTAAAAAATGAGTATTTATAGTCCTAGGGTCAAATGGGCTTGAAAACAATCTAAAACAGCAATTTCGCATTTCTCGTTTTTTCTACATCGAGTCACGACATTAGCATCCCCGAGTCACGATACGCATTCTGGTTCGGGAGTCGCGACATCATCATTCTGGAGTCACAACATCACTTCTAGAGTCATGACATCAAGATTCTGCTTAGCAATTAATTTTTCTTCTCCAACTTGTCAATGTCATAACTTATTCGTTATAACTCGGATTTAGGCGTGTGAGGTGTAATTGGAAAGATCTTTGAATGTAAAATGCAACCATGAGTGGATTGAACCATTTGATGCTCCAGATGATATAGAAAAATTCATCTTCCTAATGACGCGCCGTGAGACATCCAGTTAACTCTCTTTTTGGAAACATTTTGCATCTTTTCTTACTAAATCACTTGTTTTCCATTAAGAATCCTACAAAACCAAGTTTAAAGAAAATGTTATGAGTTTTACATAAATTTGGATATACAATACTCAAAAATAGCATGTGAAATGAACTCAAAACATAGATGAATTTTGCACTCATCGGATATCTTGTGTATGTTTGATTGAAATAATGTTATCCTATATGCCCATCAAATATATTGTCCCTTTGAGCTTGACTTCACTAAAATCCATTTCATATGAAACATGACATGAAATTTTTGAAGTTTTTCTTTTCTTTCAATATCTAACATAATTGACTAACGAAGAAGCCAATTTGAACAAGGAAGAAGAATTAAAATATATGTGAAAAACCTATTCACAGAGGCCCCATGTTTTGAATAATCGTTATGATGGAGTATGGTTCTCGATTTTGAGAATGTGGCATTGGTTAGACAAAATCAACATGTGGGGGCTCACTAGAAGCCAAGTTTCCAATTTTAGGGCTTGAAGTCCTTTGGAACCACCACTGCCACCCATTTTCTGTGGTACAATGTCCTCGAGAGAATCATCAATATTAGGGGTAGGCCCAGATGCCCACATATTTGTTGAACACTACCATTGATATTTTGTACTCAACCAAAAAAAATAAACATCCTTAAATTAAAAATATTAATGGACATCAATGTTTGATCGTTCTTGTCTAAACCACTATATAATACAATTTTATCAATCAAATTAGAAAATTATGTTCCTTTTGTTGGATTTAAGTTAATCCAAATTTACTCCTTATAAAGACCCGGTAAAATTCCAACTGGAAAATGGCAAACGGAAAATTTCGGTCAAACCCGAAATTTTTCTAGATCTTGGATGAAAAACGTACTTCATCATAGAATCGCTCACAATTCAGCTACCACGCCACTTCGCCGTAATTTCAGATACTAATTTCACGCCGAGGCACCGCGTTTCCGTGTCGTAAAATGGGTTTGAGAGACATGTGACGCGACAAAAAGCCACCTACTACACGCATCATGTGACACACGCTGCATGAGCAGAGAGAGCGATGAGATTGACGGCCTGACGCGCTGGCGTCGCAAATCTGCATGAACACGAATTAACTAAATGTTAATGAGATAATAAGACAAATGAATAGTTGTCTACTCAAAAAAAAAAAAGAGAAAAAACGTGCAGGAGGAGGAAAAACGGGCTGTAGGTTGCTGTTTTGAGTTTTAGAGAGAGAGAGCTCCTTCTCTCTAGATTTGCGGCCTTCGACCGCGCCCTGTCGACGGGGCTAAATAAGCAGTCGTTTCTATGCGGCGAGGGCTATGCGTGGACACCGATTTGGTGGAGTTCGCATAACTCTAAGAGGTAGTATCTTTTTCCTACTCATGTTATTCTTCGCTAAGAGTCGTGTAAATGGTCAGATGTTCTCGAGGCTTGATTAGCCGTGGTTTTCGATCCCAAAACATTTGAACCGAGTGGAGAAAATCCTCATTGTTAGGCTATGAACAAGGCTAACCGTAGGGTTTCACCGCTCACATGGAACAAGTGATGTGATTTTGGTATGAATTTTTATGATGTTGAGTGATTCAAAATGAATTACTTGTGTTTGTTAATTAGTCCATGTGAGCTAATTTTGGTGTTATTGATATGAATTTAATATCATGAATTGTGTGAATTAATTATGTTAATATATACATGTTTTATATATTAGCATGAGTTGTTTGATTGGCATAATATACCCATATGCACTGGGGCACCCTAGAATATTAGGAGTGAGTGCATGACATGAAATTGAAAGAAAAACGAAAACGTTTGTGAAAGGAATTTCGACGGAAGATTTTCCGAAGAATTGCCTTGGAGAGTCGTCCAACAGATCACTTCGGATGAGGACCATGACTGTTTCAAAGTGTTATCCAACAATTCGCCTCGGAGGGTAGTCCAATATTTTTACCGAATCTCGGTAGTGAGTTTTCGAGAACAAAAATATTTTGTTTTGAAAACTGGATATTTTACTCCCGCATCTCGCTTTTAGGCGGATGCATGTGAGGGAGCCTGAGACTCGGGACACGGATTGGTCATGTAGACACATTCGAGTAGATTCATGTAATTGCTTGATGTGATTGTTTGCTTCACAGACAAGACTGAGGCAGAGGTGAAAGAACTCCACGTAGGAATTTTTCACTACTGGGCTTTGCTCACCCTGTCGAGGGATCACTATTTCACGTACAGAGAGTGTACAGGAGGACGGCGCTCACTAGAGGCCTCATTTAGAAGAAAGTCGGGTTGTGGCTTTGGTAGAGACTTTTGTATAACATGTATTAGAAATGGTACATTTTAATATATGTTGAATTAAGAGTGATTTATTAACTCTTGAACTAATGTATATGGTTGATGTATTTTGTGAGTATTAATGTAGGGGGCCAAGTGGCCATTATTTTACTCGCATGTGGACCCTGTGTGGTCATTGTAAATTGTTGGGACAGGTTTTGTACCTTGGGTAGAGCTCCCCATACAAAGGAGACTGTGCTCGGTTTTCATGAGTGGTGTCGGGTTACCCGACATCCATGAGTATTCCGCGGGTTGACGGGTTGTCAACGACCGGGTTTTGGGGCTGCCACTCGCTGAGATCAAAGCCAAGGTAAACGATTACCTGGGGAGCTCGTGGGTAGAGCTTAGGTAAATGAAACCCAGTGGATCGAGGGACCTGGGCTTAGGCCATGGTCATATAAAGAACATCACAAATTAGTATAGTTCTCGATGTTGGATACTAGAGTTATAACTTAGTATCGGTAAGTTAGGTAAGCGATATACCTAGGACTTGATGGGAAACTAAGCGCATCATGCATATTAATCGTGCATTTTGATGAATGGTGTGCATTTTGATGAATGTTGTGTATGATGTGTGGTTATGTGCTTGTATGCTTGATAAATATCATAGGAGAAATTCAAAACCTTAGGAGGTTGAAAATTTTTGGGCAAATAGTCCAGAATTTAATGAAAAAAAAAATGATGTGAAGAAAAAAAAAATTTCTAAGGTTTTACAGTGTGTAAAACTAGAAAAAAAATAAAAATAAATTTTAATAAATTCATTTGGTTATACTAGAAAATGAAAAAATTGTTTTTCGTGGTTTTCCAAAGAGGCCGGAATGTGAGAAAAAAATTGAAATGAAAAGAAAAAAAAAGGCTACAAAATCAAACTGACGGGCTATCATTCTTTTCACTTGAGTCACGATACAATTTTTGTATCGTGACACAGGGTAACACAGCAGACATGGGGGCGTAGGGGATAGGCCACGATACGGCCAAGGCTTGGCCACGACACGACCGAGCATGCGCCACAATATCAAGGCACGCCCGGCGACACGGCTTATCGAGCACTACGGCCCGGCTCTGGTGAGTATCACATACAAAGTTTTGTATCGCGGATGTGAGCGAGGGTCCACATCGAGGGGGTCAGGTCACGACATAGTCTTTGTATCGCGGATACAGCGAGCTGTCCGGTTATGGCGCCGCGTCACGACAAACGATCAGACATGACAGAGGAAGGCTTGGTCGTGGGTGTGTCGCGACACGCCCGGGCGATACGACAATACATGGTCGCGACACAAACAAGCAGGATGCTCCACGATATCGGCCAAGGCAGAGGGCGCGCTGACACAAAGGCTCCCGCGCGGTGATACAATGAGAGACACAACCGGGGGACGGCCACAACACGGGCGCCGGGGCGGAGTTTTCACGACACGGCCTGGGGAAATAAGGCGCGCTACAATGCCAGCGCTAGCAGCTGCTAGCCAAGACCCGCAAATTCTCTGGCCACGGTGTGTGCACCTAGTGCACTAACCCATTTTTGACTCAAGGCACTATCTCGAAGCCACCGTTTGGGACACTGTTCATGAACACTGATCATGAGACTATTCACGAGGTTTTCAAAATAAAATAAAATAAAAAAATTTTTGTTGATTAAATATGATTTAATATATTGAAGTATTGTCTTGCATTGCCTATGAATGCATGGACATTGTGTATGAAATATTTTTCTGTATATGAATAGTGTCTCGGGGCAGTGATTAAGCCTTAGAGATACTACATTAGAATTTTAACTTGTCATTTGACATGTGTAGATGGCTAGTCGAGGGCAAGGACGTAGAGGTCGTCCACGAGGTGCTAGCCAAGCACCACCCGTGACGACCAAACAGGCCTTGTTAATGCCGTAAGGATCATACGCTATTGTCGTGCTAGTGTAAAGGTAGCCGTGAGTTCCGAGTAACCTCCAGAGGTTTAGGGCACATCATCCTCCGACATTCACAGGGGGAGGAGATCCGATGGTGGCAGATCATTGGTTCATGCAGATTAAGAAGATGTTACAGGCTATGGAGATTTCCTCTAACACGACCAGATTAGGATCTATTGCCCAATCCAGAGGGTGAGGCCCAAGTATGGTGGACCTGGGCAAAAACCTCTAGAGACTTAGAAGCAAATGACATGGCAGTTTCGAGTCGCTCATGGGTAAGTATTTTCTGATATCGTCGTCGCTACACGAAGGCTCAAGAGTTCCAGAGTCGGGCTAGGGACGATGACTGTGATGGATTATGTGGCTAGATTCACGGAGCTAGCCCATTTTGCTGATGACTACGTGGCCACAGACATGGCCAAGGTCAGGAGATTCAAGAATGGGCTGAAGTTGTCCATTCGAGGCAGGATCGTAGGACTTCGCCTACCGCATGGACTCTGCGGTCGGATCGCCCACTCATAGAGAGATCGAGGATGCCTGTGAGCACTCGATGCGGGTGTTAGTAGCAAGAGGAAGGAGAGTAAGTCTTCTTCTAGGTTCGAGGAAGAAGCCTGTGGCTTAGTTCACGCAGGGTCCCAGTGGCCGCGCCATCCAAGCGTAATGTGACTGGGCTGCCGCCGATCAGCCGGCAGATGGTGTGCTACCATTACCAAAGAAATTCGAACATAAGGAGTGGAGGATTGCCCCCAGAGACAAGGATCCCAGGGTTTTGGGACAGCACAGTCCTAGTCAGCGGTAGGACATGAGAGGATACAGTATATTCTCCACACCCTAAGACAGCCAAAGGAGTCGGCCACTCCTGTGGAGCCACACTCCGGCACCTCCCGTTATTACTGCAGCTCTGAGAGGCGCACTATGGGTCGAGGCAGCAGGACTAGGCCCTCCACAAGGTGGACGTTAGGATTTAGGCGTGTCTACACCATCACACCACCGGCCGAGCCGGCCAGACGCCCGCCTAAGGCTGCGGTATGTTTTTGTTATCTCGCCTATGCAAGAGTGTTATTTGATTCGGTGCTTCCCATTCATTCATCACGTGATCGCCGTGATGTAGTCACTTAGAGGTTGAGGCCTTTGAGGAGCCTTAGTATGTGAGTTCTCCCCAGGGATTAGAGCGAGGATGTGATGATATGTCGAGGTTGCGAAGGAGATCTGGGTGGGATTCTACCATAGTAGACGGAGGGTCATGGATACGCCGGGAGTTCGATGTCATCCTTCGATGGATCGGCCGATGTTCTTACAGAGCCAGCCATCATCGACAGAGCGTAGGAGAGTTACCGCCTACAGGACGGTACTCGAGTTGTATTTTAGGGGGACAAGCATGGTGTTTTACCCCAGATAGTGTACAAGTCTAGGTTTCATGGACAGTTGGCGGGTTGGCTAGCAAGCCTTACCTTAGAGGATGAGGTGAGACCGGACTTAGATCTCCCTCGAGTAGCCTGCGAGTATGAAGATGTTTTTCCGGATGAGCTACCGGGATTGCCTCCGCAGAGGGTTGTAGACTTCGGTATCGAGTTACACTCTGGTACTTCGCCCATCTCTATGACTCCGCATAGGATGGCACTAGTTGAGTTGCAGGAACTCAGAGTCCAGCTACATGAGCTACTGGACAAGGGATTCATTAGACTTAGCACTTCACCATGGGGCACTCCGGTTCTATTTGCGAAGAAGAAGGACAAGACCCTTCAACTGTGCATTGATTACAGGCAGTTGAACAGGGTTACGATCAAGAATCAGTACCCATTGCCGAGGATTGACGATTTGTTTAATCAGTTGAGAGGAGCGAGTCTACTCTTAAGATGTACTTCGCACCGGGTTACCAAGGAGCCGAGGGTTAGGAGACATATATCCCTAAGATCGGTTTAGGGGATGCTATGCACTTTGAGTTTACAAGGATGCCCTTTCGATTTCGTTTAATGCACTAAAGAAGATATCTACGTGGACCTCTACGCATAGGTATTCCAACCCTATCTAGATCGGGCTTTGTCAGTAGCTCTCGCGATGACATTTTGATCTAACGCTACCAAAGTAGAGCATGAGTATCACTGAGGATCGCGCTTTACGCTTTTGTCGAGAGACCATCGCCTATACGCCA
This sequence comes from Tetrastigma voinierianum, assembly GCA_016808115.1. NCBI lineage: Eukaryota > Viridiplantae > Streptophyta > Magnoliopsida > Vitales > Vitaceae > Tetrastigma > Tetrastigma voinierianum. The sequence continues at coordinate 54,324 of JAEQBH010000594.1, forward strand.
AGTTCAAGTGCGAAGCTCGCCATCGAGGTGAGATTCGACACGCTGGTGTCGCATCGTAGCGTGTCGCACTCCAAGAGAAGGTCGAGGTCGTGATGAGTCGGGAGAGGGCCAAGTCGCCTCGAGATAATGAAGTTTCTTGAGATTACCGGGTACTACAAAGAGATTCATTGGTTGATTTCTCCCGACACGGTACTCTATGACGAGATCGACCCAAAGGAGGTCAAGTTTGATTGGATGACCGATGAGGAGGCATTCCGTGAGTCAAAAGGAGCTTACATCGCTCCTATCTTACTAGTCCCTGACAGGGACAAAAGGCCACCAGGTATCAGGATGCCTCAAGGGCCAGATCAGATGTGTTTTGATGCGCCGAGGGTAGTAGCTTATGGTTCCCGTCGCTGAAGAATCATTGAGCGCACTCAATACCCCACACATGACACGAGTCAAGGTCGTATCACCAAGATTCTCACGCCACTACTTATATGGCTATCAGCTGAGGTATACCGCACCACAAAGTCCAAGTATAGTTCATTACGCTGGACCTCAATATGAGGCACCAGATGGATATTCCAAGAGGATTTCTGATTTCACTGCATTACCATCCGGAAGGCAATGTGTCACACTCACTAAGTCATGGGAGTATCAAGCATAGCTTCCCGTGAATGACAGATGCTAGAGATCAGGGGACAATAAGGCAAGATCGCGAGCAAGCTCAAGGTACGTTGGGGAGTTTAGTAGCTACACCGTCTCTGTTGAGTAGAGTGACCGAGTCCCAGGGACAGGACGCAGAGATAGTGTCCATCGTGACCTGCATACTGGCATAGGTGACGAGGGCTAGACCGCCCAATAATAGATGTAGCCTTCTGAGTAGAGAACTGGGAAGAATTTCTAGTTGACCGACGGAGAGATCTCAGGAGCTCTTCACCGCTTCTCGATTGTCATGCATTCGCTGCACGGGCGATGGTCAGATCTTCGCCAGCGCACTACCGGAGCGGAATAAAGAGACACGTAGGACTTTGTTCGACGATGTCTCACGCGGTCAACAAATTGTTGTCGAGCATCGGCCGAAGAAGGCTACTACCATCGAGGTGGTCAGCGCGGGGAGCGACGCCATGATGGATTTTGTGACCCACTTTCCACTGACAACCGCAAGTACAGATGCGGTATCAGAAGACCCAGAATGGCTCGAAAAATGGCAAAAATCGTAATTTCTCGTCAAAAATCCGAAATTTATTCTTCAGATCGGGATGACAAAACGGATTCACCTGAATTGTTCGCCAAATCTAGCTACCACTGCCGACTTCAATAGTTCAGATAAATAAAATTTGCATCGCTGAGGCACGAGCATCGAGTGCCGAAAATGAATCTTCAGATGCGACGAAAGTCAATGAGTAACATGTACTCATGTTACATATGTTTCATGATAGAATGATGAATGGATCACGAGATACGCTAAATGTCAAAAATCCAAGCTGGGGACATAAATAGCATTATGTAATTTGTTTTTAAATGACACAAGACAAAATTGTGCATAGTGTCATCTCCTACAATTGAAATTAGAAGCCAAAAACGAGAATGGAAGGGGGGAGAGATGCAGTAGCCATTTTTTGTGATTTTCTTTTAGAAAGAGAGCACCTTCTCTCTAAGATCTCAAAATCGGAACCGTCAATTTTTTCTGAAAGAAAGGAAAGTCGCTCTACGCAAAGGAGGCCTATGCGTGGCTCCGCCTAAGGAGTTTCGACAAACTCCGCGAGCAGTGGATTTATCCACTGGTTTATTTTCACGGCGTTTTGGCCGATGATTCAGGAATTGAGGCCTTAAACGACAGCTTGATCTGGCCCCAAAACTGGACCGAATTATTGAAAATTTTGGGAGCCCATTAGACAACCGTGACTATGGGGCTGTTTTCGGTGCTCAATGGTATAAAATTGTTATAAAATCATGTTTTGACGTGTATGAGGGCTAAATGGCTAGGGAATTCGTTCACGTATGGAACCGATGTGTAGGTGGCCGTGGAACAAGAACTCCGAGGTTTTACTGCTCACATTTAATAGTGTTCACGAAATAAAATTTGCAGTAAAAATGTGTTTGGTCGAGTAATCCAAATCAATTTGAGCCGGGTTGCTAATTGTAGCCCATGAGCTAATTTTGCAATGGATGCCAGAAATTGCATAATAGTTTGTGTGATTAAATTATGTAAATGATATCATGTTATATATATTTGCATGTGTTATTTAAATTGTGGTCATCTGCATCAGTGTATTCTATATGTACCAAGCACCCTATTACCAGGAGTGAGTGCATGAGATTACTTTTGAGAGAATTGTCGAGGGTTGACTAATAATGATAATTATCGAGGCCCATTACAATATGCCCAGAGTGGTAACTATATAAGATATCAATCGTCGAGTCGCCCAATTGATATACATCGAGGGTTGTCCACTAAATGGATTACTCCGAGTCGGTCCACCACTTATATCTGAGGGTTGTCCATAATTAAAACAAATACCTTTGTTTTGAAAAATGTTTCTCATACATGGCTTGTGTAAGTGTGAGGAGTCACTGAGACTCAAGACATGGGTCATCATTTGTATTATCCAAGTAGGATCACGTATTTGTCTTGAATGTGTGTTTACATGTGGATCACGGCACATGCACTTAGGTGGGAGTAATCCATTTAGTGGTGATTCCACCATCGGGCATTAGCTCACCCCGTCGAGGGAATTATATTATTTCGTGCACAGAGCGCATCAGAGGCGTGCTCATCCCAGAGGCCGACATCAAGAAAGTCGGGTCGCGGGCTTTGGTGTTTTAGCCCGATGCATGTATTAGAAATCGTTTTTAAACTTTAATTATGGCTAAGCTGCATAAGAGCAAATTATTAACTCTGAAACCATGGGGTATAGTTACGTTTATTGACGAGTATTGTCGCATGGGCCCACTAGCCATTTTACTCATGTATTTATCTTGGCGATCGAGTCGGGATTGTGTTTTAGATTCGGGCGAGCTCCCGTACAAAGGAGACTCTACCCACTGCGGAGTGGTGCTCCGGTTACCCAACATCCACTAGTATTCCGAGGGTTGACAAAGTCACAACTGACACCCCGGAATGGGGCGTCAAGTATAAGGATACGGATCTACCAAGAAGTCGACATTTTCTAGCCAAGCGTGCATGACCTTACATCGAGAGATTCCGCCGTTGTATATTCGAGAAATAGTCCGACTACATGGAGTACCAATATCCATAGTGCCGGATAGAGACCCGAGGTTTACTTCGCGCACTTTGAAGAGCTCCAAAAGGCTATGGGCACACCTACCGACAATGAGTACAAATTTTTCTTCCACCCATGCACGATGGTCGGGCCGAGAGGACCATATAGGTGTTAAAGGACATGCTGCGAGCATGCGTCCTGGATCATAAGGGTAGCTGGGAAGAGCTTTTGCCCTTAGTGGAATTCTCCTATAACAACAGTTATCAAGCGAGTATACAGATGGCACCATATGAGGCATTTTATGGGAGGCCATGCAAGTCACCGTTATGTTGGACCGAGGTGGGAGAGAGCTCCATCACTGGTCCCAATCTAATTAGAGACACCTCCTGTATATGAGCTTCGACACGACATCGCCTTCTCACTACCAGAGCCGCAAAAGAGTTTGCGCCGGAGCGCGACGCCGACCCTTAGAGTTCGAGGTCGAGATCACGCCTTCTCAAGATGATGCCTAAGAGAGGAGGGTCGCCCAAGAAGCGAGGAAGCCATCGCCGAGGTTTATCAACCCTTCGGGAGATACTCGGCAGGGTGTGCACTATAGCAGATCGGCTATTTTACCGCCCAAGATGTCGTGTCCACGAGGTATTTACCGCCTCCATGCTCCTGAGGTACACCCAGATCCAAACATGTAGTGGATTGTGGCAGATCGAGATCGACACTGACCTTAATTCTCGGTTATGATCGTACAGATATCGATAACCGGATCGTTTACGACGCAAGACCGTGAGGCTAGCAGGGTGCTATGGCGGCACCGTGGGAGGGAGTGAGTCAACGCGGGAACCGTGGAGTGGAGGAGCCAACACGGAGCGAGACACGATGGTCACCTATCCCTTCGTTTGGTGGGATTTAAGGCACGGTTTAGCTGCTATTACTTAAATGACTAGTTTACATGCATGGTATAGTGCACGCTGAAAAAGTGCATATGAGCGTTGTGGATTGGCCCATCATTTCAGACGAAATTCTTTTAAGGAGGGAAGAATGCAAGACCAAAAAAATTCCACTTTCTAAAGGCAAACGGTATTTCGGGTCAAAACCAAATTTCTAGACTCAAATGATAAAACTGACTTCACCGTTGGAATCGTCTCACAAATTTAGCTAACACGGCCGACCTCGTCGACCCCAAGACAAATAATTTCACGCTTTTCTCAAGACGGTGCTCCGCAGTGTCAGAAAACGCTTGAGACATGATTGCTACAGCCACCTATTTATTAATGCGACCATGCGACACATATTGTATGTGAAAGAGAGAGAGAAAGAGATACTACTTAGACATGCCAATAATAAAATCGCAAAATTGACACATCGAATTAAATGAACAAGAATGGTATAATAAGACAAATGAATAATGTTCTCTCAAACAAAAAGAGAAAAAAATGTGCAAAAGGAGGAAAAACGGGCAGTAGGTTGTTGTTTTGAGTTTGAGAGAGAGAGAGAGAGAGCTCCTTCTCTCTAGATTGTACTGCTCTGACCAGTTTGCTTCGACTGGCCAGCAAGAAGCTATTCTATGCGGCGAGGCTACGCTGATAACATTCGGGCGTGGGAGTTCGACAACCCAAGAGGGTAGAGATCTTTTCCTACTCACGTTATTCTTTTCACAAGAGCCATGTAAAATGGTCGTGATGTTCGAGACTTGATTAGCCGTATTTTCGATCTCAAACATTTGAACCGAGTGGAGAAAATCCTCATTAAATATGGGTTTCAGAACAAATGCTAACCTAGGTTTCACCGTCATGGCGAGTAGACGGATTTTTGGTATGAATTTTTATAATGTTGAGTGATTCAAAATGAATTGCTTTTGTTTGTTAATTAGCTCATGTGAGCGACTTTGGTGTTATTGATATGAATTTAATATCATGAATCAGGCGACTATCTATGCTAATATATACATGTTTTATATATTAGTACGAATATTGGACAGATAATGCATTCCATATGTAATGGGCACTTAAATATTAGGAGTGAGTGCATGACATGAAATCAAATAAAACGAAAAATGTTTGTGAAAGGAATTCGACTTAAGATTTTCCAAAGAATTGCGTTGGAAAGTCAGCCCAACGGGGACTACCGATGAGGACCATGACTGCTTCTAGAGCGTTATCCACACCCGCCTGAGGGTAGTCCAATATTACCAAATTCAGAGTGAGTTTCTCGAGAACAAAAGCTTTATGTCGAGGTAATTATATTTTCACTCGGCGACGGCGGCGCGGTCACGATTCCGATCATCATCGACACCGCAATCGCAATCCCACGATTGTCGCCGCGGTTTCGGCGAGCGTCCGACGAGAAATTTTCGACGATCGGTCTTCTGTCCCGCCGCGATCGACATCGCACACGAGCGGACGATCTCACCATCCCAGCGGTCGCTTACTGCGGCACGCATTAGAACACGGAACATACAACGCATATCACAACTCAACCCAGCTACGCGTTATTGATGATTTATGAGTAATAACGCGTGGTTCAAGTGGCCATTATTTTACTCGCGCATGTGAACCCCGTGGTGGTCATTGTAAATTGGCTGGGACGTGCTCAGACTCAGCCCCCGTACAAAAGAGATTCTTCCCGATTTTCATGAGTGGTGTCGGGTTACCCGACATCCATGAGTATTCCAACCCGACATCCATGAGTATTCCGTAAGTTGAGGGTCGCCAACGGATCCCCGGTTTTGGGGCGTCACACTTCCAACCCTATAAACCTAACTTGAATTGAAATTACAAAATTCGGGTTAATAAAATTAGGTTGAGTATATATATTTGGGTTCAGGTTAAGCATGGTTAGTCGAATCATTGGTTCAAGTCCAAACCAAAATACAAAAAAATAGTACCTAAACATGGCCAAACATCATGTTGGGTTGGACTTACAGGGTTGTTGCATGCCACAAATAAAGAAATATCAACCTTATAATCACATGGCATCCTTCAATTGAGCCCGATGATATGATAAGATTAATTTAATCTTCATCATTTCAAAATTAAATCCCAACAGCGTAAAAGAGATCGAAGAGGCGCTTTTCTCTCCAAAACAAGCATTATTAAGCCCAAGACTACACGGTAATCTTTGCAGGTGTCCGCAGTCTATTAATGCGGGACAATGCGGACACGCCGACAATACACCGGATACGCTGGGTTTCGACACGTGTCCGATGACGCTACGGGCGACGCCGACCATATAATGCGTCAACGACTGATACGCTATGCAATTCACTGACACGCTGACACGGCCGCTGATCATCGCTGATCCAACTCCAGCGTAGTAGTGCGGAAGTGGGAGAGGAGATGAGGCGGCGGAGTCTCGCCGGTTCCAAATCTAAGGGGAAGAGGGGAAGAGGAGAACGTGAGGAACAGGATGGGTGTTGAGCTCTATGGGGGTCAAGTGTGGGGTGGGGGAGAAGGGAGCAGGAGGTAGTGGGGGAGCAAAGGGAGGGCGGGGGTGGCAGGGGTAGGGGAGCTGTGGAAGGCAAGGTGGGGGAGTCAAAAGGGGGTATAGTAGGGAAGGCTGAGTGAGGGTAGGGTGGTAGGGGTGGGGAGACAAAAGGGGTTATATAAATAAACTATTTAATAAATAATTAAATTATATTTGATAAATAATTAAATTTGATAAGAGAGAATATGAATCGCATAATTTCTTTGTAAGTTCAAAATTTTATAATTATTAATAACATGTACCATCCATTTATTATTAATTTATTAGTATAATTATTAACTTTTTATAAGGATAATTATTTTTATTTTATCGTACATGCCGTTGGGCCCTACCGTGATCCGTATCCCGATTAAATTGCGTTGGCCCCGCTGTCTCCGCGTTGTCAGATTCCACGCATCCGCGGTCTCATGCTTTAGGCGCGCCTAAAAACCCCAGAAAGTAGACAGTAGACAGCTCAACATTCATTCAACTAGACGGCAGACAGCAGACAGCAGACAGACACCTTCTTCCTCCTTCCTCCTTCCTCCTTCCTCCTTCCACCTCCTGTCCTGTCAGATCTCACAAGATCCAGATTCTCCTTCCTTTTTCCAATTACATATGTCGTTTTTGACCACTTTTTTTGAATTGTCAAAAAAAAAAAAATTATTTTTTATTTTATTTTTATTGTTAAATTAAACTTTTCCAATCGCTTTCTACTCCTTATCGCCTGAATTCATACTTTTAAAAATTCTTCCAATTGATGCTCCCTTCGATGCTCAAAATGCGTACTATAGCATAAAGTGAATCCAAACATTTAATTAATCCAAATATCTAAACCCTCAATTAAAATTTACTTAATTCTAATAATTTTTTTAAACTTAATTTGAATTCATCTAACTTTTATCTTATTATTTATTTATATACGCCTTACATTGTATCATGACATATTTCAAGATTCATTACTGACATGAAAAACAGATTTTCCTCTTAATTGCTAAGAGAAATGACTGAAGTGCTGGCACACACGCTTCCATCATATCTTCTCAAGAATTGACTTCATTCGTGACTTCGCTTTTTCCCATACTCGCTTTTTTTCATCGTAAGCCACATTTGCGCTTTTCTATTTTACTTTTTCATCTAATTCATGACCCAATTTCTAATTAATTAAGTACTCAGCTTGCATTTTTATTATCAGATAATACTGGGTTTCTAATTAATAGTCGGATATGCCACATAGGTACACATTTTTTCTCCTCTAACTTTATCTTATTATTTATTTATATATATTGCCTCTGGGTGATGTTTCAGATTGTTATTGTTTATTTTTGGCTTTGTACACATCACCAAAACCGTATTTTCCTTAATTACTGCAGACTGATTTGCGCTAGATAGCCGCTTACGCCTTATCATATCTTATCGACAAGAACTCGACCCTGACCTGTGACTATTTTTCCTCCCAGACTGGCTTCCTGTGACTTGGCTTTTCTTATCAAGAAATACATTTGCGTTTTTTCTTATTTGCTTACATTTTGTATCAAAACAACAAAATCAGTGACGATTCCAAATCGTTTTCTAAAAATGGTTTTTCAAAATATAAAATAAGTCTCGCATTTTAAGTAAAAACACATAATAACAAAAAATACGGCCCACTAATATCGCTACTTATAACAACTTTTCTAGTTGACTTTATTAAAAATATTTATGTGGAAATTTGAAAACGCTTTTATATCATTAAATTATCAAAAAGGACATTTAAATTTAATATAAAATAAGAACCCAAAATTAATTATAAAAACATATAAATACGTAAAACTTCATATTACGAAAAACCTAAAATAGATGGAGCTTTATGATTATAAAAAATTTAAAATATTTGAATTATCGAATAACATATATAAATATTTATATTAATAGTAAATCATAATATAATTTTTTTTATTTATCTTAAACATTTTAAAAAATATTTAAGCAAAATTTTTTAATTTATAAATTATAATAACATTTGCACCTAAGAAAACCAAAAATAATTATTTGTATGATTATAAAAAATATTTACAAAACTTTGAATTAATTAATAAAACCATATGTAAAAATTTATTAATTAATAAACCGTAGACTGTAGACACACACCTTTCTTCTCCTTTCCTCCTTCCACCTCCTGTCCTATCAGATCTCACATGATCCAGATTCCACTTCCTTTTTCCATCATACGGCGTCGTTTTGGACCACATTTTTTCAGCCCCCAAATTTGTTTTTATTTATTTTTTATTTTTTATTTTATTTTTATTGTTAAATTAAACTTTTCCCCAATTGCCTACCCTGTCAGCTCTGAATTCATGGCTTTTTGAATGCTTTTTGGAAACTTTTCCAATTGATGGCTCCCTTCGATGCTCAAAATGCATCATAGCAGAAAGTGAATCCAAGATTTAATTAATTCTAAATTTACCTACACTTGGTGATCCAAAATCTACACCCAAAAAAAAAAACCCTAAATAGGCATATATAAAAAGAAGTTTTCAATCATTTTTCTTTTACTCACAATGGTAATAAAATAAGTACATGGGTAGCATTTAAAAGAATACAGGGAAGCATATATTAATTAATTAATTTATTTATTTAATAGGTTATTTGTGTTAAATATAGATTATTAATTATAATTTCTATTATTTTAAATAATAAAATTAATAAATATGTTAAATTTAATGGGTTATTTGTATTAAATAAGGATGATTAATTATAATTCTTATTATTTTAAATAATCAATTTAAATGGATCATATTCGTTTTAACCTATCTAACACGACACAAATCCAGCAGGCTGAATAACTAATACATATTTATTATTTTAAGCATTGCGCTTAATCGATAAATATCGATACGATTCGTATATCGATACGATACGAACACGACGTATTTTAATAATAATCGCACTTCTAATGATAATCATAGCAGTTTCAGATAATCACTAACTTTCTAGTCACATCTAACCCTCCCTTGCATTGCTATGTACTAATTAGAATAAAGTCAAAATGATTTATTTAAAAATATATATATATGATGTAGTTTTTTTTTCCAAATATTCAGAAAATAGTCTTTTTATTTTTTATAATAGTATTTATCAACTCCGATTTTAAAAATTAATCCTTAAACCAGATTCAGCGAAATACGGTTTTATGGTAAATTTAAAACCAAGATTACTTTAATTATGGCGGTTAATTTTCAAACCCTATCGATGAATACGATTTCCAACATTAATTTTCAAACCAGAATCGACTTAATAAAGATTTAAAAAAAAAAACTAGTCATATGAATATTTTAAAATAAATTATATGTAATTTTTCTTTAAAATTAATTACTTTCTGAATCAAACTCTAATAATTGACCTGAATCCAAAGCAGATCGATATGGTTGTGAAGACTTCTAGTTTTACCTTTTTCTTTCTTTCCTTTTTCTTTTTTTTTTTTAGGAAAAGACTTCTCTAGTGTTTTACCTTTTCTTTTCTTCCCTTTTCTTTTTTTTAGGAAAACTTAAAAAGAGTTTGAATTTATTAATAACTGCAATAACTTTTAAATATAATTTAAAGGGAAAATTATAATTTAAAACTTGAATTTTAACTATTTTTCATTTAAATCCAGAATTTTTTTAAACTTTAATTTTAATTACAGTTGTGCCTCAACATCCTAAAAACATAGTCCAAATATTATTTTTTAACTTTAATTTTAATTATAGTTGTGACCTCAAATATCCTAAACATAGTCCTCAAACCTCTACTTAGATTGATGTGGCGTCCATCATGACATTACTAAAGTTAATTAAAAAATTTTATTTTGAAAATTTGTATAATTTTTACATTTAAATCCTGAATAATAAACTTTTTTTAAGTGTATACATTTTAATTTAAATAGATATTCTAGCTTTAGATGTCCATATATAAAAAATAAGTTTCCTAATTAACATTTTCTTTTTGCTCACAATTGTTAAAAATGGAGCAATAAACGCATGGGTGGGTTTCAAAAGAATACAGGGAAGGAAAGACTCATCCACAGATATTTCAAATCACTTTTGTTTCCTTGCAATTACATGCCAAACAACTTGATCATTTGAATCAATATTTTGGAGAAGGACAATGGGTAGAAAACAAGACTTCATGATTAACATAGGCGATCCCTTTCTTGACTTTTTCATTTGTGCAACTTTTTGTAGATGAAAATTTATTTGACTTATATCACTTATGGAATTTTTTCTTTTTTATTTTACTTTTATCATAATTTTAAAATAAAATAACGGTGTTATAATATTTAAAAAAAAACTTTTTAAAAAATGCTTGCATATAATTTCTTATATAAATATTAAATAATGCCAAAATAATTTTGCATAATTCTTAGGTAATTTCTTGTTTAGAAACAAATTAGTTCATTATACTTTAATCAAGTTTGATGGATAATAAATTAGTGATGTTGTTAATATGAAAATCATCATTAGTTTAAATTATTATTTAAAAATAAAACACAGATATAAAATTAAATAATCTTGATTAAAATTAATAAAGTAAGGATATAAAATTCCAAAATCCAAACCAAAATTACTATATCATCATTATACTGGTTCTCATTATTTACTCAAATTTTGATAAAAATAAAATTTGCCAGATTCTTCATTTAGAATGAAAAGACAACGGTAAGAATTATAAAATTATTTACAAATTACCTTGATCTTCTTATATCTTCCAACAATCCTAAAATTAAGTTGAACCTATTAGAATTAAAATTTTAGAATACCAAAACGTCATTTACATTCATGTAAATATATAATCGATTTTTATTCATTTCATTTATGTTTTGGAGGTTTTTTTAGTATTTTGCACTTGCTCTAATAGTATTTGTTTTATTTTTTGGGTTGTTGCTTTGATTCTTGTTCTATTGATGGATCCTCTTTTTGCTTGATTAGGAGTTTATAGAAGTCTAATTGAAATATTGTTATTGTCTGATGAGTATCTCTAGATTTCTTCTTTCCTGTGTTATGTATTTTGATTTGTTATTAAAAATGGAAAAAAAAAAAAAGAAAAAAGAAGAAGAAATGACTCTTCATTCTAGCAATAAGAGGTGAATGTGGTTATGAAATGGGAGAGAGGGTATGAAATATAATTTTTTACCTTTTTTTTCTTTTGGGAAAACTTATAAAGTTTGAATTCATTAATATGCACTTGTAATAACTTTTAAATATAATTTAAAGGGAAAATTATAATTTAAAACTTGAATTTTAACTATTTTTCATTTAAATCCAGAATATATTTTTTAAACTTTAATTTAATTATAATTGTGACCTCAAATATCCTAAAAGATAGTCCAAACCTCCACTTAGATGACGTGGCGTCTATCATGACATAACTAAAGTTAATTAAAAATTTTTATTTTTGTTGTAAATCAAAAGATTTAGAGAGAGATAAGGAAGAGAGACGAGAGAATTCGGAGAGTCGATGATTTACATTTCGTGGCGATTGAAACATTTATAGGCTTATAGTGAAAAGTAAGCGCTGCATAAATGATACATTAATAGTGAGAAGGCCAAAAGCGCTCATAAATGAATGACATTGTAATCGATTATTATCGTTATGGTGGAATTTCAAATCCGATATTTATACAATATTTATAACACTCCCCTTGAATGACCATCGCAGATTATTAGTCTTCTTATAAATTTAAAACTGAGTAAAGGCGATGGGATAAGGCACGGACGAAAGGAAAGAGTCCTGATATCTTAATATCTTTAACAATCTCCCCACGATAGTAGCCTTGTCGCCCCATTACGGAGATCTTTCGGTTGGCGCATACTGTCGGCGCACAAGTTTCTTGAGCGTTGCGGTAAAGCGTCTTTTACCGATCAAATCTCGCCCAGATTGTCGTTGGGCGCTATCATTAGCATTGATCTACGCGCTCTTTGAAGTTACCGCGAGTATAGAAGAATTTGGTAAGAAATATGCTTGGATTCGATCACCTTTAATATATCCTCGGCTGACTTGCATGGCCACATGCGGCGTGTCTTATATAATCTTTTGTTAGTTCGTTCTTAATAGAAGATAATCCACATGATTCTCACGATGTGTTGTATCACGGATCTCATTGAGAACACATTCTCGGCTAGCTTCATGCATGGCAGTATTTAGATGATTGGAGGATGTAGTGCCATAGTTTGTTTCTTGATCTCCGAGGATATGGCGATGTTCCAGTAAATATATATCTGTCTGTGATCGAGCTTTGCGGTGAAAAGATAGCCTGTGAAGCAATTGTGGACCAATGTCTTGAATAAAATAATCCCATGTCACCGTTCCGCGGAGATATCTTAATACATGTTTAATTCCATTCCAGGTGCCTTTTAGTTGTTGACTGTATCTTCTTTAATGGAAATTAATGAAAAAGCGATATGCAGTGATACCAATTGAATCATTAGTGCCCCGATTGCACTAAGATATGAATGCTTAGGACAGTAATTCTCATTTTTCTTCTTTAAGTAGGAGCGGATCTTTAGTAAACTTCAGTGACCTAACAACCATGGGGAACTAAGGGGATATGATTTATCCATATAAAAACGCTTGAGGACTTTTACGTATATGTTGATTGATGGATTAATACACCGTTGAACAATACTTTCTGCTGGTAGAGAGCCGATATTTTGTTTTCCCGAGATCTTTCATTTCAAATTCCTTCTTTAAGTGATATTGTTTTGATGAGCTCTTGAGGAGTCCCGATTAAATTCAAATGTTCCACATATCACCATGATAATTGCAAATTCGATTTACTACTTTCTTGATAAAAGCATGAACAATTGAATTATTCCATATCCTTCTTTTGAGTAAATAATGGCTTATGATTATACCACATTCGACGGTATTTCAATCCATATAAGATCATTGTAACTTGATTGAATATGTTTTGTGGTTTTAGATTCATTACTTGACCCGATTTGAATCCTTGATTTCATATATACATTAGTATCTAGAGATCCATATAAATAGGTTGTGACTACATCCATCAGCCGCATATCAAGTCCTTCAGAGACTGCTAAATATATTAAATAGCGAAATGTAGTTGCATCCATTACGGGAGAATATGTCTCCTCATAGTAATTCAGGAGTCTTTGTAGAAACCTTGAAGTACAAAGGCGTGCTTTATATTAGCTATTTTATTTTGCTCATTTAGCTTTGAAACGAAGACGTCATATCAATAGGTTTTATGTCTTTAGGTGTTTGAACTACTGGTCCAAATACCTCTCGTTTAGCCAGGGACTTTAACTCTGTTTGAATTGCTTCTTTCCATTTTAACCAATCATTTCGACGTCGACATTCATCTATATTTTGTGGCTCTTGATCTTTATCATTATTTATGATGTCTGTAGCCACTTGGAAAGCGTCATCTGTAAGGGTAGTATTTAGATTCGATTTTACCCTTATGTATATAATTGATGATTTCTTCATTGTTATGTCTGGTACAAACTCATGAGATAAATGATCAATTGATGCCTGCGAGGCTATTAGTTCATTATTTATATTTGTCAATCCTTTTCATTTGTATGCTCTTGAGGGCGTCTCTTGAGAGTATTAAATTTAACATTTTTTCTTTCTAGGAATTGTGTCTTTTGAGCCAGGGTCGCCCACATTTTAATTGGCTTAGGCTCATTAGCCATGCTATATTTCAATTTCCATTGGAATTTCAAATTAAATCTTTAGGATATTTGCGGTAGTATATGTGATTTGTAGCTTTTGTTGAATCGATAAAAATGCATCGGGTAATGGAATTTGCAAGATCTTGTAAATGAATTATCTTTTGAACCTCTAGTTCAGATTGCTTTGTGGGAGGGTCAAAATGAGATAAAGATGATTCATTCTTGTAAATGAATTATCTTTTGAACCTCTAGTTCAAATTGCTTTGTGGGAGGGTCAAAATGAGATAAAGATGATTCATTCCATGTAATTTTTCGCCATTCTTAAGATTGGCTTTCCCTCCCCCTAATAGCGGGAAGCTTATTTTCATTAAAATGACAATCTGCAAATCGAAGCCGATCAAAGAAACCTCACTGTGAGAGGCTCGACATGGAGCAGATGAGGATTGAAAACCAACATAAATACCAAGGCGTGTTGGGGACCTGGATTTAGGTCGATGTGTAGGGCTTGACAAAGGAACACTCGCGGCCTGGCAAACACGTAGATGTGAAATATTAGGTTGGTAACCTAAAACAAGTTGGAATGGTGATAAATCACGATTCTGCTGTAGGTCAAGTAAAGTGCTTGTAGCATGAATAATAACATGCCCCCGTGCGATAAAGGCAATTTGGTTTCAAAGTAAAGGTCTAACCCAATTAAGCTGCGAGGCGTTTAAAAAGGATCGGCTTGACCTATTGAGTATGAACACTGAGCAATTGGGTGTGACATCTATTCCAATTGACATGCGAAATAGTGGAAGGCTTGAGATGAGAATTCTGACATTATCAAGGCGAATTGTCTTGATAAATTGTTCCAGTGGAGCCCATAGTCGGTGTGGCCAGGCTAGTAGTAGCAAGCGACATTA
Organism: Tetrastigma voinierianum; assembly: GCA_016808115.1. Lineage (NCBI taxonomy): Eukaryota > Viridiplantae > Streptophyta > Magnoliopsida > Vitales > Vitaceae > Tetrastigma > Tetrastigma voinierianum. The sequence goes on from JAEQBH010000594.1 coordinate 69,552, forward strand.
CTTGCAGTGAAAGAAGGCGCCATTGAGACCGTAGTGGGCTGCATCAATTAAGACCATAAAATGGCGAAGGGTCGGCTGGGTTGGTGAATAGGCGCGAATATCCCCTTGAATACGTTAGAGCGAAGTGGACACAGCTTTGGTAAAAGATGGTCTAACAATCAATTGCCTTGAAACAAGCGGCACAATTAAAATCATGAGATGTTAAAATTTATGCCTTGTTAATGAATACCCAGTAAATTTGCTCTTCTCTGTACTATCATGGAGAATCGGGATGTCAATAGTTAAGTACCATAATATAAATGCTTTAGAGTCATTGAACCACGGTTTATTATAGCATGGGATTGATAGGCCTTATAGTGTTTGATATAACCCATGATAAAGAAGCCATTTTATTCGAGATTTGTTTTGCCAAAATAATAGAAGTAATGAGTAAATACTCATTTCATCGATGCATAGTTTCAATATGATATCCATTAGAATATCAGCAGAAACTAAAAGTAAATTTCTATTAGATTTAATAGAATAAAGGGCATTATTAATTTGAACTTAGTACCATTAAGAGCGAATAGTTGTAATCTTAAGGGCCTTAATTAGGTCCAGCCAGGGACCTGAGATAGTTGGACATTAGATGAAATTAATGTTAAGTTTGAAAAATATTTCTTATTAGTAGGATTGTGTAGGTTGTGTGGTCAACAGACATTCATCTCAATGAGATGATATATAATTGATCAAGTTGGAAGAGAAATCCATATATCTTCAAGAAAAACAAAATGTAGATATAAAATCAAAGTTTGCATTAGATAAATAACATAAGAAAAGTAATATAGTAGTCTTATGTCCAATGCAGCAAACATTGCCACCACCAATCAAATGGTCTAGATTTTCACTTGGATCCTGAAAAATCGGAAATAATATCAAAATTAGTTAAAAGGCCTTTGCACCCTCATCATCAAAGAATTTTGCATTACTCTGGATTTGCCATCTTCTTTGGGAGAGACTTGATGAGGGTGATCTGGATCATTATATCATTGCCATCAATAAAATTTGTCTCGATTTGCTTGTTCTTTCCTTTAATGGAGGCTGATAAAGATCAACCAAATGTTTGTGAAATGACAATGCAAGGACGATGACCTTTCATTCCCATCATCTATAATTAGTTTCATATGCTTGCTTGTTATGTATTACAGTGTCTTTTGGAAATTTATTATCTATACAGTAGGCAGCTTCTGGTTGTGAGTTGTTTTCTTATTTTGAGATTGATTAAATCTCCTCGATTCAAAGAGTTATGTCGACCCACGACCGCGACTAAGGCGCGACCGCGCCTCGGCCTCGCTATGTGATATCCACGCCCTCGTCATGTTTATGAATGAAAATTGATAGCATTTGGCGGAACGGCGATAAAGCCCGATGGGGCGAGATTGATGATTTTTTAATACTTGATTCGTTATTTTGCTCCGGCCCTGAGAGGCATGCAATTAACCGAGATATACGGTAAGCGGCGCTCTCTATATTCTTCTTTGGGAGCATGTTAGAGGCATGAGAAGGTATTATAAGTTTTTCTCGAGCATGTCCTCATCGGTGATCTTTTCTCCACATAATTACAGGCGAGCTAATTTGAAAATAAGCCAGAGTTGTAGTCAGCGGCCCGACTTAAAATCTTGCAATCTTAAATGAAGCCAATCATAACGGGCTTTTGGAAGTATTACGGTCTTTTGATAGATCATATCGTTCTTTGAAATTATTCAGGATTGATGGATCTTTAAGTAAGATATTAACTTTCAAACTTGCATCAATATGATGGCGAATGAAAATTAAGGCCTTGGGCGCGATCCTGTTTGGGATGCGACATTCATGCTTTGATAGTATTTCCCCAGTCATGGCATTAAGTGGATTTCGAAGCATCGAATCCAAGATAAATAATTTTTGCCGAAATGTCAAGACGTGAATTCAAGCATGATGTTGAATAGACTATATAGAATAATTAATATATTAATAAAGTAAAAGAATATAGAGAATTACAGTTAAAATTTATAAATAAAAATAATTGAGCTCCAGGTACGCATTTGAGATCAAAATTTTAAGATCAAGGTTCGAATCTCTAAAATTTGATTATTATTTTATTCCAAAGATAAAACGAGATTGTATATAACTATCAGCTCTAAAGTTATAAAAATAATAATAATATTATTATTATGTATATATATATTCAAATAAGTATGAAATATTACATTATTCTTATTATTATTATTTAAAGCTTGAGCAGGTGTGAGGACTTTTTCTTTGTCTTGAACCAGGCTTGAAATATATATATAAAATTTTTTTATTTTTTATTTTATTTTTTATTTTGTCTTCAAGCAGGCAGTATTTGTTCTGATAACTTCTTCTTCTCAGTTGACTTGATGGCAGCTAGTTTTTTTTTTTTTTTTTGTCTTCGAAGCAGGGCAGATAGTTGCATTCTGAAGGAATAATATTGGATAGACCGTGGAAGATTGAGTGCATTATCGAGGCTATAGTTGTATTAATCATAAGATAGTTTTAAGCTGTCGGTAGTGGTTTCATCATAGCTTGTTTATGGAAGATTGATCAAAATAAAATAAGTAATGATAAATAAAATTAAGAAATATACTTTTCTGGTTTCACGCGCTTTTAATGCAGGCTTTGTGCGATAACGTGTTGTAAATCAAAAGATTTAGAGAGATAAGGAAGAGGCAAAGAGAGAATTCGAGAGGAAGTCTGATGATTTATTTCGTCTTGATTAAAACTGTTATAGGCTTATAGTGAAAATGCGCTACGCCAAATAATCGTTAATGGTGAAGGTGAAAATCCTTTCACCTTAATGAATGACATTTATGTCAGTGTGTCGTTATGGTCGTTAATCCAATGTTATACAATGTATAACAATTTTGAAATTTTTTACAATTTTTACATTTAAATCCTAAATAATAAACTTTTTTTAAGTGTATAAATTTTAATTTAAATAGTAATTCTAGCTTTAAATGTCCATATATTAAAAGTAAGTTTCCTAATTAACATTTTCCTTTTACTCACAATTGTAAAAAATGGAGCAATAAACACATAGATGGGTTTCAAAAGAATACAGGGAAGGAAGGACTTATCCACAGATATTTTAAATCACCTTTGTTTCCTTATAATTGCATGCCAAACAATTTCGTCATTTGAACCGATATTTCGGAGAAGGACAATGGGTAGATATGTAACCTATTTTATTCATTTCATTTTATGTTTTGGAGGTTTCTGGGTATTTGCACTTGCCCTAATAGTATTTCTTTTTTCTTTTTGGATTATTTGCTTTGATTCTTATTCTGACTGATGAATCCTCTCTTTTTGCATGATTAGGAGTTTATAGGAGTTTATAGAAGCCTAATTGAAGATATTGTTATTGCTTGGATGAGCATCTCATATATCTTTCTTTTTTCCTGTGTCATGTATTTTGATTTGAGTTTTTATTAAAAATGGAAAAAAAAAAAAAGAAGAAAAAAGGACTCTTCGTTCGAGTAATAAGAAGTGAATGTGGTCATGAAATAGAAAAACTTATAAAGAGGATTTGAATTCGTTAATAATTGTAATAACTTTTAAAGTACTAATTTAAAGGAAGAATTATAATTTAAAACTTGAATTTTAACTATTTTTCATTTAAATCTAGAATAATTTTTTTTTAAAACTTTAACTTTAATTATAGTTATGGCCTCAAATATCTTAAAACATAGTCCAAATCTCCACTTAAATGACGGTGGCGTCCATCATGACATAACTAAAGTTAAATAAAAAAATTTATTTTGAAAATTTTGAAAATTTTTACATTTAAATCCTGAAAAATAAACTTTTTTTAAGTGTATAAATTTTAATTTAAATGGCAGTTCTAGCTTTAGATGTCCATATATTAAAAGTAAGTTTCCTAATTAACATTTTCCTTGTGCTCATAATTGTCAAAACTAGAGCAATAAACTCATGGGTGGGTTTCGAAAGAATACAGGGAAGGAAGGACTCATCCACAGATATTTCAAATCATCTTTGTGTCCTTGCAATTGCATGTCAAATAACTTTGTCATTTGAATCGATATTTAGGAGAAGGACAATGGGTAGAAAATAAGACTTCACAAAAAGAAAAGATTCTTGACTAAAATAGGTGATCCCTTTCTTTACTTTTTCATTTGTTATGAAAATTTATTTGACTTATATCACATATGGATTTTTTTCTTTTTTATTTTACTTTTATCATAATTTTAAAATAAAATAACGGTGTTATAATATTTAAATCTATTTTTCCTGTTTAGAAATGGTATAACGCATCTAATTTCTTATATAAGTAAATAATGCCAAAATAATTTTACAATTTTAGGTAACTCTTTGTTTAAGAAACAAATTAGTCTACTATAATTTTACGCAAGTTTGATGGATAATAAATTAGTGATGTTGTTATCAAGGAAAATCATCATTATTCTAAACTATTATTTAAAAATAAAACAGATATAAAAATTAAATAATCTTGATTAAAAATTAATAGCAAATAAATACGAAAAATTCCAAAATCCAAACTAAAACTATACCATATTTGTCAATATATTTGCCTCATTATTTATTCAAATTTTGATAAAAATAAAATTCCACAAATTCTTCATTTATGAATGAAAAGACAACGGTAAGAATCATAAATTAATTTGATCTCTTATATCTTCCAACAAATCCAAAATAAGTTGAATCTATTAGAATTAAAATTTTAAGAATACTCAAACATCTTCAATTTTTATTTCTTGTAATATATAACCTATTTTATTCATTTCATTTATGTTTTTGGAAGTTTCTGGGTATTTACGCGCTTTTTATCGTTTTTTTTTTTTTGTTTTTTTTTTTTTTGGGCTGTTTTTTAATCTTGTTCCACAAATGATAGATCCTCTCTTTTGCCCAGTTCAGGGTTATAGGAGTTTATAGAAGTCTAATTGACGATATTGTTATTGCCTTGCATATCTCTCTTCTTTTCTGTGTTATGTATTTTGATTTGAGTTTTTATTAAAAATGGAAAAAAAAAAAAAAGGACTCTTCGTTCCAACAATAAGAGGTGATTGTGGTCATGAAATGGAAGAGAGAGTATGAATAGTACATGTATAAACTGAAATATGAATGTCTAGGATTGAGTTTTTGTTTTATGGGCATGAGTTGTAAAACCTAGGAAAATTCAAATTTTCTAAAATGGTAATTTCGGTCAAAATTTGGAATTTTTAAGATGCCGGATGATGAAGCGAACGGCCAGTTGAATATGACCTCAGCGAAATATCAGCTTCTGCGTCGGATTTCGTTTGAATTAGAGGCAGTCGGATTTCGCCTTTAGAGCATAGGAGGTGTCAGGTGTCGTAAAGCATTTGTGAGAGACATGTGATGTGACAAGGTCGCTCTTACGTATCTTGTGTGACTTACATGCTGTGATTAGTGAAGAGGATGAGATGAATGGCTTAGATTAAGCCCAGTAATGAAATCGAAACTTAAAAAAGGGCGTGGATGGAGTATTGGAAAGTTAAGTAATTATAAGACAAGGAATAGTTTTCTTACTCGAAACTAAAGCATGCGGTGAGAAATTTGGATCCATATTTTAAAGAGAGAGAGAGGGTGACTTCTCTCTAGATTTCCGGCTCGGGCCGTCGGACGAGAAGCAAAGTGGATTACGTGAGACTGCAGCGTGGCGTAGATTTTGTGGAGTTCAAAATGACTCAAGGTGATGGATTTTTATATGGTTTTATTCTTTGTTAGAGTCATTTTATGGATGAGGGATTTGTTGAGGCACGAAGGGCGAAAGTGTTATCGATCTGAAAATCTTTCAGGCAGGAGTGGAGAAAATCTTCATTGTGTGGTCGGTGAGCGTTCTTGACAGAGGTTTCACTATTCACGTGATGTGTTGTGATTTTGTGTGTGGTTTGGTAATTCAAAATGAATTGCTGATTTGTTAATTAGTTAATATGAAATAATTTTGGTATTATGAATTATGAGATTGAATAACATGAATTGTGTGAATAATTATGTTAATATATACATGAAAAATATATTAGCGTGAATATTTTAAATTTAAGCGTAATCGTTAAGTATGCATCAGGCACCCAGATGGTAGGTGTGAGTGCATGACATGAAAGAGTGAAAGAAGAATAGCAGGTTAGCTGAAGGAATTTAAAGAATGATTTTCGAAGAATTGCCTTAGAGTGATCGTGGTTCAATCACCGGAGGGTGACCAGTATTTGTTAGGAAAAATGATCCGACGATTCGCTGGAGGGTAGTTGATATATTCTGAAGCTGGTAGTGTGTTTTGAGAACAAAAGCTTTATTTTGGCGATGTTTTTCATATTTGGCTTAGGCATGAGGGAGTCGGTGAGGGACTCGAGACATGGGATTGGGCATGCTTGTGAGTAAGATCATGTATTTGTAGTGTATTTGGTTGTCATGACATGCGCAGCAATTAAGGAGTAACCCATGTAAGGAAGTGTATTTATTGGGCATTCTTCAGCTCCTATGGGGATGCTATTTCAAGTCTGAAAGGTATCTGAGAGGTATTCCTTTGAGGGCATTTTAAGAAAACCCAGGGTTGTGGCTTTGATATTTTATTTATAACATGTATTAAAACTCTAAATTTTGATATATGTTTTGGTTAAGAAAATAATGTAAGAACTCTTGAATTATTATTATATAAGTTGATATATATTTTGTAGTATTGATGCATGGGCCCAGTAGTAAATTTTTACTATAAGTGGACGAGTCGTGTGGTTGTAAAAATGTTAAGCAGACGAGGTTGTATCTTGGGTAGAGCTCCCATATAAAGGGCTAAGCACGATATTGATGAGTAGTAATGGGATTCCACTTTTGACATCCACTGATGTCCAGGTAAGGTTAACGGGTTGTCGCGGATGCGAAATGCGATCACGGCAGTATCGGAGCTTGGGTATAATTTTGGGCTCGATGAAAGCCGGAGTTATATCATGCATTCACTATGCATTTGATTTTTGATGTGTTGTGTGGTGTGATTTGTATGCTTGGTAAGTAGCATAAGAGAAATTAGAACCTTAGGAGGTTGAGAAATTTTGGGCAAATAGTCCAGAATTAAATGAAAAAAAAAATGTGTTGAGGAATTTTTTCTGAGGTTTTACAGTGTGTAAAACCGGAAAAAAAAAATTTAATGAATTTATTTTGTTCTATTGGAAAATGAAAAAAAAAAAATAATAAAAAAATAAATAAATATATATATATATATATATATTTATTTTTATTTTTTTTTGGGTCTTCTAGTAGGTGGATAAATTGAAAAAAAAAAAGAAAAAAGCAATGAGGTGCGGGAAGTTTGGAATGGAGCTCTTGCCCTTTTCCCCGAGTTTAGTGCGATACAATTTTTTGTATCGTGACCCGAGAGCTGGCCGGGCGGGGTGCCGGGGCCACGACACGGCTAGCGGCGCGCCATGAGCCTGGCCGGCCGTAGCGCGAGGTATCTTTGACGGCGATGCCGCAGCGCGGCACGAAGCAAGGTGTCTTGCGACTCGCAATCAATTGTATCGTGATAGGAGAGAGGCCTGGCCACTGAGGTGTGTCACGATACAATCGGTTGTATCATGACAGGAGGAAGGCCACAGCGCGACTGGTTATGTTGCGATACAATCTTTGCGACCGCGGTAGGAGCTGCGACACGGCCGAGCACCTGCTGACCTGGCGCCGCGATGCCTCCCTCGCGATCGGCGTGCTGACGCGACCCGGTGTGCATGCGCGCGGCTACGCGCAATCGGCGGGAAGGCCACGGCCACACGGCAGGCCAGCGCTAAGCTAGGCGAGGTGTGCACCACATGCACCAAACCTAGTTTTGATCCTTTGTTGGAACAACATTCATGAACCTTTATTCACGAGGTTTTAAAATAAATAAATAAATAAAATATTTTAAAAATAAAATAAAATAAAATGAAATGAAACAAAATAAAATAAAATATTTTTTTTGTTAAATATGATTTAATATATGAATTTATTGTCTTGCATTAGCTATGAATGCATGGACATTGAGTATGAAATAAATTTTTGAAACATGTGAATAAGTGTTTCGGAATTTGTGTTCTGGCGCTAGAGATGTTAAATCGTTGTGATAGAGTTGGGCTTAGAGGTTGGGGCACGGAGGAGCCATTGTATGTGAGGTTCTCCCACAGGGATTAGGGCGAGGATGGGGATGATATGTCGTGATTGTGAGTTCGGATCTGGGGATTACGCTCCACGAGAGGACTGTGGTCATGGACATGTGGGGAGTTCGGGATCATCTGGGATGGATTGGGCCCATTGGCTCCTGAGTCGTCATCGGTGTGAGGCGTAGGAGGTTCTTGCCACCCACACGAGAGCAGTACTCATGTTGTATTTCGGAGACCGAACGCGATATTGCCCCGAGACAGGTGAACGAGTCAAGTGTAGGGGGCGATTAAGCGGGTTGGCTAGCAAGCCACACCACCGGAGCGGTGAGGCCGGGACTTAGATCTCCCTCAGTAGTTTGCAGAGTATGAGGATGTTTTTCGGGATGAGCTCTGGGATTACCTCATTTAAGTTTATGATTCGGTATCGAGTTACACACAAGAAGTATATGTCTCTGAAGCTGCGGATGGCACCAAATTGAATTTATGAAACATAGAGAATCAGCTAAATCAGATAGAGTTTAGTGATGAGCACAGCTTCACCGGCAGAGCTGGTTTCTGTTTGCGAAGAGATGAACCACCCATTTCTGCGTTGATTATAAGCGATTAACGGGATTACGATCGAATCGATTGCCCATTCGCAGAGATTGACGATTTGTTTGATCGGTTGGGGGGAGCACGAGGTCTGCTCAAGATAGACCGCCTTTGGTTGCATGAGGCAGGGTTAGGGAGACATATCCCAGACAATGTTGAGGGACGGTATGGGCACTGATTTCACGGTGATGCCCTTTGGATTGGCAGAATCGCCGGCGGCATTCATGGACCTCATGCATAGGGTATTCTAACCACTGTTTGGATTAGTTGTCGTGAGTAACCGTGGATGACATTTTGTTATTCAAGTCGGAGAGGGAGCATAATTATCATTTGAGAAGTTATGTACAGTTGTTGAGAGACCATTAGCTGTCGCGGGGCCAGGTGATCTGAGGTTTGGCTTCGCGGGGTGAGATTTTCGGGACACATGGTGTCGACATCAAACTGTCCGATTGGACCCGAGAGAGGAGTCGAGGCCGTGATGAGTTGGAGGGGTTGAGTCGGTATTTGAGAATACGTGGTTTCTTGGATTTGTTGGGTACTCTGAGAGATTCATTGAGGATTTCTCCAGGTCAAGCGGCCTGTGATGGTGACTGGAAGGAGTTGAGTTTGTTGATTAGGATAGTGGCGTCTGAGGGAGGCATTCGGGAGTTGAAGAGGGAGGCTTACTCTTTGCCCATCTTGATAGTCGGGACATGGAGACGGGGTACCACGGTGTATTGTGATGCCTTGAGCGGATTTGTGAGACCCGGAAAATCCAGTTTTTGAAGGAGGTAAAATGGTAATTTCGGTCAAAATTGAGATTTTCTAGATCTCGGATGGCCAAGCGGACTTGGCCGCGTTGGGGGTGTCTTCGCGAAATCTGGCTGCAGCGGTGGATTCGTCGAATCCAGGGACGGGCGAATTTACGTTTTCGAGGGGCACGAGTAAAGTGAAAGCACTTGGTACTTTATGAGTGGCTCGGGAGTGCCACGTGTCCCTAGAGCGAGAGAAAAGGGTGAAACATGAGCTCATTAGGACTATGAGTAATAGTAGCACTTAGCATGAATGGAAGAAAATCTAAGATAGATGGATAAGGATAAGAGGTGTAATCAGTAGTCTGATAAGAAAATGAGACATGGCGTAGAGGTAGTGATCCTGCTGTTACAGTCTCAATAGTTTGAGGAGAGGAAAAGAGGAGAACAACTTAGAAGAAGAAGGAAAAATGTGGGATTTTTTAGAGAGAGCTTTACCTTCTCTCCTAAAATTCAGCGATCGGAGCCAGTGACTTTACGAGGAAGAGCGAAGTTGCCAGCGGCAGGCTACGTGGGTACGAGTTTTGGGGAGTTTCGACAAACTCGGGAAAGGTAAGAGGCTTTCTCCCTACTTGTTTACTTTTTGCTCAAGGGTCATGTAATGGATGGGATTTGTTGAGACTGGATGGCGTGACTTGATTCGAAAGATTTGGGCCAAGTGAATAAATCGCGGTAATGGGTTTGGAATAGTCATGAATTTGTTTGTGTGAACTGTTATGTGTGTTGTTCCCATGGGTGAATAACATGTTGATTGTGAAATTGTGGGCTGTTCAGACGAACATGGTTGTGCATAGCGAAAGTAATGGTAAGTTTATGTTATTGTTATAAAGCGAATAACATGATGTATGGAAATTTAAATTTGTTAATATATCACGTGATGGCATTATATTAGTATGTGTTGTATGTTTGGTGCGCCATTGCATTGCATAGGTGGGAGTAACTCAAGTAGGGAGATTCCACTCTTGGGCTTTCTTCGGCGTCGTGAGATACTCTTCGGGTAGATACATTAGCATCACATTGTATGTTTGGTCTTTATCATTGCATTGCATAGGTGGGAGTAACTCAAGTACAGGAAATTCACTCTTGGAGCTTTGCTGCTTGGTAATTAGGCATATTTTTTAGTCTGCAGAAAGTACTTGGGGATGGGACGCATCAGGGACCTTAAGCGAAGAAATGACTGGGGTGTGGCGCTATCGCCTCTTGGCCTTTGTAGAGATGCAGGCAAGAGGAGCAGGTTTGTGTAAGTGTAATTAAATACAATTGTAAATAAAATCATTTTGGAGAAAGGCTATATTTGGAGTTGTATGGATGTGTAGGCCCAAGTGGCCATTTCGCACATGTATGGGTCTCGCGGCGTGAGACTAGCTGTAGATTCACGCGGGTTGTGGGTGTGGCCGGTTTCCCCGAGGTTGGGGCGTCACGGGATTGGGATGACTATGTTTTTGTCACACCCCCGCCCCCACTATCGCCGGAGTGTGTAGAGCCACTCCACCAATCCCAGTAGTTACCTTTGCGACTAGAAAATCTGTGAAGCGGCGCGTACCTTTGCTTCAATCTGGCCTCATTTTTTCTTTCTAAACTTATGATTTTATAAAATTTGTGACTATCTTAGTTACATATAAGCGTATTCAACACAGCCTTACAGATTTCGCTCTATATCAAGCTGCAGCAACCACACTTAACCTCCACACATTTCATAAACCACATTATATACATACATATATTCCTTTATACAAGTTCAAGGTATTTCCTTTTGAAATTCTGTTATACCTGACACTTATCTTGATGTCGGGGAACTCCTATTGTGCTCCGGCGTAAAGCGTACTGTACACAGAAATGATTTAAAACGAAAATAATGAGCTAAACGAAGGCTCGGTGAGTGTATCAACTTTTAGAAAATGTTTTGCTTTTCGAGAAAACTTTATCAATCTGTAAGACTTCCTTTTACATGATATTTTCCAGAAATATTTCTTTCTTTGCTTTGCTTTACTTTAAAAGTTTAAACTTTTATTGCTTGCTTGCTTAAAAGTTTATAAAACCTTTAAAAATCTCTTTGCTTCATAAAGTTCTCAAAACTTCCATAAACCTTTGCTTTAAAAGTTTCTCAAAACTTTCATAAACAACGAATTTGGGCTCAACCATGCTTTGAAATAAAGCGGGGCTGGGCTGACGTTTATTTTAGACAAGGGAACTGGGCTCAATGGTTTATTTTGAAATAAGGGGGCTGACTCAGCGTTTATTTGGCTCAAACACGAACTTCCCAGGCGGGGCTGGCAAGTGTGCTACCCCAATAGTTGATTTTTCGCGTATGAACGTGCTTATAAATCATCAGCCAGCGGGCCGCTCCTGTCGGCGCCCTAGTGAGCCACGGGGCACACGGGCATCGAGCATGCTGCGGTGGAAGGTTCGGTCGCATCCACTAGTGGAAGAGACCTTGGCCCGTCACATTTTTATTAAGCCATGATTGGGTGCTTACGGGGAGGGAGGGGGAAGAAGCTGGGTCTCCATCACCATAATTTAGTTAGAGCTCTTAACCTTGCCTCTGTACTCGATCGTGCCCGCGATCTCACCTTTTTAAATGTATGATGCATGTTAGTTTGCCCAGGCGAGCGATAAAATGCGTGTGTATGAAATCCCCAACCTTGCCGCGCATCACGGAATAAGCCGGATGCTTGCTTGAGACTAGAGTTTTGGGAAGTTTACTTCCACGAGCCTATTTTACAAAATAGACTTTTGTTTGCTTGCTTGCTCTTCGAAATATGGTTTTATAGTTAAAAACCATTGCTTGCTAAACTCATTGCTTGCTTTTAAAAATGGTTGAATGAATGAAACTTATTACTTATTTGCTTTTCATATATAGTTTAAAATCAAAAGCCAGTTTGCTTGCTTGTTAAACTAGGTCTTGCCTTCAAACATGTGGTTTACAATCAAGAGCTTCATTTAAAATACGGTCTGTGGAGTTCATAATAATACACTAGTATTTGGAAAAATAGGTTTAAAGACACTACGCCTCTTTGTTTCCCTGACCTTGGCGCAAATCATTTACTTTGCCTCCTTTCCTTTTAGCCTACATACTCAACGAATGTCACAGCAAGCGTATTAATCACCTCGTATAGCCAAGGTTTGAAAATCGGAAATATCGGCGTCTTTAGCGTTCTCCTTAATGTATCGGCGAAGATCTTGAAGCGATCTTCCTTAGATTCATCGGTCATGAAATTTAGGCTTTATCGATTTTAATCGAAATTTGTGATATATCGGTTTTACCGTTTTCCGATCTTCCGAAATATGGGTGGCAATTCCACGAATCGATCGCATTACGCTCTTATTCTCATCATTCTGATGGCATTGTACCAAAATGGAGAATTTGTTGTTGAGGGGTTCGAACCTGCCAGTCACGGGAGTTCCAACCTCCTATCCACTAAACTAAGGATACCCTTGTAATATATAAGCCACAAAATTTTAATATATTCATCTTTCTAATTTATGAATATATTTTTAAGCAAGTTTATAGGGCATGTTTTTTAATCATTATAGCTAAACTATATAAATATAAAATATATAAAAAAATATTGTATTCTATGTTGTTATTACAATTTCCAAATTTAAAACTTATTGAATAAAATATTTTTATAAATGTACTTAAAAATAATTTATTTCTTAATTAAATATATTTTAATAAAAATATTTGTTTTTTTATAAAGCAAATATAAATATAGGAAAGAATGTAAAAAGAATCAAAATTTAATTATTATTATCATTCTCTATGCTTTTAAAATAATTTCTTAATAAGTAACCCAATATATTCTTAATTTTAAATAATTTTTAATTATCGATATTTATGTAAGAAATATCCATGATATAACATCTCCCGATATATAGATATATCAAATAAAATCAAGTACAAATATATCCGTCAAAACGATATTTTCATCCTTGCGTATAGCGTATAAACTTAACGTCACTTCACCATGAAGTGGCTGAATTAAGCAGCGTTCGTATAAAATTAATTAACAATGTCTTTCCCAGGCACTAAAAACCCATAACAAAAAAAAAACCACTCATTTGGTAACCTTTTTTCCCACAATACTCTATGGACTTTATTACCCAAGAGGTATTGGAGTGCTTGAAATTATGTGAAACTCTCAGGATGGAGTCTTTTATATGTCAGAGTGTCTCTTTCAAAATTTCAAGTAAAATTCCTTCTCTAAGGCCCTCAACCACATAACTGCTAAGTTACAGCATGTTTTGATTCCAAACTCACTGAATCACCTACTGTTGTGTCTTGATTTCTGGGATCTTAGCTCCATAAATTGGAAATGATTTCTTCACTCATTTGAAGCTATGGTTCCTAAAGGTTTCTTCTCCAATTGGAATCACCAATTTGGATCTGAGCTCAAGTTATTGTATTTTATATCTAGATTACTCAAATTGGCAGAACAGAATCTGCACATAGCTCCACTTAGAAAAATTTCTGGGCACTTTGGGTTTACAATTTGCATGTACTTCCTTCAGATAAATTATTCCCTTAGAAGTCTATTTTACCCAGAATTTTGAGATATAATTTGGATGAGTAGAAACTCCCCCTTATAGCCAAAACACTACAACCATACCCCAAAACAAGAATCAGTGAGCTACACAAGCTCACCTTTCAGTCCGTATTTGGGAGCCTTAGAGCTACAATTTGCTCTTGGTTCCTTCTATACATTTGTAGCACTATCTCTTATGGTTCTTTACCAATTGGAATCAATTCATTTGGATGATTATAACTTAATCTATAACAAAAACAAAAACAGGGGTTTTACCAAATTTTGACAGAATTTCCTTTAAAAACCCAACATTCTCCTTTGCAACAGTTCTTAAGCCCTTTTAAATTCATCCGAAAACAACTTCAACACTTGACTTGGTGCTTTGGAACCTCAAACCACAAAACCCTAGGTTAAAATGCAAGAACTTTACCTAAGGTCCTCCAATTCTTTATAACCATAAAATTATGATGATTCCATGTTTAATTTCACCAATTGGGGTTTTTCCCCACAAAACTTCAAGAATTCTAGGGTTAATGTGATCTCTCCACAAAACCCTAGAACAGGGTAGCAATTTCCATGGAAGTACATACCAAAAGCTGAACATACATACCTTGTTCTTCTTCTCCTCCTCCTCCTTCTTCTTCCCTTATCTTCCTCTTCCCTTCTCTTGGCTCTCTCCTTCTCCTCCTACGTGGGGAAACCTAGACTTTGGGAGACGAAATATGATTTTGGCTTTTGTTTTCCCATTATTATAATATCAACTTTTCATTAATTGAAATTTGACCCTCATCTCTTTAATTTTGGATTGCAGCTTATCTTTATTTGTATTGTGGCCATCTCTACACTTAATGATTTTCCATATTCATGTCTATTTGCTAATGACAATTGTCTTGCTGATGTCGCAAATCCCGGGTTCCATAAACTTTCTGTTTCCTCTTTAGTCTCCAAAATACTACTATGTGACACTTAGAGCTCTTATATGCTGAGGTTGTTTATGCGTACACTCTCGGGGCAGGCGACAATTTTGATGATTCGGAGGATAGTAGCTTATCAGTTCCGTCAGGTTGAAGAATCATGAGTAGAATTTGTAAAACCGGAAAATTCTGTTACGAAAATGATAAGAAATGGTAATTTCGGTCAAAACCGAAATTTTCTAGATCTCGGATAATGAAAGCGGACTGCCGTTGGAATCGTCTCAGCACGAAAGAATCTAGCTTCACCCGCGTCGAATTTCGTCGAATTTCGAGATAGTCGGAATTTCACATTCTTCGAGGAACCGAGAATGATGCGTGACATGTGGCAGGTGTTGAGTGGCTCACATTGAGGCACATGTCGAAGCTATGGCAAGTCCAACCAAATGAGCTCAAAGTATGGGCTATAGGTGACATGTGTGACGTCGTATCGTTGGAGGGAAATCGGGGTAGATGGATAAGAGGATAAGGAAATCCCCAGGACGATGAGAAGTGGACTTGTGGCAAGTGAAAGAACAAGCTCGTAGCCCATCTTGGACCAAGCAGGGATGGGAGAAAGAAAAGAGCAGAAAGAAGGAAGGAGAAGAGGTTTTAGAGAGGAGACTGCCTTCTCTCTCTAAATTTCCCGACGATCGGACCGGTGGTTTCAGGCGGAGCAAGAGGAAGGGTTCAACCCTCCATGACGAGGAGCTTCGCATAGCGACCGGAGTTAGGGAGTTTTGACAAAAACTCTAAGAGGTAAGGGTTTTTCTCCTACTTGGTTTAATCCTTGTTTAGGTCATTCAAATGCGCGAGGGTTGTGTGAGTAGTAAGTGGTATTGTGAGCAGTTCAAGACTTTGGGATTAATACGGGAGATGAAAGGGTTGTTTGAGAGGATGGTTGGGGGCGATTTTTGGACTAAGTGATTGTCCTTATGTACCATTAGGTCATTGGGTTAAAATGAATGAATGGTGTTGGACATCTTTCACGAGATGTTTGGTTGTGTTTTGAACCATGGGAAGTTGCCATATTGTGGTAGTACACATTAACTGATTTGCCCCGAACGTGTTTGGGTAGGAAATAAAGGGTTTTAATTGTTGAGTCTTAGTTAACTGTAGCAGGTCAAGTGAACTTGATGTGGAAACGATTTCAGTGACCTTGGTAGCCCAAGTTATGGTCCGAAATGCATGCGGAGTCTAATGGAAGGGTTGTCGAGGTGGGTCATTGGCCTGATGGGTTGGCGATACGGATGAGTTAAAATCAAGGCTGGGATCATGCATGACCTCCAGCTTGGCGAGGAAGGTCATAATTTCCGCAAATCAGAACTCAGGTCGGTGTTCTTCAGACTCATGGAAATTCATTGAGTCAAGATTTCAGCCATGTCCACGGCTGGAGGACCGCTGAGGCGATCGAATGGAGTTAGTCTTCGGTTGGGTGGAAGCTGGCGGTAAGATTTCGCCGTTAAGTAATGTGACCATCCCAACCGGAAGGGTCATAACTTCTTAAGATCCGGCCAGTTCGGGTGTTCTTGAAGCTACATGGAAAACCCGTTGAGTCGAGTTTCAGAAATGCCTTTTGGAGAGCGGATTCTTTGGAGCTGGTAGGAAAGGGGCGACATTGAGGGTAGGTAAGGTAGGCTAGTTGGGTAAGGCTGCCTAGTCATGTGTGACATCCAACTTCTAAAGGTTATAACTTCTTCATCCGAACTTTGTTTCGGGTGTTCTTGGACTCTATCGAAATCCCATTGAGTCAAGATTTCATCCATTCCCATGTGGAGGACATTGGACAATCAGGCCGGTTAGTGCTGGTTGGGTAGGCTAATAGGGTAGAGTACACTTTATTCATGTGTGACCTCGACTGTCCATACTTCTTTATTAAATTCAGGTTGGGTGTTCTTGGGCTATCGTCAGGAGTCAAGATTTCATCCATATCAATTTAGAGGACTTATTTAGGCGAGTTCAGGCGAGTTGGTGTTGGTTGGGTGGCTAGCCGGGATTAAGAACACTTTATTCATGTGTGACGCTCGACTTAGGAAGGTCATAACTGCCGTCCAGTTCCGATTAGTGTTCTTAGACTCTATGGAAGAGAGCCCATTGAGTGAGATTTCATCCATATCCCTGTAAAGGACATTTGGGAAATCAGACCGGACTGGTGCTGGTTGGGTACCAGGCTGGCCGGTGGAACGCCCTGTTCGTATTGTAAACCAACCAGGAGGAGTGTCAACCTTCGTCCAGCTACATTTGGGGTGTTCTTAAGACCTATGGAAAGCCCATTGAGTCAAAGTTCCATCAGTATTCTATCAGAGGCATTTGGGTGCTGGAACTGGCAGGAGAGGGGCTCCCGGGCGCAGTAAAGGTAGGCTGTCGGGTAGGACCCGCTAGTCGTGGCTGTGAGCCTCGACTTCGGAAGGTCATAACTTCTTCGTTTGAACTCTGTTTCGGGTGTTCTTGGACTCTATGGAAAGACCATTGAGTCAAGATTCCATCTGTATTCCTATGGAGGGAATTGGGTATTAGAACTAGCTGGAGAGGGCTCAGGGCAGAGTAAAGGTAGTTTGTGGGATTGGGGCCAGCCTAGTCATGTGTGACCTCCAAATTCGGAAGGTCATAACTTCTTCGTCCGAACTCCGTTTTGGGTGTTCTTGGACTCTATGGAAATCCCATTGAGTCAATATTGAATCCATGTTCCTGTGGAGGACATTGTCCAATCGAGCAAGTTAGTACTGGCCAGTTAGGTTGTGTGTTATGGGCATGTGAGTGCATGCAGTCAGTCTGTGTATTATCCATATTTGGAATGATAGCAGAACCGGGTGACCAAAGTGATATGTATCAATTATATTTATTCATGGTATAATATTGATGTTGCTGTTAATATATATATGCATTCCTTATATATTAACATGAATTATTTAATGAAAATGACATAATAAAACCATATGCCACTTGGAAACCTAGAATAATAGGTGTGAGTGCATGACATGAAAGAAAAAAGAAAATGGTTTTGAAAGGAATTTCAAGGGAAGATTTTTCGAAGAATTGCTTTGGAGAGTTGTCCAACAGTTCACGTCGGAGAGGCCCATGCATTGCATTTTGAACCACCAATGAATTCACCTCGAGAGGTTGTCGATAGATTTCATGAGAAGCTTCGGTAGTATGTTTCGAGAACAAAGCGCCGTTCTTGTCAGTATCTTGAATTCTATTCCCAAAGCGTAGGAACTACGGTTGTCTAGCATTACTGTCTTGTGGGAATCGCGAGGCCATCTCCACCGAGTGGTGTTGCATTGTCGATTGGGGCTATTCTCCCACCAAGCGTGTAATTTCAAAGAAAATTATGGGGTTGTGTTGTTTGATTGAATGATTGGTTGATTTGAATATTTTAAAGCTAAGGCGATTCTTCCAGGATCCTTAGGGTTCCGGCTCGCTTCTGATCATGTAATTCCCACCTCTTCTTTTACAAAACTCATCTAGGAGCCATTGATAAAATGGTCTTCGATGGAATATTGTATCATGAATGCTCTTTTAAGAAAGAAAGATGATTGAGCGATGTTAGCCACTTGTTCTGAATTATCTGAGACACTTAGGCTTTTGCATTTGTAATCAAGCACAAGGTGTCTCAGAAGAGTAATACTTTCGTTCTACGTTGTCGAGAATACTTATTGGTTTTAACTAGTGTTTACACAGCCGATTAACATCGCACACTCAATACTGATTCAAAGAATTATTGAAAATTACCTTGATCGGGTGGGTTCCACCAGTGGTCCAGAGAGAAATTTAGAACTCCATGAAACTTGTAATGAGCAATCATAATTGAAGAAGTTTATTCATAAAAAACGGCACTTTGAGAAAATCGAATTCAATTTCAAAACCTAGGTATGAAAAATACTGAAATACTTTTGATTAAAAGCAAATGTATGTTCTTCTTTGAAAGACTACATGTGCATGAATCCAGCAATCACGAAAAATTAAAGTCTCGTCCCAGGATACATAAAACTTATTCCAGTATGGAGGAAAAAAAACTTAGCTACTCTCGAAACCTAACCTAGTGATAAAAAAAAACTCCTTCTCCTCGTGTCCTATTTACAGCACTATACTCTTTTCCTATGCTCATCGTGTTCAAGGATGATTGACAGAGTATGCCTAACGTTGGGATCACATTTATAATTCATACTTCTCATACATGTGTCTGGAATTTTACATTCAATGGTCATCTTAGGTACACACTTTGCTCTTTGTAATTTACGCTCCGGTGTATCGGTACACATTTAGAGGATATTTCTTGGTACACTTTATTGCTAACCACTTTTCGAATAAGATTGTGGGTACACATTGAAGAATGGGTACACTTTGCTCACCCCAGTGCTTCTGCAGTATTGTTGGAGTTCACGAGCTTCATCTGTCGTTTGCCACATCCTCCATGATTCACTGTTGCTTCCACGAACATAAATCTTTGTACACTTATGCATTGGAGCACGAGAACTTTGCACAAATCTAAAAACATAAAAGCATTAAAAGTGCAGCTCTCTGCATGCAAATGTGGGTAAAAGTGTGACTTGTATGTGCTAATTTCGGCTATAATTCTCTTTCGATTGTGTATTCATCACCCCCAACGCATCTTACTAGTCCCTACTTGAGATTTAGACTAAAACTACCCATGGTTATGAATTCCAACGAAAACAGTACGATTAAAGAAACTTTGCAAGGATCCCTCAAAAATAGAAAATATGAAATATAATACTTCACCTACTTTAGTATGCACTAGTACGACTCATTTAACCCAACCACGGTCTTACCTGATAGAGCATTCTATGAAGCTAACACAAAATCAGCTATTCAATGAGGTTATGGAATTGAAAGCTTCAATAAGCGGAGTCATGAAACATTGAGCGCGGTGTCGTTATAAAGGAAGCAACTATTCAACATGAACACATAACTACTATACATAATGTCGGAAAACATCGAACATAGCGGAATCAAAAAAGGTCTTAAGGTTTATAACGACATAGAATTTGAGCGAAAAGGGTAAATGATCAAAATGGTTGTTGGCATAACATGGTGAAATTACTACCCAATTGCGACACCACTTTTCAATCTAACCTAAAAACAACTATGCATCGTCATCCTGTCTTCGTAGAAGAAAATGCATCCTCATCGACACGATCATCGATTCCTCACGAATCTCCCTCCGATTCACAGGGAGTAGCATCATGTGCAGACTCTCCTTGGAAAATATGACTCTGACCTCAGTGGTATTGGGTCGAGCTGTACTTCCTGAATCTTATAGAACCACCCTTTGTTCGCCGCTCATCTTCTTCAATGGGGATATTAACGATGGTCTTTGGTATGGATGAAGTGATCAGGAGAAAACATGAAGGTGAAGGCGGAAGTGGGGCCACAATAGATCTTGACTCGTCTTAATGGCCTCGGTTTTATTTGTGATAGGCCCCGACCCTGGGCCAATACCCTTTTCACTAGCGCTCCTCATTTCCTACTTTTCCTGAGTTAGTACAAGCGATGGATGAATATGTCTACTCTCATCACGAATCTTGCAAAAGTCCCTCCATCACCATATGACTAGGGCATGTCGATGAGTTTTCAGTCCTTGACTTCATATAAATTGAATTTGTTCTCTGGCACAGAGTTTCTCATTTGCCCTTAGGTCGGTCGATCATGAATAATTTTATTCATCAACGCATATTTTGGCTTGAGCTTCCACTGGTACCGATTCGCTTTTCATGTACCCGTTCATGGAGTGCGGGTGAATACGTAGCTGCGGTGAACAAGTGGGCATCAAAATCAGTGATAGCCCTAAGTGGGTAAGGTCGGTCTGAGGCAGCAGGGCGGACATACTGTAAGGAATGAGCTATCGAATCAGGGGTGATCGTAGCTGACACCCATCCAGCATTGTCTCTAATACGATTCGGCTTTGATTTTCTTCCAGTTGGTAGCGAGCGCCGAACCACGGTGGTAATATCCTTGAACCTCGAGTGCATGCAATTGCATATTCCGATCTTGAATGATTCCGATGGGTGAGGAGTACAAAAATGTCTCCAACTTCATGCCTCTCGCGGTGAAATCACATTTGCAATCGGCTATTTGGGCGTTTTTGTGCCTTGACTTAGAGTCCTCGACAAACATCATTCTGTCTCGTCATTCATTCTTCACGACCACTTCCTCCGCTCTGCGGGGCTACCGCTCACGCTTGCCCTTGCCGCACTTAGCGTTGCGAGGAATCTTATTTTCTTTTCTTCATGGCGCTCCATAGAGAGCGGCGCTTTCTTCCTGTCGTTCTTGGATGGTACCATAGAAGGCGGCAGGTTGGCAATAATACGCTGGATGGCCTCATACATATAACGAATCCAGGCTTGTTTCAATAAGCAGTGGCCGTTATATCGAGATAACACTTTGCGCCCGTCCCATGTTTGAAACTTGACCACCGAGTCTGTGAGCGACACCCAGTCAATAAAACGGATCCATGTATGATGCGAGGCCCACGGCGTGCCGCGAGGATTTGTAGGAGCTTACCGTATCGTGGTATTGCGAGGAAAAAAAAAAATTCGAGATGCGGACGGCGAAGTCACAGCTTGAGGCGGGGACAAACTCAGGGTTGCTTGTGTGAGAGGGGCAAGAGGCTGGGGTTGGATTTGTAGAAAGTGGAAGAGGATTCAGGATGCCCAAGCCCTGAAATTTTGGGGTTGAGAACCCGTTTGCCCTAAGCTAGTAAAGTGTGCAATTTTACCGCTAATGTTATCGCGTTTTTATCTTACCATTTTGATAAAGTTATCTTGTTGCCCGAGTTATCCGTTTACGCTATTCTAATTTAATCTCCTCTTTGATATATTATTATTGTTTTTCTCTTTTTTTTTCATTTGACGATGTTAAAGTAAAAATTGTGGTTGTCAGCTGCCTTTGTCAGTTTATACTTTGCATCTCCTTTTCATTCATTGAGTTCTACCATTGATTGTATTCATAGGAATTAGTCACTTGTGTTCATGTGAGATACTTTCAATCTTTCGATGATCGGGGTTCTGGGTTGAGGCGATTTGGCAACAAAGCTCAAGTGGTTGCAAGGGGTGGTGGGGACCATCTGAGGTCGCGATTGTATAAATGGCTCACAAATCATTTCGATTATCAGAGATGTTTCCCGCTAAAGAGCGGGATGCGCTGAGAGGTTAACATGACATGCCAAATTGATGCTGACCGAGAACAAAGCGAGCCGAGATCAAAAGTATAAGCGTTGAATTAATGGTTTGTGTGGCAATATGTGAGAATAAAAGGGGACCGTCTCTGAAGCCAAAGATACGCGCAGGGCAGGGTGTACATACGATAAATGAGTGGTGTGTAGCTGAAATCATGCGGTATGTACATCTGGTCGAGCATTTATACTCAAAGAAATATTTGAGATTTTGATATACCTTTGAACCATGTAACTAAAGCGCATGGTTAGATTAAACTATTATTGCTTTTACCGCCTATGGCGGAAAGGCATTGCTATCATTGCTACGCGTTCAAAAATTTTACGGTAGTCAGAAACCAAAATAGAGGCGAGATTTGAAATTTTTTATATTTTATTATTCCATTATATTATTTGTTTTATAATATTTTCTATTATTATTATTATTTTTTGGAAAAGTAAATAAAAGTAAAAATAGAAAAATAATGGAAACGAAAATAAAACAATCAAAATATATGAATGGAATGACTTTACTCGATGGGGTATCACGGTAGAATGGATCTACAATCGCACTAATTTCTTGAAGATTAAGGCTTTGCTCAGAGGAATGAAGCGAGGCGTTGACCATTAACTTTAAAGCTTCAGGTCATAGGTTATAATCTCACGGCTTATTATCGGAAAAGACTGCTTTGCCCGATGAATGGGCGGTCCTTTTGAGGCGGGTTTCCAGAATAAGTGCAAGGGAGCATGCGTGAGGACCTTTGGTTTGGTTCAAACGTTCAGGAACGTCGTTTTGTCTTGGAAAGAACTTAGTAGCTCTTTGCCAATTCTGGAGCTTTCATGTGGCTCTGGCGCAGCCTCATCGAAGCTCATTTGTTTGAAGCAATGGCTGTTTACACCTTGGGGTTAAATCAAATTAAATGCTCTAATAACCCAGATGAAACATGTTCCATTTAAATGGGAGATGACAAGCACAAAACTTTCAGCAAAGCCTATATGGGGACATTTTAAAGTGTTTTAAAGCGATGCAGTGTAGGCCCCGAGAAGTGGCCAGAGTGGAGAACCCGGAGTCTTTACGATTTGGAGCAGTTTTTCAAAATATGTTTATCTCCCTATTAGCTAGTTGTTGACCATTGATTATTAAGGAACGGTATGCTGTGAAACTTTATGGTGACTCCATATTTTTTAACGAGTTTTGAAGAGTAGATTCACAAAGTGAATTCACTTCAATAATTGTGAGGTACTCAAAGCGAGAAAAAATGTGTTCTTCTTAGATTTCAAAACAACCTTATGCGGTCATTGGACACTCGTCGGAATAACCGACCCTTGAGGCACATAATCGCGGTCCTTGAAGTGTAAAGATACCACAAGAGAAGGGAAAAGAGGCCTTGAAGTCGCATGCAGCGATTAAAGTGATTAATAGGTTTAGTTAGATGGTAAGAAACGTATATTAGTTTATTTTTGTGAATAGCTAATTGTTTGGCCTTGAAATTTCAGAGTTTTGGTAGAAACAATCTTTAAACGAGGGTAGGCTAGTAAAGCCGGCTTACCGAAAATCTTATCTCTCCCTTGTTTTTCGTGGAAGAAATTAATATCACAGCTTGGGATAATGAAAGTTCAGATCTAAATCAACTAATCGTTAAGGTACCACATCCCTTATAGGTGTTTGATGATGATATTTAAATAAGATCATGGATCATCAAGTATGCTTTATAATATCACAATCAAAATTTCTTTCTGTTTGGGATAATCCATTGGATGGAATCACGACCGATGACTAGGTAATTTACAATATCGATACTGGGCAATATTGGGCGAGCGAGGTTGCTCATGAAGCTACCTTTATGGTGTACATGCGGTGGATTCTAGAACTAATCGAGATCTAAATGGTCGCGGGCCGCATTTGACCATGCATCTTAGTGATTAAGGTCAGTTGCGCTAGGAGGATCATCCTAGTTAACCATGGCTTTGTATCTGCTTAGAGCAAAGTACTTGGTTGCATGATCATTGAAAGTAAGTGAAGGTGACAAAGTGTGACCCTAAAATTTTCTGGGAGCAAAGGCAGCGATAAAACGCTCTTTTTCCCTATAAATTAATTATATAGTTTATTTCAGGCGGGAGTCAATATATTTGGCTGAGCGTAAATAAATTACAAAAACCTTTTTGTCTTCCCATTTGTCTAACACAGCCCCCTATTGCATAATCACCCCCAGGCGTCACACATGATCTCGAAGACGGAAGGTCAGATTCATTTACATGATGGGAGTAGACACTAACATATTTTAGTTTAGTATTAAAGCAATGTGCAAGTGATATGTGAAAGGACATCTTTGCAGCGAAATTTTATAAAATGGCGATGGCACTAAAATCTCTCAGGCATCAACCGTAAAAGCGTGTGACCGAATGACCTTATATCTACTTGGGTGGTAGTTGGAAATTAATAACTTTAGCCTTATCAACTTCAATACCATTGATACTATATATTTCAAACAAGTTCTTATATCACCATGATGACATTTAAATTAACAATATTTTCTCTTGGCATACCAGACATAGTAAATTCTCCAAACATATCTCAAAATGAGTCTGCGAAAATGTCATGAAAATTTCAATGTGAGTTCTCGTAAATAACTAAAGATTCCCATCATGTTGAGAAAGGTTCTGAAGTTCATTTATAAATCGAAAGGGCATTTTCCTAAAGGCAAAGATTTTGGACAAGTGAATGTAGTTTTTCTTGATCTTCCAAAGCTATCTCGATTTAGTTGTACAGTACCCATCGAGAAAACAATAAAATTCTTCATACTGTGACTCCTCTCTAACATTTGATCCAGCAGCGGAAGAGAAAATAGATGTTTCATAAAATTCCCACGTTAAGTTTCCTATAATCTATGTGCACCTCCATCGACAGTGGAATGAGCTCATTGTTTTTCATTGGCGACCACTTAGTGACTCAGTTTCCTTGGAACCCTGTGTTCCATTCAACCACTTACTATCATAATGGGATATCCTTCTGTCAAGGTTTTTAAACTTCTTCTTTACCACTTCTTTCATTATTGGGTTCGGTCGTCTCTGTGGTTGCCTAGAAGGTTTAACATCTCTCAGTGATTCTGTATTGTAGGTCGGACTAATTCCCGCCATCGCATCGCGAAATTGTCAGCTGAAACAGTTATGTAGTTTTTCAATATCTCCCAGTTGATTTTCTTGATTCCATTTCCAGATATGATTGCTGAAAAGTCTCTTCAACCTGAAGAGCATATTTGGGGTGTGTGGAGTAAGGTTTTAGCTCAAGCTTAGGTGTGCTTCCTCAGGAGACGTCATCTTATCTGTTTTGATAGTAATAGTTCATTGTTCATGTTCCTTCCAGCCTGGCATATTTCAATTATGGTGTGAAACCTTTTCGGTGTGATTCTTCTCTTCAAGCTGGGCATTGACATGACTTAAGGGTCGTCATGAGACATTATCCAATATTTACGTACCCTTGGAATCGACCATATTGACTTCATACACATCTTCTTCATCCCCGTTCCATGATAACATTGAAGATGTTCAGAGTTAATAAGTCATGTTACGAATGATAGTGTCATTAGGCCTGCCACCGCAATGTATAATTGCATTCAGTTGTAGAATGCCACCCAAAGTGAAGCTGGGTTCTTGGGGTTTTCTGGTGAGTGTAGAGCACAGCAAATCCTGAGAAGCTAAGAACATCCCACTTGTACCAATACATCCTTCATATCCCCCTAGGAATTTTTGATCGACTAATTGGAGGGTGATATTGGTTGGCTTCCCAATTCTCCTAACCCTAGGATTCATATGCCGGAATAAGGTAACAAATTAACTTCTGCCCCTGAGTCGCCAAGCGTTGATACTCTTTGAATTCCTACTTCTTATAGAAATAGTATGCGGCTTCACAGTCTTTTGTGTGCGATAAAGTTGTTTGAATTAGTGAAGTAAATTGCTTTCGGTCATGAAGGCCTCCTTGACTCCTAATTTCCTTTACCGTGCACAAATCCTTTAGAAATTTAGCATATGATGGAATTTGCTTAATGGCATCTAATAAAGGGAATATTGAGTTTCCACTTGCTTTAACAGCTCTTAATCCGGCCTTAGTTATTCACTTTTTCTTTGGTGCTCGCCCTGCTCTTAGAATTGCTAGTTTGGAGATTTGGAGTAGCCATAATGCCTGGTTCTGTCCTTGGTATTTGTCTGGGACATAGGCTTGTCATTTGCCTCATCCCTCTGATAGTTCTTTGAGATTCTTGATGTTCTGGTTTGAGAATGGGTTTGTCAGCTTTACGCCCCATGAAGTGGTGGCGACATACAATGCAGAAAAAGATCTCTCAGCCCAGACGACACTCCCACACTATTTTGACCTTGTGGGTTTTGAATAGGTTGAGATGGGGAGTTTCCCTTTCTTGTTGAAGGTTACCTATGAAGCCCGGGGTTAACTTGGTTATCTGGGATCACATCATTGAGCAGTTCAGGTGTGTGTTTGACGGACTATTTGGGTTTGTCTGACCCGTAGTAATATCCTCGGACTTCTCTTATGTGGGAGGTTGATATGGTTGTGGTGATGGAGTCCATGACTAGATGGATGGGCTTTGATTAGGGTTCACGGGAAATCCTTAAGGGGCACTTGATTAAAAATGGTGGAATGATTTGTAAAGCGTGGTTTGGTAATGAGGACGGTTGTTCCGGCAAGTTATTTGGCCCTCCTTCATTTCTCGACTAAAATTAGGGTGCTACCCATAAATTATATGTTTCGGAATATGGAGAGTTGAAAGGTTTCCGCTTTTGGTAGTCAGGGCTTGTTGGCTTGCTGTTGAATTGCACCTTTGCTTGAGGAAGGTTTGGGCATAATGGTTAAAGTGTAGGATCATAGCATATAATGCATGGCTTCTCGATGAGTCCGATGGAGTATCGAGGTGTTTGAGGCACACTAGTTACCTCGTGCACCTTTCATCTCTATGGCTCGATTTCCTTGTTAAATTGGCATTTTGCTTTTACCAACTCATCATTTCTTACTCTTAAGTGATGGATTAGCCCCTATTTGATGTGCTTGTCTGCTAGCGAATATCTATGGAAGTGTTAGTCTCCCAAGTTGACATTCTACGCTGGTAAAAAGTTGGATTGCTTCCTAGCACTCTTTTCATAGAATTCTTCCACACATCATCTGGATGCATTGTTTTGTTGAAGACTAGGACAGTCAGTAGATGAAGCAACCACATATTTTTACATCGATCATGAGTGGGGATGGCATGGAGATCTTATATCTTTCCTCTTCATACGGCGGTTCACGTACTTTTGAGAAAATTAGATTACTGCACTTGAAGAACATCAAGTATATAGGAGGAAAAGATTTGGTGAGAAGCTCCATTTATATTTTCCCATGTGAAGATTGAATTAGGTGCCAGGGAATGAAACCAAAATTTGGCCTTCTCCTTTAAAGCAAAAATAAAACCAAGCTGATTATGTGGAGGGTGACCGTGAAATACGCAAAGCATCTTCAAAATCTCTCATGAATGAATAAAGTTCAGTTCGAACCCTTGATAAATCGGTAAAGACGGATCATTTCGATTTCATTAGAAAATGATTGGCCTCTTGAGCGAATGCAAAAGTGGTTGTAGTCGCTGAGGGTTGTAGGATTTCGAAGGTTCTTTCCACATTGAGTAAGGAGCGAGGAGACCTCTATATTGATTTCGATGGAGGTGCGTTCCCCCTCCCTGTGCCGGTAACTCTTTGGGGTGTAGCTTCCTCTCCATGTTATTGGAGGTTCATTGAGTCCTTGTGGGTTAAACGGGAGTCCTTAGTATGTTCATTAAACGAGAGGATTTGTTGATTCCAGGATGATCCCATTTGAGGTATAATGGTATGTGAGGACAATTGACCTATTATGGATTCTCAGGGGCTTTCTAGGAGGTACTATTCTTACTGACGGCGTTGCTCGTTAAACGAGCGACATGCACTAAATAGTCGAGAAACACCCATGAGATTTCTCACTAAAAGTAAATAATAAAAAATGGAGAGGCATGCAGTTTGCAATTGCAATTGCAAATTACATAACTCTTCCAGGTCAAGCTGTGTTGATCATACTCCGAGCAGCGTAAATGTGATTCTTATCCGTATGCTGAATTCTATTCCCAGCGTAGAGTACGGTTGTCTAGCATTATATCTGCAGCCAGAATCCGAGGCCATCTCCACCGAGGAGTGGTCTAATTTTTTGATGATGATCGATTAGAACTATTCTCTAAACGTGTAATTTCAAAAGGAAAATTATGGGGTTGTGTTGTTTGATTGAATGATTAGTTGATTTGAATATTTTAAAATAATAAAAGACAATTCTTTAGGATTCTTGGGGTTCCACTCGCCGATCATATAGAATTTCCACCTCTTCTTTTACAAGCTCATGCGAGCCATTGATAAATGGTCTTGATGAGTATATTCATCCTTGGTCCTCTTTGAAAGAAAATGATTGAAACGATGTTAGCCACTTGTTCCTGGTCATCTGACATAGCTTACATTTGTAATCAGAAAGCCTGAGGTGTCTTAGGAGTATCATAAAGTTTCACGTTAAATGAAGAGAATGCTGACTAAGGTTTTTAATAATTGTTTGCACAAGCGATTAACATCGCACTCAATGTAGTTCAAAAAGTATTGAGAATTATGTGATCAGGTGAGTTTCCGCGAGTGGAATCCCAGTGAGAGAATTTAGAACTCCATGAAACCATGGCCGATAATCGCAGTGAAGAGAGTTTATTGCATAAAAAACAACCTTTGAAAATCGAGATTCAATTTCAAAACCTAGGTATGAAAAATATGAAATCACGAGATTAAAAAGCAAGGAAATGTATGTTCTCTTTGAAAGATTACACTGTGTGAATCAAATCACCAAAGAATTAAAGTCTCCGATGCGGTCTATAAAACCCGACTCAAGGCCCCGCTGGAGAAAAAAACTCTTCTCTTAACTAACCTAGTGATAAAAAAAGCTCCTTCTCCTCGTATTACTAACCAACTTTGTACACTCAACGCCTAATCAATAATCTGATATTCAGGATGATTGACAAGTATGCCTGCGTTAGGATGCATTTAAGCTCAATTCCGCACTTCTCATACATGTGCACCGATACATTAATGGTGCGCGTGCCTTTTACGCTCTTACATGTTTACGCTCAGTTATGCAGGTACACATTAGGGTGTACCCGTACACTTTGTGCTGCCACTTACCGAGATAAGGTGTGCGGTACACATTGAAGGTGTCTTGGTACACTTTGCTCCACTAATTAGCCTTCTCTATTATTGTTGGAGTTCTGAAGCTTCATCGTCGTTTGCCCACATCCTCCATGATTCATATTTGCTTCAGGACATAATCTTTGCTTTACTTATGAAACTGAACTGAAAAGGCACGCACAAATCTAAAAACATAAAGCAGTTAAAAGTACCTATCTCATGCCAAATGTGGGTAAAAAGTGTGACTTGTATGTGCTAATTTTAGGCTATAATTGCTGCTCGATTATTGTATTCCTTAGAAAACCTTTTTGTTTGAAGCGTTGTTTTCTCACTCATTGGCTTAGGCATGTAGGAGTGATTGGAGCTTGAGACGGCAGAATGGATGGATCATTCATCATATCATGTAGACATTTGGTGTGTTTCATATATGTTTTAAATGTTTGGTGTGTCGTGCATGCGCACTTAGGTGAGGAGTAGCCGCATTAAGGATAATTTCCCTCTTTGGGCATTTAACTCCTTTCTCCGAGGAAAAATTATTTAGTCTTGAAGGGTTGGGGACAGGACGCATCTGAGGTCTTGAGACAAAGAAATGACCTGCTCCATATAGCCTTGTTGTAATAATATTTTGAAAAAAAATATAAGGTAAAGACCAGTTTTAGGATATTGTAAAAAATTAACTCCCTTTTTATTATAAAATATACATTTTAACTGAATGTGATCTGTGGGCGTGCGGCCGTTTACTCATGTAGGAGTCTTATGGTATGGGAACACAGTATTAGTGGAGTTGACCGGTGGTCAGCAGGACCCCGGGAGATGGGCGTCACGAATTACCCAGCGCCACGACATGAGTTGGCGGCGAAGTAGTCTTACGCCTTGAAGATTTGGCCACTACTTATGCGAAACAGTTCGAGTGTACTCGGACCACGAGTCACGAGTATGTTTTCGCGCAGTGAGAGCTCGGCATGAGGCAGCGATGGATCTCAGAATTCTGAGGTTATGACTTCCTTTGCATTTATCTTGGTAGGCAAAATGAGTGGTCGTGTAGTCGAGAAGTACGGGGCATTGGCTGTCATCAGTTCTCGGGAGTGAGCGGATGCTGAGGCGTGGGGACGGTTGGAGCTCTGATCGTGGTACAGGCTCGAGGTCGTTGGGGTTGCGTAGCTACCATGTCTCGATGGCTTGAGTGATCAGTCCCGGGGGCAGGATCGCAGGAGATAGTGTCCATCAGGGCCAGGAGTATGGTCGGGAATACGGTGAGGTTGGACCATCCACGCAGATGGTAGTCTTCGGTATAGAGTACGAGTAGTGGTTCCCCAGTTGACTGATTTGAGAGAGGGGATTCTCAAGGAGTTTCACTGCTCTCGATTGCGGGTGCATCCGGTGAAACACGACGATGTGCGAGGATCTTTATGCGCGATACTGCCCGGGCGGGATGAAGAGACACGTAGGGGACTTTGTTTGGCGATGTCTCATTGCCGGCGGTGAAACACGAGAAGGCGGCGGGGCTGCGCCACCGAGGCCATTGGTGGTGGTGAGTGGGAACGCGTCGCGATGGATTTTGTGACCCACTTTGCCACGGACCGTAGGAGACATGATGCGGTATGGGTGATAGTGGGCCGGCTCATGAAATCGACACATTTTAAGCGTGCGGATGACGCCCCGCGTGGAGAGATTCTCCGGTTGTACATTGAGAATGATCAGGCTACATGAAGTGGTATCAATAATTAATAGGATAGAGAGGCAGGGGTTCTGATCTTTTGGAAGAGTTCAAAGTGCGTTGCTTTTTGACCATGGTATAACTTTCCACCCATAGCGGATGGTCGGTCGGGAGAGAGGACCTCTGGTGTTAGGGGACATCTTTGCGAGCATGTGTAGATCATAAGGGTAGTGGGAAGAGCATTTTTCGCCAATTAGGAACTCACAACAGGTTATGCGAGCGAGTATACGGATGGCACCATATGAGGCATTATATGGGAGGCCATATGAATCACACCTAATATGTTGGACCGAGGGTAGGAGAGCTCCATCAACGGTCCTTATGCGATTAGAGATTTTTACTCAAGAGAAGAGGTGACTTGATCGACAACGTCTTCTCATGGCTTAGAAGCGTTAGAAGGAGCTATCAGCGTTAATACGACGTGGAGCCCTTGAGTTCAAGAGGTTTGGTGAGTCACGTCTTGCTTGAGGTGATGCTGAGAGAGGAGTGGTTGGGTTCGACGAGTTATCCGCGGGTTTCATTGAGCCCTTCGAGATAATGAGGTGGCATTGTAGCGTCTTGGGTTTGGTTTCACCTTGACATGTCAGATGTCGGCGGTATTTCAGTCTGCTGCTCGGGAAATTTGCTCGGATCCGGCTCATGTAGTGGATTGGGAGAGATTGAGGTTGAACACGGATGTGACCGCCGAAGAAGGACCGGTGTGCATTATGGATAGTTGGGATCGGGTTTTGCGATGTAAGGCCAGGTGAAGGGCTAGTGAGGGTGCTGTAGGCGGCACCCACGTGGAGTGGAGGAGTCGAGCGTGGGAGCGGAGACCGCGATCTGGGCCACCTATCACTACTGTTTAAGGATGAAGGTAAGTGGTTTAGTCGCTTAACACTTAAATGATCAGTTTATACGCATGGTATATATGCACGCTGCATATGCATGTGATTCGTAGTGATTGTACGTAATTTCAAGAAGAAATTCCTTTAAGGAGGGGGAGAATGTAAACCCAGAAAATTCAAATTTTCCAAAAGGGTAAAATGGTATCTCGGTCAAAACTAAATTTTTCTAGATCTCGGATTACAAAACGGATCACCATAACACCTCACAAATCTAGCTACCATCGCGAATTTCGAATCTCGGCATACCACTTTCATTTTTCGATAAGACCAGCGCCGGTGCCATAAAACAATTCAGAGAGGATACGGATGTGACAAAGTCACCTACTACATGTACCCATGTGACACATGTTGCATGATTTAGTGAGAGATTTATATGAATGACTTAGATTAAGCCATGTGTCAAAATCCAAACTTAAAAGGATAATGGATGGAATTATCGAAAGTTAAATGAGATAAGACAAAAGGGAATAGTTTTCTTCTCCAAAGAAAAGAGCAAAACGTGCAGTGAGGCCTGGATCCATATTTTAGAGAGAGAGAGAGAGAGGGTGACTTCTCTCTAGATTTCCCGGCATTCGAACCGTCGGAGCAAGAAGCAAAGTCGTTCTACGCGGTGAGGGCTACGCGTGGGCATCGATTTTGTGGAGTTCCGACAACTCCAAGAGGTAGGGATCTTTTTCTACTTGGTTTATTCTTTAGTTAAGAGCCATTTTATGGATGGGATTTGTCGAGTCCGAAAGGCCGTGTTATCGCCCCTCTCAAATCTGAACTCGAGTGAAAAAATCCTCATTAAAAATGGAACAAAGGTCAGACTAAAGTGTTTCACTGCTCACGTGATGTGTCAGGTGATTTTTTGTGTGGTTCGAAAGTAATTCAAATGAATTGCTTGATTTGTTAATTAGCCCATGTGAGCTTAATTTTGGTGTTATTATCAGAATTGGAATAACATGAATTGTGTGAATTAATTATGTTAAATATATACATGAAAATATATTAGCATTTAATATTTTGAATCGTATACGATTCCATATGCACCGGCACCAGATGGTGTGTGAGTGCATGACATGAAAGAAATTGAAAGAACAGAAACCGCTAGGAAAGGAATTTCAAGGATGATTTTCTCCGAATAATTGCCTTGAGAGTGGTCCAATAAATTATCTCGAAGGTCGACTCCATGATCGTTTGGAAAAAATGATCCAAGAATTCGCCGAGGGTAAATTTCCAATGTATTTACCAAAACTCGGTAGTGTGTTTTCAAGAACAAAAAGCTTTTGTTTTGAAAACGATGTTTTTCTCGCATTTGGCTTAGGCATGTGTGAGGGAGTTGGTGAGGACTCGAGACATAGGATTGGGCATGTAAACATTCAAGTAGGATCATATATTTGCTTGAGTGTGTTTGGTTGCCATGACACGCGCACCCTGCTTTTATAACCTACGTAGAAATTATCACTATCGGGCATCAAGCCACCCCGTCGAGGGATCACTATTTGCACAGGAGTGTACAGGAGGATTCACGCTCACTGTGAGGCCGCTGCTTTTAGAAGAAAGCCTAAGTTGTGCTTGCATTTATTTTGTATAACATGTGTATTAAAACTCAAATTTTGATATATGTTTCTCAGTTAAGAGTAATGTAAGAACTCTTGAATTATCACTATATAGTCGATATATATTTTGTGAGTATTGATGAATACGCCAGTGGCCATTTTTATCAAGACGTGACCCGGTGTGGCCTGCTTGTAAAATGTCAGGGACATGTTGTAACACTCCTCGACATATACCCTAGTCAGCTGACATGTTTAGGTATATTAAAAGTTAAATAGGAATGGGAAATAAACGAGACTCGGGAAGGAATATTAGAGACAAGGGTAAAGTGGTCATTTACCATTGAAGGACATAAAAGGCATAAAACAATAAGGTTATATGCATTATGTAATTTGAGAAAAGATGGGATGCCAGCATAATATGTATGTTGGGATTGAGAATAATAAAGAGAGAGAGGACCTAAATACAAAAATGAGAAAAGGAATTAAAAATGCAAAGGCCAAACATGGCCTTAACTTAAAAACGGGATAATATGAATTGGTCTCTCATTTTTGAGAGACCAAAAACCGTAGAGAGAGAGAGAGGAAGGAGAGAAGAAGAAGAAGAGGAAGAGGAGAAGAAGAAGAAGGGAAGAGAAGAAGAAAGGAAGATAAAAAAGGTATGGAACTTTGTATTGATTTGTATGGATACATGTTTTGAGTTGTATGGAGTAACCTTTGGATATAAGGATTTCTTGTTTGGCATTTGATCTTCTAGGTTTTTGTTGTAATTTCATCATAACCCTAGATTTCTTGAAATTAGGTTGGTAAACCTCATATGGTATAAGATATGTTATGGAATCCTCCCTTTGAGGTTGGATTCATGGTTTAATTGAAAGTAATTGAGTTAGGGTTTAGAACAAACCCTAACTAATCTTCATGTTTGGTTTATGTATGGGTTATTACCCATATTAGAGTTGTTGTGGGAGTATTCATGAAAGGTTTTTGAAGAAAGATAAGTATTGAAAGATGATTTGAGAAAAATAGAGATTACAAGATGAATATGGAGTGGTTTTGATGTGTATACTGATTATTGAGTTGATTTGGATAGCAAAGTAAGGAAAAATGGGGTGAAAAAATCACCTTCGTACAATTTTTTTGAGCAGTGGTACCGGTACCCAGACGCACCCACACCCATTTTGACTGTTCGTATTCACATAACTTGCTATTTCGATCCGATTTTGAGCATTCAAGTTTTCAGTTAAACTAGACTTCATGAGGGAACCAAATATCCTCGAATAGGTACTCTAAATTCGATCTATGTGGCCCAAAAATTCACTCAAAGAGGGGCTATGTTCAAGCAAATTTCTGCTTCAGTTTTGATCCTAGAGTAGTCTAGGTTGTTTAGGACATAACTCAAGTTTCGGTGCTCCAATTTGGGTGATTCCAGTTGGAGATAAACCCTTAGCACCTTAGATTCAAATGAATACAAAGAACCAGGGTCAGGTATGAAGTTAAGCCTCTTGAAAAAATGAGTATTACAAATTGTCCCTAGTGTAAAATCGGAAAAATGACTAGTTTGGCATGAAAATGCCATAACTTTAGTTTGGATGATCCAATTGGAATGATTCCAATTTCTAAGTAAAATGGATTCATAGAGGGACAAGAATACTTGAATGATGTGTGAATACATAGGCATCATATTGTGCAAGTATATGAAAATGCCATATAATTGTAATGTGAAAAATATGTGAAATGCAATATGTATAACAAAGGTTCGCGAAACATGAATATGATATGAAATATGAAAACGAATCAAAACATGAACATGAATATGAAAACAATATGTCATGAACATGACGTGAGGTAAGATAGCTGCAGGCTCAAAGACAAATGATAGTATGACTACCTAGGACCGAAGAATGAATGAGGACGTCTGACCGGCTTCGACACCCGCTGCGCTACGACACTTCCGCACGCGCGCACGCTCGCTTAGCACTACAGACCTCTAATTAGTGCTACTGCATCTCTGCTCGGCTTCTAAGACCCGCTTTGTGCTACGGCACTTCAAGATCGCATACCTACGGTACTTATAGGCCGCTACTCTACCATTTCCTTATGATTGTCCTGCAAATAAACGTATATACGATAAGACTAAGTGAATAAAGAATAAGAGTAAAGAATGAATACGGTAAAGATTCAATGTACCCGCGTACTCAGATTCGCTTTGTAAGACGGCGGGTACTTTTGTACAAGTAAATCTCAGAGTACTCCCACTGCATTTCCGCATTCGTAATATAAGTATAAGTCCAATAGTACCTACGGGTACCTCCGTATAATGAATCTGTGTAGTACCTACGAGTACTTTTGTACAAGTATATGCTTTGTAATACAAGTATAATATCCGTAAGACAAGAATAAGTTCCTTAATACAAGTATAAGATCCAAAATATAAGAATAAGTATAAGTTCTATAGCAGATATGGCACTTGATTCTGATTAGTTTCGTAGTACCTACGTACCTCCAGATAAGCTCCGAATCGTGATAAACTCAAGAGGTACCTACGGGAATTCTCCAGATCCGACACTTTCGTAGTACGACGGGTACCTCCGTGATAAGCTCCAATCGGGATAAACTCGCAGTACCCCAAGGTACTCTCACTCCTCGATTAATTTCTATAGTACTACTACCTCCGTATAAGTCTCGAATCAAATAAACTCGTGAGGTACCACTGGCACTCCCAGTATGAGTATAAGTTAGTAATACCTACATGTATTTTTATCAATAAAAGTATGAGAGGCTAATATACGTGTCTTTGGGACATTTGAACAAGTAGTACTTAAGAGTACTCCGTATAAGAATAAGTTCAAGAATATCGCATAATGCCTCAGACAATTCTCAGAGGCACTATCAAATTCGAACAAGTAAACTCCGAGAGCGGCAAGCCTCCTATGGTATAAGTATAAGCCTTGTAGTACCTAAGGGTACCTCAAGATAAGCATAAGTTCTGTAACTCCACAGAGATCCGAACAAGAACAAGAGAGATAGCTATATGAATATACTCCGTCTAAGTATATGTATGTGTCCGCATCAGATACGAGGACCAATAAATATGTGTCCAGCGAGATCTGAAGAATGTCTGTGTTATAAGTGTAAGTTCCGAGTAAGTATGCTATATACATCAGATAGTTTTGTAGTACAGACGGCACAAGCTTCCTCAGAACTCCGAATGTGAGATCCGAATAAAGATAAGTCCAAGAGAAGATAAGGCATGGTAAGGTTCATTATATGAAATGCATGAAAATTCGATATCCGATATTGTTTTATGCTTTAAATGTATATGCATAAGACATATGTTTCCAATTAAGCGTAGAAAGTTTAGCACTCCAAGCTTTAATCCGGGTGTAGGTACAAGAGAAGACATCCGGAAGCCTCAGACATAGGGGTCGGCCACACAATTAGTAGTGTTCATCGTAATATGTCCCGCGCCTCGGGATTGAGAAATGTAAAAGTACGCTAGAAGGTGTGTGGGACTCAAAGATAAGCAGATAGATTTTTAATGATCAACGGCAGCTTTATATAAATGATTTTGCGATACAGAATGTTACAGCATCTGGGCCGTGCAAGTTCACCAAAAAACGTAAAGAGTCCCAAGATATAGTCTTATCGTTTCGAACTCGCCTGTATCTACCAATGTGGTCGGATCGAATCGCGTGACATTGTATCTCGTAGAGCTCCTGCATAAAGGAGACTTCTACCCGATTTTTGGTGAGTATTATTGGTTGGCTACATCTCGACATCCACGAGTATTCCCGTAGCGGGCCGACGGTCACAACGGACCCCGGGAAATGTGGAAGCCATGTAGGAGTTGTGTTTGTGGGTTTTATTTTCTTGAGTCTGCTGGGGTTTGCAGGAAATTGTTATAATGAGATGAGAATTGCTTTGGTTTAGATTTTCCTTTTTATTGCTAGGTATTGGTGTTTGTTGTGGCTAGTTCAGATTTTTTGATTTGCTTGGTATTGGAGCTATTTTTGTTTGGTGAGCGAAGTGCAGTAGCAACCTCCAGCTTAAATGCCGCAACCCTTAATTGATTTGGCAATTGTCACATGTCTTGACTTTAGACATTTTTGCTTCCATTTTGGACATTCAATATGGCATCATGTAGCAGCATTCGTATTCTAATAGTGTTTTCACATTTTGATTGGACGCGTTTTTTTAAGCAGAAGAGTACAAATTACCTATTACAGCTATGGTTTGGTGGAACGCATATTTTGATGCATTCTATTTGAATTTGATGTGACAACATTCAGACTCTCACAACCATACTTTGAGAACTCCAATATCATTTTGGATGCTTGAATTCTTGCAATAGTCAA
Organism: Tetrastigma voinierianum; assembly: GCA_016808115.1. Taxonomy (NCBI): domain Eukaryota; kingdom Viridiplantae; phylum Streptophyta; class Magnoliopsida; order Vitales; family Vitaceae; genus Tetrastigma; species Tetrastigma voinierianum. The sequence continues at coordinate 107,458 of JAEQBH010000594.1, forward strand.
GTCACTCATACTCCCTTATTTATGAGATTCTTCCGCCACCATATGGCCTTACATGACCACTAATATATTATTTGTTTTTTTTTTCTTTCTTTTATTGTTTATCTTTACAGCATCTCACTCTTTTTTCAATTTTACCAAATCCATCCTCTCCTAACAAAAAAAAAAAGAATGTTTTATTTACAATGCCGGATCAGGATTTGATCGTTTGACCATATGTTTTGAATAAATGATCTCTACCATTGGGATGAAGGTTATTTTGTGTTAAAAATCTATCCCTTTTAAATTATATATCCAAATTTCATTTCTTTGCTTGTAAAATTGATCTCTTTTTCAATAAATTTCATTTTCATTATTACTTAATTTATTTTACTTATTATTTTTTTTTCTCTTTCATGATTCTTTAGAATTTTCTTATTTTATTTTATTTTAAATTTTCGTTTATTATATTTTGATAAAAATGTCTTTTCTTATTTTTAAACAACATGATCAGGCTCATGGTTCCAATAAAATAATTTTGTGAAATTGATTCTAGAATAAATAAATAGATTCAAGGTGAGCTCGATACTTAATGTATCATTCGAATAAACAATTTTCATCTGATCTTGAAGACCCACCCTCTAATTAATCGCTGAATAGTCATATACTTTATTAGCCAATAAGATCATCTGAATGATAATGATATGCCATATATAGGTATTATTTTTCATCAACCTTTGTATCTTATTATTTATTTATACGCTCTCAGACAAGCTAGACGTTATCGTTTATTTTAAAAAGATTCATTACCGACAATAAAAACGATTTTCTCCTTAATTGGCTTAAGAGACTGCAATTTTATGCTTTATGCCACGCTCCATCATCTTCTCGATAAGAATCTCGACTCTAGACCTAAACTCTGGCTCCCAAACTCGCCTTTCTTATCGCAGAAATACATTTGCAGTGCTTTTCTTCTTATTTCATTTACATTCTGTATCAAAACAAAATAAGTTTCACATTCCAAATCGTTTTCTAAAAATGGTTTTTCAAAATATAAAATAAGTGTCGCATTTTAAATAAAAACACATAATAACAAAAAATACGGGGTCCACACATTGCTACTTATAACAACTTTTTCTAGTTGCCCTTCTATTAAAAGGCGGAAATTGAAAACGTTTTTATATCATTAAAATTATCAAAAGGACATTTAAAATTTAATATCAAAATAAGAAATCATAATTAATTACAAAACATATAAATACGTAAAAACTTCATTACTAAAACCTAAAATAGATATTTTTATGACTATAAAATTTAAAATATTTGAATTAATAACAAACATAGTATAACATTTATATTAATAAAACATAATATAATTTTTTATGATCTTAAACATTTTTAAAAATATTTACAATTTTTTTTGAATTTATAAATTATATTAACATTTGCACTAATAAAAACCAAAATAATTATTTGTGTGATTATAAAAAATATTTACAAAAAACTTTGAATTAATTAATAAACCATATGTAAAAATTTATTAATTAATAAACCGTAGACGGTAGACACACAGCTTCTTCGGCCTTCGTCCTTCGCCCTTCCTCCCCCTTTCGACCTCCTGTCCTGTCAGATCTCACAAGCTCCAGATTCCCCTTCCTTTTTCCACCATACGGCGTCGTTTTGGACCACTTTTTTTCACCCCAAAAAACCAAGTTTATTTTTTTATTTTTTTATTTTCTTTTTATTGTTAAATTAACTTTTCACTGCTTAAGTAATTTTATCGTCTGAATTCATGGCTTTTGAATGCTTTTGGAAAATTTTCCAATTGGATGCCCCTTCGATGCTCAAAATGCGTACTATAGCAGAAAGTGAATCCAAACGTTTAATTAATTCAAATTTTAATGTTTACACTTGCGGATCCAAAATTCCACACCCAAAATCAACCACCCCCAAAAACCCTGTGCGTCTCCTAATAAAAAGCACATGCGTGGCATTTTAAAAAATAATACAGGAAGGACCCATCCACCACAAAAATCCAAATCACCCTTGTTGAGTTGTTCCCTCGCTTCTCACTTCTTGGTAGCTCCAACACACCAAAGATGCCAACCAACAAGCCTACTTGAAGGTAGTATACGATAATTATATTTCGTAAAATTAACATGATTTATCAAATATGACACCTAATTTCATCAAGGATTTTTACGAGCCATATTGAGTGATAATTGTATTCGGTCATATTCGTGATTGCACTCCACCTAACACGTTTAATACAACGAATATTACGACGCCCCATTTCCCGAAGGCTCCGTCAATTAATCAACCCGCTAAAATCATGGCTCATATCTCATCACAGACTCATACACGAAGAAACTCACACTTTACTTACACAACATACTCATCACCAAAATATATCCAACTATATTACGCTTTCTCAGCAGCTGCTACATCACCTTAATACAAACATGCTTCAATTGTAATATTTCATACATGTTTTACAAAAACATAATTAAAGCCATATGTCGATTTTCTTCTCAAAAACTACCTTTAACGAGCTGCCTTCCGAACATTCATTGCAATTAGGGGCTAATTTTTTCCCCTCACAGATGCGAAGAATGTCCAAGAATTCGACTTCCACACTGCCACTCCCCACCTGTCGCACTCGTGAATCTATCAGAACCAAACACATCTGCCAAACAAGATCCTACTAATATCTACACGCCTAATCCCATGTCTCGAGTCCTCACGACTCCCTCACACGCTTACGCTTACGATTTAAAAATCGCTCTCAACAAAATTACTTTGGTTTTTAATCGCGCGAACCTCCGATATAAATACGTTGACGAGGAATTTTATCGCAGAATCGTTCTCAAATAATCACGGTCTCTTCAATAAAATTGTTTGGACGATTTCAACATAATTATTCGACAACCATGGAATTCTATTTTAATAATTTTACAAAGAATTCATTTTTCGACAACCCTCCGATTTTATTTACATGCACTACACCTACTATTCTAAGCACTCACAAGATATTGTAACGCAATACGCCATATTTAAGAACACATGTTAATATATATAACACTTATTATGAGTTAACAAAAAATTAACACACAACAACATGTTATCCTTTCAAGGCAATAATACCAAAATCGACTCACATGGGCCAATAAACAAATGCATGATGGCAATGCATTTATTTTATGTCACATGAATATTTATAAACTACATGCAACATAAACAATTCATGGATGGTTATACCTCCTACACACAATTTGCATGTTATTCAATTATCAAGCAATAACACACAAATTAAGACGCAGCGATCATTTTTCGGGCTCGAAAGTGCCCAGATCGGGCCCAAAAATGGGTCCCAAAATTTTTAGCATGTAATCTTAAGTTTTGTGACTGACCAAACGGCCACTCACGGCTTCACACCATCCAAACCATTTAAACATCTGGTTCGAAAAATAAACCAAGTAAGAGAAGAATCCCTACCTCCCTGAGCTTGTCAAACCCACAAACCCGTATCCACGCTGCAGCCCTCGTCGTGTGAGTAACTTTGTCTCGACTCGCCGATTCGACTCCATTCAATCGGCTGAAAATCTGTAGATAGTTAGACTCTCTCTCTAAAAACCTTATCTTTTTATTTTTCCTCTCTTTTTCCCTTCTCCCAAACTGGTCGAGAGTTTTCGTACGTTATGACTTGCCCTCTACGTCACATGTCAAGCCATCATTGGTTTGCCGGATTTCTTTCATCCACTTATCCCTCTTACTTCAGATTTTCCAACGACATCATGCCACGCGGTCTACCCACGCGCCCACACTGCTCTCATGTTCGACTAACTCAGACATGACATGTGGCACCTCTTGAGCTACTCTAAACTGCGTTGGGTGTCTCGCGACTACCCCCGCTTCGTTCGGAAAACGCGGAAATTTCGACCGCTTTCGGAATTCGACGAAATTCGACGCAGAAGCCTGGGGACAGCGGCACGATTCCAACGACGTAGTTCACTTCTACCATTTCCGAGATTCGTAAAATCTCGATTTTAACCGAATTACCATTTTACCATTTTTCGTAAAAATTAGAATTTTCTTAGGTTTTACAAATATATTCGTGTTTCGATCCGTTCCAACACAAACAGTCGCTTTTAATTCCTATTATATTAATTAATTAACTTATTTATCATTATTTCACAGCAACATGAATTATTAATTATAATTCTTATTATTTTTAAATAATAAAATTAATAAATATGTTAAATTTAATAGGTTATTTAAGTTAACATGAAAAGATTAATTATAATTTTATTATTTTAAATAATCAAATTAAATCTGCTCATATTTATGCTTGACTCGTCTAACACGGTATCAATAAATGAATATGGTTAAGTAATCAAATATCGATATATTTATTATTCAGACGGCCGGATTGGATAAATATCGGGACACGACTATGACATTAATATTACGAACACTACCTACGATACGACTACCAATTCTAAGGATAATAATATAAGTAGGTGCATAAGCTGTAATCTAACCCCTGCTTGTAATAATTTGAGTTCAAAGTCAAAATACTTTATTGATAAATATGGTTTTAACGTTAATTTTCTAAACCTCATTTAATGAATAAGGATTTAAAAAACAAAAAAACTAGTTATATGAATATTTTAAAAATAAATTTATATGTGTAATTTTTCTTTAAATGGACCTGGAAAATCGATAGTGGTGGACCTGGTGGTGCAGTGACTTTTTTTTTTTTTTTTTTGTTTTTGGCAGTCCTGAATCTGCCACGACTTTCGTCTTTTTAAGTTGAAGCAAACCCGCCTGCCTCAAGTACTACTTGGACCTGGAACCATAATGCATGCATGGAGGTGGTGAAGACCTTCTAGTTTTTTACTTTTTCTTTTCTTTTTATTTTCTTTATTTTTATTTTTATGTGAGTTTGAATTCACTAATAACTGTAATAACTTTTAAATATAATTTAAGGGAAAAATTATAATTCTTAAAAATTAAATTTTAACTATTCTTCATTTAAATTTAGGAATATTTTTAAACTTTAATTTTCAATTAAGGCTTAGACCTCAAATATCCTAAAACATAGTCCAAACTCTCCAGTTAGATGACGTGGTGTCTATCATGACATAACTAAAGTTAATTAAAAAATTTTATTTTGAAATTTTTTATAATTTTTATATTTAAATCCTGAATAATAAACTTTTTTTAAGGTGGTAATTTTAATCTAAATGAGTACCAGTTGTCCATATATTAAAGTAAAAGTTTCTACCCTAATATTTTCTTTTAAGTCAACTGTTTAAAAAGAAGTAATAAACATAGTGGGAGAAGGAAGGACTCATCCACAGAAATCTCAAATCACCTTTGTTTCCTTGCAATTGCATGCCAAACAACTTGGCCATTTGAACCGATATTTTGGAGAAGGACAATGGGTAGAAAACAAGACTTCACAAAAAGAAAATATTCTTGATTAACATAGGTGACCCCTTTCTTGACTTTTTCATTTATGCAACTTTTTTTAGATGAAAATTTATTTGACTTATATCACATATGGAATTTTTTTCTTTTTTCTTTACTTTATTTCTAATGAAAATAAAATAATTTGGTGTTATATGATAATTTTTCTTTTAAAAAACTGCTTGGGTATCTAATTTCTTTTAATATATAAATATTAAATAATGCCAAAATACTTTACAATTTTAGGTAACTTTGTTTTAGAAACAAATTTATTCAACATAATTCTTAAATTTTGAGTTTGATTGATAATAAATTAGTGATATTGTTATCAAGAAAATCATCATTATTTTAAACTATTATCTAAAATAAAACAGATATAAAAATTAAACAATCTTTGATTTAAAATTTAATATAAAATAAGTATACAAAATTTTAAAACTAAACCAAAATTATACCATATTTGCCGAATATATTTACCTCAATATTTATCAAATTTTGATAAAATAAATTCAATATTATTCTTCATTTAGGAATGAAAAGACAACGGTGAGAATCATAAATTAATAAATATATAACCTATTTTATTCATTTCATTTTATGTTTTGAGGTTTCTTGGGTATTTAATTTGCTCTAATAGTATTTTGTTTTTTTTTTTTTTTGGTTGTTGTTTTTGATTTTATTCTGATTGATGGACCTCTTTGCTGACAGGAGCTTTATAGAAGTCTAATTGAAGGATATTGTTATTGTCTGGATGAGCATCTCAGATATATCTCTTCTTTCCCGTGTCATGTATTTTGATTTGAGTTTTTATTAAAAATGGAAAAAAGAAGAAGAAATGACTCTTCATTCTAGCAATAAGAGGTGAATGTGGTTATGAAATGGGAGAGAGAGTATGAAATATAATTTTTTACCTTTTTTTTTTCCTTTTTTGGGAAAACTTATAAAGAGTTTGAATTCATTAATAACTGTAATAACTTTTAACATAACTTGAAGGAAAATTTATAATTTAAAATCTGAATTTTAACTAATTTCTATTTAAATCCAGAACATTTTTTTTAAACTCAATTTTAATTATAATTCAGGACCTCAAATATCTCTTAGAAAAGGATAGTCCAAAAACCCTCCACTAGATGACGGCTGCCTATCATGACACATCCAGTTAATTTCAAAAAATTTATGTTGAAATTTTTTTACACTTTACATTTAATCCTAAATAATAAACTTTTTTAAGCGTATAAATTTTAATTTAAATAGTAGTTCTAGCTTTAGATGTCCATATATTAAAAGCAGTTTAATTATTTTCTTTACCATTAATATAAAATGGATAATAAAACACATTTGATTGTTTAAAGAATAATATAATCAATGATTTATCCATGGTGATGGTTTCTAAATCACCCTTTGTTTCCCCTTACAATTGCATGCCAAATTCAATCAAGTGTCATTTGAATCGATATTTCGGAGAAGGACAATGGGTAGATATATAACCTATTTATCTATCATTTTATGTTTGGAGGTTTCTGGGTATTTTGGTAATCTGCTTTAATAGTATTTCTTTTTTTTCTTTTTTTTGGGTTATTGCTTGATTCTTGTTCTATTGATGAATCCTCTTTGCATGATTAGAGTTTAGAGAAGCCTAATTGAAGATATTGTTCTTGCTCGATGAGCATCTCATATATCTCTCTTTCTTTCCGTGTCATGTATTTTGATTTGAGTTTTTATTAAAATGGAAAAGACTCCGGTTCTAGTTAACAAGAGAATGTAATATGAAATGAGGGGAGAGAGAGTATGAATAGTATATGTATAAACTCAAATATGAATGTCTAGACGTTTGCTTTGTGGCATGAGTTCTGTTTGTGGTTTATATTTTGCTTATTTTTCTTGTTTTTTTTTTATTTTTTATTTGGGTCATGAAACAGGTTTTGGTAATGGATGGAATTGTGTTTGATTTTCTTTTTTATTGCTTGGGTATTGGTGTTTGTTGTGTATTGGTCTGACTTTTCGATCAATGAGTATTGGAGCTATTTTTGTTTGGTGAGCGGAAGTGCAGCAGCAACCTCCAGCCTGATGTGCCAACTTAATTGATTTGGCAATTGTCAATATGCCTTCGACTAGACATTTTTGAAGCTCCAGCTTTAAGATTGTTATCTAATACATCATGTAGTAAGCATCGGTTATTCGGCTATGTTTTGCATTTTGATTGGAGGCGGTTTTTTTTAGTGAGAGTACAATTGCCTATTGCAACTATGGTTTGGTGGAACACATATTTTGATGCACTTATTTGAATTTAATGTGACAACATTTAAACTGTCACAACCAGCTTTGGAGAACTCCAATATTTATTTGATGCCAAGATTCAAGTCACTACACCACTTATTTATGAGGCTCTTCCCATTAGATGGCATGGACTGGGAAAGGGTATTCGTCTAACCCGCCCGCTTTGGACCGGGATGATCATACTGATGGACTGGGACTGATGGTGATACGCCTGTGATAAACCCGCGGATGGATTCTTGATTTTACCCCCGCCCCGCACTCCGCCCGCCCCGTCCCGCACTGCTAGCTAAAAAAAAAAATAAATGAATAATAAATATATATATATATATATATATATATATATATATATATATATATATATATATATATATATATATATATATATACTAAGCCCTAATTTATTCTGCCGCCAAACACTTACTTTCTTAAAGCCCTCGCCTATATCATCTCTCTCTCTCGCACGTTGAAACACACACCCGACTCGCTCCGCCTCCTCCAGCCTCCCTCACAGCCACAATGAAGCCTCGACAAACATTGCACGTAGCCCGTTGATCGCACTACAGTGAGAGCTTCTCTCTCACCGACCTCCATCTTCTTCCCTATATTCTCTCCTCCTTTCCGCCTTTTTTTTTTCCCCTTGATTTTTATATATCTTTTCTCTCTTATTCTAGCCTTGAGAGAGATCGTATAAGTCAAAACATATATAGGCTTCTGTATTTGGGCATATATGGGTTTGGACTTAGCCAAGCTACATAATGCGCTGTATCATAAGGCTATGGAGCATGTATTGTTGCCTATATAAACAGATGATGGTATCAATGGGAGTCTTGGGCTTCAACTTGAACAGACCCTTCATTCTCGGGCTGCCGTTGGTATTTTCCGCTGCCGACGGTGCTGTGGGTTGTTCAAATAATCAATCACCAAATCTTTAGGAGTTTATCTGTGTTGTGTTGTAGATATAGAGATAGATGATGTATCAACCTCTCTTTCACAAACATCTTTACACACTTCAATTAATAAACTCTCAAAAAATCCAAACTTCAAAAAAAAAAAAAAAAACTTGATCAAGTCCCACCCCATCTCGCCACCCACCACCCAAAGCCCCTCCCCCGCCTCCATCTCTCTCTCTCGCACGCTGAGGGAACACACACCCGACCGCCGGCCTCCGCCTCGTCAAACACACGAAGTCACACTACAGGAGTCTCATCGATCGTCACCATTTTTTCAGTGAGTTTCCCCACGAATCTCCACTCCTTCCTATATTCTCCTTTCCCGCCTTTTTTTTTCCCTGATTTTATATCTTCTCTCTACCTCTACCTGAGCAGACTGAGATAGTTTCTGAAAAACATATATAGCTCTGTACTCGGGTATATATGGGTTTGGATTTTAGCTAGTTATATACGTTTGTATTGGGTATATACATTGCTACCACATGAAACAAAATTACAGACTAATGGATTTCGGGCTTCCCTAAACCTTTTCAAATCAGACCCTTCACTCTCGGGCCGCCGTTGGTATTTTCCTCGCCGCCGACTATGGGCCAGGCTGTTCAAATAATCAATCACCAAATCTTTAGAGTTTATCTCTGTGTCAGGTCAGAGGATATAGAGATAGACGGATAATTTAACCTCTTTCAATAAATTTATTGAATTTCACCAACAACTTTCCTCAAAAAATCCAACCAAAAAACTTGACATCACAAAAATACACGTGTGCATCATATAGATGGTTTTTAATTGGTTTGCCTTTTATTTATATATATTTAAATGTATTGATCGAGCTGAATTGACAAAAAAGTGATATAAGAAAAAGTTCTAATTTTCTTTTCCCTAATAAGCAAGAAAAGTTCTATCATCACGTTGTCTTCGCCTTTGCTTTGTAACATCGCTAAATCGTTGTATCATGGGATCTTTAACCTTGAGCTACAAAGTTTAAAAAATCATGTATTAAAATAAGATTATCTGGGCTTGTTCGGGATTTTTTCAATTTCACAAGAATTGAAGGATATCACATTTTTTGAATTTTTAAATGTTCAAGGCTTCACGCATATGAATAGATCTCGATGATCAAAATATCAATTTTTTAAATCAATATTGTCGTGTGTCTTGCAATAACTAAGCAAAGGTGAATTGTTTGGAGATTTGGAGATCACTAGAGTGTTCGCTAGGAGTTTCTAGGTTCTCGTGGGTCGAAGTTATTTATCCAATTAAACGTAAAATGGATAGATAGAAAATTTATAATAGTTCCACGCTGGATGTCTCTATTTTAAGATATTAAAAGACTATAAAAGATGATTCTTTTTTATAAATTTGAATTTAGCTGATTTCTAATCACTATGTAAAATGCAGATCATGATCTTTGTGATGAGTTTGAGTGGTATTTTATTTTTTCCAAATACATGTTTTTATGTAATCAATATCTATTTATTTATTTATCGATATTAATGGATGATAACTTTTAATTAGTTGTTTCCTTCTTTTTCAAATGGGGTTGTACAATTATCTCTCTTTTTTCAAGATTCTCATGTGATATTTAAATTCATATTTAGATTTCATTGTCATATGTCAATACATAAATATTTATAAAATTCACTCCATTTTTATATGTAGTCATTACAAATAAATGGAAGAGGCAAGAGAAAATAATATGTCAACTCCTGAAACTTCGCGAACACCAAGTGAAAGCAACCACAACTTCCAATCTCTATTGATGAAAATCACCTACCAACTCAACCCAATGACTTCGTGAAACAAGATAGCATAGATCAATCGGGTGGTGGAATCATTTCAAGAGGAAAACAACTTAGATAAATATAAAGGCCGAGTGCAATGTGAATGTAAGAAAATGCTTGTTTGGTGGTGCTAAGAGTGGAACTAGCCACTTGCATGACCATCTTAAAAGTTGTCCGAGGAAAAATATAAAAATTTGTGCCAGCGTTTATTAGACAACCAATGCAAAGATGATATCGAGAAAAACAATGAGAACCCGCTACTTAATCAAGATGAGGGGAGAGTGGATTCAATGACATCGTAATAAAGAATATCCTTCTTAGTATATCGGTTAATTACTATTCTTTGAAAATATTATCACACTTCCTAAACCAATGTTCAATGGTATCCTTAATAATTTCAAAATGATGATCCTTCAAAATTACAAACCCAAAAAGAAGATAATGAAGTTGTTTCGAAAAACAAAAAGTAGGAGTTGCTATCACTACGACACATGTGGACCTCAAATAATTAAAGAAAGATTACACATAAATCACTACACACTTTATTGACAATTTCTGATTAATAAAGTCAATTATAAGGTAATTAACACCCTTCATTAGCATGTGTTATTTATTATAAGGTAGTAATGATCTCTCATTAACATGTGTTATTTATTATTCTTTAGATTTTTGATATGCACTTTAACACACATCAAGGAAGTGTCAGGAGGTTTGATGGAGTGCTTTTTTGATTGGAACCTTTGACAGAAAGTTGATTAACTCCTTGAACAGAGGATAATGTGCCTCACTACTGACATTGCAATTGTGGCTATTTTGATTGATAAACTTCCATTCGTTCATTAATATTGCATATCTGCTGTCTCCATGCATGTAGCACATATTCTCAACTTAATTGTCCAAGATGGTTTGAATGTGATTGGAGATGGTATTGAAAGAATTCGTGATAGTGTGTTGTTATTGACAAAGATCTCCCAAGAGAGCAAAATTTGAAGAGGCACTATCAAATACATATTCCAAAGAATGAAGCTTCGCTTCTCAAGTTACAGACTTTGTTTTAAATTCTACTTTTTTCTCATGCTTCAAAACTAACTTGATTATAGAGATGTATTTGCTCGCTTGAAATATCGAGGATTCTCATTACAAGATTTGTCCAATCGGTGATGATTTGGGAGGTGTAAGAGAGGATTGTAAAAATTAACTGTTTCACACTGAACTTCAAAATCTGTTTTTCGTGCATTAAGTATCCTATCGCCAATGTATACTTTCCAACTATTTGTGGGATAAGAGTAGAAATATCTAAGTGGCTTCAAAGTCCCAAAGACGTGATAAAAGATATGGCCTTGAATATGTTGGAAAAGTTTAACAAATATTGGAGTGTGATTCATGGTGTTATGGGAATAGCCACTGTTTTAGATCCACTAAGATAAGTCGGTATAGAATTTATATTATCAAGAGAAAACGTGGTGATGGTTTTTAAATAATAATTATGACCAAGGAGGTTTGCTTGGAATTGGTTGGCGAATATGAAGCAAGGCAAGGAAATGATTATGAACCACAACCTTCTCCCTTCCCTCTCTAATCGTATATTGATCTGAACCTCCATTGAACTGATGATCCTCTTAATTTTGATAAGTTTATACAAACAAGATATTACAACATGCTAATGGCGTCCTTCCAGCGATTGTTATTTCTAGGAAGATGGTATGATGCCGTGAACTTTGATTTGATGCACCGCCTTTGGAAAACAAGTGGTCCTGCTATCCCTCCTCCAAATGATTGCTAAAGATCTTTTGCTATTCCCTGCTTTCATCAAGGTTCCCTGAATATGCTTTTAGCACAAGCGGGAGGGTGATCGGCCCACATCGCAGACTTTCCAACTACAAGATAGCTTTAATGTGCTCTCAAAGTTACATGTACAAATAACTGAAGTGATTGAAAGATATTTATATGCATCATGAATGTATTTATTTACAATTTACATTAATTTTTTTTTTAGGTTCATCTACTTCAACTGCCCAAGACAAATTATTGGAGGATCTTGATATCGATGATGAGGTATATCACTTAGTTGAAAATTTCTTTGGAATAACTGACTATTTTTCTTTATGATGACAGAATGACGTTAATGTAAAGAGATTCACCGCCCATGGTGTTAAGGGATGATTGGAGTTGGTGTGGTTTGTTAAGAGATGATTGAGTTGATTAAGATGATTTTACCACTATTATGTTGTTTTGTGTTATGTTGAATTATATCAAAATTGAAGTAGTATTTTGAAATGATTTGCTGCTGTACTTGTCTCAAACATATTACGCATGTGTTGTGTTAGATTATTGAGAATGTTGTTGGATTATTTAAAAATATTGAATTTATTTAGCTTGACTCGGGTTTGGCTTCTTTGGTTCGGGGTTTGGGCTTGGGCTGGGAAACCAAGGCAATGTGCAGCTGGGACGGGAATGTATTTAAAACTTACCCCGGTGGACGGATATATGGAAATTGATATCCGCCAATCCGGGTGGACTGGGATGATCTGAGTTTTTTAGTCGGTACGATGATGACTCACACCCCCCGCCCCCGTCGGCCCACTCGTCCCGCCCCCGTCCGGTCCACCCGCCATCCCTATCCCCCACCATATGGCCTTACACGGCCGTTAATATATTATTTGTTTTTCTTTCTTTCTTTTATTGTTTATCTTCTTTATTATTATTATTTCACTATTTTTTCAATTTTCTCAAATCCATCATCTCTCTTTAAAAATAAAAAAAGAATGTTTTATTTACAATGCCAGATCAGGATTTGATCGTTTGACCATATGTTTTGAATAAATGAGCTCAACCATTGGGTTGGAGGTTATTTTGTATTAAAATTTTATCCCTCTTAAATTATATATCCAAATTTCATTTCTTTGCCTGTAAAGTTGATTCTCTCATTCAATAAATTTCATTTTCTTATTATTACTTAATTTGATACTTATTGTATTTTTTTCTTTCTTCTCTTCAAATATTATCCCTTTTTAGCTTGTTTAATTTTTTTAACTTTCAGGTATTGACATTTATTTAAAAAATATCTTTCTTATTTTTAAAATAACATGATCAGGCTCATGGTTCCGATAAAATGAAATTTTATAAAATTGATTCTAGAATAAATAAATGGGCTTGTGTGAGGCTCGACATCCATGTATCATTTGAATAAATAAATTTTCATCTAAACTATGACCCAATTTCTAATTAATTAGAATTAATATATTTATTATTTATTAACATTGTCTCTCTAATTGATATTTTGATATGCCACATATAATAACATTTTTTCATCTAATTTATCTTTATTATTATTATACATGCCTTTGTAGCATTTGTATTGTTATTATTTATCTTTGGTATTCATTAGTTGATTAGTCAAAAGCCGTATTTCATTAGTTTGTTTAGTAGAGACTTGACTTTAGGGGTTTAGAGGGGTGCTAATGCTTTTGCGCACCTTCCTGATAAGACTAATCACCTCGGGACTTACTGTTTTTTCTGACTGCTTTTTATCAATAACACATTTTCGTAGTTTTCTTTTCTTATTTTATTTTCCCCTTTTTAATAACAAAATAAGTGATGACTCAAATCGTTTTCTAAAATGGTTCTTCAAATAAAACAAGTCCAATTTTGAATGAAAACAATATAATAGCCAAAATGACAGATCCATATGATTATTACTTTATACCAAAATCTTTAGCTGTTCTTCTATTAAAAATTGTTTTTAAAAATTTGAAAAATACTTTTTTATATCATTAAAAATTATCAAAAGGACATTTAAATTTTAATATGTTGAAAATCCATAATAATCACAAATTTTAGTTTACAAAACATATATAAATACGTAAAACTTCAGATTACTAAAACCTAAAATAGATATTTTCTTACATTATAAAAAAAATTAAAAAAATTTGAATTAATGAATAAACATATATAAATATTTGTATTAATAAAAAACATAATATAATTTTTTTTATGATCTTAAAAATTTTAAAAAATATTTACAAAAATATTTTAATTTTATAAACGAACATAGTATTAACATTTGCATCAATAAAACCAAAAATAATTATTGTATGATTATAAAAATATTTACAAAAATTTGAATTAATTAATAAACCATATGTAAAATTTGTATTAATAAAAATAAAAATAATTTTTATAAAATAATTTTTGTATGATTATAAATTTTTTTAAAAGGATCCTTAATTATTTGAATTTTTAAATGTATATCATACTATCATTTTGTATTTCATTTTTAAATTTTAAAAGATGCCAACAGAGAGTAGTAAGACTTTGTCTCAAAAGAAAAAGTGGAGGAAACTTTTTCTCTAACCCAAGTCATGACATGGCAGAACGTGAGCAGTTATTGTTAGTAGATAAATGACTTGGAGAACAAGATGTTAGTGGATAAATGACTTGGAGAACAAGACTCAAGTAGGTACATGACCAGTTATTGGAGAAGGTGGGTTGAAGCAATTATTCAGAATGCCTATAAAAGGAAGACTCAACTTCAGAGTAAGGGACCGACAAATCGATCATCAACCAACACTCAAAACAGAGCATTTCATCATTAATTTGTTTTATGTTTCTACTAGTTCATCGGTCGTACTTTCCAAATATCTAGTGTAGTTACATTACGTTTTTCCCCTGCTACAAGCACCGTTACTCAAACTTTCGCTTTAGCATTTCACTTTCGGGCCTATCGCACAATGAAATTTGTTATCTTTCAAGCTAGGCCATATAGTTTTTCTCTAAGCTTTCAATACAATCCAATTTCCAAAGCATTTTCCACTTATTCTACGAACTATCATAACTAGGAACCATTTTTCGCTTGAGCAGTTGGCTAGATTTCTCGCACAGCTTTCCGTTTAGAAATACTATAATTTCTTGGCACGTCCATGCATTCACCAATTCTCGTGCTTTTGTATGTTCTGGATCCAAAATCCAATAGAAACATATTTTTGGCACACCCGATGGGACACATCTTTGTGGATCATCGATACATCTTTTTGTTTTTTTTTATAGTTGTGCATATTCCACGATAAGACATGCATTTTTTGTAACACCCTGAAATATACCCTAGTAGTTGACCAGGTAGTGGTATATTGCAAAGTTAAAAATGAATTTTTCTAGAACTAAAACGAGGAAACTTAATTAATAATAGAGATAAGGGTAAAGTGGTCATTTACCACTTTAGGACATAAAAGGCATAAAACAATAAGGTTATATGCTATTATGGAATAAGATGAAAAGATGGGATGCCAAAATAGAAATTTAATAAATTGAAGTGCAATTAATAGAAGGATGGAGGACCAGCGGTGCACAAAAATAAAGTTAAATTATTAAAAGGGGGAGGGAGACAAAAATAACTCATTTTGTCTCCCAAACAAGAGAGCCATACGGGTTTGAAGAAGAGAAGAGGAAAAGAGAGAAGAAGAGGAAGAGGAAGAGGAAGATGAAGAGGAAGAGGAAGAGGAAGAGGAAGAGAAGAAGAAGAGAAGCCAAGCTCCAAACAAGGTATGGAACTATGACCTTTAGTATGGATCTATGGAATTTTAAGTCTTTGTATGGTTAATAGTTTATTCCAAAGCTAGGGTTTTGATGTAATTGCATCCTACCCTTCTTTGGATTTCTTGAAGATATGGTGGTAAAACCCATATGATACAGATAGTTTTTTAACTTTCTTTAAATTGATTCATGGGTAATTGAGTACTCGGTTAGGCTTCAGAACAAACCCTAACTAATTATCATATTGGCTGAGCAGTGGTCATAACCTGTATTAGAATGGTATTGGGAGAAATTCATGGAAAGGTTTTGAAAGAAGATAAGAAGAAAGAGGATTCGAATAGAAAGATGTTTAAGATGAAAATGAAATGGTTTTGAAGTGTATATGTACTATAAAGTTGAATCGATGGAAAATATGGTACCAAGCAAAACACAAATTCTGGAAAAAAAATTCAAGGGACTGTCTCGGTACAGGAAATGCTCTGTTTTCCTATTTCGACCAATTTTCGTATTTTGACCATAACTTGCTCATTTATGATCCGATTTGAGTGATTCAAGTTGCTGATTAAAATAGACTTCAAGGAAAATCAAACATATAGAAATAGGAATCGTCAAATTATGATTATAAGTGGCCTAAAAATTCACTCAAAGTGGGGCTATGTGCAAGCCAATTCCTGGTTCAGCTTTTGAACATAGATTAACCCCGAGTGTTTAGGACGTAACTCGATTTTCGGTGCTCCGATTTGGGTGATTCCAATTTGAGAAGAACCCTTAGCACCTTAACTTGCACAGTACAAAGAGATAATGTCAAATATGAAGTTAAGACCCTGGAAAAAATTGTGTAATACAAATTGTCCCTAGTGTAATCGGTAAATTGACTAGTTGGCATGAAAATGCCATAACTTTAGTTGGAATGATCCGATTGGATTGATTCCAATTCCTAAGTAAAATAGATTCCTAGAGGAATAAGAATATAGAAATGAGTGTATATGGTGGATTAAATGGAAATTATGGTTAATGTGTAGTTGTGGTTTTCTGAAAAAGGCAGCGACTACCAGACGGAAACAGAATTCGACTCAATGAAGCAAGCCGGATCGACGGTGAATCCAAGGAGCGTAAACTAATATTTTGAAAATCGAAGTTTTAAAGGTAAATGATTTTAATGTGAAAAAGGAAAATTAATATAAATGTTTATATATGGATATCAATAAGAATGTAGTAATGTATAATGTGTTTACTTTGCCTAAATATATGTATTTATATTAATGTTTATATATGTATACATATGCAAGGCATTATGGAAGTTTTCAGTAAAATGTGCAATGCATAGGTATATTTTATATATATGTTTTTAATGGATAAAGCAAAGGATTTAAATGATTTCATAAATGTATTAAATAAATGTGTTACCCTAACCCCATACGATCAAGTATTAATTTATATCTACTGAGGTACTTTGCCGCAAGGATTTAGAGGGTAAAGTTATAGGTTACTAATCGAGGAGGAAAATAGGTGTCTAGGAGTAATATCCTGCACGTGATAAAGTGCTATGACTGAACTCCTATGCAAAGCGCGTGAGTTTCTCCGCAACGAAAAGCTATGGATCAATGAGATCATTCCTCACCGCCGCATTCTAACCTGCCGTGTTTGACCGTTCCATCGTAAAGAAAGAAAGTTCGAGGTACAAATGTTTAAGGTATAAACGGATTTTAATTTATAAGATTTCTATTATAAAGAAAGAAAGAAAGTTTGAGGCATAATTTAAGGCATAAATGGATTTTAATTGTATAAGTATTTATTATAAAGAAAGAAAGAAAGTTTAAGGCATAAATGTTTAAGGCATAAATTGATTTTAATTGTATAAGTATTTATTACTTTGATATATACTGAAAATGTTATCTTAAACGAAATGTATACTCACTGAGCTCCTTTAGCTTACTCTTTTCCATATGTTTTAAGAACCTTTTCAGGAACCGAGACAGGTGCGCCGGTAGAGTATCCCCTTGCGTAGTGAGTCGAGCCATTGAGGAGACGACGTCATGAACTCAAGATCAGAGAAATAGTTTGAAGCATTTTATATGTCAAATAATTTGTCATGTATATATGCATATATGGGATATCTTTTGAAAAGGAACTACTTAGGCGGTCGGCTTATGTCCTGGCCAAGCCTAAGCTTTTTAAGTAAAATCAGGCATGGAATTGAAGAAGTTTTGAATGTTTTGATGATTGAAATGAATAAATGTATATGGTATATATATTGTGTTGGATTGAAAGCTGCGGATTTGTAGGAGTCCTACAACGGAAGTTGAAAATTTGAAGATTAGAAGTGTTTAAATGCTTATGTGTATTTGTAAATTTGGGAAAGTCCGAAAAATGTGAGAGAAAACTTCACGATTTTTCCAAAAAATCTAAGTGTTTGAAAAAAGAAAAAAAAATTTACCACTTCAGCTTTCCAGACATTTTCAAAGATATGTTAAGGATGGTAAGGGGTTCGCTTTCCATGGATTTTATTTGATGGTTTTGAGGAAAAGTTTCATATCCATTAGAGTGTCGAGGTCCCCCTGCCCATGAAGTTAATCCGGCTCTGATTCATTTTTTCTAAAGAATGCTATCAAAATTGAGGAGTAAGACAATTATACTCTCCAGACTTAGGATCTGATGTTGCAAAAGCAACACAGGAAGCAAGAGTTCCAGCCATGGTGGAATAGATAGAAAACCTGATGAATTCTCCAGTATGCTAGTAGGGGAATCCATCCAATAACCCTATTGAGGGAGTGAAAGGAAAGCGTCCAGGTAATATGGATGTGCCTATTCTTCTCTCTATTAATTCTAACGAATCAAGTTCTCATGCAAGAATTAAAGAGCCAACGATTGATCATGACTGCCATTATGGAAGAAACGAAGCAGCGATCTTAACCCATCTTGGAGAACTTTAGAGAAAAAGGGAAATCAAGGCAAGAAGTTGCTTCTAAGCTTGAAAGACAATTTTCTAACGAACTCGGGGGGTAGCATTCTGAGAACCTACTAGAAGCTAGTGAATTTCACCGTTTACCTATGTAGACAGAGGTTAGATACCTTTCTCCCCATAGGAGAGAGGGTGATACTTTAGAGAATATAGCAGGAGTTCACAACCAGTGGGCCATAGCCCCTCGGGTGGGATTTTTTTGCTCAAACTAATCCACTCAGTGGCATATGAAGGGGTCAAGTATTTCAATTTTAGGTCTGCAGGCATCATAAACCACTTGCATGAGTGTTCAGACTAGTTTTTATATATACAAATTTATGATACTGTGAGCAAAGGACTATATACTAATCCCCAGTAAAGGCAATCAGAAACTTGTTGTGACCAAAATAACTTGTATACTCATAAGAAAAATGGATTCGTAAATGAATTCATTAAATGATTTAGTTGCTACAAGTGCACAGGTTGTACAAGTAATAAAGTGGACCTATAAGTCTGGATATCGTTCCCACAGAGATCGAAAAGAATATAAAGTTCAATTACCCCAACTATTCCAGTTTCGGACTATTTGAACTTCCATTTCATAGAAATTTTAGTAACAGAACTAAGAATTCTACTATATGAAGTTCTACATCTTTAATAAAGGAAAAATTTAAAAATCATAAACATAAGTTAGACTGAACCAGATTATTGCTGGAAGTGGACACTGGGATTTCACTGTTGTGAAATTATCAATTCCTGCATCATAATCTAATTAGATTCTATCATAAATTGGAATATGAAATTGATAGTATAGTATGGATTTCTCCTTTATCCATACTTTTCACTGATTAGAGAATCATGTTCATTTTTTATTCATGTTTCTAATCAGTTACTTGTAATCAGAATTTCTTTATAAGATCTGGGTAATTAATACTGCAGATTTCTTACTTCCCAAGACAGGGCCATTGCCAGATTTCTACAAGATGAATGATGTCTCATCCTTTCGATCTTAAAGAGTTCTCCCTTTCCTTGATTAGATCTAAGCTAACATGGGATCAAGATCATTCATCCAGACCAAGGAGAGATCTCTAATTTATTAAATTGATAGTTCACTCAACTAATTCTCAAACCATGAGCAAATTGAGGATTTATCTAAATAATCTTTCAAAGCTCATTAGTTCTTCAATATGCTGGGCCTAGCATACTCCCTAAGGCCATCTATACTCTTAGGAATCTCCATCTCTCGTGCTATCTGTAGGGCCTCCGAAATCGTAGCCGATAATAGTCCTTTTATGGGCTAGTTACTAATATTTGGAACAATTCACGCATTAATATCACCATTCAAATAATTTCAAGATTCTCAACCCAGGAACTTTCTCTCTAATTGTGCAGAAAAAACCATAACTAACATCAGATATTTCCTAATGGAAGTTGTGTTTCTAAAACAATGATTGGCGTGAGCACCGAAATACCGATCAAGAAAAAATTCCACTAATCTGAACAATTGAAATAAAATGAATTCCAGCCGCTTGTCTAGAGTTCATCGGATTCGCATAAAGAATTTAAATGATTTCAAATAATTTAATTTAATCCTCAAACTTCTGAAAATTCAACGTTTCAAGCCCAAGAAACAAATAAAATTCTGTTAAATCTAATCTACGAAGAAAAATGAAAGAAAGAAAATAAAAAGAAAAGAAAAAGAAAAATATAATACAAAAGAGTCCTCGCCTCCCAAATGCCTCGCTCATCCGACCACTCCGCTCATTTCCCTCAAATGTTTCTATTTATAGAGCCTTAGAAGTTTGGGCCATAAATTTAAGGCTATATTGTGGATTTCCAAAATTTTGGCCCAGATTGACTTTTCAATCTCGACTTAAAAGTCTTTCATAGCTGCAGTTTCTCATCCTCGCCAGATCCATTGCAAGATAGTCGCCCTGTGCTGCGACTCAAGCCTCGTGCTCTTTCAGACCACGCGACAAAGTTCCCTGGTCACGACAAGATTCTTTCTTTAGCATATTCATTCCGTCGCGACGAAGCTCTCCGTTATGACGTATATTTCGTCTCCTCAATACCGTCGCTCAACCCGCTCGCGGTCACACACTCGTGTGTAGCTCTTGAATAGTTATGTTACAACAACAAAATCGTGGTTAGCGATGTTGTTTCGCTTCGGGCCTTCTTCAAATTGTTGTTGCGACCTGGTCTTTATGTTGTGACAACATTTCGCTGTTCCTAATTTCAGTAGCCTTCACTTTGATCTTCGCGACATCGCTTCTCGGGTGTTGTCGGGGTTTGGTCAAGGTAAACTCAGCTTTAATGTTGGCGTAATAGACTTTCGTATTCAACTTTTCTCTTGTGTCGCGGAATCACTTTGTTATGTCACAACAAGAATTCTCTTCATTGTGTGGGAATCTTTGTCGCGACCTAGAAAATTTTGTCACGACCTTGTGTATCAGTGTTAAACTTATCTCTGTGTTGTGACCTTAAGATCCCTGTCGCGACATCGAATCATCTCTTCAGCTTGAAGTATCTCGCAACACTGTATTCTTTTGTTGTGACCAGGTTAGTTTACTAAGCACGCATCTCATGTTGCGACCTCGTTAATCTATCACGAACTGAGTGTCTTCTTCCTTCAGTGTCGTGACATAAACTTCTTCTTTTGGTGTCGCGACACACATTACCTTGTCGCGACAGAGGTTTTTCCTTGAAGCTCTTTTTCTATACTAATAAGCTTTTTCATGTTGAAATAATCAGTGTTGCGATAGAGAGGATTCTGTCGCGACAGAGATCTTGCCTTATGTTAACATCCTATTGATAACCTTGTCACAACATAAACTTTCTTTGTCTTAACTCAATTTTCATATTCTTCCCATTTTCTGTCGCGACATGCTGTCTTTTATCGCGACAAAGCTCATCTGTTAATATTCAGACTTTTGTGTTGCGACAAAGGAAATATTGTCGTGACAGAATTCCTTTTCCCCTTGCTTGGAAGTTTGTTGCGACACACAAAACACTGTCGCGACAGAGACTGCTAGAATTGCTCTTTTTCTCTTCTTTCCTATTGGAGTTTACTCCTTTTTGAATTAAAACCTACAAAACATCAAGTTGGTGAATATTCCATAATTTGGCATTAAAACATATATGAAAATACTAAAAATAAGCCAGAAAAATGGATAAAAAATAGATGAGTTTAAGACTCATCAAATTCCCCCAAACTTAAAGTTTTGCTTGTCCCCAAGCAAGGAAAAGAAAATTTTATTTGTACTCAAACAAATTAGCTTTATTTTTAGGGACATTTTTCTGTTTTCTACTACAATCCTTTTTGAATCTGCAACTTGAATTGAAACTAGTTAGTTGCAGCATAGTTTCAAATTTTGTTTTCAATTCAGAATTAGGAAAAATTTTCAATTTCTGTCACAAAACAAACTAGTGATTTCTGAAATGCAAACAACTCAATCAATTAATCCTTATCGTGAGTGTGTGATGGTCTTCTTTCCCTTATATTCGGCAAAATTAGCTAATCTTCTGGGGCCTTACATAGTTACTGTAATTTTCTTAGTTCTTCAAAGTCCCATATGCTTGTTTTTCATATTAGTCTCCACTAATGTAGGCAAGTACAACCTTCAAGATCAATTAGGTCTTTTAGGCTTGTAAAGTTTGGCTTGGGTAATTGGGTGGATAATTGGAGAATTTAGGCTAAAAATTACCCAGATTCCAATCTTCAATTTTTGCATCTTTGCCTTTATCCTTCATCCCTTTCTTTCCTACTGATGTCAAAAAAATTATTCCCCCAAACTTGACCTTGATGCATCTTACTGCATACTCTCATCTTGGTAATTTATTTACCACTGTCATACTTATCAATTCAGTTCTTTCAGACATAAGCCCTTTTTGCTTTTCTTTTACTTGTCAAAGGTTTTTAGGAATAGTGCAATGTCTTGTCTTTTTAGGCTTCTACCACTCTTAGAGAACTTCAAGAAGCGCCTCCCATACCAGTTGGCATTAGGGTACTAAGTGTTGAAACACCTCTATGAACTTAATTGTTCAAGAGAGGAAGGCCACAAGACAAAACTTATTCCTATTTGACAATTTACAACTTTTGACTTCTTCTCTGCATTCCTTTCTTTTCCTTCATTTGTTCTCTTCGTTTTCTATCCTTCATTCTTGTTTTTCCTTTCATATCAAAATAACATTCCCCCAATCTTGTCATTTTCTGCATTTTGAAGTTCCTTTCCTGAAACCTGGGCAATAAAGGGTTCTTTACTATAGGATTAGAATAAAGGAAGGGTTTAAGGCTTCTAATTTCTGGGTTAATGAAGAAATTGGACAATTTGGCTCAATTCTGGAACTAGAGTGTATGCTTAAGCATATTATAAGGGTAGGCTTGAAAGGCTCAAACTTCCAAGGATGACCTATATCATTTCCTGATAGTGGTATTGCCTAGGATTTCGCCTTGACTAATAATCTAACAAGTTCTAGGACATTGGACTATTTAATCGTGGATCAACCTTAAGATGTCCTCTAATCTCTCACACTTGTTAAGGGAATCACTTCGACTAGTGTGCATTGTTTTTCAGATTTTTATCGATCTTACCGTTTTACATAAATACTCCTTTAAGCTTTATTTGTGATTTCTATCTAGTATATCTTCCTAAATTTGAACATTCAACTGCATTCTAGCTCAACTTGCAACTTCATTTTCCAATATGTGAAGACTACAACAATTTCATGTACAATTATTGTTGAACTCTTCAGTAGTTGTTATGCTAATTCAACATATAATTATATTGTTTGCATACAAACCAAGAATGACAATAACAATATGATGCAATCAATACAATGTATCCAAACAATTTACAGCTTCTACCAGACCCATTATTCACATTAGACTCTTTCATTTATTCAATACACAAAAACACCAAAATACAATCTATAAAGCAATTAACTCAAGACTCAAAGAATTGCACACAGAATCATTAAGTAATTGATTTTTCTTTTATCAAGAGAAATGATTACAATTTTTGTTTGGAGAGACAAGAGAAACAAAAATACAAGGCCCATCTTCTTCTTTGTAAGATCGGAGGTCTCTAGTTCGAGGTTCAAGGTTAAACGTAGCTAGAGCTTGAGGGAACTTAGAAAGGGATATATCCGCTTCTTCCCTCGAAAAGGCACAATATTTTTATACCCATTAGTAAGTGATCAATTGATCTCTGTCATTTCTAGGTATTCGAGGATCCTTCAAATTTAGTGAGCACATTGTGTATGTTCACTAAATTTGAATTCACTTGATCCAGGCTATCATTTCAGAACTTTTGTCTATAATTATTGTCCATCTCTAACTCTTTGTCTCTCTTCTCCATTAGTTTCCCAAACTCCTTGAACTGTTCTTTGTAGAGATATTTGAACCCCTCTACCTTCTACAACATGCTAGCTTCCATCTTTCCCTCTCTCTTTCCCAAAAATGAAAGTACCTCCTCATCTCTTTTCAGCTGTTCATTGTAGAAGGTCTTTATCTTTGTATCCAACCTTTGCATCAATTCTCTTTCTCTCATTTCTACTTCTTCCTTCCATTCTTCATCCCTCTGTTTGAGCATTTGCTCCCATCGTTGTTCTCTTCTTCTGAAGTCAGCCTCCAGAAAGTCTTCTCTGATCTTTTGTTCTTGATCCCATCTCTTTTCCCTCTCCTCCATTTCCTTTTTTATTGAAACAAGCATATCCATAATTTATGTATTTCCTTGGTTGCTCCTTGAACACTCTACTGGTTCAGAAAAAATTTATCTTACATCAGGAGGTGAGTGAATTGTTGGACTTCTTCTGCTCTGCATCTCCTCCTCAACTGGCAGTTGGCCCTCCTCTGGGATTTGTTACATCCCTAACTATTCATTTTCTTCTTCATCAGGCTCTTCTGCCACTTCCACAATCTCCATCTCCTTTCTCTTTTTATTCTTTGGGCCTTTAAGCACCCTTATCAATGTCAAAGGAGAAACCCTAGGGCAGGTTTCTTCCTCTGCCCATACCCTACGAACTCTAACTAAAATATAGAGCCGAGTAATCATTGTTGGATGGGGGATCAGTCCCCTTTTTACATTTTTCCGAAGCTCCTGGCCAGAGACCTAACTATCTTCGCATCAAACCTCAGATCCCTTAGCAAGGCATACAGATGATGGCTTCCCGCCCCTTATTGTGCTCGATACTTGTGGTATGACATTGCTTATGAAATAAAACCACACCTTAGCTTCTTTTGTTAGGGAGCCTCTATTGATTTATTCGTGGGGATTCTTCTTTGTCGAGCTCCATTTCCCCTTTCCGACAGTCAAGAAATTTATAATCTTCTCATGGTTGGGCTCTTTAAGAATTTTCTTGTACTTAGATCCATTCTTGGGTTCTTTGATTTGGAGCACCTCATTGATCCTTTCATGACCTATGGGGACCCATATTCCTCTAACATATGCTGATTCTTCCTTCATATCGATCATGTTGCCATAGAACTCCCTGACGACTGCAGCAAACCCAGGTGGTTTGTGCTTGCAGAATAATCTCCAGCCTCTATTATCTATTATCTCAGCAAAGGGCGAGACAAACTTGCCAAAACCCCTTTCTCCGATAAATCCTTTGTCGCTCCGATTCTTCAACCAGAAAGAGTAAGCTTCATTTGAGATGAATGCTTTATCGTCTTCTGATTCTTCATTTTGCTTAGCTCTACTTTGCTTTGTTCTTTTCTGCTTTTTTCTTTTCTATGTTGGGCTTTGTTCCTCTCCTTGCACTTCTGGTTCTGCCATTGGAGTCGTCTCTGTTTGTGGTTCTAGATGAACCTCCTCTGCACTTACTGCATACTCCTACATCATCTCAGTGAGATTTGGGACTAGGTTCTGGGGTGCTGCGATTTTTGAGCTCTGGATTTGGGGTTTAGGGTCTTTGAAATCTCGGGTTTTAAGAGTCCGAAGAGAGGAAGAAGGTGGGATTGTGGTGAGAGTATGAATGATGTGAAGCAATTGGAAGGGGGAGGCTTTTCAGTTTTGAAGAAATTCTTCAGTTAATGGCTCAATAAATGAATGTTTCTCTTCATGGGTTGCGACAATTAATGATTAGGTCACAACAATAACTTTTGACTTAAATGTGGAATTTATGTTGTGACTCTTCAATTTAAACATTTCACTTAGTCTTTATTATTAGATTTTTCATGTTGCGGCATTACTTAGGGGTTGTCGCAATGTGCTAGTCCTAATAGAGATCCTTGGTAACATCGTATTCCTTAAGTTACTCTTCCTGCTGTAATAAGAAAATGTTGTCGCGACATAAATTGGTTCTGAAAATTGAAAAGTGGGTCGCGACATATTTTGAAGCTAGTCTCAACACTGCTTCTGTTCATTCATTTTAATTTCAAAATTTTTGTTGCAACA
The DNA here is from genome assembly GCA_016808115.1 of Tetrastigma voinierianum. Lineage (NCBI taxonomy): Eukaryota > Viridiplantae > Streptophyta > Magnoliopsida > Vitales > Vitaceae > Tetrastigma > Tetrastigma voinierianum. Next base: position 133,781 of record JAEQBH010000594.1, read on the forward strand.
AGAAAACAGGGTCGCAACAAGTTTCTCTTATTTTGCAATAAGTGATGTCGCGACCAAGTTTTTTAATGTCACGACAATAGGTCTCTGAGGAAGAAAATTTTGTCACAACATAAACTTTATGTCGCGACCTAATTTTCTTATAAGTTGCCTTTTCCAGTCAAAACCTTATTGCGACAAACCTTTTCCTTTGATTATAAAACAGTGTCGCGACACGAGCTTTATTGTCGCGACCCAATATTTGTTCCCAAATTTCTGCAACTTTAAACTCTTTTTTGATGCAGTTAATCACCCACAATTCAGTCCAATTATGCAATTCAAGCTTGTGAAAACATATATAACAACAACAATTCTCAATTCAATTATGAACAACATTCTCTTTACATCCAAACACTCAACAAAGCATTTAAGCAATTAGCACCTGGAAGTTGTCTAATTAATCATGCTCTAAAATCACCAAACTTCTTAAACTTCAACTATGCATTATTATCTAAAACAAGCTTATGGGAATTAGAAATACCCCCTTGTAAGCTATTTCCCCGACAATCTGGGCTTGAGAAGGTACTTATAATAAAATCTGAGTCCAGTTCATCTTTCCTGTCCAAATCAAGATTTAGCAAATGATCAAACATCCTAATAAAACTTCTAACAAAATAAAAATTTAAACCACAAAATCATAAAAGCAATCAACATCAATCAAGTTAACAAAAATTAGAAATTCTAATTGGGTTGCCTCCCAAGAAGCTACTCAGTTTAATGTCCATAGCTAGACATAGCATGCAGAGTGTCTTCATTTCAATAATTCTCTTTTCCTTTTTCAAAATCTGGATCTACCTCCCTTATGATTCCTCAAAGATAATGCTTGAGTTTCTGACCATTCACTTTGAATTCACTTCTAGATTCATTCTTCAAAGTGTTACTACTCCAAAGGGTGTACTTGTTACAACTGTGCATGGACCACTCCATCTTGACTTCAATTTCCCTGGGAAGAGCTTGAGTCGAGTTGTGCTAAGAGCAATTTGTCTCTCCCGCCTTGAAATTTCTCAAGATTTTGATCATGCTTACCTTCGGGTCTTTTCCTTATAGATTCTTGCATTGTCATAAATCCTACTTCAATTTTCTAGTTCATTCATTTGGAGTAGTCTCTTTCTTTCCTTGCTGGAAGTCAAAGTTCGTTGAAGGACCCACATAGCCTTGTATTCCCAATTCTAAAGAGAGACGACAAGGTTTTCCATATACAATTATGTATGGGGACATTCCAACGGGAGCTTGTAAGGCTTCAGATGTGCCCACAATGCATCATCCAAATGCCTTTATAGACCATCCTTTTTTGCTTGCATTTATTGTTTTCTCCGTAATTTTCTTTTATCTCCTCATTGGAAATTTCAGCTTGCCCATTTGATTGAGGGTGATAAGCAAATCCCATCATATGTTTGATTCCATATCTGCTCATGAGTTTTGCAAAGACTTTATTTACAAAATGGCTTCTCTCATGATTGATGATTGTTCTGGGAGCTCCAAATATTCTCAAAATGTTTCTTTGTATGAACCCAACCACTGTGATGGCATCATTCCTGGGACAATATGTTGCTTCCACCCATTTGGGTACATAATCCACAGCTAGGAGAATGTACATATTGCTAAATGATGATGGAAAAGGTCCCATAAAGTCTATTCCCCATACCTCAAAAATTTGCATCACAAGAATTCCTTGCAGGGGCATTTCATTTCTTCTGCTTAAGTTGCCCATTCTCTGACAAGCATCACAAAATTTTATCCATTCAAAACAATCTTTAAATAGAGTAGGCCAATAAAATCCATATTGGGAGAATTTTGTGGGTTGTCTTGTCTCCTGCAAAGTGTCCTCCATATGGTGATGCATGACATTTCTCAATAATACAACCCTGTTCTGTCTCTGCTGGGACACATCTCCTTATAATAAGGTCTGCTCCTCTTCTATACAGTAGTGGGTCATCCCATATATACAATCTGCAATCAATTCTCAATTTCCTTCTCTGCTGGTAGTTGAATTCAAATGACATAACTCCACAAGCTAAGTAATTGACTATCAGCATACCAGGGTGTTTATATTGACAACATCAACAGGTGCTCATCAGGAAAGATTTATGCTATTTCTATCCCTTTTTTTGTTCTAGCAATTCTCTCTAATCTCGACAAGTGATCTGCTATCACATTGTCACTACCCATCTCAACCTTGATTTCAAGATCAAACTCTCAGAAAGCAAAGAGCACCCATCCGATCAACTTCGCTTAGTATCCTTCTCTTTGCCTGGGCTAGGATATTTAATTGCATCATGATCAGTGTGTATCACAACATGGGACCCCAATATATAAGGCCTTAATTTTTCACAAGAAAATACCATTACTAGCATCTCCTTCTCTGTGGTGGAGTAGTTTTCTTAAGCCTCATTGAATGTTTTTCTGGCATAATATATGGCCTTGAATATCTTTTCAGTTCTCTATCCTAATACAGCTCCCATTGCATAATCACTAGCATCACACATAATTTCAAATTCATTACTCCAGTCTGGTGTTAACATAATGGGAGCTAATACTAATCTGGATTTAATTTCCTCAAATGCAGATATGCATGATTCATCAAATCAAATTTTGCATCTTTTTCCAGCAGTCTGCACAATGGCTTGGAGATTTTTGAAAAATCCTTAATGAATCTTTTGTAAAATCTAGCATGTCCTAGGAAGCTTATTATTCACTTCACTATTGTAGGTGACATGAGAGTTTTTATAACAACAATCTTTGCTTGGTGTACCTCTAATCCAGTAGCATAAATCTTGTTTCCTAAGACAATACCTTCATTTACCATGAAATGACATTTTTCCCAGTTTACAGCTAGATTTTTGTCTTGCCACCTCTAAAGTATTATTTCTAAGTTTCTCAAACAATCTTCAAAACTTGATCCATATACTGAGAAGTCATCCATAAATATTTCCATAACCTCTTCCACCAAGTCAGAAAATATAGACATCATACATCTTTGAAAGATGGCGTGAGCATTACATAATCCAAATGACATCCTTCTAAAGGAAAAGGTGCCATATGACAAGTAAATGTTGATTTCTCCGATCCTTCAAGCTATCGTGAATCAAGTTATAACCAGAATATCCATTAAGAAAATAGTAATAGGAGTGTGTTGCTAACCTGTCCAACATTTGGTCAATGAAAGGTAGAGGATAGTGGTCCTTTCTGGTAGTAGTATTAAGTTTCCTATAGTCTATACACTTCCATCCTCACAAGCCTCAGAGGAATCAATTCATTCTTTTCTCATTTCTTATCACAGTGAATCCTCCCTTCTTGGGAACCACATGTACTGGGCTCACCCAAGGACTGTCTGAGATTGCATATATGAAGCCTGCACTTAGCCATTTCAGTACTTTTTTTTTGACTACTTCTTTCATTACTGGATTCAGCCTTCTCTGATGTTCTATGGAAGTTCTAGCATTCTCCTCCAATAGGATCTTGTGCATGCAGATTGAAGGACTAATTCCTTTCAAATCATCTATGTACTGCTATCATTTATATTTTCTCTCGAGAGTATCCAGAAGAGTTTTTGCCTTTCCACCCTAGCTAAACTCAAATTTAAAATGATAACTTGTTTTTCCTTTTTTGGTTGCAAGAAGGCATACTTTAAATGTTTAGGCAATTCCTTGAGTATTAAACCCTTTGAACTTTTGTTTTCTTCAACAACTTTTCCTTCATAACTGCAAGATTTTTCTTCTCTACTTTCTCCAACACTGAATACTGAATCTTTTAATTTAAAATTGGAGTTCAGAATTTCAACTTCAAGAGGCTTAAGATACTGGAAATTCATCTCATTTTCATTCATTGAATTCTGAAAATTACAATCAGTGGTCAGTTCATAACTGATAGGAATTTTTTATTCTACAATTTCACAGTCAATACTACTAAGTTTTGGTTGTTTCAAACTGTGATTGAGATTGAAGTGCACTGCTTCATCTACAACCTTGAGAGTCAGTTCCCATTTTTTCACATCAATCAATGTTGCTCCTGTTGCTAGGAATGGTCTTCCTAACAGCAGTGGGACTTGTTTGTCTTCCTCTATATTAATGACTACAAAGTCCACAGGAAAGACAAATTTCCCACTTTGATCAGCACCTCTTCAAGGATGCCCTCAGGATTAGCTAATGTCCTGTCTGCTGTCTACAATGTCATGGCTATGGGAGTGAGCTCCCCCAAACTTAATCTCTTAGCAACAGACAAGGGCATCAAGTTGATGCTAGCTCCAGAATCACACAATGCTTTTCCCATATCAACATCCTCAATTTTGGTGTGGTATATGAAGGATGCCCGATCCCGCATTTTCTCCGCATGGTCTTCCTCGACCTCACCGGCGACCGCAGTTGTCTGCCCACTATCCCTCTCGCATTATTTATCTTTTTGGCTTAATATATCTTCTATAAATTTTACATAATCGAGGCATTTAAACCGCCAATGCCTTCCGAGAAGGGAATGTTGATCTCTACTTAAACATGTTTATGAATCTAGAGAATCACCTAGCCTGCCTTCTCGTATTTTTTCGAGGGAATTGAATGAGGATCGTAGTTTTTAACTTCTTCATCTTCCCTTGTTACTGGGCCGCATTGCTTGTTTTCCTTTCTCAAGAGTTTCGAACTGCATGCCTCTAGTTCTTTCTACCTCGCTTCTCTTCCAAAGGTTCCTCTTTTCAACTCTCCTTTCATCTAACTCTTCCACTTCGAATTACTACCATACACCCTTGGATTCTTTTCTCGTGTCACTTGGAAATGAACTTTAGGCTCTTCGCACAAATTTCCAGCCGGTTGCCCAATCTATATCTCTAGATTCTTCAAAGAAGCATTGGTGTTTGCCTGAAACACAGTTGTGTTTGCTTGGAAATTTTCAAGATCATAAAATTTCTTTTCATGCAGATTCAAGATCTTTTTGTTTTTTGACATGAAATGATATGATCTTTAAATGATTGAGTCCTTTTTTGACCTTAATAATCTCCTCTATTATCTCCGTCGCCGCCTGGAACCTCAATGGCATAGGGTCGTGATACCTCCGTCCCGGTCTAGGACCCCGTGCAGCTCCTCCACCATACGAAAATCTTTCGTGGTTCCTTAGTGCTCGAGTGTAGTGTGTTGGCAAGTTGGGGTTAGGCTTGAAGTGATAACTTTTCGCTTCATTCATGACTTTGTCTCCCTAACTCGTAAGGCTCTTCTTCAAATTAGTCCTCAACACTTCTCTCTACTCTTTCTTCCACCGCCTCCCACTTCATGTGTAGTGTGCATCCTCCTTTCATTGTTTCGCCTGTCATAACTCAGATCCAATTTTAGTTTATTATTCTATCAAGTCCACAGCACTACACTCTTCAACCTCACTGCTACCCCCGGGAAGCTTTAGATGGAGCCTTGTAGTTGCATTTCCATGGTCTTCAATCACTTGCCTTGGCTCTCTCGTGACTTCTTCTTTTAAAAGCTCCATAGTGTTAGGATGCATCGATTATACTGAGGTATAATCTATAGCATGATGTAATGTCCATCCAGTATGCATCTATTCCAATGACAGCATTCTTTTCTAACATTCTTTGAATCTCTCCCATGCATTGTAGAGACTCTTCTTTTCCCCTTGCTTGAACACAATTATTTCTCCTCTTCTCTCAAGAAGGAGTTTCTGAGAAAAATTTGTCACATATTCCTCCAATGGGGTTCTCTCCTAAGTAAGCCACCCAATCCCACCTGCAATGAATCAAACTATGTCATGCTAATGCCTCAATGGTAAGGAAGAGGTTTGCAATTGATAAACATCTAGTCTCACCCCATTTAGTTTGATCATGTTGGTTATCCGCGAAGCTCCCTCATGCTCATGGGATTCTAGGTGACTCTGTGGGAACCAAGGTCGAATCCATAGTAATCAATGCCGGTTTCACTCAAAATTATTGACTTCACCTGGGAATCAGCTCACAACAGTATACTCCCTCTCAATAATAGCCCCAAAATTCCTCCATAGTGTTAGCCTTGAGGTCTCTCCTCTGCTTCTTCTTTCTTCCGAATAGTCTGCAATCTTTCTCTCTGATTTGCCATACTTTTCTATTCAGGACTGGTAGCTTCCTCATATTCTTCAAGGTTCTTTCAATTTCAGTATCTAGAGGCAGCAGATATGCTTCTGGTTTTCTATGCATTTAAAATTTTCCTGAAAGTAGAAACACACTGAGATCAAATGGAATCAGTGGTATAAAAAATTAAATATCTATTTAGGCTTCCAAAAGTATCAATAGCTTATTCGGCCACTTTTGTTAAAATTGTTTTTTCTATTTTCTGAAGTTTTTGTAAAAAAAAAAAAACAAAAAGTCCAAATTAGTATTTCTCATTTTTGTAAGAATATTGATTTTTAAATTCCTTCGATCCTCGGCAATGACGCCAGAAACTTGTTAAGACTAGTTTTTATATATACAAAATTTTGATACTATGGCCAAAGAACTATATACTAATCCCTAGTAAAGGCAATCAAAAACTTGTTGTGACCAAAATAACTTGTCTACTCATAAGAAAAATGGATTCATAAATGAATTCATTAAATGATTTAGTTTGGTCTTAATACTGCAAGTGCACAAGTCGTACAAGTAATAAAGTGGACCTATAAGTCTGGATATCGTTCCCACAGAGATAAAAAAGAATATAAAGTTCAATTACCCCAACTACTCAAGTTTCACACTATTTGAACTTCCATTTCATAGAAATTTCAGTAACAGAACTAAGCATTCTACTATATGAAGTTTTACATCTTTAATAAAGGAAAAATTTAAAAATCATGAACATAAGTTGGATTGAACCAGATTATTGCTGGAAGTAGACATTGGGATTTCACTGTTGTGAAATTATCAATTCTTGCATCATAATCTAATCATTCTATCATAAATTGGAATCTGAAATTGTCAAAGAGGCAAGATAGTATAGTATGGATTTTTCCTTTAACCATAGTTTTCACTGATTAGAGAATCATGTTCATTTCTGATTCATGTTTCTAATCAATTACTTGTAATCAGAATTTCTTTATAAGATATGGGTATTTTTCTTTTTCAATACTTCACCCATTTCTTATAACTGCAGATTTCTTTCTTCCCAACATAGGGCCATTGCCAGATTTCTACAAGATGAATGATGTCTCATCCTTTAAATCTTAAAGAGTTCTCCCTTTCCTTGATTAGATCTAAGCTAACACGGGATCAAGATCATTCCTCCAGACCAAGGAGAGATCTCTAATTTATTAAATTGATAGTTCACTCAACTAATTCTCAAACCATGAGTCAATCGAGGATTTATCTAAATAATCTTCTCAAAGCTCATTAATTTTAATATTAGTTTACATTCCCCAAGTGACTACTCCATACTTCCTCGTAAATCTCCATCTCGTGAGTTACCTGCGTAGGGCCTCTTGGAAATCGTATCGATAATAGTCCTTTTATGGGTATTAGTTACTAATATTGGGAACAATTCACTTCATTAACATCACCATTCAAATAATTTCAAGATTCTCAACCCAGGAACTTTCTCTCTAATTGTGCAGAAAAGACCATAACTAACATCAAATCTTTCCTAGTGGAAGTTGTGTTTCTCAAAAACTGGATTACAGTGAACACTGAAATACTGATCAAGAAAATTCCACTGTAACTACAATCAACTGAAAGAAATGAATTCCAGCGTTTGTCTAGAGTTCATTGGATTCAGACAGTAATCAGAAATGGATTTCAACAATTTAATTCAACTTCGAAACTTCTGAATAATTCACTGTTTCAAGCCCAGTAAACAAATCAAATTCTAAGCTAAATCTAATCTACAAAGAAACGAAAAGAAAAGAAAATAAAAAAAAGAAAAGAAAAAAAAAGGAAAAATATAATACAAAAGAGTCCCCGCCTCCCTGCATGCTCTCCGTTCATCCAATTCGATCGCCTTGCTTTCTCAAAATGTTTCTACTTATAGGCCTCTAGAAGTTCGGGGCCTTAAATTTGTTAAGTTACATTGTGGATTTCCCCAAAATTTTTTGGCTCAGATTGACTTCTCGTCAGAATTTGAAAATCTCATGCATGGGGAGTTTTCAATCTCGGCCGCAGATCTCGCAAAGATGCGCCGTCTGTCGCGACCTACTCTCGCGGTTCTTCGATTCGGGCCACAAAGTTCCTCGTCGCGATAGTATTCTTTTCTTCAAAGATATCTATTCGTTATTGTGGATCAGTTTGTAGATTGTTCAAAATACCCTAGAATTTCTATAATAATTTTATTATATATATTCGTATGAATTGAGCCAAATCAAATTTTTCTAGAAAACCGATAAATCAGAAAATGAATATGTGAGCATAGATTAAATATTATATGCTAAAATGAGAAATTGATTGAATACCTTAAATAAACCCAAGTAAAAAGGCACTCTGGGAAATTTGTAAAATGAGGACTGAAGGGTCAAATGATAAGCTTAAATGCTAATGTGAATTAAATGATAAATGAAAGTGAAATGAAGACCAATAAAGGAGAAAAATGAGAAATGGAATTTGTGTGTAAGCCAAACATGACCTTACACTTAAATAGGGAAATAAGACCAAATGTGGTCTTAGAATGCTCATTTTGAGCACAAATCGTATTTGAGAGAGAGTAAGAGGAGAAAGCTAGGGTTTTGCATAAAGAAGTGATTTTGGTGGGAGATCATCCCCATTCCTTGCTTCTAAGTGATCAAGCATCTTCTACAAGAAGATTCAAAGGGACTCTGCTGTAAGAACCAAAAACCTCAGATTTCTTTAAACGACGTTTGCTGAAAACCCTAATTCATCCACATGGGTTTTGTCATGGTTGGTTTAGGATGTTATTGGGAGGATTTGAGTTTCCATGTTTTTGTTTTGAGATTTTGAGTGATTTTTGAGAAAAAATTCCAAAAAGGAAAGTAAACCTGAAATTGGGCATCAGTCCCTACGCTGCGTAGGGAACCTGCCGCGGCAAGGATGCCCTCACAAAGAGGTCAAAAAATGGTACCCTCAGCTACGCCACGCACAGGTTATTGTTCATAGTGAACAAATTTTGGATTTTTGTTTCCGAACACCTCATATTCTTACACCGATAGTTTAATGACCCTAATAAATGATTAATAGAGGTTCAATTAAGAATGAAACTAAGTGAAAAACGTACCATACCACATTTCTGGCTGATATTCATGTGATTAGTGCCAGCTCACTAAAATGTGATGTGTGTGGATTTTCTAGGGGCAACCGAGATCACCTAACCTAAGACCGAGATTGACGCAAGGCAAAAGAAGTAGAGAGAGCACACTCCCACGTGCCTCTTCTTCATGCTCAAGGTTCTTTATTGTCATGTCTTTTAATTGTTAATTCCGATCTCTTCTTAACACAACACAATCAGCCAACAGAAAAATGCCATCAGTCATCACATCAAACATAAAACCACATGTTCCCCCTCAAGATTTGAAATGTTTCTGCCTCTGCTCAGGAAAGAAAAGCATATTGATTTGTTTTAGTGATTTGGAGGCAAATTTCGTGATTATGAAAATGTTTGCATATGAAAATTGTAATGAAGATTGAAATGAACCGCTGATACAAATGTAAGAGTATTGTAATTTTATTTTGTTATAAAGGATTCAACGCCTTTAATAGAATGTTAACCGCTTAATTCAATTAAGGATAGATTGTATACCAATATAATAAACTGAAGGGGGTATCACATCAACGATGACGTACTGCTTCGATCACTCCCCAATGACAAGATTCCAGAGTGTTCACGTGAATTCCCATTCATTGATTCTCTTTCTTTAAATGTAATCACAGACTCAAACTGACTAAACTGTTATATAAAACAAATGTTTTTTTTTATACCGCCCAGATCCTGTCTTAACTCCAGGTTATGGATTCCGAAATCCTCAGATACCGAAGATAGCTGAAACTAAGTAAGTGCCGAATCAAATTTGATCTCGGTATTTGTTAACATACTGGAATTGAAAAAACATGATTGCAATTGAAATGAAAAGTACAAGGCCTGATGATCAATGAACCATAAATGGATTATATAGAAATAAGTATATGTATTGTATTGATATCGATCATCCAAAATATTGAAAGTTTTGCTTAGCAAAATTCCTGTGTGGCTGATTCGACTTGAACCATTGAAACAGAAGAATGGAATTGTATAGAACCACTAAGCTTGAAAATGATTAGTGTATTGTTTTACTACGCGTTGTGTAATCGAAAGGATTGATAGTGATTGATAGTGATTGAAAGCGACCTGTCGAGGAGCCAAAGTCATTCGTAAAGTTCACGGAGTGCGTTCCACACATCCATCCCTCACCATTTTCGAGCATGACATTGTTTCGAAATAAAAGGAGTTCAACTCAAATTATTTTGGCACCTATAATCGAATATGATTTTCGATATTATGTTGTAAAATCTATATAAAATGCCATTTTTGGTTAAATATATATTTTGTAAAAGAATTGTAATTGAATTTGTATATTGCTTGCATGGTCATTTCTAACTTGAAAACGCCCAGATAAATTGAAAGAGCTTTTATGCCAACTTAAATGTAACGCTTATGCGTGTTTTTGACAAAGTGATTGAGTGGTAAATCTAGTATCCAATCCAGTTCCGGACCCGCCGACTTCTGGGTCAATGGTGCGGGTGCTAGAGTTTCTCCTCGTTATGGCAGATCTTCTTCGTTCCTTAACGCCTATCGTTTCATCTGCCTGTCGACACTAGTAGTCCCTTTAATAGAAGCAGTCACACAAACGAAAAATTATGCTGTGATAGTGTTTCGCTCGGCCTTCTTCAAACTTGTCATATGAATTCAGCTCTTATGTTGCGACAACATTTCGCGCTTCTGCCTCGATTTCATTTTCAGAACTTTATTTCGATCTTGCGACATACCTCTCGGGTGTTGTCAAGTTTGTCGCTATAATTCATTTTTATGTTGCAACAAGATTCTTCAGATTCACTTTTCTTTTGTGTCGCGAACCCACTTGTTGGTGCCGCGACAAGACTTCATCAGGTGGAATCTTTGTCGCGACTCTAGAAAGTTTGTCGCGACTATCGCTGTTGTTTATTCTGCGGTCGCCACCCAAGATTCTCGTCGCTTTAGTTATCAAACATCTATTCAAATTTTGAAGTATGTCTAAATACTGATCTCTTTGTTGTGACTAAGTTTCGTTTACTAAGCACGTGATCTACGTTGCGATTCGTTAATCCGCCACGACTGGAAAGTGTCTTCTCTTCCTTCGTTGTCGCGACATACACTTCCCTTGTCGCGACAAAAAAAAACTTTATTTTCGTGTCGCCGACATTACATTACCTGCTTGCATGCATAGCCTTCCGAAGCTCTTTTCCGTACTCAACAAGATTTTCATGTTGAAATAATCGTTGTTACTTATTGTAGAGGATTCCTCGTCGCATTGCAGATGATTCTGCCGCACAGAGATCCCACCTTCTGTTGACATCCTGCTGATAACCTTGTCGCAACATAAACTTTCTTTGTCTCAACTCAATTTTCATATTCTTTCTATTTTATGTCGCGACATGCTGTCTTTTATCGCGACAAAGCTCATCTGTCAATATTCAGACTTTTCAGGTTACACAAACGGGAAATATCATTTCGTGACATAATCTTCCCCTGCTTAGAAGTTTGTTGCGTATACACAAAACACTGTCGACAAAGATCATCGGAATTTGCTCTTTTTCTCTTCTTTCCCTACGGAATTTACTCCTTTTAAATTCTCTAAACTCCGTAAAACATCAAGTTGGTGAATATTCCATAATTTGGCATTAAAACATATATGAAAATACTAAAAATAAGCTAGAAAAATTGATTAAAAATAGATGATTTTAAGACTCATCAATGAGTAAATGACAATAAGGGACAACAAATTATCTAACTTGTTATGCAACCACCTCCACTACCTGACCTATAAAAGAAGTCATGTTCAAAGACGCCCAATAATGATATGATGGTAGAGATTGAAGAATCTTACTGTGAAGGAGAAATTCATCACTCTTTCCCAGTTCACCTACCCTCTTAGCAAAGATGAGCTTTAGAGAAAAATCTATTGTCGGTGATCACAACTCCCGAATCACAAGATTCACTTCGCGAGAGTTTCATAAATGTTCTCTAAGACAAGGTAAACGAGGGAATACTAGAGTTCCTTAGAGAAAAGGAAGTCACAGTGAAATTCCTTAGAGAAAAGGAAAGTGAAGTCATAGTGGAGTTCCCTGGAGAAAAGGTAGTCACAATGAAATTCCTTGGAGAAAATGAAGTCATAGTGAAATTCCTTGGAGGAAAGAAAGTCATAGTGAAATTCCTTGGAGGAAAGGAAGTCACAGTGAAATTCCTTGGAGGAAAGGAAGTCATAGTGAAATTTCTTGGAGAAAAGGAAGTCACGGTGAAATTCCTTGGAGAAAAGAAAGTCACGGTGAAGCCCTCTGGAGAAAAAGAAGTCATAGTGATTGATGAAGATCCATTTCCTCCTACAGCTTCAATCAACATAGCTGCTACTAATTCGAGGGCTATGCTAAATGCAAAGAAGGCTAGGAGATTTTCACCAAGTGCCAAGGTAATAAAGGTATGGATTCCTAAGAAGTATCTTACTTATAAAAATGATTTAAATAAAGAAATGAAAGTGTTCCAAGCATCCGTAGAAATAGGAAAAATGGGTTGCATCCTGTACTTATCCATTTGAAGAATCAAAACATAAGGCAAAGAGCAAGAATTTCTCCAAAGGGAATGTTGTGAAGCCCCAAAACCCGGGGGTCCTATTGACAATCCGCCGAATCCAGCGGAATTCCCTGTGGATTCTGCAACCAAGGCCTGCCACTCCTTCATTGTGTCTCATTTCATCGGATCCATATTTTCGACAAAAATGTAAGGTGAGTCTCATTTGTTCGGCAGGAGCCTTTACACCCAATATACAACCCGTATAACAATATATCCAAAGCACCCATCCATGGTCCAATGCAAGTAGTAATGACTACATGTAGTAGTCTGGTTTGTCCATATCCACAATATACAACTATATCACAATAGTCCATAAGAGTTTATTAACACACTCTTAAGGCAAGCAAAGTCAAACATAGGCAAAACTAGCTTGTTCTAATATAGTTTATAAAAATATTTATCAGCCACATCTCGGCTTCCTTCAAAACGCTCTGAAGAAGCGGCTGCCCTCTTACCACACCGCACTAAATATGGTCCCAATGATTTGCAGCAAATGCCTCAACAGAGAATAATCTTATACAAGGGCTACACCCCACTTAAGTTCACATGCAATGCCATTTCCTCACATTCAAGTAAATGTCATACACATTCCACCAAATGTCTACATGCCATGGATGAGAATGCGACTCACTCCCGCCCATGTCCCGAGTCCTCACTCACTCCCTTACACATGCATATGCCAAGTGTGAAAACCGTCATTTAAGTTCCATCAATGACCAATTTTCCAAAACAAAAGCTTTTTGTTTTATAAATCAAAATCCATTGGACAAACTCTGATATTCACTTTTTTTTACCAAGTCCCGTGTGTTTTTGTGGGTAGCGAATTTCCGGGGTCTAACCGTAGGCTTCGCATGCCTTATGACACTTTTGCAAACTTTCATCGCTGGATACATATGTCTAACTAAGAATACTAGGTTTTTCACCCGAGGGGGTATCTATCTTTCCTTGCTATACTCAACACACGTATTTTTCATTTCCTTTTTCTTTGATGCAACCGTGAGACTCATTTTGGACGTTGTCCCATTTTACCGAGCTCACCATCGAACACCAAACACAGTGTCGATCTACCATGTACTCACGACATACCATCGAACACCAAACACGGTGTCGATTTACCAACCATGCACTCACACCCATATAATGCGATGTCCCCGTGCATATGCAACGAGATGCTATCATGCCATATCATGTCACATGCATAATGAATGCTACATGGACAACACAATCCACACCACTTACCGGTGTCATGGACAATCACATCACCTGCATATGACTTCCATAAATCATCTCATTCATGGATAGCAGAGAGTTGACATATGTGAATCCTCCTACTGGCCCCAACATCATCGCTGGATCCAGGTCAATGATCCTTCTCTTCCGCCGACTCAGCTGAACCGTGGATTCCTATGCAAGGGTGTGATCCTCGAGGGGAGGTCTATATAAGCTATTTTCCCCTTTCGGTTCCCTGTATGGATAGTTGGTAGTAATCGCCGCGCAGCTAGTTAATCGCCAGAAGGTCGCTGGCCTGGCATTAGTCAAATAACCGATCGCCTGATATGTCAAGGGACGCACTTCATCGGCGTAGCGAACCGCCTACTATGACATTGTAAGGCCCCAAGTCTTCAACGACTGAGAACAAAACCTGTTGGGTGACTGGTCCTTCTTATATAGGGAGCGTGATGTCTCCCAATGTCGTGGTTGTTGCGCCATTGAAACTAGAGAGGATTCGCCCGGCTATGTTCAACATTCTTAAGGAATGCTTATCCGTCAAGGTCGGTAAATAGAATGTCTGTCATCTCGCAGATTTAACGCTTCCGTACATCAAATCAAGCATCAAGGTGAGTACATGCACTATAAAGGCACACCTGTTCGTTTATCTGGAGGAAAGAGACAAATGCCTATTAACTGGTCACTACTACCTCCCGGTATAGCATTTACCCGAGCTCGAATTTGACATCGATCGTAGTGAATTATGCATGCATTTCAGTAAAATTTCTATGTGTTTTTATAACTCAATTGCACGATTCACATTCATATTCACTAATATTGCGCTAATCCCCCATACTACAATGTTTTATAGGACACGACAATATAAGAGTAAAAAAGGAAGCTGAATAATAGAAGAAAAGACCCAAAGCAGAGAATACAATGAGAAATGTAGTAAGAGCCTCGGGTATGCAGCTGTGAGGCACTCCACGCTGTGGCAGGCTGCAAAGAAGAGGCCCTATGTCAGAGCAAATTAGCCAGGCGAATTTCCAAGATCTTTGGTATCGCTTGCGCGTAGCCTCCTTCGGGCAGACTTAGAGGCCTTCTTTTCAACGAGTGAAAACCCAAATTCTAGGCCACGATGGGCCTCCTGGATCCTAGATATAAAAGGAGCTTACTCTCGAGGCAAAGTGTGCACTGTATGCACTTTGAAGACAAGGACAGCACTGATAGAGAGAGATCATGAGACAGATTCTAGAGATCACAAGACGACTTCTTCCTCGTATTTGTTGTCCCCGATCCGCTTTGATGCTGAAAATCTCTTCAGTCTAGTAATGAAAAACACTATGAACTAACTTTTCTCTTGGTTTTGTCAAACCTAAACTGACTATTGCGGATTAATACATTAATTGCGGTAGCTTATTTAATATCAAGGAATTGTATGGTTGCTTTACTTTGCACTTAATCACATGTTATTATTTGACCAAATTGTGTATGCTCATGCTAGAGTCTGATATCGAGAGAAGATGACTCATAGGACATGGGTAAAGCAACACTTGGTCAATCAGGGAATAGAGATATCTCAAGGCTCCAAGTAAAGACTAGTGGTTTGCACATTTATGCATTCCTGAGTAAAGGTCAAGGTAGATGCACACACCATTGGCGAGATAGGCACCATATATCTCGAGAGAGAATATCTTAGGCACAATCCAACCCGCTTAACATAAACCACATGAAATATTAAATAACACACTATCTAGCTTAAAAATCCATTAGGTGTGGTAGGCGAAGGCAAACCCACTTTTCATTATTACCTTAAATCAAATTTAATATAGACTTTCATTAAATCAGTTAATTAGCCAGTTCACTATAAGACATGATCCCAAATATTGTCTTAGGTCACTAAGCCAAGATTCAAACACACTTCTGTAACAACACTTAACTATGAAATACCACACTGCAGGAACTCGACGCGTATACTCTAAAGGCACGGGTCTGATTTTCACCAACTTTTACACACTCACTTTCAGCCCGTCAGCTGCTCTTAAGAGCTTCCTTTGTTGGCTCTTCGATTGATATTGGTTGTCAGACAAGCCCCCTAATATGGCCGATCTGATTTCTAATGGGGCGCTATGTCATGCACATCGTTTCATCGGTGGCTCCTGATTACCGTGAGTCAACCCCTACATGCCTCTAAGGTGCTCGCTTGATTAATCTTCCACCGTAGAACCAGGTTTTCGCACCTATTGGTCTCGTACAGTGATCTCTACGATAATCGCATCGCATGATGGGTTTCTTTGAGAGATTGTCTGGATCAAGAGGCCACTTGAACATGGCAGCCGAACGAAGCAACAACCTCTCATATGTGATGTTCAAGGGGTGAATTGTGGGGGTTCCCTTTTTTTTCTATGACTAATCATAGGATAACTTTCGGTTTTTGCTATGACCTTCCTTGGGCTCAGACGACTTCTTCCTCTTCGATTTGTTGCTCTCAACTGGCTTGCTTATGATCATGACAATTTGTGTTGTTGAGCGGATGTTATCTTCTAGCGTTGAGTACCCATTCCGCCCGCCCGATAATTTCTTTCTTTTCATTTTCGCCGGTGGTCTAAAGACAACAGAGTGGAAGAAAGGCGATGTCTGAAGCTTCCTAATGCTCAAGGACTCCATCCATTCTATAAGCCTCTAATGGTCGGATGGCTTTCCTTGAACCTCCTGCAACTCGATCTTCCCCGCGATAACAGCCTCGCAAAGAGCTAATGTTCCTTCCCAGAGTACCGCAAATGCCATACCGAGATGAATGCAGTCCAAAGTCATCAACGAGTTTATCAATTACGCGAGCCAGGAACTGCCAGTGCAAGCCTCGACGGACTAGCCAGAATACTTGCACAACAAATTATCATTGTCGTTAGAATGGATATGCGGATCATATGGCTCGTCAGAGCCATTTACCATGGTGAAAAAGTTAGCAGCGACAAACCTCAGTGACTCGTAATTAAGAATGTGTTGCCCTAGTGGGCCAGATAGTACGTCGCCGAGCTCTCGAATCATGGCTTGTGGTTGAGCATAATGTCAATCTGCCACCAAGGTGAATGTATAGGCGATCGGCAAAGATCATCACCTGATAACACCGACGCTGCCTGGCAGGGGCTGGGGCGCGAGTTCAGATTCTACAGTCTACTCCTTAGCCCGACGGGAAGTGCCATCGATGGCATCACTGAGGGCGGTGGCATATGAGAAAGGGCTTCCTTCGACCAAATTCTCAGGCTACCCGAGCTTTCCTTCCTGGTGGAGGACTCATGGATGGGGACCTCCCGAAGGACAATTCATCATCTGCTGGGGCGTCATCGTCACCGAAAATAATAGGTTATTTTCCTTTATCATGACTATCGATGTTCGAAGACGACGCCTTCAGACATCCTTTCCAAGTTCCGCAGTTTTTTTCACCAGACTACAACTAATCTCATTCTCACGCTGCTGCTGAACCCAAGCTTGTAACTCTTGCATCTGTCTCGCCTGCTCCTCCTGCTTCCTCTCCATCTCCTGACGCCAATGGAGGAATTGATCTTCAGGTGTTTGATGCATCGGATTGTTCGAAATTGCAACTACTTCGGGTAGATCGGATGCTGAAGGGGGAGTCGAAAAATTTCTAGATAACGGGGGGTTGCTAGAGAATCGTTGTATCCAAGCCTCAGAGTTCAAGGTCGAGACTTTTATTCATTTCCTGGGCGCACGGCGACCATTGTTAGGACTTTGATCGTCGGATCCCCTAAATGTCAAATTGTAGGGGACTTGATCGTTAGATTCCCTAAGCATCAGCAACGCAATGTGAACCCGTGAAAGTGCGTCTGGTGACTCGTGGGTCAAGGCCTCTCTCGATGCCAGATTAAGTCAAGCAAAAATGCAGAGGGTTAAGAGAATAGCTAGCTAGAATTGCTTACCTTCCCCAATGGGGGATCTTTTCGACTTATAGGGTTCGGTTCACGAAATCCCCTCATTCCTTCTTGGGGTAGGATTTTATCTCCTCCTAATTTAAGGGAGTAAATATTCTTTTCCTTATCAACCACTAGTTTTTCCTTATCAGGAATTAATTTTCCCTTTTCCAGGATTATCTCTCCGATGAGTGAGGGATTCGAAAGCTAGAAAATTCGCTAATAATATAGCTTTTGCGGA
Organism: Tetrastigma voinierianum; assembly: GCA_016808115.1. Classification (NCBI taxonomy): domain Eukaryota; kingdom Viridiplantae; phylum Streptophyta; class Magnoliopsida; order Vitales; family Vitaceae; genus Tetrastigma; species Tetrastigma voinierianum. The sequence goes on from JAEQBH010000594.1 coordinate 151,930, forward strand.
TTTTCTGCTTCCAAGTGCTTATTCATAACATATTTCCCATAAGGAGGTGAGAATGGCTTCGCAAGAGGAGGTAAATGGTCAGATCGACAAACTTGAAGTCTCAGACGGTCGCTTTCTGAAAGGTGCTCTGGCAGATTGATCTTACTCAGTCTCATAGATTCTCCCTCCCGCTTAAAAGTGTCCACTGGTCTAAGAAGCAATGGAATCTAGTCGCCATTGTTGATGGCACATAGGCACCTTGATCTCAGTAATCATACACTGCCAGTGATATGATAATACGCTGATTTGAAGTAAAAAAGAAAAAAGATAACAATTAAAATTCATATTTTTCTGGTTTGTTCCGATAACTTCCACTCTTTGAGGTCATCTGTCCTGTTGACATATGAGATAAGGGAGGATGGCCTTTTACTACATCCAACCCATAAGGTTTTATAAGAGTTTTTATAAGGACTAATTTTTTTTTTCTTTTAATTTCCTTGGATAGATGATACCGAATATATTATTCATATGTTATAAAAAAAAACAGGTTGAAGTATTTTTCATCAATATAAATAATTTATTCATACTTATTAAAAGAAATAAGATCTGCTAGGGTTAAAATATCGATAAAGATGTATCTTGGATTTTATGAATATAATATTGGATTTTTTTACAAAAATATGGATAAAATAAAAATTAGGTAAAAATTATCTAAATGTTAATATATTTATATTTATATTTATGATAAAATTAAATTTATTTTTATCAAAACATGTTTTATCATAATTAAGATAAAAATTAAGTCATGATATTGACATTAATTTCTTTTAATAATTGATTTATCTGAAAATTTGATATTTTTAAAGGTTATATTAAGATGTTATCTCATAGAAAATTATATCTATACATTTTATCTTATCAAGTTAGTTTTAATTTATAAATTATAATTTTATTAATTATTTTTTGACTAATATATTTTTTAGTATTTTAAAAAAAAATAAAATATTAATGTGAAAAAATAAAAATAAAGTGAACGTAATTTTCTACAGTAAGTATTAAAAGAAATTAAGTATTAAATATTAATATTTCTACTTAATTAAGTTAAATTTATTGAATTATGTAAAACAAATTATGATTATAATGATTTTAAATTTAGTAAATTTAACTTATATAAAATTTTTTACAAAAATGCTTGTAACGCTTTAGCGAGACTACGCTATTTAAAATCATTTCTTAAAATAGAAAGTTTTTGGCAGAACAGGAAGTATATAAAAGTTAAATGATATAAATACTCATTACCTATTTTTTTCCGTCTTTGTAATAAATGACAAAAATCACTACCCTTATAAAATTATGATGACTTTTTTTTTTTTTTTTTACGTCAAGCAAAAGGGTGTAGCAACATCCAAAATAATGCCGCAAATATAAGTAAAACCAATGCTATAAATTTGTAAATTTGATTATTTTAAAAATATTAAATAAATTTCGTTAAAAATCTTAGCACTTAAAATAAAAATTAAATGATAAATTTAAATGAACAAATCAAAATATCATAATTTAAGAAATTCAACTTAAAATTATTAAATAATAAATTTTAAATTTTACAAGATATGTGATTAATAAATAAAATATGTTAAATATCCAAATAAATAGGAAAATAGGCCTCCGAACGTGCACAAGGCTCCCAAAGATGGTTTTGTCATCTTCTCTCTCATCTCCAAGCTTAATCAACAGTCAGTTGGCCACTCGGAGTTGGAGGAGGAGAACTCTTGCTTCTAGCTTGAAATTGAACTCCTCCAACAGGTACTCTGCTTCAACATCAGTTTTGTTTGCAAGAAAATTGGGTTGTCTGTTTGTCATATAATTCTTGTTGCTGCAATTCCTTCCTTTTTATGGAAATCGAAATCTTTTCTGCTGAAATCAGCTGTATCTTTCTTCTTCATGAAAATCGAAGCTTTTTCGACTGTAATTTCTGAGTGCCTGTGGAGGATAAATATTATTAGGCTGCGTTAGGAGCAAGCAATTCCAAGGAAAAAGGAAAAAACAAACTAATAGAATTTGAAAAAAAAAAAAGAAAGAAAAGAGAATTTGAAATAGAAAAATGTTTCAATATGTTAATTTATCTTATTTGGAAAAATGTTAGCAGATTCGTTGAAATGGGTGGCGTGGAAACCAGAATATCATTTGAATGGATGGTTATAAAGCCTCCCTCTCACCCTACATATGATTTGACAGCCATCATAAAGCTTGCCCTTTCTGAAGATGTTGGGGACCAAGGTTTAATTCCTTTCTTATCTTCTATGGTTATTCTTTCTGTTATTTGAGCTTATGGTTTCTTAGTGGATTGACATCTACTTGTCTTAGAAGCCTGTGGTCTTAAATATATATGATTAGATGCTTCTACATGTTGAAAAGTAAAACTGATCAAACCCTAGGATCAACAATGCCTAATCATTAAGAATTATAAACATTTATAATTAAAAGAATACCTGAATCCATCGGGAGATGAGCGAATCCTAAATCAACAAAATTGAGCTTTAGCCTTCCAAATTACAACAGCCCCTAGAGAGAGTTTCGCTTTCTTCTCCTTTCTTTTGAATGAATGGGCATTTGGCGTAAGAAGGAACCAACGTTTGGAATCTGGGGGGACCAAGACCCCTTTTATGTTAGGAAGTGATGCTTCACCAAGTCATTACTTTCTATTATTGTTTTCTGTTTTGGCCCATCAACAAAACAGAAAAATAAAATGTCTCTACACATAATTTGAGGACCACATCTTAACTTTGATGCATAAAAGCCTATGAAATACAAAAAAAATGATAGATCACTTAAAATATTATTTGGATGCACAACACATAATAGTTACATATAAGCCCACTAATGGGTTAAATAACCCAACACTACAAACATGAATCGATTATATAGAATTCCGAGTTTTGATATCCTTTTGAGCATGCCTAAGACAGTCGTGACGGTTCATGGCCATCATATTTCTCAAAGGGCAAATCATATAAATATTTCCCATGCATTTTATTAAGGAAAATGGTTCCCATTGTAGGTGATGTCACTAGATGGCCACCATTCCGCACTGATATGGAAGGAAGCCCATTTCTTGGCAAAGGAATGATCATTGGCTGAATTGCTCTTACAGAGATCAGATATTTAATGAAGTTGATCCTTCACTAAAGGTACCGAGACAAAGGAAGCTTTATTGGATGATGTGTTGTTTCATTGCCTGGTCATATTTAGTGTAACATCTTGATATTAGGTGGAGTGGTCCCAAAAGGATGGAGATTATGTTCATAAGACTAAAGTTTGGCAAAGTACATGGTAAAAATTTGAAAAGCGGAGGTTTCTTTAATGAATATCTCAAGAATTATTTTCATTTTTACCTTCTTTTTGTTCCTTTTTTTCTTTTTCTTCAAATATATGTAGGTCGAGCTCACAACATTGTTATTGCAGAGAGGGTTGTGCTAAATTTTATGCAACATATGAGTGGAATAGCAACTCAAACTAAGGTATTTTAATTTTCTACGACTTCTAAAATCCATGAAATTAGGAAATAAGGAGCTTCAATGAATGTTCCTCCCAAGGGCTTCTGAAATCTTCTTTGATGTGGATTGTAATGGTCGGGAAATATAAATAAATGGGATTCATTTAAAACTAAAATTCTTCAAATTTTTTAAGATGTTCAATGAATCTCTTTATCCTTTCAAGAGTTTTGCACTATTTTGTTATTGCAGTCCCAAAGAATAGGTCATTTTGTCTGATAGAAGCAAGCTTGGAAATTTTTAGATATACTAGGAATAACATGATTTTTTGATAGGTAATAAATACCCTTTTTTGCTCAAACCGTAAACTTCAGCTCCCCACTCCAACCTTTTGCCACTTGAGGTAGGCTTGAACGACTACTTAGAAGAACGTGATTAATACCTAAAGTTTGTTAGGTATTAGGATAAGCAAGATTCATTTCCACTAATGCGTACCAGCTTAGAACCGAAGTGATGTGTTATAATCGTTAAAATCATGCAAACTCGAACTATAATCCATAATTCTCAGAATTCAAGCGTTTTTTAAATGGTCCTGTTCTCTTAAGGCAATGGCTGATGCTGCACACCCTGCACTCATTTTGGAGACGAGGAAAACTGCTCCAGGTTTACGTTTGGTGGATAAGTGGGCGGTATAGACCTGACCCATTCTCTCACTAGAAATATACTTGTTGTTTATGTTCTTTTTATTTCTTTGTTTGATTGTTGCTAATGTTCTCCAGGAATTTCCAATTGCAGGTATTAATTGGTGGAGGGAGGAATCACAGAATGGGTTTATATGATATGGTTCTTATAAAAGACAATCATATATCAATTGTTGGAGGTGTCACAAATGCCCTCAAATCGGTGGACTCATATTTAGAGAAAAGAAATCTCCGAATGGAGGTTGAGGTAAAGCTCCTGAACTCATGAGGTATCTTGTTGTTGTTCTTCTTCGTTTATGCACTCTTCCTCTCCCATGGCAAAGGTGATGGCTCTTGTTCAAATTTTATATTGTTCATTTGCTACTTCACTTATTGATTTTTTATTCTCTTTTTTGGTGAAATGGATAATGCCTACTTATCTTCATTTAACCCGCCTTTAAAATATCTTAGAACATCTTAAGTTGTGTTTGGTTTCCGAAAAGTACTAAAAAAAAAGAAAAACATATGATAATGAAAATGATTTTCTTATGTTTGGTTTCACTATATAAAGTACTAAAAAAAATTAATTGTTATCAAACTTAGTTGAAAATTTATGCTTTTCTAAATTGTTTGCTCTTTCCATAGAAGAGGAAAAATAAGTAAAATGAGTTAAAAGTAATGTATAAAAATCATTTATTGACTTAAAGCTATTGTTTTTCCTTTATATATATATATATATATATTTACTTTTCTTTCCTATTTCCTATACATAGTATTTTTCCTGACATTTGTTGGAAACCAAACTTCAGTGTTTATGTGTGCTCACACAGTAATTGACGTGTGGCTAGGTGAGTTCTTGCACAAACTTCATATTTATTTAGTGGCAAATTATAAATGTAATCAAATATAGATTTTCACTGCATTTTCTTGAAATAAGACTATGGAGGAAATAAAGGATGTATTAGAATATGCTTCTAAAACAAAGACTTCTTTGACTCGGATAATGTTGGATAATATGGTTATCCCTTTGGATAATAATGATGTTGATGTGTCTATGCTTAAGGAAGCTGTGGAACTGATCAATGGGAAATTTGAGATTGAGGTAGCTCCTTATCTTCAAGTGAATTAATTTTTGTTTTTATTTCTAATTAATGCTTGCCATACTAGTAATAATTTGCAAGATTGTTGTGATCACTAGTGTTATGATTTCTAATTTTGCTCTTGGTAACGCTATGCTTGAATTTGAGGTGTCCCACTAATGCCCATTTTCCCATGATGCCCACCAAGATTGTAGTTTATCTCTAGTTGAGGATAATTAGGAAGGTATTTTCTCTGAAATTGCATTGTGATAAGTTAACTACTAGGTGAAACCTTTATTTGGAGGAGTAGAAGGTTGTGGAAGTGGGGCGGCATACATAAAGAATCTCAGATTCAAAATCATAATACTGTTAGTGCTCGGTTTTATTCATCTGTAGTTATGCCATCCTTGCCATATTGTAATTGCTCTCTTGCTGTTAAGGATTTATAGTTGGATGGTCACCAAAAACACCTGCACTTCCTATTGCCACTCATGAAAGCCTTTACCTTGCTGTTTGGATTGATTTTATCCTTCTTTGTTTTTCCTGGAATCTTATCATGAAACCAAATGATATCAATGCTATCTTGACATTGCTCCGAGGATATCACCTGAGTTGCTAATGGCTATCTATCAGCGATCTCTTCACCCAGTGTTGCTTTTTACTTGTTCTCGTGTTTCGGTGACAGGCATCGGGCAATGTGACTCTTGAGACAGTACACGAAATTGGACAAAGTGGAGTGACATACATATCTAGGTAATGATGCAACTCTTCCTGGTTAACTCTGAAGTAGTGGTTTCAGACTGGGACTAGTCATTAAAATTGGAAAATTTGTTGGATCACAGAGTTACAAAAAAATTTGGTAATTCAACTTCAATCAAACCGTTATATGGGCATGACATCTTTAATATGTGGTATATATAGTGTTAAAACTAAATATAATTATAAAAAGTTAAAAAAGATACATGTAAAATTTTTTAAAACTTTAATCATATCAAAGATGGAATATAATTATATATTAATATTTCTTATTTTTATTAAACAGTAGAGGTAAAAATATTTTTATTAAGTTAAGAAGAAGATACATTCAAGAGGAAGCACCATCCTCTTTTGCACTCTTTTAATAAAATGCCCTGTTTGGCTATGAAAAAAATTAAATAAGATTTGATCATTTAGTTATATATTTCAACAACTATGTATTTTATTAGCTTATCATCTAATTACTGATGCTGACAAACTGTTTTATTTATTTAAAGTTTTAAACCTGTTTATTTATAATTGTTATATTGCAGCTGTGTATTTGATAACATTATTTGATAATGGGGGTTGCTAGAAATAGGCATACTAGAGTGAGTTTCAATTTAAATTATGAGAGGATCATAGTTGGTGCTTGCTTGGTAGCAATTATATATTCTTTTCCTTATGTGTTCTTACTGGAACTAAACCTCTCTAATTACTGGCAAGGATGAATTTGTAACTAGGAATTGAATGCAATTATTTGGATTTGTAGACTTGATTGATTAACACTCTTCCCTCTTCATGAATTATTATTTTTTGAATTGAAAAAGCATTTCATATATAAATTTTTTTTTCCTACTGCAAGAATCTTTCTAAAAGATGGAAATCGGTCAATGCATTATGTTTTTTGAACACTTTGATCATTATTATTAAGTTTGAGAAATCAAATTTTATTTTGTGAATGGGTTACTTGACGTGTTGCTGACCATAAAATTAGATCCGACGTATGCTGCAGGGATGCATGAATAATATCAATTGGGTTAAAACACCAAAGAAGAAGTTGTGTGCTGACAAAATTAAATATTCAACAGTGAAACATTAAAAATCTAAAATTTCAGAACTGGTGCAGACAAAAAACTTGCATTGCTTAATTAGGTAGAAATGGTTGGTTAAACTTTAACATGTAGCACTACTTGTAGGTTTGGTTAAGTTAGAGAGAGTAATACCACCGTGACGATGTAGGTTTGGTTGAAAGCAAAATTTCGGAATAAATTTGGTATTTGGCGGATATCCCTGTTTTGGCTTTTTTATGAATCCAGTTCCATCCATCTCTTGCTTCATGGGTACTAAATTCTTGGTAGGATTTGCAGTGGTAATTCATTTCATTGTGTGTGTTTGTTGATTTTTGCAGTGGTGCACTGACTCATTCTGTGAAAGCACTTGACATCTCCCTCAAAATAGACACAGAGCTTGCGCTTAAAGTTGGAAGGCGGACCAAAAGAGCATGATTGATTATCCTTCTTCTTCTGTCTTTTCTTCGCTCACACAGTAATCAATCAGAAGTGGGAGATCGATATCATTATTCCTTCTTCTGTCCAACAACAAATCACAAGAGAGAGAGAGATGCAAAGCAAGCGTTGTCCTCTAAATATCACTCTTTTTATTTGAGCATGATAATCCGACACTTTGTCATGTCAACACCAGTTCTTTAAATCCACATATGTTTGTTTGTTCATTAATTAATTAAGTCCATGCTTTAAAAGGTAGGTAGCGTAAAATGAAGAGGTGAGGTACCCCTTCTACTTGGCCTTCATTGTGAGGTGTGAACTTTTGATGAATAAATCACTATTGCACTTTTGTGATTTTCTGGAGAATTTGTTCTCTTAGCCCCTCCTCTCCTCTCTGTTATAGAGAATTGGCTTATTAAAACTGCATGTGAAGCAGTCGTTGTTTAAGTAGGTAAGGGGGTAATTAAATAAAAAGGAATGAAGTTAGGAGGAACAGAACAGAACCTGTCGATGCCCATATCTCTTACTTTAAAAGAAATGCAGCAAACCCAGAAAGCCCATCTTGTTTTTTTTTCTCCACCATGTGCTCACCAGTCACTCCATTTGTGCTGGTTTCATTCATTTCATAACATAACCCCCTTAAATATGCTTTTTCCCCCCCTCTTAAATCAATGTCATTATAAAGTCAAACCCACCTTTCCCCAACCCCCCATTGGCAATTTCTCATTGCTCTTCTTCTGTAGTTGACATTTTTTTAAAAAAGAAAGAGTTCATTTTGTTTCCTCTTTTCTAAAAAGCTTAAAAAAGCACCATGTGAAGAATATTTCAGCCAAATTAGTAACCTTCATCTTTGTAAAAGATGAAGGCTATCTGCAACTGCAAGGATTTGAGCTCAAGTGACAAAAATATGGCATTTCATTTATAAAGAGAGCTCAGCAACCTGTAAAATTCATTATGTGAAATGGGTCTGATCAGTCCTCTGAGTCTCTGACTGATGCTTCTTTCCCACTCTTCACATGCTCAGAAGCACTTAAATTCCAATTTCTAAAAAGAAAATCGTAATTTCTGACATAAAATCATAATTTCGTTAAAATCCCAATTTATTCTCTAGATCTCGATGATGAAACTGATTTCACCGTTGGAATCGCCTCACAAATCTAGCTAGCACATCGACCGGCCCAATTCCGAGACAATGGTTGGCACTGCCGAGGCATCGTAGTTCGGGTGTCGTAAAACGATTTTAGATGCGACGAAAGTCACATATAACACGTACTCATATGCCACATATGGTATGAAAGAAAGAACGACGAAACTACCACGGTATAAATACAATGTCAAACCGGAGAGTTAAGGGAATTAATTAATTAAATTGATTTAAGTCACTACAAGACAAAACATGTACAAGACTCCTCTCCCACAAATTCAAAAGGGCTAAAAAATTGAAGTGAAAACCAGAATGATCCAGTAGCCATTTTTACGTTTTTTGTAGAGAGAGAAGGTTTGACTTCTCTCTAGAAATACGGGCGATCCGACCGTCGGCAGTCTTCGGGACAAGAAGGGAAGCTGCTCTACGCGGAGAGGGCTTCGCGTGGGTACCAGATTTAGGGAGTTTTCTCAAACTCTGAGAGGTAGGGGTTTCTCCCTACTTGGGTTTTATTCCCTCTTTAAGTACTTTACAAATGTTTGAGTTGAATGAGGCCGTTAGGGGTCGTTTGATCGGTCCTAAACCTTGGGACCGAATTAATATGAATTTTTGAAATCTCGACAGACACCGTGGACTCATCACGGCCGGCTCGGGGTAGCAATTGTGTTTTTCCATGATAAATCATGTATTGATTGGAATGAGGCCGGAAAGTCGGAAATGCCGGTTCACAAGGTGAACCGGCGACAACTGTGATTCGTCGAATAGTAAAAGAGGGCTCTTACCATTCTCGAATAGTATTCACAAAAAATATTTTTGTGTGAAAATGGGTTCGCAGAGTGATCTGGAGCCACCGCTGCGGTTCGATTATTAGCCCAAGCGAAGCTAATTTTGATGTTTGAAATGATAATTGCTACGATACGACAGCGATCGATTGTTATACGCGCACGCTACATTCCGCACGTGATTGGGATCGTATCGAATTGGCATACATGCTCTCCAGGTGCACTCTAACACCCTAGGACTATTATAGGAGGAGTGCATGAGATTTAGTCTAGAGAAAATTTGGCTCGAGGGTTGTCTAAAAATATTAATTATCGGAGGGTAGTCCAAATTAAAATATCAATCGCTTCTGGAGACGGCCCAATTGATATTCATCTGGAGGGTAGTCCATTAAACAAATACGCATCAATCACTGAGACTACTTCCCTAAATTGGATATATATACATCGGAGGGTTGTCCACTAACAAAACACAATTTCATACGAGGCTTAGCGAGCGAGAGAGTCAGGTGAGGACTCAGGATCTGAGCTGGTCAGCGTGTAGACATTCAAGTAGGATCAAGCATTTGCTTGAATGTATGTTTATTTTGGAACATTGCACTCACTTAGGTGAGTATCACTCTAGGCTGATTCCAATTGATCGGTGATTAAATACCCTGCCGAAGGATATTATTTTACAGGTACAAGGAGCGTGCGAGGGGACGGCTCGGCCCTAGAGGGATTGAGGATTTGAAGAAAGCCGGTCAGGGCTTTGGTTGATGCTATATACATGTATTGAAATGTCTAATTTTAATATATGGTACGCTGTATAAGAGTGAAAATATTGTAACTCTTGTAACTATTTGGTATATAGTTGATTCATAGTTAGTATGTATTATGAGTATCGCTTAGGCCCAAGTGGGCCGTATTACTCATGTGATCGGATATATTGATATATTGGATATATTGCAATCGTTTCTCAGATGCATATGCATTTTTGTATTGGGCAGAGCCCCGTACAAAGGAGACTCGCCCGATTGAGAAATGCCTGGTCACCCCGACATTCACGGCGTTTCTCCGTGGGGTTGACGCAGTAGCCAACGACTCACGGGTTTGGGGTGTCACATGTTTAATGGAAAGTGGAAAGAAACCGAGGGGTTAGTGGAAAAAGTAGCGGAGATCTATGAAGACTTGTTAAGGAAGATGGCTGGTAGTTAGAAAAAAAAAATGTGGTTGGACTTTTTCAAGAGGGAGTATTTAAATATTTAATTAAAATTCTATGTAACTTGATTCAAATGAGGAATTCAAGATACCCTCTTTCAAATGTTGTGAGAGAGATTAGACACCATTAGATGTTATGCAAGCATTAACGTAATAAAAACTATAAACTCATAGCAAACTTGAATGCATATGCATTGATCTCAACCCAAGCCCTTATCCCCATCCTCAAAATATGATATACACATCCACATACATATTGATCAGGTGCTTTGCATTCGAAACGCCTAAAAGCAATGATAACGTTACAAATGACATATAGGAACAATGCCTTAAAAAGCTAAATCAAGCATACTTGAAAAAGGTAAAATACAACATGTCATGCCCAAATAGTGAATATCACCAAATGAACAAACATACACTTAATATTCAAAAGAAAAATAGTGAAGTATGAGAGTCATGTTTGTTGAAAAACACTAATAAAGAACAAGAGAAAACAGATCATTCGATGGAAGAAGACATTTGGCACTGCAAATTTTACATGCCTCAAGCCCATGCATCAAGGTTAAAACAAATCATTCGATGGAAGAAGACATTTGGGCACTGCAAATGTTACATGCCTCAGGCCCATGCATCAAGTTATAGAAACCTTTGCTCAAACATAATGGTGGAGCTAGAATTTATGGTCATAGGGGGCATGGATTAATAGATAAGCAGCGATAGCCTAGTTGGTCTATTCCCTCCATTCCTTCGTGAGAGAAGGGTATGGTGGTGCTGTAAAGGGTTCAAATCTTAATGCCAATTGTGATTTCCCCTTGATTTAGGAAAGATAATCTCGTGATTTTGGTGATAAGATCTCTCTTTCCTTATCAAGGACTAGTTCTTCCTTATTAAGGATTAATGTTTTTGAGACGTATGAGATTTGGATACTGGGAGATATGTGGATAAATATCCTGCGCATGATTTCCTCCCTAATATAGTTATCCATAACACACTTTCCATATGTGGTAGGATGGCTGGCTGGGGGACTCGAGACCCCAGACAGGTTCTAGGACTCTACTGTCTGGTTGGTTCACGCATGGTTTTAATATGGTGAGCAGTCTCGGGCCGCTTCATGAGACGGGCCAAGAGATGTGCCAATGTGGACGTTGGGCCTATTGAGTAGTGGGTCTGGGCTTAAAAGCCACGGTACTCACAATGCCCCCATTTTCCTTCGACTGGAGGATTATGCTCTTCTAGTTTGGAAAAAATACTGTGTTTCAAGACCCTATGTATGGAGAATTGTAGATTATTAATGTGTATATGTTCCAATGCGTCTATGGCACGTGCTATTCCGATGATGCATTCAATGCGCCTTTTGAAGTTCCACCCCTATATATATGGGTGTGAACCTCCAAAGTCTACGAAGTTGCCAATGGATTCCTCTTTCGTTACATAAAGCCTCTTTCCCTTATTGTGATTTCTTCCTCACTCGTATCTATAGGCCAGCGAAGGTGGAGAAGTTGTGGAGGGAGGCTTTCAAAAGTCTCTACAACCGTTTTTGTCAGCTAATAGATATTGTGTGTTTGAAAACGATACTTGTTTGACCACCAACCCGCGGCTAGACGGGAAGCCCACTATGCCAACGTCCCCTTTCAAAGCTCTTGCTGTGCCTCATGTAGATCGACCGCAGGTCATGGGCAGGGGGGCCTGATTATGCCACCCGCCCTCTTCAAGTTCTTCTAGTATTAGGTGCCTCCCGTCCCGGGCGCCTCTGTAGCCGCAAAGAGTTAAGGTGTAATGGCCGAGAGAAGAAGAGTCTTCTGCCAAAATGTTTCGCACTCTTCTTTTCTTCCACTTTTTTTTTTTTTAATTTCCTTGTCAATCAGTCCGGTATGGTCGCCGTATGTATTTGTGGTTCGGTCTATCATGGTTTTTCGATCGCTTATTTCAGGTAACCACCGATACCTATTACATTTAATAAGATTTGGTTTTTGGCATACTTCAGGCACTACAAACTTTCTATTTTCATTCTTTTGTGCATCTGGCTAGGGGAGAAGGCCGGAAGTCGGGTTCGAGAAGCCTTTATCGTCAGGGATATGTTTTCGTGCATTTCCCGACCGTGATCGTTTTTGCGGTTCGCATGGCTAATGGATCCTAACATCTCAATGGCAAATCGAGCCCAACAGCTGCGACTTGCAAAGGCCCATAAAGCTATGGGCTTCGGTGGTCGATAGATCCAAAGAGCTAGGCGCTTAGATGCCCTGGAAGATGAAACGTATCGTGAACATTTGATCGGGTACCCAACAAGGCACTCGAGCCTGCTTATAGCATGTTTCCAGGCACTTTTGTGTACTACAATCGAATTTTAATAACTCAATTACATTGTCCCGACTTTTCTATTGATCACATTTTCAGAGTCATTTTTAGTAGTTTTGTGGGTCAAATGCCCTATTATCTTCAATTCGATTCAAAACACGATGAACCCCGAGCCGAATTTGAAGACGCATAAATCCGTGAGGAAATTTGGGAGCAAAAACACTGAAGAGAAGGAGAGCTCAGGAGGAATTTTGCAGGTTGTTTAAAAATTCGCAACCCGTAAATTCAGAAGTTGCGAAATTTCGCAACCTCGCGACCGTAGGTCGCAAATTTCGCAACACCGCTCCTACTCGCACTGGGCCGCACTTGTCGACCGCACCCACCTTGGTTTTATACAAGTTTACCTCATGTAATTTTGTCTTTAGCACACTTTTGTAATTTCCTTATACCGCATCTATATGCTTCCGCCCCGTTTGTAATCTCAAATCAACTTTCACTCCATCAATCAATCAAAGTTGGCATTTAGCTTCTCCTCTACCGGTTCAGGATTTTCTCCTCTTCATTTTATTGCATTTTCTCATTAGCCAAACACCCCTTGATAATGACAAATCAAGGGATGCTCGGCTAAAACCCCCTGATCCTTGAAGGGGAAGGCCACTGGGTGTTGGTTTTGGACTTAGCTACATGTTTTCATGCTCTTCATGTATGCATTCATGGCATTCAGGCCCCCGTCTCACCTTAGGTTAAAATCTCAGCATGCTCTCCCTAACGTGTATTTGGCAGCTTTTTTAGTTCAGTGATACTTTATCACTAGATCCACCGATGCCCGCTAGTTGTCTCCTATTAGTTACTCAGAGGTAGGTTTTTGAGATATGTTTTCACCGCAGGATATTTATGCTCAATCAAATGCTATCTTCAAGAGGACAACTTTATTTAGGTTTTTTAAAGCTAAATGAAGATCCGGTTCGGGAATGACTATATGTCAAGTGCTCCCCACCAGGAAAGACCCGAGGACATGTCGGTTAACTTAGAACCCTAAGCCCAGTGGCCCGAGACTTCAAGGAATTCTCTTTTAACTTTTTACTTCATTCAATTTCAAGTTTTCAACCATTCACCCAAACTGGTTTTCACAAACCCTAAAAATTCAACAAGAAAACACAATTTTCAATGCACTGTAACTCTTCTCTCACGAAGAAAACCCATCTCTGTGTTCGACCATAGAGCCACTATACTGCAGTAGCTTTGCTACGTCAATAGTAGGAATCCTAGGATATAAATTTTGTCGACCTCAACACCTACTCGCCTAAACGAATCAAACACTAGTAATGTATACATTTCCGATGTCAATTAATCAGGTCGGTGCATTTAATGTGCCCGTCTGCGCTCGCTCTGTGGATAGTGCAGCGCGTATTTTCTTTGTCGCTACTCGTAAAATTCTCGCCTAAGAATCCTTCTGAAGGCCTCGCAACACTCCCGGCGATTTCGCAAAGGAGTCGCGTGAATACTGACCATTTTCAATATCTCGGAAGGTTTTTCCTTTGCTTTGCTTCCAATCTTTCTTGTATAGATTGTTTTGTTTGTGGTGGTTTAGTTCTGTTCTTGCCTCTAATGCGTGTTTATAATCGTCGGTAGGGTTCTGGCGATGAAACTGTACGTAGGGTTTTGGGATGTGCTCAGGCTTGGAGGCGTCCCAATAGGTTTTGAAAAACTCCTAAGTTTAGGGTTTTGGTCCTACTATTGTCTTGTTAGGAGATCATCGAGTTGATCCCCTTTCTTTGTTTGCCTGTAGTATGGTGAGAGGTCAAGAGGAGACTTCCACCAGTCAGGTTGGACGCAGGAGGGGTCCCAGCTGGGAGTCGCCCTCTACAAGCAGCCTTATTGCTTTTATATTCATGGAGGAGTTGAGGTCCTTCTGCCGAGTCCCTGACAGCATCAACCTTGAATTGTCGGATGGATTGGCCATTTCAATTGTAGGAGAAGCGGATAATGCCGTCTACTTCACTCGGGAGCAGTTCGCAGCTGGACTTCGCTTCCCCGTATTGTCACTAGTGAAGCAATTCCTACATGTCACTCAAGCACCATTTGTGCTTATTCATCCGAATGTTTTTCGGATTTTAATGGGTTGTATTGTGCTTAACTTTCTCTACCGGCTGAATATTTTGTTGGTAGAGATTTGTTTCATCTACACATTGAAGATGGGGACTGGGGGCCGGTTATCTATGTTGACCCATAGTCCCCGGCTGCAATTTCTAACTGGGCTCCCTAATTCTCCCAAGACGGAGGTGAAATGGGTTGTCCTGGTTAGGGGTTCGTGGTACTCGAGATCCCCTAGCCTCTGTGGCTTCATGTAAATTAGTCTCTTGCTTCCTGTGTTCGGTTTTAGCTCGCTGCAACTCATGTTCCCCTAGCGACTGTGTTATGGATGATACCGCTTTCCTAATGTTATCTAGGTAAGAGCAGGCGAGGCCGACTAGTCAACTGGATTGAGAAGGATAGCCTAGAGAACATTAGACGACATCGAGACACCTGGGAGGCAAGGTGCACCATGAGCTGTCGACTCCGCGAGGAACTCCGCAAGAGCTCGGGCGCCAACCCTTTTCCTTATATTATCCCCTCGTTCCTTGCTTGTTGCCCACAGAGCTTATTAAGTGAGAGCATTTCGTTCTTGTTAACCTTCTCAAGTCAAACATGGGTAGCTCTTCTTAGGTGGTCTCTAGTCAGGAAGATCAAGCGGGGGCCGTTAGAGGGACCTTAGTGAGGGCTACCTAGTCCAGCCAGCCTCAAAGTCCGCTGCCTATCCCCTGACTAGTAAGGAAGAAGAAAGAAAACAAGACAAGGGTTAGGCAAACAAAGGCAGTCGGCGTTGGGTTGAAAGACTTTGTGGACTGGACGGGCTTAATTGTCAGTGAGCCCACCGAGGAGGAGGAAATGTCTAGCCTTATCGCTGGGTTTGCCGCACGGATGCGTAATCAAGCTGCGGGTTCTGAGGGTGAGACCACCCCCAGATCTGATGGGAAATGGTCGAAGCAGTCTTCTCAAGATGAAGAGGCTCATAAGGACTGAACAATACTTTCAGTGGACTCCCTTGATCTAGCCTCTAATGATCAACCGATCTTGGAAGGTGCCCCCAATAAGGCCGGTGAACCTCTGGAGGAGGGGATCCCAGTTGGGGGACCTTCAAATGTCAATGAAATTGGAGATGAGGCCCCATTAAGGGTAGCCGATGCTCCAATACTCTAGCCCAGGCTTGCAGATACCGAGACTAGCAGGAAAAGGTCAGCTGACCTGCAAGCCAGTCAGCACGACGCCTCAGCCGTACAGGATCCATCCCCGACGGGTATGGTCAGCTCGATCCAGGGTGCTTAGAGATCATCCACGACGAGCTCCCTTCAACCGTGCGTAGTCTCTGCCATGATATGTTCAACCTCTATCCTAATTATTTATGAGTACCTGTGGCAGCTTGCGTAGAGTAGTATACCATCCCATTCCCCATTTACATGGATAAGGAGGCCTTCCAATAAGTTGTCGAGACGGATTCTTATCTCAACTACAGACTTTCACCGATCACCGAGCTGGTAATGCGGCGATTTTTTAGTACTTGATTACTAGTTTTGTGTTGTAATTTTCTTCTAACTTTTCTTTTACATGCCGTGACAGCCATTCGGAATATGGCTCGCTAACATAGGGAGTTTCAATCCCGGCTAGATGATTCGAGAAACTGCGGCTTTACGCCAGTCACCCGTTTCCAAGCAACAGGCTTTAGACGCTTCTTTGGCCAAGGCAAAATCTAAGTCGAAGAAGCATTGGGAGCGAGCGCCAAAGCTAGTGCGAAAAAGGTTGAATGGGCGGAGAAAGAAAGGGATGAGGCCATGCAGGAGGCTAAGGTGGATCGTCTGACAGCCGTAGCAGTAGGTGATTCTAAGGCAAGGGTAGAGGATGACCTATCTAGAGCCTTAGATGCCTTGGTAGTTGGGGGGAGGAAGACAAGGTGAGGTTGATAGTCGAGTTTGCTCCAATTCGCTTTGAGCGAATGTCGCTTTACTAGAGCTCGAGGGATCCAAAGATGAGGTGTCTTCTCTTCATTCCCAGGCGGGCAAGGACAAGGAATCCATGGAGGAATATTACCAAAAGCCTTATTTATTTTTTTCTTATGGCTACGTGGTGGCCATGAAGTTCAAACACAACATCCGCAGGATCAAATAGTGGATTTTGATGGCATGCCTGATTCTACCGACCCTCTTCCTCTAGAGTCTTTTGTGAACCTAAGGTGCCTCCCGACCCTATCAGTTGTTGAAGTCAAGGCTACAGAGGTAGATCTGGGTGAAGCGACGAAGGATCCGAAGAGGGGTGTCGTTGCGGAGGAACATGGCTGACTTCTTTTCCTATTTTAGTTTTGGTCATTTTAGGAGATTTTTGCAAGGGGTGCCATTTTGTCACTGATTGTATTATTTCAGGACCCTTAGCGCTTAGCCCAGCATTTGCACTCGAATATGAAGATGCCATTGGGGTACGAAGTTATGTCGACATTGTTTAACAGACAAACAAACTATTAAACTGATCTTTTATTCAAAAATTGTTGAAGTGCGTGACATTAACCATGTTTGGACTTTTGAAAATGCTAGCTGGACAACAACCATGTCTAGACTTTTGAAAATGCCATTAGGACAACAACCATGTCTGGACATTTTAAGATGCCAGCAAGACAACAGCCATATCTGGGCTTTTTAGGGTGCCAGTAGGACAACAACCATATCTGGACTTTTCGATGCCACACAAAAGAATAATCAAACTACTACAAAACGTTTCTTTTTTAAAAAGATAACTCAATTTCAGATATTTCCGTATGGCAACATCACCAACGATAATCTTTACGATTATGCAGAACTCCTTTCGATCTCACTGACGCACCCGCAAGGCACACGTCTATACATTCGGGCATAACAGCTTCGTTTAGCCGCTTAACGATAAGACCCGACCGTCTTACCAAACTACCGTGTATGGCCCTTCCTAGTTGGGCTGGAACTTCCCCTTTGCTAGGTTAGCCGTGTTTTCAAAGACCCTTCTTAAGACTAATTCTTTTGATAGAATGTATGTGGCTTTACACTTGGCCAGTAAGTTTGCTAACCATCGCTAGTATGACGCTTAAGGCGCACATCCGCCGCCCGAGTTCAATCAGGTCTTAAAGTCGCTTGCCACAACTTTGGCATTTGCTTCTTAGAATTTCGTGGGGATGATGGCTTCATCCTATACGCAGGGCTTAAATGCTGATACCTTTTTAGTCAACCGACCGGGTTGTTGTTGCAGCTCCATAAAACCCTTTGCAGGCTTATCCGTCACTTTCCTTTGGTCAATGCGTGCATTTTTTAGTGCTGATAGGAGAGTCTTATTAGATGCTTCTGCCTGGCCGTTGCTCTGTGGGTATTGGGGGGTCGAGTATAGGTTTTTGATTTTCAATTCGCTGCAAAAATTCCTATATACCCGGCTATCGAATTGTGGCTCATTGTCGGTTACAATTGATTGGGGTATTCCGAACCTGCACATAATGTTCTTCCATACGAATTGAACAACCTCTTTATCTTTGAAGGATGCGAAAGCTTTGGCTTCTATCCATTTGATCGAAATATCCGTGGCACCAAGATAGCTTTTCCGAGTCGCGGTGCGTGGTCCCACGATGTCCATACCCCATCGAGTGAAAGCAGGTCAGGCTCGCTATGGTCATTAGGTCTGCGGCTACCGGACCTTCGGCCACAGGGGCTTCATATCGGGCAACGTCACACTTCCGAAATACTGGGCCGCGATCACGCGGCACATGGTCGCCAATAATATCCTTAGGTATGGGCTCCCATTGCCAATGTCCTCGCCAATTCTAATGATTTACATACTCCTATCATGGAGTCGCTTACCATATCGGTCTCGTCAGCGAGTAAGGCACTTAAGGTGGCCTCGTCCAGTACCGCTTACATAGCTGATCGCTCACAAGGGAGAATCAGCCGCTGGACTTGGATCTTAATGGCTTCGCTTTGTTTTCCGGGTGAAGTTCTCTGAGCTCAAATAAGGATTATCGAGTCATCCAAGAAGGGCATGCTTCGTCTATTTCGTTTACCCGGTTGATAGTAATTGACGACTCTGGCTGGTAGTAGACAAGTAGGAGCACTATTTCTTTTATAGGTAGGGACGCTGCCACGGCTGCTAAAGTGTCTGCCTTTTTGTTTGAATCTCTTGGGACGTGTTCCAATCGCTAAGCTACGAAGCTTCCCAATCATTGGTTGACCAAACTTACATACTTGGCCATGCGCTGGCTCTTGTTTCATATTCTGCATTTACCCTACCACCAATTGAAAGTCTTTTCTTATGATGATATTTTATGAGGATACGGAGATTGTGAGGTCAATCCTGGCTAGGATTGCTTCTTATTCGGCCTTGTTATTGGACGCGGGGAAATCTAGACGTATGACTTGCTTTATTATTTCCCCAGTTGGGGCTTTAAGTTGCAGTCTTAGTCCAGCTCCTATTTGTCGTGAAGCGCCATCTACATTCAGAATCCACCAGTCGGAGCTGTCTGATTTTGTTTCCTATTGAGGAATTTCTACTAAGAAGTTGGCCAGTATCCACCCCTTTAATGCCAGGCGAGGTTTATATTGAATACCGAACTCACTTAGCTCAAGTGCCCACCAAGCCATCCACCCGGACTTATGTATAGTGCTTCTCAGAGGTAGGTTGGTGAGTACAACGATATACGTGGCTCCGAAGTAGGACGGTTTTTTAGCGCCTACTGGCGCCGTGTCGCCTACTAGAGATGTATACTGGTTTCGCTCGATGTGGACTTTCTTACGAAGAATATAGGTCTCTGCTTCTAGTTTTCATTTTCTTTGAACAATGATGCACTCACCGAGATTTCAAAGACTGCCAAGTAAAGATAGAGTGTGTCACCGCCTGTGGCTAATAAGAACAAAAATCTGATGAGATATTGTTTGATTGCTACAAGAGCCTGGCATTCGACCTAACCCGCATGTCGGCCCCTAGTGGTGGCAAAGAAATCCACTTTAAACGATCTATGACTCCGAGATGAACTGCCTATATCGCCACCGGCTAGTCAGTTGATGTAGCCCTTTTCTAGAAGTGGGAGTTTGAGAGTCCATTATGGCCTTGAGCTGGATGAGATTAGCCTCTATCCCCCTTTGCTACCATGAAGCCTAGGAATTTGCTCGAGTTGACACTGAACGTGCACTTTAAGGGGTTAAGTTTCATGCTGTGTTTTCGTAACAACTCAAAGGTTTCTTATAGATGCTTTGTGTGATTGGGGCGTTCTTTGGATTTGACGAGCATGTCATCGATATAAACCTCCATGGATTTACCTATCGCTATCAAAATATCTCGTCACTCAGCCTTTCGATAAGTCACTCGCTTTTCAAACATCATTACGCCAGAAGAAGACAACTGTGGTGTAATGAAGGCCGTTTTCTCCATGTCAGGCGGATGCATAGGAATCTAATGGTATCTAGAGAAGGCGTCCAGAAATGATAGTA
Source organism: Tetrastigma voinierianum (assembly GCA_016808115.1). Lineage (NCBI taxonomy): Eukaryota > Viridiplantae > Streptophyta > Magnoliopsida > Vitales > Vitaceae > Tetrastigma > Tetrastigma voinierianum. The sequence goes on from JAEQBH010000594.1 coordinate 172,346, forward strand.
TACCATGCTCAGCTATTGCATCCACAATTTGATCTATACACGGCAAGGTGAAGCTATCCTTGGGACATGCTTCATTAAGGTCTATGTAGTCTACACATATGCACCACTTACCACCCTTTTTCGGTACCACCACCACATTGGCCAGCCACTCGGGATACTTTACTTCCCTTATAAAACCTGCTGCTAGAAGATTGTCCACTTCCATCTGAATGATCTGATGTTGATCCGGATGGAATCGCCTCACCTCGCCTTATCACTGGCAGTTGGGAGGACGCCTAGCCAGGAGAACTCCACCATCGGATTTATCCAAGCCATATTAGAGTGTCTCCAGGCGAATACATCTATGTTGCATAGTAGCGTGAGTCATAGTTGTTCCCTTTCTTCATTGGATAGAAGGGAACTAATGTAGGTGAACTTCTCTAGTCCGCCCAACTCTACTTCTCTTCTTCTAAGGATCCACAAATGGCTGGGTCCTTCTTTGCCCTGATTCGGGGCGCATACCGTGGATTGCTATGCGGGGTTTGATCGCCCGCAGGAAGCCGCTCGAATCGACTTTCTACTGCATGGACATTGATAGCATATCTGGCGCCAGCTGGTTGCTTAAAAGGTCCACCTGCCCAGCGCTTATCAGATAGCTTACCATTTAAAAGGTAGCATAGAATGAAGAGGTAAGGTGCGTTTCACTCAGCATCCCTTCTACTTGGCCTTCATTGTGAGGTGTGAACACACTTTTGTGATTTTTTGGAGAAGTTGTTCTCTTGGCCCCTCCTCTTCTCTCCTCTCCTCTCTGTTATAGATAATTGGTTTATTAAAACTGCATGTGAAGCGACCGTTGTTTAAGTAGGTAAGGGGGTAATTAAATGAAAAGATATGAAGCTAGGAGGAATAGAACGGAACCTGTCGATGCCCATATCTCCTACTTTAAAAGAAATGCAGCAAACCCAGAAAGCCCATCTTGTTTTTTTCAATCCACCATGTGCTCTCCAACACCCCATTCAGCCGGTTTCATATCGGTCTATAACATAACCCCCTTAAATATGCCTTTTCCCCCCTCTTAAATCAATGCCATTATAAAGCCAAACCCACTTTTCCCCAACCCCCATAATCCCCCATTGGTTTGAGGGCTCAAAGGCAATTTCTCATTGCCTTCCTGTAGTTGCATTTTTTTTTTAAAAAAAGAAAGAGTTCATTTAGTTTTATTTTTCTAAAAGCTAAAAAAAGCACCCATGTGAAGAATACTTCAGCCCAATTAGTAACCTTCATCTCTGTACAAGATGAAGTCATCTAAAAGGATTTGAGCTCAAGTAACAAAGAGCTCAGCAACCTGTAAAGTTCATTATGGTGAAATGGGTCTAATCAGTCCTCTGAGTCTCTGACTGATGCTTCTCTCCCTCCCACTCTTTGAATATGTTCAATGGAAAGTGGAAAGAAGCTGAGGGATTAGTGGAAAAATTAGCAGAGATCTATACTTTGAATATGTTCAATGGAAAGTGGAAAGAAGCTAAGGGATTAGTAGAAAAATTAGCGGAGATCTATAAAGACTTATTAAGGAAGATGAATGGTAGGTAGAAAAAAAAATGTGGTTGGACTTTTTCAAGAGGGAGTATTTAAATATTTAATTAAAACTCCATGTAACTTAATTCAAATTAGAGGTGGGATAATGATTTTGGCCGGATGGGCTGGCCCACTTTGACCCATATAGTTGGGGGCGGGTTCGAATCTTAGTGCTTGCAATTGTGATTTTTTTTCCCCAAAAAATTTCCGCGGCATGCCTCCTCGCACTAGTCGCTTTGCTAGTGCTCATACACTTAATAGATAAGAAGGGTTGTGGTTTTGAAGCAACACTATCTTGAACACCTACAACATAAAATTAAAATTTTTTAGTTAAATAACCTAGTGAGAAATTCATATGCTAGCCTAGAAGCTAATAATGACAATTACCGTTATCATGATGAGAAGTTTGGGGACGTGTTTGGTGCGAGGAATGTAGTTTCTCGACCTGGAAAGTGGACATATATAGAGCGGAGCAGCAAGGAGTAGCGCTTAAGACGCTGACCCATAGTTGTCGTAATGGTATATTTGGTGATATTAAGCTAGGTTTTAATTTTTTAATGATTGAAACCATAGTCACCACTGTTTTTAGTGTGTGTGTGTGTTTTTTTTTTTTAATGTTTTTTAGAAAAAAAAAATTGAAAACCAAACAAGTATTTTTTGTTTTTCTTGTTCTCATTGTTTTTGAGAATAAAAAACAGTTTCCAAAAACGGTAAACAAACAAGTCCTAAGGATCTAGATGAATGTTTTTGGTTTTTTTTTTTTACAACAACAACACATCTAGAGGCTTAACAGTAAAACCAAATCATCAAAATCATGAAAACTCAATAGCTAATGAGTTAGTTGTCCTCAAGGATTATTTGATACCAAGAATTGCAACAGTAGCATTCTAATTGATACTCCTTAACATGCATAATGTGGTGTCCCACACTACTCGAAGAAATAAAGTTGAAGGTCCATATGGTGGATCAATTCAATATCACAAGACATTTTCGCTGAGCATAGCCTAACAAATAAGCAAACCTAGGCAGAGGTTAGTGAGAAGTCATGTGCACCACTAAAGCTCTGGTCTCAAATAATATCGAATGAAGAGTTGGGTCGTTATAAATCAGATATGAGCCTAATTTACTCCGAATGTGCAACGAGGATTTTGGGCCCTAAGTGGGGTGGATTGTGGTGCCCCACACGTCTCAAAGAGCGAAAAGATCCATATATGTGGTTTAAACTTAACACTATTGAGGCCTTTTTTTGAGAGTGTAAGCCTAATAGAGAAGCAAAACCCAGGTAGATTGGTGGGAAACTGTGTATGCACCACTACAGCCTTGAATCGGATAATATCGAGTGAAGAGTTGGGTCGTTACATATAAAGTGAAAATCATAACGGTCCACTTCTAATGGGGAATTTTTGATTTCCTCGAGCATATAATTTTCCAGCTTTTCTTTGACAAATCAAGCTATAATTTGATTTTATGAATCCCTAATCACTTTCATGTATCTTTTGGAGTGATTGCTCATAAAAGCACTTATATTAATATAAATACATTTTTTTAAAATTGCTAAAATACGAGGCTATATAGATTATCAATACTATGATTATCATAATATTTTTTCTTTGTTAATATGGCCAAAATGCCCCATATTGAAAAATACTTAACCCTAAGTTCTCGAATATGGAAGGATAATGATGACCACCTTGTACACTTGCGTACTTGGATAGTTGATGAAACCATCCAACCTTTTTATTTTAAGCAACAAGAATTATATTTAGTATTTATCCTTCCATTAATAGCATAAACATGCAATAGTTCAACTATTCCAGCTATTCAAGTCAAAGTCATCTAAAAACGACAGTGATATTGATTGGACATATACACATGGATGTGTGAATAATTTTATGAACTTTGGAAGTTGAAAGGTTGGTAAAATGAGTCTCTTCAAATAGTAAGATGCTATTAAACCGATGCCTCCCCACCATCTTATATATCTCCAATTCTTCACAAAAACTTTAGGTAAATCTCATGACCTGGGCACGAGTTTGATACTAGTAAGCTTCATGCATATGGTTTGAACTTGTACAGTAAATCTTCAAACATTCTTTTCTTTCATTTTCTCATATGGAAGGGGGAAAATGGGAAGATCTAAGCAATGCACTGTGATATCTCTAAAAAGAGTCGGGATGGAGTCACAGGTCGATGTCCCTGGTATGCGTGGCAAGTCTAGCATAAAGCTACCCTGTAAAACATATACATCATCTTAAACATGTTTCTAATATGGAAAGATGAAACGAAATAGGATTTTACATACCTCCAGCAATTGAATTCATGAAACTCTGAAATTCTGAACCTCTAAATAACTTTTTGACTTTTCCCTTGCTTTGCTCTCACTATACGATGGTATTCTTAAAAATGAATTATTTCTGGGCGGCAATAAGAGAGCACACTAGCTGTATTTATAGATTCTCCCATCAAGAATCCTGTCGATTATGAATCATCACCACTTTGAAATTCAAGTTTTAGAATTTCAAAAGTTTAAACTTAGTGATCAAACATTGCACCACTTCAAAATCTTACATTCTCCCACTTGGTGCAAAAGTTAATCAAAATCTTTGAGTAACAAAAATACATGAACTGGTGAGATAGTCCTTCTAATAATGAGTATTATCAACTATGTATCACAATCCATTTCGCTTCTCAAGTACTTAATGTGGTAACAAAAACTTAATGAATAAACCCTATGTTTATTTTAGGTCCAAACGAAATATATTTTCTCAAATGAATTAAAGTGCACATGAAAATGAGAAAATAATTGAATGCTTAAGAATTTCAAAAAGTGAATGTATATACACAATTACAAAGAGGAAACAATCCCCATTCTGTCTACATGATCCTTAAATTTCCTTGGTGGCATGCCTTTAGTCAAAAGATCATCAATTATCAACTCAGTACTAATATGTTCAGTGACCACTTTCTTTTTCTTAACATGTTCTCTAATGGCTAAGTATTTGATGTCGATGTGCTTGCTTCGACTCCCACTTTTGTTATTCTTAGCTAAGAACACACCTGAGTTGTCACATAAAATCCGCAATGCCCTAGAAATAGAATCCATAACTCTAAGCCCAGAAATGAAACTCTTAGGCCATACACCTTGTGAGGTAGCCTCAAAATAAGAGACGAAGTCGGATTCCATGGTAGAAGTGGCAATCAAAGTCTGTTTGACACTTTTCCAAGAAACAGCTCCACCGGCCATAATGAAAATGTACTGATTAGTGCTCAAAAAGTGCTATTTTGAACCCTATTTATTACATGTTTTGAGCAATTTTTGTGTAGTAATTAGTGTAATTAACCCGATTTGCACATTAAGGTCCCTACTATTCTACTGATTTATTGTGGGCTAATTTAGTTTTTGGTAAGCTATTTATGCCAAAATCATGAGTCGGTCCAAGCACGAAGAATTCGAGCCGAACTCACTCACGTAAAACCATAAGGAAAGAAGAGCAGAAAATGCAAGGAAATTGGGTCTAGGAATTTCGCAGGATTGCGAATTGACAACCTGCGATTCGCAGTCATAAAATTGCAAATCCCACGTAAAATTGTGTTGCAAAATTACCTGCGAAATTGCCTCAACTGCCACTGTTCATCTCATGCACTATTCACCCTTCCTGCTTTTTGATGTTTTGACTTCTTTTGTTACATTTTTTGTTTCTTCCCATTTTATCCCTTGTAATAGCTTTTGATTTTGTTTTTTTTTTTTGTAATTTTGATTGGCTAGAGCAGTATATAAGCCCCGGATAAGCACTGTTAAAGGATCTTCTTCATTAATAAAATTTCTTTTTGGCGGGAAGCTTTCAGCTCTCCCGCTATTTCCATTTTCTCTCAATTTCTCCCATTTTCTCTCATTTTCTGGGCAGCCAAACACCCTCTGAGGATGACAACTCGGAGGATGAGCGACTAAAACCCTTTCCTCCTCAGCCTAAGCGTCATAGATGTGATCTTAAGGCTACTCGAGGGTTTCATGTCTACATGCAAGTACTCACTCGGCGCTTTGTGTTTCCTTTGAAATTTAGGTTTAGATCCCTTAGATTCACCTTGAATGACCTGTATTTGGTAATCTTTAGGTCTGAAGTGATCCTTATTGCTAGATCCACCGAGATTCATAGCTTACCCTTTATTAATCATTGTAAGTGCGAGTCAGTAGAGAGTTGTTTTCATCGTTTGAGACCATCGATGCTCAGTGGAGTTCATTTTTCAAAGGATAATTATTAAGGGTTAGGTTTAATAGCTAAATGAAGATCCGGTTCGGGAGATGACTATAGGTCATCCTCCCCAACGCGAGGAAAGGACCCTGGAAACCCTCAGTTGCTTTAGGAATCCAACCCTAGTGACCTAACACTTCAAGGGGTTATATTTTACATTTTTATTTTTTTTATTTTATGTTTGCAACCATTAAAATCCCCCTGTTTTTATCAAACCCTGAAATCCAAAACAAATTCACCTTTTTGAGTTCACTATAAATCATTTGTGCGAAGAAAACCCATCCTCGTAGTTCTAATCTCTGGGAAATAATTATACCAGCAGCTAGCTACAACAAGTAGGCTGCATAGGGCTTACAAATTGTGTTGGTTCGGAGTTGCCTAGCTACACTATGTGCGAATCAGATAGCGCTGTTGCCGGGGATGGTGTCTTAGTGCATTTGACGAGCTGAGGAACACTTGTGATCCTCATCACAAGTTCTGGTGAATTTTGCTTTATCACCCTTTTTGGTATTTTTACAGTCAGTTTTTTTTTAGTTTCACTTCACTAAAAAGAAAAAAAAGAAAAAAAAAAGAAGCAGGATTGTTTCTCTGTTGTCTTGGTGTTGCCCTGTTTTCTAGCAGGAGTGCATGTTCCAGTGGGTAAGCCAGAAGCTGCAGTGATCTCAAACATAGACCAAATGGAACACCTAGAGGGAGAGCAACATAGTCAGTACGAGGGAAACCCTAGTGCACATAGGTCCATGAGGGACTATAGAAACTCTTCATGGGTGAGTGTGCCTTCATGCATGGTGCCTCCAACAAATGCACCATATGGAAATACTTACAACCCTAGTTGGAGGAAGCACCTAAACCTCTCATGGGGACCAGAACCTATACAATATGCACCTCCTCCACATCCACAGTATGCCTCTTCATCTTAGCCTCAACCACCACAGTCAACCTCTCCAGTGGATCAAGCCATCCTGAACCTCACCAAGCTCGTGGGTGACTTTGTGGAAGAGCAGAAGACATTCAATGCCCAATTAAATCAAAGAATTCATATTGTGGAGAACTCCTTGAACCAAAAATTAGATGGGCTTCAAAATGAAATGGATAAGAAATTTGACAACCTGCAAAGTGAAATTGATCGGAAATTTTACAACCAGCGGTACTCCATTTCAAGGCTCATCAATCAGCATCATGTTCACCAAAAGGAAGAAAATCCAGAAGAATGCCTGATTGACACCACAGTGGAGGAGCAATGTAAATGAACAAATGAAAGCAATCTCCTATCACGATCGAGGAGGGCAGTGGAAGGGAAGCAGGGGAAGAGCCTTAAAAGCTTATCCTTCAACCAATCCCCATAAATTTGGATCCAAGTGCCACTGCCCAACCCAAAAACAGGCCACTACCAGTGCACGTCCTGCCTACACCTGCAGCACATGAAACACCTGAAACACCTACTAGTAAGGCCACCCTAGCTGCATTGCCTGTGCAAAACTTTAGAAAGTTAGTGGCCTTTGTCCAAACCTTCGTCACTACATCAAAGAAGATGGCAGCTGCTCATACTGCATGGCATAGGTGGATGGTTTTGGTGTCATCCCATGGCTGCACTGACCTCAAAGATTTCTATTAAAGTTCCACTAGCTTTCAACAGCCTCCAAAGGCTCGAGAGTCCTGGTTTCGGGTCCCAGCCTATTCTCGTTCATTTTTCTTATTTATTTTATTTATTTTGATTTCTTTAATTTTTCTTTAGATTTGGAGCAATACTTTAAGTTAATCTTTGTTTTTAGATTATTTTTCAATTTTCTGTATTTTTTTTAAAATTTTTTATGTGTTTATTTTTACAAAGTGACACCACAAGAAGGGGGAGGTCCAGAAAGAGCCCAAAATTTCTGCAGAATCACACTCGAGACGGTTATGAAATTTCGCAACCGCACCAGAGCTCCAATACTAAGCAGATCTAGACAGAGTTTTAGCATTACAGCTTTATCTTAAAAAAAAAATCTTTTATTTTATATGATATATGAGAGTATATAAGAGTAGATGATATAATATATATATATATATATATATATATTATTAATAATAATAATATATTTAAAAAAAATTTTTCTTTGAAAATAATTTGTAATTAAAAAAAAATGACAAAAAAAAAATAAAATTTCGCATTGCGAAATTTCGCAGGGTGCCAAAATCCTCTAGTTTTGTAGACCAATTTTGTTTTGACCATATCTTTTTCATCCTACAAGGCTTAGGTGCGAGATGACCTAAGGTAGTAATTCCGCAGGTTGACGGTTGGTCAACAGCACCCCCGGGTTTTGGGTTGTCACAAAATCAATGCCCGAAAAATGATTTAGAAAAGGAATCCATGAAGAATATTCCATATGCTTTAGCAGTTGGAAGCCTTATGTATGCTTAGGTTTGTACAAGACCTAATATTGCATATGCAACATGTGGTGTTGTATGAGACAAAGAATCTAGGTATGGACCACTAGAGAGCTACAAAGAAAGTCAGCGAGGTATTTGGTGGTATGAAACTAAAGATTATATGCTTATGTATAGATAGACAGATAACTCGATTCGTCATTTATTCGATGTAGACTTCAGTTATGTTGATTCTCGTGAAATGACTTTACATCTAATGATCATTTTTCAAAACAAATTTCATTTGTTTATAAACCAAAAGCTTTTTGGATGATACCCTCAATGATAATTTTATATTAAAAACCATGCGCCTTTTTGTGGGTAGCGAATTTTTGGTGTCACACCATAGGTTTCGCAAACCTAGACACTTTTATGACCTTGCACCGTTGGAGACTATGTTTAACCATAATTGACTCACCCACCCGGTGGGATTTGTTCTGCTAACACCCGAACATATTTTCTTGGTAATTAATTTTACTAACTACGCAATCCTCATTGACATTTGGTCCCATTTAACCGAGTCCACCAATCAAACACCAAACACAGTGTCAATTCATTAACCATGCACTCACACCCATTTAATGCGAAGTCCCCGTGCATATGCAATACAATATGCCATTGCATGTTATATCATGTCACATGCATAATGAATGCTACATGGACAAAAATATCCACATCACTTATCGGTTGCCATGGACAATTCCATACATCATTTCATTCATGTCTATATATCATACAAGCATATATCAACATTTACATGCAACATGTCATTCTTTGATTAAGCAATGACACAACCATAATCAAGCCAATTCATCACATGTCAATACATTGGAGTACTCATATTGACATCCAAACGGTTCACTACACTATCAAGTAGTGACATACTCACAATCAAGCCATATCATGGCCATTTGCACATATAAATTCATTACATGTTAATACATTAAAACACACATATTGAAATCCAAACATGTCCCTCTTAGTCAAGCAATGACACTCTCAATCAAGTCATACAATGGCCCTCAAAGCAAGCCACAACAATCACAAACCTAGCCTTGAAACCGACCACAAACAGGCCATAACAGGCCACAATGATAGTCCTCGGGTTCGCCTAGGTGAAGCCCTCCTTCGCCTGCTTGCCTAGGCGAACCAGAGACTCCTCAATTCATGTCCTCGAGCTTGCCTAGGTGAACACACCTTCGCCTAGGCAAACCCCCATGAGAAGATTCTTGCCTTCACATAGGAAAACCTTAGAACCCGAAGAATTCCAGTTTTTCTTCTCCAAACAGGCCCTTAACGAAAAACCCTCTTTTCTCCCGGCCCAAAGGTGGAAAGTAAGCCAAGGTAGGAAGAATCCCTTACCTCTTGGAGCATAGACACAGGGGTCGGAAGCTTCCCAAAGCCGACAACTTTGATCTCCCAAAATCTCCCTTCTTGGATCTTCGGTGAAACCCTTCTTTTAAGGTACCTACGTGTACCCTTAGATGATGCGATGAACTTTAGTTCTTGGCCCAACGGAACTCCGTAGATCTTGGAAGGAAGCTCTTAGCTCTCCTCTTTCTCTCATCTCTTCTCTCACACGCATACAAAGAGAAAAAGCCCATTTCTACCTCATCTCATTCCAACTTAGTTTGTTGATGGGCCCACGTCGTGCCATGTGCCCACCCTCGTTTGGGTTCGATTTTAACTCGGAGCTCCTCCTTCCGTCTCAGTTCAAGTTCAAATCATATCCCATGAACTTAACTTGAGTCATTTCCCAACTTACGAGATTTTCGTAAACAATCTCATCCTTGGGAGTCATTGGACATCCATCACCTCGAAAAACGTGAAAATTGGAGCATAGTCTCCTGAATTCTACAAATTCGCTTGCAACTAGACTTCTCAGAAGAACGAACTATGGGAACCTTTTCGTTATTCGCATCTAGAAAAATTTCTGTGTTTTCAACCCGTACTATCTCGACAATTTATCATGGTCATTTTTCAAAAAAATTCGATTTTTCTTGGGGTTTATAGATTTAGACTTAAGTTATCACCCTTCATAATGGGAGCAACACTTGGTGAAAAATCCTTCATCTAAAATCTCTCCAAAACTTTGTTAATATAGGTTTCCCGTGATAGACTTAAAATACTGCTAGCTCTATCTCTATGGATCTTAATGCCAATGATATAACATGCCTAACCCATATCTTTCATATCAAAATTTTTGGAGAGGAATTGTTTCACGCCATGCATCATTCCCTTATCATTGGTTGCAAGTAAAATGTCATCCATGTATAAAACAAGTAAACAAGTTTTACTCTCATTGACCTTCTGGTATATACATTGATCCATGGGGTTTTCAACAAACCCAATGAAGTAATTACTCCATGGAATTTGTAATACCATTGACGGGAGGCTTGTTTCAAACCATATATGGATTTCTTAAGCTTGAAAACCAAATGCTCACCTTCCCTAGAAGAGAAACCTTCAGGTTGTTTCATGTATACCTCATATTCTAGATCACCATTAAGAAATGCCATTTTCACATCCATTTGTTGCAACTCAAGATCTAAATGTGCAACTAATGCTAAAATAATACGAAGAGAATTTCGACAGGTGAGAAAAGGTCTCGTGTAATCGATTCCTTCTTTTGAGTACTCTTAGTAAAGTCTCCTACATTCTCTAATGTTGCCTAAGAGTCCCTTTAATCTTATAGAATCTATTTACGCTCAATGGCCTTCGCCCCTTTAGGCAAATCTACAAGGTCCCAGACTTCGTTGCTCTTCATGGAATCTAACTCATCCTTCCTAGCTTGATACCACTCTTTACAATTTATGGCTTATGAAAAGGTTTCAAGATCATTTTTGACTCCAATATCAGTTTCTTGTAAATACACTATGTAATCACTAGGAATTGCTAACTTCCTTTCACGAGTATATCGTCTTGATGTTGGACCATTAGCTCCTTAAGGAGTTTGTGGTTCAACTATTTGTTCAAGATTAGAGGTAATTCTTGAACTTGTTGATCCTCTGGAAGGTTCTCAGCTACTTGTGGAACTCTGAATGATTTATTGTTTCAACACTAATAAAACTATGAGCGTAATGAACTATAACCAATCTATCATATTGCTTCATCTATTTCGTGTGTTGAATTATTCCCAAGCGTAGGAACTAATGTCTTCAAGCACTATAATACCGTGGGAGTCCATAGGTCATTTCCTACTATGGAGGGTTTCCTAGGGTGATCCTTGTGGGATTAAGTTTCAATGAATGTGCGACAAGTAAACCCGGGGGTCATGATCAAGGATTTATTGAACCGATCGACTTAAACTATTGTAAAACTAGAAGTGGCGTAATGATAGGATCCTTAGGTTTCTACCACCACCAACAGTAACACCCAATTCTCACTTACAATCTCTTACTCCAGGAGCCATTGATGAATGGTCTTCGATGGGGGATTTAACTTTAAAAGCTTTGTAAGACAAAGAATAATTGAACGATTTCAAACGCTTCGTGACATTTTTCGACTCTTAGTTCAGATTTCGAGATCACACAACATGTACCAAGAATCTCAACAACATCGCATAAATCCTATCACACCAAAGAGGGATCAGGCTATTACTCGCGGGGTGAGTTTCCACCGTTAGAACCCTATCATGGAGGTTTAGAACTCCATTAAGGCTGAGATTTGATTCATAATTGCTGGAACACTACTAGAAATTGAGTAATTGCTGGAACACTACTAGTAATTGAGAATTGAAAATAAATAATTTCAATGGCAAGCAATAGACATAAAAACGCAGAGTCTCTCAATAAACACCAAGTTATAAAACCAACTGAAAGATCATTAATGCTTAAAAACTCAGAATCATAAGAAAACTAAGTACTCTACTCTATATTTACCCTAGAAAAATATGAGAAAACACTCCAAAGGTTAGAGCCAAAACCTTAGAATCCAAAACTCCCCTAATTCTACCCTAAAGTGGGCTTAAATACAATCTTAATTAGTGATCTTGAAGTGGTAATCAAAAGACGAAGGCTCGTACAAAGACGGAAATTCCATCAACCTACAGATTTACGCGTACCCTGCATCGCTTAGTGGTACCGGGTACCAAAAGCACCGCAATTCAGCTCAAGGCTGGGTACCAGATTCACCATATTTGGTACCAGACATTTCTCCATCGCATGTGTGGCTACCGTACCAAGTAAGTGGTACCGATACCACGCCTCCACAAATGCTTCCTTCACTTTAGAACTACTCAAGGCCTCCCAACAGAAATGACCTGACAACAATGATCCACGCTGTTCTCTGAACCAAACCGCTTATGAAAATGTGCATGAGATCAAAAAACCCGCACGCTAAGATATAAATGGTAGAAAAGGTCAAAAGCACCTATTCTACACAAAATGAAGTGAAACATGAGTCGAGGGCCAAAACCCTATATAAACAAGTCGACTTTATGTATCCAACACACTCCCTTAACTCAATCTCATAGTCCCTAAAGAAGATTGAACTAGTAACACTTACCGACTATGAGGCTCATACAGCGCCAGAGCAAGCCAAGCATCGTAAGATTCCTAAAAGAGAAATTATGAACATGTTACAAGTTTACTACAAAGCATGCAACCACTGAACTTCATATGAGCACTAACACGCTCCCAAGTGTAATGAACAAATAGCAAACTAAGTTACAAACAAAGATTCTCATATAAGGACCACGTATATGAAATAAGGCGTAATGAATCACTAAACTGAATGAACTATTAGAACTGTAAACATTCACCATAACTGTATGTTTTTCATGCATAGAAGTCAATAAGGAACACCCTACGTAACTAAAATCAAAAAGGTCTTTTAGGCTTGTAATGACCATGGGCTACACAAATAGGGTTTACATAAAAAAAAAAAGGGTGTTGGCATGACATGGCTGAGGTCCCTACCCAATTGCCAACACCACCCTATTATAACCCAAAATACCGTTACTCATCCCTCCTCATCTCTAATGTAGGGAGAATGCATCTTCATTCCACACAGCCATCCAATTGTCGTAACTCCCCTTCCAAATCGAGGAGGGTCATCTACAACAACGGCTCTCTCGTAAGATGTGACTCTCAAGCCCGAGAGCCCGTGATCCACTACTGGCCCCCTCAGATCTACGGAACCATCCTTTGATCTACCCATCCTCTTTATGGGATGTACTACTCCACCAAGAGCCATGACGAGAAGTCTCAAAATAGCCGAGGGAGATGTGCTGATCGAGGCTCAGGAAGTGAAATTTCGCTTTTTTCTTCCGTCTTGCTCAGGATGGCCTCGATCCTGAAGAACTCTTTTTCTCTACCGTAACCCCATCCCCAGCCTTCCACCAAATTTGTAACTAGGGTTGGGAAGGGGATGTGCATGTTCTCAGTTGGGGACCTCAGAAAGTCCCTCATTATACACCATATTATCAAAGCATAGTCAATAGTTTTCCCAGTCATTACCTCCTACAAGAACTGGATTTCTTCCGTTGTAACTTCTCCTTTCCTTCTACCAATCATAATGCGGAACACCTGGTTCATCAACGCATGTCGCTTTAATTTCTCGAGATAAACTCCGCGTTAATAAAGCCCCACAGTACCGGGTCGGTGCAATACGGTGTTTGCAAACAGATTAGCATCAAACTCAGAATAGCCCCGAGTGGGTAAGGTCGCCACGCTGCGGGCGTATGAACATAATTCGATTCAATGATCGAGTCGTATAACCATTAACCGCTTCCCAAAATCAGGTAGCTCCAACAGTGGTGTCCATTCAGTTCCTCTCTCAAGTTGAAATAAAATTCGACAATGGATGGCAGATAGCCTTTACTTCCTCCCGACAAATTGCGTGACTCCGATCCCGAATAACAACACGAACGGGCGAGTAAACGTAAATGTTTCACTTTTCATTCCCGCCACGGAACCCCCGTCTTCAACTCCGACACCCACCTTCTCGCCTATTCACAAGGATTCAAAGAAATTATAGCTTCAATTTCTTCATCTTCGCTCTCACTTTCTTTCTCACTCTTTGATGAGGAACCTTTTCGCTTTCCTTTTCCCTTTTCACACTCGGCATCACTTTCTGCTTTTTGTGCAGACGCCAAATCCATGTAAGAGAGCTAGTGGCCTTCCTTTCCCAAGGTTCTTCGACCTTGCCATGTGATATGGCCAAATTAATATTGTGAGAATAGCCCATACACACAAAGCTCTCCCAACAACCCATCTCCAAGAAGATTCCGACCACTCTTCCGCATCATTCAAAACCTTCCTCCCCATACTGCTCGTAGCGGATTCTCTAACCAACCAAGAGCATAGAACTGCAACCCAAAGCCACCCAACACAATCCATACTAACACAGTAAAAATTCATTCAGATTGCTCTAAAGAAGACGAGAAGCAATTACCACCCTGGGTCTAGCACTTCCAGGCTCTGCATGCGAAGAACTGTGGATGTCCCAGGTCAGAGTGATGAAGATATTGGAGGAACCCGTTTCACTGTATTTTGTTTTCAGTGATAGGAGAAGTGAGGTTATAAACTTCTCTTATATAGAGCCGGGGGCACCAGATCAAAGAAGCTGCCGCATCTACCAGCGCATCGCCACTTTTTTCCTAGAATGCACCAGCATTTCCAAGAAGTGTGGTACCGGCATCACCATGCTACCGCCACTTTTTTTCGTTGGTACCATCGTTAGTGTATAAATTCGGCGACCACTTTGTTACCGCTCTGTTTTTCAAATTTCCTCGTACTGTTAAATTTTAGTGGTACCCTGCACCACTTTACAAAAATTTCCGCACTTCTCTACATTTTCGATTTCACCAGAGTCATTCTTCACCAAGCTATACCCTCCAAACTGAATGTTGTTTAACTGTGGTACTACACTTCACGCACCTTGAGCCATCCATACTCCATGGATCAAGAACTGGCAGTTCAGAATAGAACCGACAACTCAAGGCTCAAGAAGGGTGCAAAGGGTTGACTCGTGATGATTTGTAAGTTGAAGAGAAATGACCAAAACATCTTTCTAAACTATGTATGATGTCTTCAAAGAATAAGATGCATAGTTTACAAGAATGCTAAAACAATGATGTTAAAGCACTAGTAAGCAAAATGAGTCAGAAATCAATGACTTGTGTAGTTTATGAATGAGAGTGATGTCAAATAAGATCGACTGAGAATAGAAAAAGAATTTGGTCAATATGGTCCCAATATGAAAAATAGGCATGCCTCATATTGTGTATGTGCAAAGGAAATTATAATGGAGTACATACATAAGGTCACGTCACGTATACATCATGTGTCAAGTACCATACTCAAAAGAGCAAAATAAAAAAAAAAAAAAAAAATTGTATGCACTTTAACCTTTATAACATTGAATTAACCAAATAGCATGTGCACTTAATTACATCGCTTAAATGTGCATCGTCGTAATGCGCTAACGATGCATCCCATAGACTATAAGAGAGGGTAAAAAATACTAGGTACATCAATGACTCTTTATGAAAACAAAAATACGTACTAAACGATGAAGAGTAAAGAAATGAAGAAAAGGAAAAAAACAAACTATATACAAAAGGGTAGGATAGAGATTACTACAACCATCCCTAGAAAGGCATCTACTAGTTCCCTACTCAATATCCCGGCGGCCGAAGTTCTCAAATACTTAAGTTACCACTGACTTTAAAGATTTTCCCATTTTCCGGATGCTCAATCTCCATCTACACGAAACCTACCTGATTACAAAAACCAAATTAATTCTGTGAACGGAGTTTACCTAAACGAGCCGTACAACAAGACTCGTGAGGTTCAAAGGTCTTCCTTACAATACCATGGAATAAATTTGAGCCTCTCTCGTGAGATTTGCGAGCCTCATACGATTCACGCCCCTCAATTCATCAAGCTCGCTCATCCTGCAGTAGTCTCCGTTTCAATTTTCACTTAGCCAAATCAAAATTGAGTTTTTAATGGCCCAATATGCTCCTCAGGCTCCATTTCCACCGACAGACGACAGCTCGCGATAACCAGCCTATAGGGAGACATACCCAAGAATAGTTCGCTAAAAAGTAGTACGATAGCCCAAAGAGCGCTCTAAGTATCGCCACCAACTTCGCGACTGGGGTAACTGCTTTTTCCAAAATGTGTTCGATCTCCCTATCACTAATTCTACGACTATCGGTCTGGCTACGGCGATGAGTGCCTAAAACACTCATATTATGTTCTGGTCTTTCATTTTCACATTTATTTTATATATTTAATTTCATAGTTTTGTATCGGATAATTGGTCAGGATTGTGATGTGCATCGGAGCAAAAAGGCACCTATTGAAGCAATTGGAGCGTATGAGGCATTGCATGAAGATGTCTGAACGTCACGACATTCCCATCGCCGCGGATCGCCCAACGCCCCAACGCCGCTACGCCAGCCCAAACCACCATGCAAGTCAACAGTTTAACGCCGCTGACGCCTCAATGTTATACAGAACGCCACTTATCGCCGTGAGTGCCCTCATCACGGGGTGCAAAAGTAGTAATCTGGCGGGATCTGATCGGAACGACACACCGTAGGGCGAAATCAGAGCAGAGTGACATCGATCTGGGAGAAGAGCCCGTGGATTCGATTCTTCTTGGTTTTGATGGCTGAATCGGCGTTTTATATATCGCCTATTGATATCTTCTTATTCATTTATGTTCTGTGATCTATACCTAGGTATTACGAACCCTCACGCTTAAATGGGATTGTAAGTTTATTAATTTATATTATTCATTGATTTATGATTCATTATAATCCGCTACATCCGTGACCAATTACATGGTAAATGTTCAGCGCATTAGTGGCTAGATCATACTAAAGATACGAGATTCGAGAGATGAGGATACCTAGATATATAGAGCTGTACTTTTGGTCGATCTTGTGAAATGAGATAGCCCCGATCCCGGGCGTGGCAAATTAAGGTTAAACATTTACATTTCTAGAGTACCGAGTCAGTAGATACTCAATTTACTAGCGATGTGCGAATACACCTCGAGAGTGTATCTGTGAAGCAAGATCACCTTGCCATTAATAAATCATAAATGTGATCGAATAATATCACCTTTAAGAAATAATCCATTGAGTGGTGAGACACAACCCTAGTCTCCATTAAATAGTAATCACTTCAAATCAAGAGTTTAGCTTACATTCAGATATTAAGAGACTTTTCACATTACATAACAAATTCAGATAATATTCGAAAAGCAAATCTCAAATAACACACCTATCCTCGTGATCGACATCCGCACCATCGGGTACACCTGTATTACTGGGGGGCGACGCTGGCACTCGCACACATAGGCTTATTACTTACACACCACGCCACCGTCAAGAAGCCATGGAAACTTTCAGGTGACTCCATACTTTTTCAACAAATTTCAAAGGGTCGACACAAAATGGAGCCCACCATTACTAATGACGCACGCAGGCATTCCAAAGTGAGAGAAAAAAATATGCTCTTTCAAAATTTCAAACAACTCCATGGCTGGCTGGGCTCGGAATGGCCTCCACCCACTTAGAAACATAATCAACTACCAATAAAATGTATAGGTACCCATATGAGGGGGGAAAAGGCCCCATGAAGTCTAAACTCTAGCAATCAAAGATCTCAATAATTAAAATAGGAGTAAGAGGCATCATGTTCCTTTTTGTGACCCCTCCTAATTGCTGCACCGAGACTGTGTTTCGGCAAAATCAAAGCGCCTTTAAAAGAGTGGGCCAATAAAACCTGGCCAGGTGATTTTGTCCGCCGTTTTCTCGCTGAGAAATGCCCTCCACAAGCTTCGTGAGTGACGTAAAGTGAGCACCCCAATTTGATCGGCCATCGATACACACCTTCAAAGAATTGGTTAGACAATACTTAAACAAATACAACAAAGTAGTATTTTTTATGTCCACCAAAATTTCCTCACAGAGGTCCATTGGGATGGAATTTGTCCTATCACTAGATAGTTCACTATGTCCGCATACCATGGGCAGTGGACAAGAGCAAAAATTTGCTCATTAGGGAAAGTGTCGCCTATGGGTAGACCTTCAGAAGTTGTCTCCGAAACTAACCGAGACAGGTGGTCAGCTACCACATTCTCAACTCCCTCCTTATCCTTAATGGTCGCTACTGACAGTAGATCCACCTAGTTATCTGAGGCTTAGTATCCTACTTTAGAGAGTAAGTAATTTTTAACAATATGATCAATGAAAATGGTTACAAGAGACCCCACAATGTAAGACCTGAACTTTTCTAGGGCAAAGACCACAACCAAGAACTCTTTTTCCGTAGTTGTGTAATTGGATTGAGTGGAATCTAGAGTCTTGCTGGCATAATAGATCTTAAAAGCTTTTTAATCTTCCCTTTGCCCCAATACAGCCCCTATGGCATAATCACTAGCGTCACACATGATCTCAAAAGGGAGGTCCCAATTAGGAGATCACATGATAGGAGGTGACACTAACATAGTTTTCAGTTTATCAAAGGTCGCCTCACATGCCTGTGCCCATTCAAAGGTTACATCCTTGGAAAGAAAATTGCACAAAGGACGGGCTATGTCACTAAAATCTTTTATGAATCTCCTATAAAATCCTGCATGACCTAAGAATGACCGTATATCCTTGACACACTTAGGGGTGGGTAAGTTTGAGATCAACTCAACTTTTCCTTTATCTACCTATATTCCTTCTCTCGAGACTATGTGTCCTAACACAATCCCTTGTGTCACCATGAAGTGACACTTCTCCCACCAAAGACTAACTTTTTCTCCCCGATACCTTCCAGCACTTCCTTTAAATTCTCCAGGCATCCATCATAAGAATCTCCAAAAACAGAGAAAGCATCCATGAAAATCTCCAAAATGTGTTCTATCATATCACTAAAAATCCCCATCATGCACCGCTGGAAGGTTCCTGGTGCATTACATAATCCAAAGGGCATTTTCCTAAAGGCAAATGTGCCAAAAGGGCAGTGTGAACGTGGTTTTCGATTCTAAGGCTATCTTTAATTTGATTGTATCCCGAGTACCCATCTACAAACAATAGAATTCATGCCCGCAACTCTCCAACATTTGATCCACAAAAGGTAAGAGGGAAGTGATCTTCCTAAGCAACATCAGTTTCCTATAGTCTACGTGACACCCTCCAACTTATAAGTGATACGAGTGGAATTAGCTCATCAGGTTCATTCGCTACCTAAAGGACCCCCGCATTTCTTAGAACTACTTAGGTTGGATCGACTCCACTTTGCCATCTGCAGGATTGGGTAGATAACACCTATATCCAAAGAATTTTAAAACCTCTTTTCTTGACAACTTTTCACGATTAGGTCTACTGCTGGGTTAAGTGGTTGGGTTCGGGAGGGTTTGACATCCCTTCCAAGTGAATCCCGTGTGTGCAAATCAAGGGGATACTCCTTAATAACCGCAATTGTCCATCCTATGGCAGCTTGAGGTTCTCAATATTCCAAAGTTTATTCTCTTGACCTAACTCTAAAGAGCAAAGAGGCGATTACCGGAAAGTTTCCTTCTACCCCCTAGGAATGCATACTTCAGATGCGATGGTAGAGGTTTCAATTCAAGCTTAGGTGGTTTCCTTCCAGGCTAGTACTTTGTCCTCAATCGTGGCAATTTAAATCAAGTCTGTTCTAATTGGGCTTCCATTACTCACCTGTGCTCAATTATGTGATTGAAACTCCACTTCTGATGTGGTTAACTCTTCACCATAACTTGGGCTTACTAGACAAGACTTGAGAGGGTCATCATATGAAACATAATCTACATAGTTTTGGACAACAAATTCTATCATATTTACCTCACAGACGTCCTCATCATCCCCTATCTCCTTGATAACATTGAAGATATTCGTGACACGCCTTTGTTACCAAAAGATAACGCTATTAGTTCTCCCTTACGTTGTATGATGGCATCGGGTAGTGGCCAAGACGGCTCTTCACAAGAATCACTGGAACTGAATCCCTTGATTCACCACATGTTGAGTGTCAAGAACAACAAAGTCCACAAGAAAGTAGAACTTGCTCATTTGCACCAATACATCCTTCACTATCCTCTAGAATTTTCACACTACTGCTCAGCCTAGCCTGGAGGGTGATATTAGCCTGCTTTAACTCTCCTAACCCTAGCTTAACATATACCGAGTATGGAAACAAGTTAACACTCACCCCAAGTACATCTCAGAGCATGTCCCAATTTCGACTCCCACCACTATGGAAACAGCGGGCTTCCCGGGTCTTCAGATTAAAGTGTTGTTCCCGATCAAGGAGGTGGACTATTCGCCAGAATGCATCCCTGTTGAGACCTAATTTTCTTACAATGCACAAGTCTTTCAAAAACTCGCATAAGGACGGAATTTTCTTAGACGGCATCCAATAAGGGAATGTTCACCTTAACTGCTTGAACAACTCATAGATTTCATGAAAAGTGATTGTTCACTTTCGGGGCTCAACCTAAGGAGGGTATGGAGCAAGAGGGACATGGGAGGCTTTGTCTTTTTCCTCGGCTCAATACCAACAACATCCTACTCTAGAACATGAGGCTTGTCAAACACCTCATCATCCCTTACGTTCATTTGCATGTCTTTGTTCTCTCTTTGTATCGAATGGTTTTCATTAATTGCTTTTCCACTTCGATGAGTGGTGCAAATTGCAATATCTGGGGCAGATATCAAGCTGGAATCGAGACTCAACACTATTTTGACCCCGGGGTTTTGATGGTTCGAGAAGGAGTTTCCTTTTTCTTGTTGAAAATTTCCTTGTGAAGATGTCAATCTTCCTAGTGACTGGGATCTACATCATTCAAAGAAGTCCGAAATTCGGGGCATAGTGGATTGTTGAGTCTCGAACAACCGTGGTCACAATGTCCTCCAAACTTCTTATGTGGAGGTCAGTAAAGCTATCAATTTGGATTCCCTTGAGGAAGCAGGGTGAAAACCCGGCCAGTGTCTCGCAGGAAATCCTTGAGGACCTTGATTTTGGAACTGAGGGGCTTGATTTGAAAAACCTTGGTTTTGGAAGTTTTGGCCTTAGTTATTTAGCAAATGGTGTTGGCCTCCCTCGTTCTTCCAGCTAAAATTTGGGATCTTCCCCCACCCTGGATTATAAGTTTTTAGTACGGCTTAATCAAGGTCTTCCTTTGGTAATTATTACTGGCCGCTCTATTCGATCAGCCTCCTCGACTCACAGGAAGATTAGTGGCGCTTAATGGTTGAATGAGTGGGGTCATCACAAATGATGCATGACTCCTCTACTCCAAGTCCCATAGGCATCGAAGGTACCTAGGGTATAATAGTTACCTCATTCACCTTTTTCAATTCTATGGCCTCCAACTTCCTAGTTAAGTTGGCTATTTTCAAGCATGTGTCATCATTCTCTCTTATGATGTATTCCTCCCCGTAGGTGTACTATGCACTTTTAGCAAAGATTCCATGAGTTAGTCTCCTGCTCGAGCATTTTATGCTATTGTATCAAAATCAGACAATTCTCCCTAGCACTTTTCTCATGTGGAATTTCCGCACACATCATTCGATGTATTGTTTGTTATTCAAGGATGTAGCCCCAGAAAATATGCACAAATTTGTCCAACATCCAAAACCATGGTGAGGGAGTGTTTTTTGAGGAGGTCCCATATCTTTCCCATACAACAACAAAAGGTTCAATCTTGCCGTAAATTTTTGATTGCACTCGTGATGAGTGCATTAGTAGTTACGTGGGAGAAGAATTTATTTAGAAATTACTCCTGCTGTCTTCTAAGTAAAAATTGAATTGGGAGCAAGAAAGTGAAACCATATTTTGGCCTTTTCCTTCAGAGAGAATGGGAATAAAACCATACAAATTATATGAAGGGACGATCCTGTAGAAAGGAAAGCACTACAAACATCCTCAAAATCTCTCATGAATGAGTAGGGGTTCTCAGAATCAACCCCTTGGTACATAGGGAGAAGGCGACCATTCGACTTCATAAGGAATTATTAGCCTCTTCACAAGAAAGTAATACATGAGTTTGTTATGGTTATTTGAGGCTGCACTCTCGAAGGGTTCTTTCCAATATTAAAGATGTGGGGAGCCTGATATCGATTACAAAATTCAACATTTCCTATATCGCAGGGATTGCCGATGGTGCAACACCATCTCCTTATCGTGGAGGTTCATCGGGTCTTTATGGGTCACCAGGTAACCCTTGGGCATTTGGATTAAAGAGAGTTTGCTGATTCTCGGGATGGTCCATTTGAGGTGTAGGGTTCTCTTGAAACAAATATCTTACTATGGACTCTTTAGAATGTCTTTGAGGTCTAACTCTTACCAGTCGACGTTGCTCGTCATGAGCCTAAAACGACATGCACTAATATTATCCCAGGTAGACAGGTATCCACTTATATTATCTATAAAAAGAATTAAAAAGAAAAGGTAGAGAACGCACCGGATTTGCAATGCAATTGCAAATTACCACTAGCTCTCTCTCGATCATCTAGATTGCTCACACCCCTAATCACTGCCAAAATGCTTCATCAATTGTGAAGAAACTATTCCCAAGCCGGAGAATCAACGCTCGCCATGCATTATACTATGGGAGTCCACATGTCATTTCCACGTGAGTGGTTTCCTAGGTGATCCTTGGGACTGTTTCTCCAATGAATGCGCATTAAAGTAAACCTCAGGTCGTGGATCGGCTGGATTGATTAACCGATTGACTTAAACTATTGTAAAACTAGAAGGGCGAATGATAGGATCCTTAGGTTTTTGCTCACTACCAACTAGGTAACACCCACCTCTCACTTACAATCTCATATAGGAGCTATTGATGAATGGTCTTCGATGGGGGATTTAACTTTAAAAGATTTTGTAAGACAAAGAATAATTGAACGATTTCAAACGCTTGCTCAGACGATTTGTTTGGACTCTTAGTTTGCATTTGAGATCAAGCACAACATGTACCAAGAATCTCTCATCCACACGTTGTCAAGAAGATGCCAAACTAAAGTTTTAGAAGAATTTTCACAAGTGTTCAATATCATACAAATCCCATTGAAGCATGAAAGAGGGATTGAGGGTTTGCACTCTCAAGGGGGTGAGTTTCACCGTTAGGAACCCTATCACAGGCTTTAACCCATTGCCGAGAATTGATTCATAATTGTTGGAACACTACTAGTAATTGAGAATTGAAAAATAACACTTCAATGGCAAGGTTGAGATATAAAAAACGCAGAGTCTCTCAATAAACACCAAGTTATAAAACCAACTGAAAGATTACAAATGCTTAAAAACTCCGAATCAGAAGAAAACTAAGTACTCTACTCTCTGAAAACCCTAGAAAAATATGAGAAAACACTCCAAAGGTTAGAGCTAAAACCTTAGAATCCAAAACCCCCACTTACCCCTAAAGTGCTTAAACAAGAACCCCGGCCAAGGGATCTCAAGTGGTGATCGAAAAGACGAGCGCGTCTTTGCACCAAGATTGAAATTCGCTCAAATCCCGCAGTAGATCGCATGCCGGTACCCCAGATCGCCAGGTGGTACCTACTCAAAAGTGCATTGATAATTCAACAACTGGGGCACGGCATCACCTATATTTGGTACCTATTCATTTGCTCATCGCATGTGGCTAATCGGGTACCAAAGAAGGGTAAGACCGGCACCACTACCTCCACAGTTGCTCCTCTTAACTTTAGAACTACCCGGCTCCTCCCGATGCTGGTCAGAATCGACAACGATGATCTACGCTTGGATCTCTGAACCAAAACCGCTATGAAAATGTGCATCGACATCAAAACCCGCACACGCATATAAACGGCAGTAGGTGCGCCGTGCCATATCTCTACACAAAATGAAAGCAAAACATGAGCTGAGGGGCTTAAAACCCTATATAAATGTCGCACTTTTATGTATCCAACACATATGACATAGAAGGTTGAGTTTCTATATGATTGTGAACATGAATTAAATCCCTGAATTGACCCCTCCCACTGATCATGTCATTTTCAAGAAACTTGGCATTCCTTGATTCCATAATCCTAGTCGAATGAGATGGATAGTAAAATCTATAACCCTTGGGACGCTTGAAGATACCTAATAAAGAAACACTATGTCCTTTGGGTCCAATTTCTTCTCATGTGGTTTATACATTCTCACCTCAAACAGACAACCCTAAATGCGCATATGTCGAAAAGTCGGTTTCCAACATTTCCATAGTTCAAAAGGTGTCTTTAGGACAACCTTAGTTGGAACACTGTTTAATATATACATTGCCGTCTTAAGTGTGTCAATCCACAAAAATTTAGGAAGATCAGAGTTGCTAAGCATACTTCACACCATGTCCACTAAAGTTTGATTTCTTTTTCTACATACTATTTTCGTCCTGAGAACCGTGCATAGTGTGTCAGGGCAACCATCCCATGCTCTCAAGAAAACATCAGAAAAGTGACCGTGTGCTTGTCCATTCTTCAGGTGTTCACCATAGTATTCACCACCCCATTGGGACCACTATTCGTATTTGCTTCCCGCATTGGCTAACTTAAAGACTTTTTGGCAACCACTGTCATATTCGTTATGAAGCAAGTACACATACATGTATCGTGAGTAATTATCAATGAAAGTGATAAACATTTGACCAGGCATAACGCATATCCGACAACATATGTCGAGATGTATGATTTAAAATGTTCAACTCCTATCGCATTCTTTTAGACTCGCTTTGTCTCGCTTTCCCTTAATGCAAGCCTCCATTAAATAAGTCTCAAGATTAGTATAATCTAGTACTAAGTACTCCATCTTTACTAATCTCTTAATTCTATTTACGGAGATGTGACTCAATCTCTCCGATGCCATAACATAGAATAAATCTCACACATACACCTCTAAGCACCAATACCGAACATGCAAAATTATTAGTGGCTTCATTCTCAGAAGAAATTTATATAGGCCATCCAAGCAAATACTTCGTCTCCTCGCTTAAAATACCTCTTCTTTCTTCATGTGTCCCTTTCTTTTACAGAAGAAACACTTATTTTCCTTCTTGATATAAGCTTGAGGTGGTATTCTACCTTTTCCCTTCTAATCTGATTTAGAAATAGAAGTCTGAGATGTGTCATTCCTTTTGTTCTTCCCTTGAGTTGTAGCCAAATCGCACTTTCACCCAATTCCATCTCGAGCCTCTCTTCTTCTTGAACACATATGGTCATTAATTCATTAATTGACCATTTGTCCTTATGTGTGTTATAAGAGATCTTAAAAGGCCCGTATTGATGAGGAAGAGTGTTTAGAATAAAGTGCACTAGGAAGGACTTTGACATATCTATCTCGAGTTTATTAAGTTGAGCCTCGATGTCCCTCATCTACATGATGTGCTCACGCACACCCCTAACGCTTATGATGAGAATGGAAGAGAACTTCATTATAAGAGTACTTGCCAAAGCTTTGTCTAAAGTGACGAATTGTTCACCAATGGCTTTTAGCAATCTTCGACCTTATCCCACGCTTCAACAAACCCCTAATACCAACAATGATTTTGTCTTAATAACATTACTATCGACTGATCTCTCCCATCGCTCATATACAGAACTCAGCAGTGTGTGTTTTCTTCTATCACTTCTTATGGTTCTGATTTCCTTATGGCACAATCGATGTCCATATACCCTAAATGAAGGAGAATCCTTTCTTTCCATATTTTGTAATTGTCACCCCTAAGTTCTGGAATGTCTAGGTGCATATCAGTGTAACTAGCAGATTGAGATACTATAACAAGTCTAAAAGCTTATGTTAGATGTGAGGCTTATATCACTAATTGCATGTGTTACCAATGTAAAACACACACTAAACTATATCTAATTTAATAAAGATTACATGTGGGCTAAATCGTTATTTAATTAATACACTTTAACTTTATGATAGAAATTCCAAATTATTTAACCTTGATGGGAGAACAATAACCTGTGAAACAGACAGCACATGCATTTATATGTCAACTTAAAGTCCCCAAGTACGAGGGGTCACAATCTGGCCCTCTTAATAAACCACTAGCCTCGGGAGGTCAAGTATCGTCCTTTTGTTAAGACTTTCCTCGACATGTATAGTTCACACAAGTACCACTTAATGGTCCATGGTTTCAAGACCACTTTATATAATTTTCATTTCTATCATTAAAGAATAAACTGTCACATTATGTACCCACCATAAATTCATGTAGATTATGAAAATAATATGGCATTTCATCCTAATTAATTATATAACATAACAAATTTCCCGTGGATAAATTTTTATTATATTAAGTACAATTAATTACAAGTTTATGTAGCATTCTTTATGTGATTTTAACTTAATATATAATCTTAATCATTTAAAGATGTTGTGGCTATGCTTTAATTAATCAAAATTGTATTGATCACTTGGACATTTTTATAAGTTTTTTGTTGTGCTTTCTAACTTAGACACCAAACTTAAGTTTTATGTATAAAATTAAATTTTATGAGTAGGAATCTAAGCCACAAATTTTAAATATCTAAACTGAAGGATATAATATACTCTAGAAAATAAAATTCCCTAAATATAAACCTAATAAATAGTACTAATGAGAAAGCATAATTGGATCATTATATTATGCTCCAAAATGAAATTTGCATAATCAATTACAATTATTATGCACAAAATGATTTTATACATATAATAGTCAAGCATAAATAAACAATATTCGAGCAATACAATAAATAATGCTCAAATACTTAATTAATACGGAAGCGTATAAGGATCAAATATACAAGCATGTTAATGCACTAGTCAAGTTGGTGTGGTGGTAGAGTCTATAACCATTGAATCCTCGGTCATAGGCTTGAATCCTAGAAGTGTTATATTTTAAAATTTTTGGTTTGCCCATAACTTAAGAAGCCTATAGGGCTTTGTCCAAATAAGCCCAGCTTCTTAAAGTGACCTAGTCCAAAACTAGGCCCAAGGCTTCAAATCCAAAGTCTTAAAGAATAAGTCCAGGCTTCAAAACTTAAAAAGCCTTAAAGAAAAAGCCCAAGGCTTTAAATGATAATAAATATAACTTAAAGTTTTCTTTATTTTTCCTTTTCAAGTCGTCTTCTTAATACCGCTACCCTCCATTGGAGGACTTCCATCCAAAACAGAAGCATGAATATTTTCATGCAGTTTGTTGTTATAAAATCATAAAAACACATGAAATCAAATATAAATTTGATTTATTGCTTCTAAAACAATGAAAAGGCCAAAACCAAGAGATTCAAAATTCTGGAAAAATGAGATCATGTTTTGTAAATTTTTATGAACATAAAAACTTGTAGAAAATAGAGGCAGAGGTGCAACCCACGCTTTAATACCAAATGTAAAACATATACATCATCCTAAACATGTTTCTAATATGGAAACATGAAACAAAATAGGATTTTACATACCTTCAGCCATTAAATTCCTGAAACTCTGAAATTTTGAACCTCTAAATAACTTTATGACTTTTCCCTTGCTTTTTCTCATTATACGATGATATTCTTAAAAATGAATTATTTCATGTATAGTAGCGAGAGACCCAGATGATGATAGATTCTCCCATCGCTAATTAAGGCCGATAATTAACATCACCACTTTGAAATTCAAGTTTTAGAATTTCAAAAGTTTAAACTTAGTGATCAAACGTTGCACTACTTCAGAATCTTACATACCCTTGATCCTATCTGTCGGGAACATCTCAATTTTCCAAAATACATAAGACCTTGTTGTGCTTGGGATTATATCATAACTCCATATTCGGGAAGGATAATAAGTGAATATGGTCACCGTCACTACATCTATGGCTTGACGGAAGTTGGATGTCCTTTCCCTATCCTTGCATTCATAAAATATGTGGTTAACTGTAGTCATCGATGTTCTACTGAGCTTAGCCTCTCAATCCGCTGTCATGAAAGAGGCCCTAATTTTCCGTCCTTGAGGTAGCTTAATTAGATTAATACTATAGATGGCTTCATATAATACCGGTAGTTCTTATTTTTAGGTGCCCTGGATTGAAGGCTTTGCATATCTATATCACTGAACCTTGCAGTAGATTTGCTCTTCAACCTTATGAAAAAATATTTTTTGTACCAAAACTACTGAGCAAGTGTAAGAATCTCGAGACATTGGATTTTGGTTGAGGGATGCATGTTGACAAGACACTTGCTTCAGCCATTGCCACTTCACTACCGAACCTGAAGTATTTGGTTATAAAAGAAGCTAAATCCTATAAGATGGAATATCTAGTGATGATACTACAAGGCTGCAAAGAGATTGTTCATGTGGACATCAAGAATTACATTGGCTTTTATTATTTTGATACTAAAATATTGAAGCTTGCTTCCCATATTCCTATCTTCATGTGTGAAGGTTGTTCCATTCAAGGCTAATGATGGAATCTGATGGGATATAATATCATAGATTTGTTGTTGTTGCTCCACCAGATTTTGCAAATATTCCATCTTCATATCCTGTAAAGGTACAAAAGTGACTGTTTCAAATTTGAAGAACTATAAATTCTAAAAATCACATAACTAAAAGTTATAAACCTAGAGATGCACCACCTTGAAAAGTAAAAATTAAATTATAATTTGATTTACTGAATTACTTCGATGTGGCTTGTGGAGTGATCGGTTTAATAATAACCTACTCATAAAAGCACTTATTCTTTTTTTTTTTTTTTTTGACAATTAACACTTAAATTACAATGTAATAAACTGTATCTACTAGGACTCGACCCAGGACCTGACCCCTCCCTTCCCTATGCCCTAGCCTTTTTTTAAAGATTGAACACTCTACCACTTGAGTTAGGTATGATGGGCTAAAAGCAGTTATTCATTTTTCATATAATCGAACATAATGCTCCCCATATCATGGAAATACTTAACCTTGAGTTCTCGAGAGTTGGAAGTATATTCACTTGTACGCTTGCATACTTGGATAGTAGGTGAAACCATCGAACTTTTTTGTTTAGATAAACAAGAATTATATTTAATATTTATCCTTCCATTCAAGTAATTTTAATTCAAATGTTTAAAAGATATTTTATTAGATCGACGGGAGAACATACTAGAACTTTCAAAACTAGACTCAATGCAAACTTGGATACATATGGATGAGTACAATCTAAGCCCTTGTCCCCATCCTCAAAATATGATATACACAGATGATATATTGATTAAGGCCATGTAAAATTTGAAGAATTATGCTTACCTATCAAAAAAAGAAAAAGAAAAATAGAGGTCATAAAAGGACTTGCATTAGAAACGCTTGAAACCAATGAAAAGCACTTAGAGAGAAAGAGAGAAGACATACAATTGATGGAAGAAGGCACTGCAAATGTAACATGCCTCATGGCCCCATTCATCAAGGTAATAGAAACCTTGCTCAGACAAGTAATAGACAAGAAGGGAGCTCGGATGTCTTCAACATCTTGAACATCTACAACATAAAATCAAAATTCTTTGGTTACAATTCATATGATAGCTGTCTATAATGACATGCAATTACCAATTTACCATTATCAAGATGAGAAGAAGCTTGGGAATATTGTAGTTTCTCGACCCTGAAAGTGGCAATATATAGAATGAAGCGGTGA
The DNA here is from genome assembly GCA_016808115.1 of Tetrastigma voinierianum. Lineage (NCBI taxonomy): Eukaryota > Viridiplantae > Streptophyta > Magnoliopsida > Vitales > Vitaceae > Tetrastigma > Tetrastigma voinierianum. The sequence goes on from JAEQBH010000594.1 coordinate 202,165, forward strand.
TGAGTCCTAAACTCATCTATTTTTAGTCCATTTTTCTGGTATATTTTTGGAAGTTTATGACTCATTTTAAGACTGAATTATGAAATATTCACCAACTTTGTGTTTTGAAGGTTTTGAATAAAAAAAAATAAGCAATTTCAGTAAGAAAAACAGAAAATTGGCTAAGGCAGAAATGTCGCGACATAATTTCAAGGTAACTAGCGGAGCTATGTCGCAACAAGAAATGATGTGTCGCAACAAAGAAGAAGCTGGACTTAAGATTAGCAATGAAGATTTTTGTGACATTTCAAAACTTTATCGTGACATAATATGAGAAGAATTGAATGATAAATGTTGCAACAAAGAAAGTGAATGTTGTGACATAGTGGAAATAAGAAGACAGAACTTTGTTGTGACATTTTACAACTATGTCGCGACATTTTACAACTATGTCGCGACATCGAGAGCTGAAGAAGGAAGAAAGAATGTTGTGACAAAACAAAACTATGTCACAATAGAGAATGGCAGAGTAATGGGATAAGTCAAGACAAGTTGGTTGCAACAAAGGTTTTTTATGTTGTGACAAACACTTTAGCAAATGACAAGATCAAGACAAGAAATATGTCGCGACATTTTCAAAGTATGTCACGACATAAAGTTTAGAAGGGAGCATAGCAAGGAAAGAAGGCTATGTCGAGACAAATAAATTTATTATCGCGACAACCACAACAAAATGCTGAGGGAACAATGTCGCGAAGTAGAATTTTATTGTTACAACAAAGGTTGATTAAAACTATAGAAATAATGTCACAACAAAGAAGAATTATGTCGCGACATAAATTGAAGAGAAGCTCCCAGAAGAGGCAGAAGATTGTCGCGACACAGTTTGAGCAAAAGAGTTAATTTATGTCGCGACATTACAAAATTATGTCGCGACATAAAACAAGCTGAAAGGGGAAAAACTCTATCGCGGCACATAAATTTTATGTCGCGACACAATCAAGAGTAGCAAGAAGGAAACTTTGTTGAAACAAAGCTTTTATGTCGCGACATACCATTCGAGTTAAAGCTGCAAGGCACTAAAGATATGTTGCAACATTTTCAAACTATGTCGCGACATAATTCCAGAAAAAGGTACAGAAGAATGTCGCTACATAACACTACAAGCTACGAAAAAAAGCTAGAGGACAAACAAAAAAATGTTGTGACATAATTTTCTATGTCGCGACAAAAATGCCATTTGGGCCAGATTTTTTGAGATCCACAATTTTAGCCTTAAAATGCGGCACATCATTTGAAAGTCTATAAATAGAAGCACCTAGAGCACTGTGCGTATCTTCTGTCAAACTTGGAACTTCTGGGTAGCTGAAGACTCCTTTGTATATAATTATTATTATTTTATTTTTTCTTTTATTTATTTTTTCTCTCACACTTAGTTTTAGTTTAGCTTTAGAAGTTGGGTTTTTTTTTGGAATTGAGCGTTGATCCGTGCAAAGTTTCGAAATGGGTTTATCACAAATTTTACTTTTTAATATCGTCTGATGGAATGGAATTTGGAAATTTTCTCTCGACTTCATTTATTTCGCTAGCTTGCAATCTCAATGAATTTATTCATCAAGTATTAACAAGTATTTAATCCGCTTAGAAGACTAAGCTCCCTTTGGGAATGGATAGATGTTAATTATTGTTTTCTCACAAGAACTCAAAGAACTTCATAGTTCGAAATCTTGCATTTATTTAATTGGTGTTGTTCTTGAAATTAATTGTTCCGAATATTAGTAGCGTGTACCTAAAAAAAGGATTGTATCTTACTATAATTTCTAGGAGGCCCTCTAAGTGACATAAAGATGGATATTCTTTGGAGTAGGGAGAAGTGACTTAGGGGTATGTTAGACTAATATTATAGAATTAATGAACTCTGAAAGATTACTTCGATAGATCACTAATTTACTCACGGTGTGAGAATAGTTGGATGATGTATCAATTTAATTGATCAGAGGTTTTGTGACACCCCAAAACCCGGGGGTCCCATTGACTACCGTTAACCTGCGGAAACCTGTGTGTCTCATATCATGAGACCCATACATGAATAAAATGGCCCAATATGGCCCATCATCATACTCGTCCATACTCTACAAGACCATACATTTCTATAGAACTAAGAGTTATTACACATTCTCTAATACAAAACATATATTAAAATCCAGTCGCTCTAATATATACACAAAACAAGAATCATACAGCCACAAATCCGCCCGCTCTATAATCCCTACGCCTAAGGAGCGTATTCGCCTCAGACCCGTCCCGCACTGGAAAAGCAACCCATCGACGGAGTGAGCTAACGCCAAGAGAGACAACTTATAAGGGCTATTTCCTACCTAGTGCACATGCAAAATGATCATTTCATAGTCAAACCAACAACTAACCGCGCATTACATGTTATCCTATCATGGAAAATCTACATGCATGTATGAGACGAATCGATACGGCCTGGCATCCGGGTCAACCGGACCCACCACCTAACGCGCGAAGTGCCAATGGGAAATCGCATCGAGTCAATTCCGCATCCCATCTCACAACCGTAGTCTATGAGAGCTTATTTAATCAAGCCGCCTGGGCAACGTAACTTTTCGGGGTCTCACCGCCGGGTCTCTTTACACCCTCCGACATTTTTCGGCTTTCACCGGTGGATACGTCGTTTGAACTGTGCTGTGTTTTCACCCGAGGGGGTATCTATCCCCTACTTGCTACGCCCGACACATTTCATTTTCCATTTTCGTTAACACTAATGAACTCAATTTGACTCGGTCCCATTCCCCAAGTCCACACGATCTAACACCAAATGCAAGCACACCGCACTATGTATGTTACTCATGTAATGTGGTGTTACCGCACACCAATGTAATGCAATTTGTGTCATCAGACTCAAACCCATGACCAATGTATGAAAACCTCTACATACATTCTACAACGTACACTATGTGTGCTATGAACACTCATGTCTAATGCACCACAAACATTTCATATATTTAACATACATGCGGTCATGCTAATATTACATATTCAAATCGGTACATCACATAAGCATGCACTAACGATTGGTTCCATAAAATTCTGCATGGCATTCATTCAAGTAATAACAAGCCAACTTTGATTTTCAGCCTTAAACTCGTAAAACAAGACATACAATAACATGCACAACTATATTAGTTCCAAAATTCGCATTCAAGTAATAAGCCAACTTTGATTTTTTTGTCTTAAAACCCAGAAAACAAGACATACAATAACATGCAATAACCATATTAGTTCCGTAAAATTTCGCATGCTATTCACAATTTCCTGGCATGTTATTCATCACCATTAGTTCCATGAAAATTCTGCATGTTAACATTCACAATTCTGAATTAATATTCAATTCTCGCATGTTATTCATCACCATCGCTCCGTGAAAATTCTTCTGCATGTTAATATTCACACTCGCATATTCATCACCATCTGGCTCCATGAAAATTTGCATAGTTAACGCTCGCACTCAATTAATATTCACACTCGCATGTTATTCATCGGGCCATCGTATTCCAGGAAAATTCGCATGTTAATATTCACACCCCGCATTCGCTTTTCATGCATACACAATATACCAAACCGAAGCCTTCCGCCTAAAACCTAGAACATTCTTCATGTTAGTCATGCATACAAGATGACAAACTCAGTTTTCTTTTGATCTAAAACCCAAAACATTCTCGCATGTTAATCATGCATGAAAGCCCATACAAAATTCTGCATGTTTCCATATCCATGCCAATACTACACCAAATTGGGTTTTCATCTAAAACAAGAAAAAACAAAGATGTACAACACATCACAAATTCGCCTTCAAACCTGCAAAAATTCAAAGAAGTACAACATCACAAATTCGCCTTCAAACCTTAAAATTTAGCAAGTACAACATCACAATTCGCCTTAAAAACCTTAAAAATTCAGCAAGATGACAACATCACAAATTCAGCATGTTATTCATTCAAACAATCACAAAGCAAACTCTCAACTAAATGCCATTTCCATGTCCCAAACAAGGAAATAACCAAAGAGGAAAGATCCCTCACCCCTTTGTAGTGTGGACCAAATTTGGGTCCTCCAAACTAGCAACAATGGAGGATTTGGCAGCCTCCTCCTCCTTTCTCCTTCCTTTCTTCCTTTTTTTCTCGTTTCCTTGCTTTTCCTTCTCTTCTCTTTTACGATTTTCCTCTTCCTAGGACTCCGATCTAACCAAAGAGAATGATGAGCTTAAAGTCATCTATTTTTAGTCCATTTTTCTGTTGATTTTAATGTAAAAGGAATACTAAGATGCGTAAATATTAAGAAACTCACCAAATTTGTTATTTGGCAGGAGTATAAAGTGAAAGAAGAAAATGCAAGTGGAAAATGCAAGAATGGTGGAATAAAAAATGCAAGAAGTGGATGGGCGGTGAATGGAAACAAATGGTTGATTCATCGATGCGCTGGCTCGCATACCCGACAGGAGGTCGCGACATCGATAAGTGAAGGAAATAAGCAAATCGGTCACATAGAATCACCGTGATAAGCAATGAGGATTCAACCGTGGTTAAGGGAATGATGTCGCGACATGGGCTGATGTCGCGATCGATGGAGGTCGAGACAAGAGAATCGCCTTGAAGCTATGACAGTTTGGAAGGATGAGCCGAAGTTAATCGGGGCCGTTGTCGCGACAGAGGACTAAGTCGCGAACACCGGGAAAAGAACCAAAGTGAAGCCCCAAAGACAGTGTCGGCTGTCGCGACAAGAGATTGAGGTCGCTGGCACCATGAAAGATCGCTTGAAGGTCAGTAGAAGACTCGGAAGTTGATGTCACGATTAAGATATCGATGTCAGCGACATCAAGAGAGACCAATTGAAACCTGCAAAGGCATAAAGTGATGTCGCGACAAGGATCGATGTCACATCGTAAGACATCAGTTGAAGGTCAAGAGATTTAAGTTGATGTCGCGACGAGATCGATGTCACTACATAGGTACGATGTCGCAACAAAGAGATCAATGTCGCGACATGAATGCAAAGTCATCATAAACTAACTTTGGAATCCACAAGACCGCATTGGAATTAGCCCAACTGAGAAACCCTATAAATACGCAGCTACCCTAGATGAAAAGGCAAACTTTGGCGGTGACACGTGAATGAGATCCGGGTGTATCGGCTGCCCATTTTCTTTATTTTCCTTTTAGTTTTCTTTTCTTTTCTTTTCTTTTTTTTTCTTCAATGTTGATAGTTAGAGATTAGATTAGATTTATCGTTCTAGTTTTCGTTTTCTTTTCTGGAATTGGATGTTATACTTTCGAGCATAAGTCGAATGCAACACCAATTCATTCAAATTACTACCCGGATACTTGAGATCCGCACAAATTCCTCTGAATTCGAATTCTTTCCAGCTTCCCAATTGCGCTGCTCTCATGATCGTAGGAAAGTCGTAGTGTGTAATTCAGCACTTAGAACCCAGCTTCCATTGAGAAAAGGTTATGGTCGAATTAATCTTTCCCCGTAGTAGTTGCGTTAGCCAGATTTTCGGTCAATTTACTGTTATGGTTTCTATTTCATTTGATCCGAATACGTTGTCTTATACCGCTTTTAACTTGTCTCATCAAGCCTCGATTTCAAGGAGGCCCTTCGAGGACAATAGTAGAAGGCATTCCCGAGTTTTGGAACATTTTCTTTAAGGGCATATTAACTCGTTATTATAGGATTCATCGAGCTCTCGTAGGTTTACTTTGATAAATCTTCTTCATTTGAAATCAAGAATGAGTTGGGAAATGAGTGCTTATCACCCAAACAGCGAGTTCACCTCAATTCGAATAGTGAAACCAATCCCGTGTTAGATGAGATCTAATCAAGGAGAGGATGATCTATTTGGCTCAGATCTGAAGAGTAATCGAGTCATATCCTCGTCAATCGATAACTCGGGAGCTAAGGTTTACATCCATAAAATGGGTATGGAAGTATTGCAAAAGAAAATACCTTTACAAGGAAATTACAATCAAAAGTAGTTATCTAATTCCCCTGCTTTCAAGTGAATCAGAAAATTATATAAATGAACTCAGGAAGGTGTGAGAGATCCAAATTGAGATCGCCGAATGCTCAATGCATTTTTGAAACCTCGAAATACACAAGCAATTATAATGTATTGTTCATGTGGAATTGATGTTTACCGATAACAGTTTTCCGATGTTCTTCCCAAAGATAAACATCCAATCTCCATTTATTTCTTTAATCATCTATTATTTTTCTTTCTTCTTAAATTTCCAGCTTTTAATTAATTGATCTATTCTTTGTTCTTTACAATTGCATATTTTATAGCTTAAAAGCTTAATCATAATGCCATTTAGTGGTCCAAATAGTATGGATCTTGGAGTAGTCGTAGTTGATTTAGAATTTTGAGATCTCCAGGATCGATATCCGGACTTATATCCATTTTATTACTTGTCGAATTGCACTTCTGCAGGATATTAAGCCAAACTAAAATTTGAAAATAAATTACTTAGGTGTATTTGGTTTAAATTGTTTTAAGTCAAACGTTATCATATGATACATTTGCTGAGGATTAATTAATACTCTTCGTAATGTCATGAACTTATAGCTCGCATAAAGAAAAAGTCAACAAGTTTTATGGCGCCAGCTGTCGGGATTAGACAATAGTCCTTGGTAATAAAACATAAACGTGGATATGTCTTTCGTCACTTAACAAGTTTTATGATGCCGCCGAGGATCAAAGAATTTGATGATCAATATTCGCATGAAAGAAGGAAATACTAATTTGACATTTAAAGAAAAGAACAGCAGCTAAGCAGTGGTTCATTTTGACCACTAACCTACAACGAACCACATTGAATATATTTGTTGTTTTGACTAATTCTATTAATGGGAGTGTGTTTTTGATTCGTGCCACAGTAGGCTGAACTAAAATCAACAAAATTTATATACCTAAGTTCCTCCTACTGCCGTAGTCAAGCTACTGCAGTATAGTGGTCTAGGGTCGAACACGGGGATGGGTTTTCATCCTAAGAATGATTTGCATAAGTGCAAGAAGGTAAGGCTTTCTATTTGACTTTTTGATTGCTTCAAAACAAAGGTGATGAGTTTGAAAACTGATTAATCGTAAAACTGAAAATGAAGTGTGAAAGTTAACTTTGAAGATTTAGGTCACTAACTTGGTAATTTAGTGGCAAACAAGTGTCCTCGGGTTTTATCCTCGCTATGACAAGCAACCCATAGTCCAAGCCACAACCCATCTATGTTTAACTAGCAAACCTCACCCTAAAATCAACTCCTATCTGGAAAGTTAACAATGTATAACATGCATCTACGGCCCTTTACGCTTTGAAATCTCTAACATTAAATATCATTTCAATGGCTCGTAAAGACCATCTAATGAACCACAAGACATCTAGCAATAAGTATGCATCGTATCCCAAAGCATGGTAAGTATCGCTGACAATAACATTCAATGCCATTCAACCATATTTTGAGAAGATAGGGGTCATAAACACAAAGACTGTAACTTTAACACAAGAGGACAACCCGCATATGCCCCACCACTAAGGCTAGCTTCCTTCCTTCAGTTGAAAAGAGGCTTGAAGCCAAGCATCTCTCAGTTGTCATCCTCAAGAGGTGTTTGGGTTAAGAAAATAAGGGAAAGAGGAGAGAGAAGAGAGAAAAACCAAACCCTAACTAAAGCTGCGAGATATTTACATAAAAGCAAAAATGTGCCAAAAGATTTCTCTCCAATTTTTCCTCTCTTTTCTTTGGTTACAAAACTATGGAGGTTTATATAGGCCACCCATTTATGTGAAACTACAATAAAGCCTAACATTTTGGCTAATTTAAGGGACAAGAGAGTAATACACCAAAATTGAAGGTCTGGCTTGTATTAATTACAAAAGTATGACAAGGCAAAGGAATTTCGCTACATACATATCAATTTCATTAGGTATGTAACTCGCTAGAATGCCAGCTTAAATCACCAAGAGATAATCGAATTTTCGCTAGCAAAGGGCAATTTCACAGTAGCTAAATTTCACAGCTTAGCGAAATTCTTGTGAGTAGCTTAAACAAAATTTCGCTAGAATAGTGCTAGCGAAAATCCTGAGTTCAGCGAAAACTAGGAATAGGATTGCAATTTACATGACGCGTACCCGCAATCCCAAATGGGGCTCAAGTAATCTTAGTGAAATTCTCGGAATTGCCGATCTTCACCGCATTGCCTCCCGCTTCCTCTACTGCATTGATTTTTCTTTCACTTTGCCTCATTCTCTTTGATTTTTGGTATGATTGATGGTTGATAATCGGGTTCAATCTTCATGATTCATCATATGTCTCGATATCGACCCCAAAGTACGCCAAACCTCGCAAAACAACCAAAAATAACCTCTAAACGACATAAGTGAAACTAAGAAGACTTGAACACTTCAATTGGCATAAATGACATGATTAGTGCGCAAAGCACCCTTTCCAAACATATCTAATATAGGGTTCAAATAGCACTTTTAAGCACTAATCATTTGTTTTAAAACTTTGATGCATAGGAAGCGTAAAACTGATCCGATTCCAAATTTGATTCTAATTGTAGAAAACATCGCGTACTGAGAAAGACAAGGAAAGCGTAAAAACACCACCATGGCGATGAAAGACAGGATTAAACTGAGGGACACAGATGCTGAGCCTTTAAGACCTCAAATCACGATACCATGGAGGAATTTTGAAGCCTATCATTCAAGATGAACACGCAGAATCGATACTGCCATCGATGCCAACAACTTTGAACTAAACCAACACTAATTACAATGGTGCAGCAACACCAGTTTACTGGTCATCCCACTGAAGATCCTAATGAACTCGGGATTCAGATGGCAAACACAGCTAAGCTTCGAATTGTGGGTGAGACCGCAGGTTATCAAGTTACATCTATTCCCTATCTCTTCTCTAAGAGATACAAAGCATACCACATGGTAATATGAATCTTTACCATATGGTTCTGTTGATACTTGGGAGGAGCTGGTAGAGGCCTATTTGGGCAGATTCTTCCCCCCATCACTCACCTCAGAAAGGAGGAGGGAAATCATTGTTTTTCAGCAGGGGGAAGATGAGAGCCTATATGTGGCCTGGGAAAGATTCAAACGGTTGCTGAGAAGATGCCCTATGCATGGAATTGATCTGAAGACCCAAATGGACATCGTGTATCATGCTCTGAATGATACATCCAAGGGAATCATTGATGCTTCATGTTGTGGAGCATTCAAGCGTAAAAGTGCTGAGGAGGCTAAAGATCTGATAGAGGACCTGGCAAAATGCAATATGAAAACTCCTTCTGAGTCTTCAAAAGGGAGCAGCAGAGGAAAAGGGATCATGGAGCTGAGCAAGATGAATGCTATGGAAGCAAAGTCGATGCTACATGATCGAACGGACAAACAAGAGAGGAGGCCGCACACGTCCATGAAGTAGAGCAATGAAAAGAGTTGTTAAGAGGAAGTGCCGAGAAAGCTAATGAAGAATGGGCCTATGATGCCGAGGAGGTAAATACTTAGGTGAGCAGAGGCTACCATTTCAAACTCCAATCCTAACCTGCCAAAGACATTATCACCCAAAGACTCAAAGAACCATAAGAATTTCTCATATGGCGAGGGGCTTCAAGGCTTAAGGCAGTGACGTAACCTCCTCAACAAGGGTATCAACAGGCCACTAAGGTCTCCAACAGCACGCATCAAGGAAATGAGCATGTGAATGAATACTGTGGTCGTGAGGAGAGCCCAATTCTTAGCAAGAGCAGATGCCGCAGCCTATAGGATAATAAAAAGCCGTCGAACTCCATGAACAAAAGTTTGTAGAATTGGAAGCAACCAAGCACACCCTAAATTTTTCGTGATCACCACAAAGGCATCCTGAAGAACCTGAGACACAAGTAGGGCAAATTGGCTCCTAACCCCCCAGCGCCGAGGAAAGATGCCTTCCCAAGTGACAAAGAAAATCCAAAGACCGTGACATGGCTGTACAAAATGAGGAGGCGGGAAGGAAATAGAAAAGATGAAAGAAAAAGATGACAGCAACAAAGAAGGAGCGCAGACCGTAGCGGGAAGAGGTACTGAGAAAGGAAAAAGAAGGAGTATGAAGAACATCCATGATCAAAGCCTGCAATCCCATTTCCACAAAGTCCGCAGGTTGGCTGATGGAGGAGCAAATATAAGGTTTTTGAAACTTTCCGTGCCGATCAAGATGCCTTTATCAAGTGGTAACCTGCCACTCTATGCAAAATTTCCGAAGGAGACATCGAGCAAGAAAAGAAAATAAGAGAGTAGAAGGAATATGAATTTCACCGCCACTCAGCAAAGGCAAGAATCGAAAAGAACTACCAAGAAAGATGAAAGACCCGTGAGCCACGATTCCTCGTATTACGGTTGGAGGAATTGAATTCCGTGAGTTTTGTGACTCAGAGCTAGATCAATTTGATGCCTCTTTCGTCAAGAAACTAAGCTCGGGGAGCTTACCCCACAACTGCTACTCTTCAAATGGCGCATGTGACGATGGTAAACTCAAGGAGTCATTGAAGATGTACTGTCAACGTTGGGAAGTTTGTTTTCCCAAGTAGGACTTCATCATTCGAACATGGAAGAAGATTCACAAGTACTTCTATCAACACCATTCCTAGCTACTCTGAGCCGCTCCGACGACATGCAAAAGGAGTTCTACCGAGGGTCGAGAAGAAGCCGCTTAACTTGATCAAAAGTATGCAAAATATAGACAGAGACAAGGAAAGCGTACGTAGCGCATTTGCCTATACTTCCAACCCTCGATGTTAAACAATGATCGCAATACTCCGCTTTTATCAATGAAAAGAGATGAATTCCCAAAGATAACAAGATGTCTATTCCGAATTTCCATACGCTAGCCATTCTTTAGAAACTATGATGAGATTGAAGCAAAACAAAAATGACAGCAATGGGGAAAATATTGAAAAGAGGAAATTTATCAAGAAACCAAAGGCATGACTAGTTTCTAAAGAGTTGCCACGCTATTTAAAGTATGCTTCACTTAGAACCCAAAGAAAAACTACAAGGATCATTATTCTTAAAATTGCACTCGCAATGCCGAGGAACAAAGATTGGTCGAAAATATTAAGGAAGCATAAGGAATTGCTAGCTCGGTCAATCAAGAGTCGAAGGGTATCAACATCACCTCGCATTTATTAAGATTCCTCGCTAGGAAGAGACTTCAAACCATCTCGTAGAACACCAAAGGAGACCGAATCCGTTGATGAAGGAAGTAGTCGTAAAGGAGGTACTCAAATCAATACGTTTGCTTATCTATGCTATTTCGCATAGTATCGGGTGAGCCCACCATGTGGTCTCAAAGAGCGGGTTTACCGTGGATCGAAATGAAAAAATGAATTGATTCCAATGTTAAATGCGACAGACGTGGAGGGTAAGGTATTGATTACAGAAGTCACCAAAGAAACCGTGAAAAGATAATTTCCCTCGCCTTTCATCGATCGGCGTCGGACAAAGCTAGCGTGACACCCTCACTTTTGTTTTCTGACGGGTACTTCAGGATACAATCGCATTGCTATTGCACTGAGGATCAAGAAGACCATATCTACGCCCCTATGGTACCTTTGCTCGTGGCGATGCCATTCGCTATGTAATGCTCCGCCTACATTCCAGAGGTATGATGTCTATGTTCTCGATTCGTTGGTGTTAAGTGATGGAAATTTTCATGGATGACTTCACCGTATGGATCCAAATTTTGGATCAATGTTTAAACAACTGAAACAAAGATTCAAAGATGCTAAGACAAACAAATAGTTAATCGAATCAAAAATGCCATTTTATGGTAATGTAAGGTATTGTTCTGCATAAAATTTCTACCGACTAGAAGTGGACCAATCCAAGGTATCCATTATCAAAACTTCGCACCACCTACCACAAAGAAAGGAGTAAGAAGCTTCGGGGCATGTTGAATTTTACAGAGATTCATCAAAGACTTTTTCAAAATAGCCGCACTAATTATGCGCATTAATGAAAAGATACAAGGTTCAATTATGACTCTCGCAAGGATGCTTTCAAGAAATCAAAATCGGGACAAGTACTGGGGCACCTATAATGGTCAGTAATTCTAATGGGATAAGGGATTTGAAATAATGTGGTGATGCCATGATTTTATTATGGAGCCGTGGTTGGGGCAAAGAAAAGAGAAAGTATTCAGTACATATACTATGCTAGTAAGACCTTCAATGGCTAATAAGAGAACTACTCAACAACTCTAAAGGAGATGCTAGCCATAGTATTTGCTTCTCAGGAAAATTTAGGCAATACATTTTAGTAGATCCCATGTGGTAATTACATCGATCATGCAAAGAATCAAATACTTGATGTCAAAAAAAGGAAGCTAAGTCAAGATTGATAAGGTGGGTGCTACTGTTACAGGAGTTTGATTTGGAAATCAAAGATAAAAAGGATGACAATGTGATAGCCGATCACTTGTCAAGAGTAGAAAGAAGCAAAGTGATTGAAGAAGAAAAATGTGATGTTAACCGCAGAACTTCCCGTGACGAAAGCAATTGTTTGTTGTTTCCTTCCAACTTCCATGGCGTCGATATTGTGAATTATCTCAAGCCAGGAGGTAATGCCTTCTAATTCGCCTACCAAATGTAATAAGAGGAAACTCGTAACTCGACAGCAGGTATTATATTCGATGACCCACTGTTATTCAAAAGAGGTGTTGACATGATTATAAGAAGATGTGTGCCGTAAAGTGAACAAGGCAACATTTTAAATGAATGCCACATCACCATACTGGGACATTTTTCCGAGAGCAATGTACTACAAGATACTCCAATCAGGCGACGCCCACTATCTTCAGAGATTGTGCCGAGCGGTTAAATTGTGTGATAGATGCCAAAAGATTGGAAATACGCTATAGAATTTAAAGTCGCCGAGGTATTAAGATACAATTTTATGTACAAGGGATTTATGACTTTCATTATCTGTTTGAATATATATATCGCTATAGAGATGATATGTCAATGGTGAAAGTATATTTTATCTGGTAAATGAGCTAGACGCAGAGTTCTTTGTATTGTTCAGATTGTCACAATCATCACGTGATGAACACTTAAACAAAAATATTTGCGCAATCATGATAAGCAGACATCGTATAATGAGCTTAGCTATTATCACAACGATCGCAAGAATTTCCAACAGAAGATCAAAAGAATACTTGAAAAGACTATGAGCCCAAGCGTAGCGATTGGTCTTCCAAACTCGAATACGATGCACTTCGCTTACAGGTGATCCGCATACAAAACCCCATCGAATGTCCCCATACAGAGTCAAGTTGGCAAACCATGTCAGCTTCACTCTCGAATCGAATACAAGGCAATGTGGGCCATCAAGAAGTTAAACTTCGATTTTAAGGCTGCAAGGGAAGAAAGATTGCTCCAACTGTCTGAACTGGAAGAATTGAGAAATGAAGCCTATGATAATACTAGAATATACAAAGACAAGACAAAGAAATGGCATGATCCGAGAATTTTGAGAAAAGAGTTCAGAGGCAGGGAACAGTTCCTGCTTAATTCTGTAGATCGAAATTGTTTCCAGGAAATTAAAATCCAAATGGAGCGGGCCATACACAAAGGGTGTCAAGTACTACATTCGGGAGCAAAGGATAATCACGATCGAGAATGGGAAGAATTCAAGGTCAATGACGAGAGCAAAGCATTATTTGGGAACAGGGAAGAGGAAATGAAGAACTCCAATCGGTTCTTGGCGAAAAAGAAGAAGTACCACAACAAAGAAGTCCAACTAAGGACTCAAATCGAGCAAAATTAATGGGAGGCAACCCATAAGGATTTAATTTCGATTTTAAGTTTTGAAATATTTTTCTTTAGTTGTCGAAATTAGCCGATTTGTTTTTATAAGGATAGATTTAATTTTTAGAAATCAATTTAGTTTAATTAGATTTTTCTTGAATATTGCAGTGAGCTTCTGCAAGGGTTAAAGACATGAATGTCAAGGCAACTGGCAGGAACAATTCCCAAAGAATCCTGCAAGAGAAGTCACAACATGAGAAAAAGGGGAGTAACCTTCCCTAACCCAATTTCAGAGATATACTTGAATCGATTGTTAAATCTTTGCTCGAGATGCCCGGTAAGAGATGTTTAAAAGGGTTAGGAACAATAAGAGAATTCAAGGTCTCTGAGATCATTTGGAAGGGCTTAGTCAGGATGTAAAGGTTATGTCGCGACATAAGTGATGTCGCGACAAAACATTGATGTCGTGACCTGTTTTGAAAGGGTAATTTGTGAGTATTGAAGGAAGAAGGTATATGTCGCAACAACCCCAACAAGGTAGGAAATAGCTGGGGAATAAAAACAGGAATAAAAAGGATGTCGCAACATGATAATCAAACAATTCCTAAAAATCCATTTATGTCGCGACAAACTTGGCATGTCGCGACATAAAAGAGTTTTTAATGCCATTAACTCACCTTAAAAAGCCCTAAATTCAATGATCTCAAATAAAAAGACGCGAAATTGAAGTCGCGACATGTTTTTAATGAAGCAATAATTAGCCTACAAAATTGATTGGAATTGTATCCAAATCACAGAATTCGAATCGAAATAAACAGAAATTTGAATCAATCATTGCGGTGCTATTTTGAACTGCTTGCTCAATGTTGTTTTGCTTTGTGATGCATAGTCGGGGAAATTAAAGTATGATTTATTTCAAGAATAAAATTGGCTGATATGTCATAATGTCAAATGAATGAAGCAATCGCTAGGAGTAAATCGAAAAACAACAAAAGGCACAAGGGCTACCGAATACAATTTCATTGAAACACAAAGTGCAAAAGTGATTTAAATTTAGTCATATGAGTCTAATAGAGGGAAAGTAATGAAATTGGGCTGAATAAAACATTTTTGAGATTGTGGTATGAACAATGAGCTAAGGAACCTATTGATACTAAAAGAGTTTAACTACTCATCAACAAAAATTAATCATGAACTCCTAATGGTCAATAAACAATAGCTAACCTAGATTCTAGAACTTGTTAGATTATTGATTGAGGCGAACCTAGGTGATACAGTCGACAAGAAATGATGCAGCCATTCTGAAAGTTTGAGCCATTCAAGCCATCCCCTATCTATATGCTAAAGCATATACCTTAGTTCCAGAAATTGAGCCAATCAAGCCTTATTTCTAAAAATCAGCCAATTTAAACCCCAAACCTTCCAAAAGAATCAATCTTCCAGTAAAGAACCTGTGATTACCCAAGAACTGAAAGAGGAAGAAGGGAAATCAAGCCTGGGAGGCTATGGAAGAACTCAAGGAGAAAAGATGTAAAAAGGGGAATGAAAGGAAAAGGGTCAAAAAACAAATACAATAAAAAAAAAAGTGGATAAGTTTTACCAGGGCCTAATTCTCTTAGACTATTAAGTTTTTGTGGGTGTTTCAACACCTAGTACCCTAATGCCATCCGTATGGGAGTTACTAACCTAAAGTTCTCAAGTATGGGTGTTAGAAGTTTTTAAGAAGGTAAAACATTGCACTATCCCCGAATGAATAAACAAAGGAAATTCCCAAATAATTACAAATTTAAATGGGAGCATACAATTAATGGAAGAAATCAAGGCAGATGTCCCAAAATGAAGTTCGGGGAGTTTATTAAAGAAACTACAAGGAAAAAGGGCAAGAGGAGAAAGAAGAGAGAAAAGTTCAGTAATCTAAACCAAAAAGTTCCTTTCATCCTACCCTTACCCAAGCCTAACATTACAAGCCCAAAGACTGGACATCTCACACAATTACTCTACATTAGTGGAGATCAATATGAACAACAAGCTTATGGAATTTGAAAGGCACAACAAGAAAACTCGGTGGAAGGACCTAGGGAGTTAAGTGAATAATTATGAAGATGAGAAAGGAAACAATTTATTTTTCAACAGATCCAATGATTATGTTGTTCAGAAACAATTTCAACGGCTTAGTTTCCTTGTATACTATAAAGAGTAGAAACCAACCTTGAACTGGACTTGAAGCTAGATGTGCAGAAAACAATGCAATCCTTGTATTTCAATTAAATTGACTGCTACTGCAAAACAAAATAGAAAATGTCCTTTTGTTTCAGGACAAACAATTCTTCTTTTCTTTGTTCGAGGACAAGCAAAACTTTAAGTTCGGGGGAGTTTGATGAGTTTAAAAGTCATCTATTTTTAGTCCATTTTTCTCGTTTTGATTTAATGTAAAAAAAGGAATAATTAAGATGCAAATAAATATTAAGAAACTCACCAAATTTTGTTATTTTATGAGTATAAAAGAAAGAAGAAAATGCAGTGGGAAAAATGCAAAGAAATGGTGGAATAAAAAATGCAAGAAGTGGTCAAGCAGAATGGAAACAAATGGTTGATTCATTGATGCGCGGCTTGCATACCTGTGATTATGAGGTCACGATAAGGAAGGAAATAAGCAACTGGTCGCAACGAATCACCGTGATATACCGAGGATTAACCAGGTTGGCGTAATGGATGTCGCGACAAGATCGCGGATGTCCCAACATAGTTGATGTCGCGATCAGATGGAGATCGCGACAAGAGAATCGCCTCGCTTCGCGATGTGCTCAGAAGGATGAGTTGAGTTAACCGCCGGCCGGCTGTAGGACTAAGCTCTGACACCGGAAGCAAACCGTCGGCTTCCAAAGAGCATGGTCGCTGTCGCGACAAAGAGATCGAGGTCGCGATATCATGAACGATCGCTTGAAGGTCAGCGCAAAGACTCGAGTCGATGTCGCTGACAGCGATATCGATGTCGCGACATCGAGAGACCAATCAAACTCCGCAAAGGCATGCAGGCGATGTCGCGAATAGGCGGACTCCGGTCATACATCGGCGACACTACCAAGGTCGCTGAGACTTAGTTGATGTCGCTGACAGATATCGGCGTCGTATTACGGGATGATGTCGCGAACAAGAATCAATGTCGCGACATGAATGTAAACACGGGCCAACTAACTTTGGAATCCACAAAGACTCGCATTGAATTAGCCCAACCGAAACTCCTATAAATAAGCAGCCTACCCTGTGAGTGAGCGCAACAAGGTACACGACGTGAGGTCCTGTAAAATAAGGCTCATTTTCTTTATTTTCCTTTTAGTTTTCTTTCTTTTCTTTCTTTTCTCTTCAATGTTGAGATAGTTAGAGATTATATTAGATTTATCGCTCTAGTTTTCGCTTTCTTCGAATCGATGTTATACTTTCGGCGTAAGCCGAATGCAACACACCAATTCTATTCAAATTACTACCGGATAATTTGAGATCCATAAATTTGAATTCGAATTCTCCAGCTTCCCACCAAGGTCGTTTCATGAGATCGCAGGAAAGTCGTAGTGTACTCAAGAATTTAGAACCCGCCTATCGAAAAGGCTAAGTGGTCGAATTAATCTTTCCGTAGCTGCGCTAGCTTGTGATTTTCAGCTTCGAATTTACTGGGTTATGGTTTTTATTTAATTCCTGGGACTGAATATCGCGTCTTATACTCTCGCTTTAAGACTTGTCTCATCGCTTCGATTTCAAGAAGGCCTCCGAGTGACAGAGAAGGCATTCCTAGAGTTTTCAACATTTTCTTAAGGGTATATTAACTGCTATTATATCTAATGAGCTCGCAGCTACTTTAGATAAACTCTTTCTTTCTCACTTGAAACTAAGAATGAGTCAATGAGTTATCAATTTAAACAAGGCAGTTCATCTCAATTCGACACAATAAAACCAATCTCGTGTTGGGATGAGATCTAATCAAGGAGAGGATGATCTATTTTAATTTGACTAAGAGTAATCAGAAGTCAGATATCCTGCTTGACCGAGCAACTCGGGAGCTTAAGGTTTGGCATCCATGTACCGGTATGAAGTATTGCAAAAGAAAAATACTCGCATAAGGAAATTACAATCGTAGTTATCTAATTTCGTTTTCGGCGAATCGTGGAAAATTATATAATGAATCAGGAAGTGTGGAGAGATCCACCGCATCACCAAATGCCTTGGACAAGATTTTGAAACCCAAATACACAAGCAATTATATCGCAGTTGTCTGCTGTGAATCGACATGTTTCACCATAACAGCTTTCTCGATGTTCTTCCAAAAGATAAACATCCAATTCCATTTATTTCTTTAATCATTCATTATTTTTCTTCTTCTTAAATTTCCGCTAATTAATTGATTCATTCTTGCTCTTACACCGTGGAACATATTTTATAGCTTAAAAGCTTAATCATAATGCCATTTAGTGGTCCAAAGAAGATGGATTCGAGTAGTCGTGGTAGTTGATTTAGAATTCTCGATCTCTCGTGGATCGATATCTGACTTATATCCATTTTATTATCATTTAATTGCACTCATAGATATTAACAAACTAAAATTTGAAAATAAATTACTTAGGGTGTATTTGGTTTAAATTGTTTTAAGTCAACCAAGTATCATGATACATTTGCTGAGGATTAATTAATAGTCCTTTGGTAATAATGTCATGAACTTACATATAGCTCCGCATAAAGAAAGTCAACAAGTTTTATGGCGCCGCTGTTTGGGATTAGATAATAGTCCTTGGTAATAACGCTTGGCAAATTTGTACACGTTTCTTGGTCTCAACACGTAAGAACCCTTCGGGCTCTGATTTCTCCACCACAAGACCACTCTCGCTGGGCTGACACATGGTACAAGCCATGGCAAGTGTCACCATGCCAAGCCATGCACCAAACTACTTCCCACTAATTTGCATGCATTCTAGATTACACACGCCACTTAGGTGCCAAGTGTTCTGAATCCGTGCCATGTGGTCGCAGCCTCGTGCCACGGTCACCCTCATCGCCTGGCCCGCCCTCGAACACGTAGAACCGACCGCCTTGGAATTCGATGTAGTTTGTTTGGTTCTACGATTTGGCGAGACGATTCTACCAAGTAATCCGCTTCGTCATCCGAGGTCTGGGAGAAAGATCTAGGTTTTTTCAGACTGCCTCGTAAGAATTACCGATTCGCCATTTTCGTAAAAGAAAAATTACGTTTTTCCCTGCTCACATTCTCCCCTTAAAAGGAATTCGCCCCGACATTCCCACATATGCACACAATCAAACACATGTGATATGTAATACCATTTAAAACATTAATGACAAGAAAACGCATCTTCCCATCAAACAAAGGATAGTTGCGCGCACGTGTCCCGCGTCCCATGTCGCCCGACTTCTGGCACGCCGCAACACCTTTACAAGCCTCACTATCACACAAACCCACTCTACTATCCATGATACGCACTGGTCCCTCCTCGAAGGTCCCATATGCATCAACAACAAGCTCACCCCAATCCACTATATGAGTTGAATCTGGAGTATACTTCCGGAGCATTGAGACGTGAAATACCTCATGAACGGTCGACAAACTCGACGGCAATGCTAACCGATACGCAATCGCGCCTACCCTCTCGAGTACCTCGAAAGGTCCAATGTACCTCGGCGACAACTTCCCTCTTTTGCCAAATCTAATCACTCCTCTCTTAGGCATCACCTTCAAGAAGACATGATCACCCGCCTTGAACTCTAGAGGTCGCCGTCAGACATCACAGAACTTTCTCGCCACCGAGCAAGAAGGACGTCTCCGATCATACCCACTCTCGTCTCGAGGTGGGCTCACCAAACTGACCGACGGAGCCTTCCCACCTTCCGCCCAACATATCGCTGATCGACATGGTCTCCGTGAGAGAGCCTCAAAGGGTGCCATCTCAATACCGCTGGATAGCCGTTATTGTAGGCAAACTCTACTACGCGCGCTCCCGCCTACCTCGAGATCCAGGACGCAAGCTCGTAGCATGTCCTCTAAAACTGAATAAATCTCGCTTGATCGACCATCCGTCTAAGGATGAAAAAGCCAGATCATCAAAGTCAGGTCCCCATGGCCTTCTCGAAACTCTTCCGTAACCGAAAGCCGTGAACCGAGGATCCCGATCCGATACTATGGAGACCGGAACCTTGGGCGCAACCGCATTTTTATCTCCCGTGATATACAACCCGCGTAATTCCTCCAGTTGTGAAGGTCATCCGCACCTACGTAAAATGTGCTAACTCGTGAGCTTCCAGCCCACTATAACCATATCGCATCATGCTTCCGCGATGTCCGTGGCAAGTGAGCCCAAAGTCCATCGTGATGTGCTCCCACTTCCACTCCGTCATTCCAATGGATGGAGTAGCCCTCGCCGCCTCTCGGTGCTCAAATTTTTAACCCGCCGCACGTAAGACACCGGCCGAACAAAATCCCGACATGCCTTCTTCATCCCTCTGCAGAATACCGCGACGAAGGTCATGATACATCTGCGGCTACCCGATGCACAACGAATCGGGAGCACGGAACTCCCGAGATCTCCTCCTCAACCCATCGACCGGGGGACCACAACCCATCCCCTATACCAAGACTACCATTCAGGTGGATGGCCCACCCTTCTCGCCCACGCACCTAACCGCACTCGGCCCCGATGGATACTAGTTCGCGGCCCCGCACCCGGGACTTTATCAATTTACTCGCAAGAGATCGGCAGAGCCATCATATACTTCCCAAGGTACCCCGAGCCCAAGCCATCAGACGCAACCGAACCCGGCCCCACTATCTCGAGCATCCGCCACTCCCGAAGCTATACTAGCGAGTACCCTGCGGACTTTCATAAGCGCATTGTGCCACCACATTTGCCTTAGTACTCAGGATGGTAATGCAAAGTGAAGTCGCAAATCTTCCAAAACACCCATCCACTCGCTCATGTCAGGTCTCGTCACAAGTGAAGATGTATTTCGTGACTTCAGGTCCTGGAAACACCTCAACCGCTTCACCATATAGTGACGCCAAATCTTCAGTGGCGGCGACTATGGCCCAACTCCATGTCACGCGTAATTATGCTCGTGGACTTTCAACCGCCGAGAACCATAAGCTACAACCTTCCTGACCAGACGTAACACACCCTAGTCCGTCTTCAAGCATCACAAAGACACTGCGGTACCGTCTCTTTCCGGACTATTAGATAGGAGTCAAGTAAGCCTCCTCTTCAATTAACGCCGCTTCACATGAGTCATCCCATACAAACTCGACCTCCTTTCTCGGTCAATCTTGGTCAGGCGATGCTAGCCGGGAGAAATTCTCTATAAGCCTCCTGTAATAGCCCGCCAATCCCAAGAAACTGCGTATCTCGAAGATCGACTTAGGCTGTCCCTCCCAACTCATCACCCAACCTTCCTGGTCCACCGACACGCCCGGTCGACACCACGTGTCCTAAGAAACCCACCTCAAGAAGTCGCAAACTCACACTTACCGAACTTGTCATACAACTCGATGATCCTCAAAGCCGTAGTGCACGACCTCGCGGATCCTCATGCTCCACCTCTCGATCGGGAGTAGATCAGGATGTCATCAACAAATACCACCACAAATTGATCTAAATAGGGTTGGAACACCCTATTCATGAGGCCCATGAATGCCGCTGGTGCATTCGTCAATCCAAAGGGCATCACCGTAAACTCAAAGTGCCCATACCGCGTCTTGAACGCTGTCTTAGGATGTCTGCCTCCCTAACTCTCAATTGATGGTAGCCGCTACGGTCTATCTTCAGAGTAGACTCGCGCCTTTAGTTGATCAAACAAGTCATCAATCCTGGTGAATGGATACCGATTCTTCATCAGAACCCCGTTTATTCTGTAATCGATGCATAGTCGGCGTGGCTCCATCTCTTATTTTTCAGAAATAGAACCGAGCGCCCCAGGTGAAGTGCTCTGCCTACGAAACCCTTGCCCAAGAACTCCCGTGACCGACCTGAGCCTCGCAACTCAACCTACGCCATCCATGCTGAGTCATAGAAAATGTGACGCACTGTGGATGAAACTCACGCGAAGTCTACCTTTCTGGAGGTAATCCCGGTAGCTCATCCTAAAAACATCCTCGCATCGCAAACCACCCGAGAGGAAGACTCATATCCCGCCTCACCCGCCCCTGCAGTAAGGCTAGCTAGCCAACCCGCCAATCGCTCGCGCTATCGCGGGAATCGCATTACGCATTGCAGCGTGGCGATCGTGCCTATTCCTCAAACATAACACAAGTACCGTTTGAGCCAGTGGCGGTAACTCACACGGCCACAATCTATGACAACCCGATGTGCCGTAAACCAATCCATCCCGAGAATGACCTCGAACTCTGACATGTCCATGACCCAAAGGTCCACCGTGAGTAGAATCCCAGAGATCTCTAACTCACATCCTCGACATATCCGAACACCTTCCTTACCCCTGCGAGAACTCACGTAATGGCTCGCCTAAGGTCTCAACCTCTAAGCCCAATACTCTCACACAAGATGCAAAGAATAAAGGAATACGATGCACCCGAAGCAAATAACACCCTTACCCACAGAGAAAGAGAAACGTGACTTCGAATCACTGACCGATCTGGCCGCCTCAGCCGCGGAAAATGGCAAGACACGCCGGTCTCCAAGTCCCGGCCGTACACTTCCGCTCTCGACTCGACCCATACCGAAGGCCCTTTGGCTGGGGCCTGCGGAAACACTCGATGCTCGTGGTCGCACTTCTCGAGATCGATACCCGCTCCTCGCCCGTGCCGTACAGGAAATATACCGAACCGCCTACGCCCCACTCGATGATCGACCGTGGTGTCCCCTCGACCAAACCCTCGTGACTGAGGACATCGGCCATGTGTCCCTTACTGATGCTAATGGAAACATGTCATCTTCCCACTCGGGATCGGGTAACCTGACCGATCTGCCCCACAAGGCGTGCCCCGCCGAAACCCTCATGGAACAGGGTCCTCTCGCTTCTTTCCCGAGCCCGAAGAAGAAGCTCGCTCCTCATGATACAACCATCTGATGTCACAGCACATCCACCCCGGGCTCAATAATCAAGGTCGTACTAACCATCGAGTCCATATCTCAGGTTATGTCCCACAATCTACTCCCGATGGACAACCCAACTCATCCTCGAACTTCCCCGACTCGGGCCGTCACGCCACATAATCATCCCCGAAATGTGCCAACTCCGTGAATCAAGACGCACTCAAGCATACCATCGCCCCCTCGTCTCGTACCAAGGAACTTCTGCCTTCGTGATGTCTAGCGTAGTTTTAAAGTACTTCCTCATGAATAGTCCGTGCGAAAATCATCCCATGTCATAGTTCTAAGTCCCCGAAGTCGCGGACACACTCCCACCTCGTGACCGACTCACCTCGCTTCGAATGAAGCCAGAACCGGAAAAGATCCGAGGTGATCTCGAGAGCCCGAGAATCCTTTCAATATGACTAACCAATGGTCGGCTACCATCGGTCCTCCTCCCCGTGAACGCCGGCGATGGTGTGCTCGAACCTCTCGAGGTTACCGGGCACCTCTCGACCTCTAGCCGCATCACCGTGAAGTTTCTCACATCGTAAAGACCTATGAAACCAGGAAGGCTGGCTGATCAAAAATGTGGTGGTCGACCATCACCCCGTGGACGACTTACGCCTTCCTCTACTTGGCACAATACTACATCAAGTTTAGAATCATTTTAGGTCCAACTGTTAAAGACATGCCGCCACCAATAATATACTAATATCCCAAACCATCCGTTTGTTTCCCTCAACTCCATGTTACGCTTTCTCAACCCTAGTGTTCGCATTTCCTATATACATCCTACCATGTATATAATCTCACGTAATTTGGTACACACACAATCATGCACATACAATCAAAGCATAAACTTAAAACACACAATGGCTGTCAGGATCTAATCGCCTCTGCAGACTCCCAGTAACCACCTACCTAGACCTCGATGACGAACTATGATCCGATATCAATTTCCGAGCATTAGGTAACTCTAACTCAGCCCCAAACCAAGCTATACCAGCCGTGATGCTCCTACATTAACAAAGATGTCTTAAACCCACGCCCCCACCAAGCCCCAGTATTCAGATACCTAAGCTCGATACCAAGCCGTGGCACCCCAAAACCCGGGTCCTATTGATCACCGTCAACCCGCTGAAACCCGTGTGTCTCATCATGAGACCCATACATAAATAAATGGCCCAATAAGGCCTATCATCATACTCATTCCATACTGCTACAAGACCATATATTTCTTTATAGATCTAAGGTTATTACATCACTCCTAATACAAAACATATATTAAAACTAGTCGCTCTCTCTAATATATACACAAAACAAGAATCATACACAACCGCCGCTTCATAATCCCGCACTAAGGAGCGCTCATCCGCCAAGACTGGTCCCGTGACCAAAGGGGTCCCACGACCAAGGAAGCTAACGCCTAGCAGAGATAAACTTATGCTGGGCTATTTCCTACCTAGGTGCACATGCAACGATCATTTCAAGGCCAAAACCAACAACCAATCCGTGATCTTATCATGGAAAATCTACATGCATGTATGAGGCGATAACGTACATGGCCCAGAAATCTAGGGTCAACCTCCCGACCCACCACTATATGAAATTGCCAATGCAGGAAATCAATCTTGAGTCAATTGGACTCCCATCTCGCTCTCGTAGTCTATGTGATATTTATTTGTCGTTTCGTGTCTTTTGGGCAACGAGAACTTTTCGGGGTCTCACATGAGTCTCTTACCCTCTGACATTTTGGACTTTCAGGTGGATCTTGTTGTCTAACAGTTTTTAAGTTTTCACTGAGAAATTATCTATCCACTGCCTTCGCTGACACATTTCATTTCCATTTTCGTTTAACACTATGGAACTCAATTTGACTTCGTCCCATTCCCAAGCCCATGCGATTCAACACCAAATACAGTGCCAAATCAGTACCATGTACACTCTCATGTAATGTGGTGTTACCGCACACCAATGCAATGCAATTTTGTGCCTTGCACTCGAACCCATGACCAATGTATGAAAACCTCTACATGGATTCTACGCACATTCATATGTGTGTGCTATGAACATGCATGTCTAAGGCACACAACATTTTCATATATTTAACATACACAGTCATGCTAATATTCCACATATTCAAATCAGTACATCACATAAGCATGCACTAACAGTTGGTTCCATAAAATTATGGCATTCATTCCAGTAATAACAGACTGACTTTGATTTTTCGAGTCTTAAAACTCGGAAAAACAGCACATCTGATAACATGCAATAACCATATTAGTTCGGAAAGTGCATTCAAGTAATAACAAATAACTTTGATTTTTTTGTCTTAAAACCAAAAAAAACAGCACATACAATAACATGCAATAACCATATTAGTTCGAGAAAATTACGCATATTAATATTCACAATTTTGCATGTTATTCATCGGTCATCGATTCATGAAAAGTGCATGTGTTAACATTCACAATTACGAATTAATATTCACAATTACGCATATTTATTCCCGGTCATCAATTCCGAGGAAAAAATTATGCATATTGTATTCACAATTACGCATGTTATTCATCGATCCATCGAGTTCCATGAAAATTACGCATGTTAACATTCCTGATCTGAATTAATATTCACAATTACGCATGTTATTCGCCATTCTGATCAGTTCGAGAAAAATTCCAGCATGTTAATATTCACAATTACGCATATTTATTCATCAGTCATCGAGTTCCATGAAAATTCTGCATGTTAACGTTCACAATTACGAATTAATATTCCGCAGTCACGCATGTTATTCATCGGTCATCGGTTCGGAAAAAGTGCGCATGTTAATATTCACAGTGCATGTTTTCATGCATACAATATATACAAGGCGGGTTTTCTTCGGTCTAAAAACCTAGAACATTCTGCATGTTAGTCATGCATACAAGGACCTGGCTTGAGTTTTCTTTGATCTAAAAACCCAAACGTGCATATTAATCATGCATGAAAATATAAAATTCTGCATGTTTTCATTCATACAATACTAGAGTGGTTTTTCAGTCCTAAAAACAAAGAAAAAAAACAGCATGTATAACATCACAAATTCCAGTCTTCAAACTGAAAATTCAGCAAGTACAACATCACAAATTCGATCTTAAAACCCAGAAAATTCAGCATGGACAACATCACAAATTCAGCATGTTATTCAATTCAAACAATCGCATAGCAAACTCAGCCAAAAGCCATTTCCATGGCCCCCAACGAAATAACAAGGAAAGAATCCCTCACCTCTTGTAGTGTGTGGGGATCAAATTTGGAGTCCCTCAAACTAACATGATGGAGGATTTGCGGCTCCTCCTCCTTTTCTCCTTCCTTCTTCCTTTTAAGTTTCCCTTTGCTTTCCTTCTCTTCTCTCTTTTATGATTTTCACTCTCTTCCTCTCAGGACTGATCTAACCAGCAGAAGAACCCCTTCAGTTCACGATTTCTCCACTACACAAGACCAATTCTCATGGTGCTTGTACATGGTACAAGCCATGCGAGTGTGTCACCATTTGCGAGCCATGCACCCGACTACTTCCCACTAATTTGCATGCATTCTAGGAGTATGACACTTGGCCCTTAGGTGCCAAGTGTTCCCAAATCCTTGTGCCATGTGGCATGCACTCTCGTGCCACATGTCACCTTTGATGGCTCATGGCCTCGAAATACGTAAAAATCCATTATCTCAGGTCGCATCGTTGTTTGTTCTAGATTTCACGAGATGATTTTAACGGCGTGATCCGTTTCGTCATCGAGTTTAGAAAGAAAGATCTAGGGTTTTATGCAATAAGATTCGGGTAAAATTGATTAAACCATTTTGAAAAAGAGAAAAAAAAATTACGTTTTTCCCGGGTTTCACAGGTTTCTCCTTAGTCTAATGAAAGGATCTGATCCAGTGTTAACAGAGATCTAATCAAGGAGATAGAGAATTTTGTCATATTTTTAAGATGAGGTATGAATTAGATTGAAGAAGGTTTGCATTATCTTATCTATGGGGGAAAAATTCTTCAGTCCTAAGAATTGGGTGTGAAGTACTGGAAAGGAAAAATATCCAAATCTTAGAAAGAGGATTATAATCTACAAGTAACTGATTAGATTCATGTGTCTGGAAGGAACATGGATTTGTATTTAGTGAAATGTATGGTGTATGGAGAAATTCAAACTATACTTCCTTACATCTTTGATAAATTCAGATTTTAAACTCATGACTGAAATATGTGATAAAAAGATGCAGAAATTGATAATTTCACACTAATCTATTTCCCAATGTTAACTTACCCAGTGAACTTTTCAAATCCAAATATTTTGAATTCTTTATATATAGTTATAGAATTTTAATTGGTCTTACTTTCCTTTAGCTTAAACAAAATCACTTTTAACTTTGGAGTTCAAATAGTGAGGATCTTTAGTAGATGGGGTAATTGATATTTAGATTTCTAATCAATCCTTGTTGGAGCGATATCTGGACTTAAATCCACTTTTATTACTTGTATGACTTGTGCACTTACAGTGATCTAGACCAAAACAAAATTTTAAATGAAGCCTTTTCATATAAGGGAGACAACATATTTTAATATCTCTAGTGAACAAATTTTTGGCGCCTTTGCCGGGGACTGAATAGCCTTTGGTAGTTGTGTTAAAGGTTTGGTTGATCAATTTTGGTCACAATAACAAGTTTTTGGCACTGTTTCCAGGGACTAAATAGTCTTAGGAGGCAGTGCTAATTACTTGGTCAATTTGGTCTTCAACAATTAGTCAGTTTTGGTCTATGTTAAAATTTAGTCAACAAGTTTTTGGTGCTGTTGCTAGGGATAGAAAGAAGAATTTAAATATCAATATTCCAACCAAAGAGAGAATTGCTAATTTGGACATTTTTCTTTGTTTTTACTCACTTCGAAAATTACAAAAATATTTAAGCTGCCGGTAGGCTGAGAAAGCTATTGAAAATCTTTAAAGAGCTTAAATTGATATAGCTGTTTTCCACAAATTTCATTTGATCTTAGTGTGTTTCTATTTCAGGAAGATCTTACATGCATAGAAAACCAGAAGTAGAACTGCTGCTTTTGGACACAGAACTGGAAAGAATGCTGAGAAATCTAAGAAAAGTAAAAAGTGCTGAATCAACAACTATGTCAGAGTAGAGAGAGATACAACAACTTATTCTAGAAGAAATAGTAGCAGAGAGACCTTAGTGACAAATGACTATGGGGCCAGTTATTCAAGATGAATATTCTACTGTGAGACAACCTGCTATAGAGGCCAACAATTTTGAGCTAAAGCCGGCTTTGATCACAATGGTGCAGCATCATGAATACACTATACATCCTAGTGAAGACCCCAATGAGCATATGGGAAGATTTTTGCAGATGGAAAACACTGTAAAGCTTAATGGGGTGAGACCTGAAGTGATAAGTTACAACTCTTCCCTTTTTCACTAAGAGATGTGGCATCCACTTAGTTTGAATCATTTCCATATGGATCAGTGAATAATTGGGAAGAAATGGTGGAGGCTTACATGAGCATATTCTTCCCTCCTGCCCTCACTTCAGATAGGAGAGAGGAAATCATAGTGTTCAAATAAGGAGAGGATGAAAGTCTCTATACTACATGGGAAAGATTCAAGAGATTGCTGAAGAGATGCCCAATGCATGGCATTGATCTAACTACATAGATGGACATCTTTTATCACTCTATGAACTACACCTCTAAAGGTATAATTGATGCAGCCTGCTGTGGAGCATTCAAGATGAAGAGTGCAGAGGTGGTAAGACAACTGATTGAAGATCTTGCCAAATGCAACTATAAAGCTCCATCTGAGACTTTAAGGAGTAGCAACAAACTGAAAGGAAATGGGGTGATAGAGCTGAATAGAATGACTGCCATAGAAGCAAAAATTGATGCATTGATGAACAAGATGGGAAACCAAGATAGAAGAATGCACTCAGCACATGAAGTGGGAATAGTTGAAAGAAATGAGCAGAAGAGTAGTGCTGAAGAGGGACTAGCCCATGAGGGTCCTTGCTCCAGAGTTGAGGGACCTTCAGGTTTCTCAATGCTAATAGAAGCTACGACTTTAAGCTAAACCTCAACTTGCCAACTCACTACACACCAACACTCAGGAACCATGAGAATTTCTCATATGGAGGTGGAGCACAGCAAGGTCCAAGACCGGTGTAGAATTTTCAACAACAATATGCTCCACATGGGTTCCAAGGATAGAAGCATTAAGGAAGTCAAAGAGCAGAATATCAGGGACAAAGGAGATCTCTTTTGCTTTGAAGATTAGATGCTGACGTTCATAGGAGAAAATAAGAGGATGTTGAATATTCTTGAGCAGAAATCTGTTGAAATTGTAGCATTTCAGGCAAACATAAATGTGTTTTAGGCCAACACTAATGCCTCTCTTAAAAATCTAGAGACACAAGTAGGGAAGCTGGTCCTAGCAATGCAAAATCAGTCCAAGGATGCCTTCCCAAGTGATACAAAAAAGAATCCTAATGATTGTATGGTGGTGACTGATGAGTCTTAAATTCATTTATTTTTAATCCATTTTTCTGGCATCATTCTAGAAGTTAATGATTGATTTTAATGCTGAATTATGGAATATTCACCAACTTTGTGTTTTGCAGGTTTTGTATGAAAAAGAGAGAATTCCCGCAAGAAAAGTAGAAAAATTGGCCAGCGCAGCAAACTATGTCGCGACATAGTATCAGAATGTCGCGACATAATTCCAATATAACCAACAGAAGTATGTCGCAACAAGGAATGAAGAGTGTATGACTGAGAAATGAATCTTTGTCATGACACAATTTGGGAATGGCCCGACTAATTTACGTAGAAAATGGATTTTTATGTCACGACATAGCTAGAGAAGTTCATGAAGAAGAAGGTCGCAATATTCCAAACCATGTCGCGACATTAATCAAGAAAATGGCAGTGGAATTATGTCGCAAAATTTTGAATCTTTGTTGCGATAGAAAGAAATGAAGATATCAGATGAACTTTGTCGCGACAAAAGACAACTCTATTGCTTCAAAAAATGGCAAAAAAAATGAGACAATGTGCCTGCGACAAAGTTTTCTATGTTGCAACAAACATTCCAGCGTATGTCAAGACCAAGGAAAATTTTATGTCGCTACACAACATTTAGAGTCAACAATGAAAGATATGCAGACTTTGTCGAGACAAAGAATTTCTTTGTTGTGACAGAGACAACTTGAAGTTGAAGTGAATGTTGTCGCGACAAAGATGACTATTGTCGCGACAAAAAGTGAGGAGAATGACAAGAAGATTGTTGCCACACATTAATGGATGTTGCGATATAATAATGAACTGAAGGTAGACACCTTTGTCACGACAATAAAAGCTGCAAAGTCAGAGATTTCTTTCACAACAGAGAAGTTTTATGTCGCGACAGAATATAAAAGAGAAGTGAGATGAGCCAATACAAGTTTGTCGCGACAAGGGATTCCATGTTGCAGCAAAAAAAAAGTTCAACTAGTCGCGATACAGAGTTCAGTCTCAGCAATACAAGGCAACACAACTCCGTCGCGACAAAGAAAAAGTCTGTCGCGACAACAAATCCACATTACTGGGAGAAACTCTGTCGCAAAAAAGAAAAGTCCTGCGACATAAATTGAGAATAACAACAGAAATAATGTTGTAACATAGCAGAGACTGCTCCAACAAAGTTTAAGAAATGGAGGAGGAAATTTATGTCACGACATAAAACAAACAACATCAACAGAACTATGTCGCGACAAAGTTAAATTATGTCGGGACAGAATCGAAGAAGATAGCATGAAAATATGTCGTGACGAGAACTAGCAGGGACATGACGAATTTGGGCAACAAGATCAGAACCATGCTCCATATGAACTTTTCACATTAGTGACAAAGTGACCATTTTGGGCCATAAATTTTAGGATCCACAATTTGTGCCTTGAAGTGCGGCCCATCATTTAAAGCTCTATAAATAGACACATTTAGGGCACTGTGTGTAGCTTCCGCAAATCCAAGATTTCTAGGTAGCTGAAGACTCTTTGTATATTATTTTCTTTTATTTTTCTTTTATTTTTATCTTTTATTACCTTTTTAGTTGACTTTGTTTGAGCGTAGTTTTTAGTTAGTTTTCTGTTTAATTTCTGGATTTGAGTAATGAACTGTAGTGCAGCTTCGAGCTAGAATTTATTGTAAAATTATCTTTCTCATTATCGTTATGATTTAAATGGATGTTGGAAGAAATTATGGAGTTCATTTATTTCAATTCGTTTACAATTTCAATGAATTTTATTGATTAGTTAGTCACCGATTTATGTAAACCAGTTTTGAAAGATTGAGCTCCCTCTAGGAATGGGTTGATAGTGATTGTTATTTTTCTGCACAAAGTAGAAGAAAGTCTTAGTTAGAATTCTTGAATTTATTTGATTAGTATTACTCTTGAACTTAACTGTTCCAAGTACTAGTACCGTGTACCTAAACAAAGTATTGTATCTTGCTTTGATTTCGGGAGCCCTCTGTGGCCCAGCCGCGGAGATGGAGAATCCCCGAGGGTATGAGGAAACAATTCTTTGTGGGTATGGTAGACTAATACTTTGGAACAAATGAACTTTGAAATATTACTTAGATAGATCACTAACTTACTCATGGTTTGAGGATAGTTTGATGAAGTATCAATTTAATCGCTCAGAGGTTTCTCCTCTTTCTGATGAAAGGATTCGGATCCAGTGTTAGCAAAGATCTAATCAAGGAGATGGAAAATTTCATTAGCATTGAAGGATAAGGTGCCATTTAAATTGGAGAGAAGGCTTCTGCAGTCTATTAAATGCATGGCGAGAGCATCTTGATCTAGATTTTGGTGTGAAGTATTGAAAAGGAAAAATACCTAGATCTTAGAAAGATGATTATGTCTTACAAGTAACTGATTAAATCTATGAGTCAGAAATGAACATGAATCTCTAATTAGTGAATGGTATAGTTAAGGGAGAAATCCAAACTATACTGCAATGCATCTTTGATAAATTCAGCTTTCCAACTTATGGCTTAGCTATGATTCAACATGATGCAAAAATTGACAAATATTCATTGGTCTATTTCCCAGTGTTGTCTCACTCAATAAACTCTCAAATTCACTCTTATTAAAATTTTTTATGTATACTATTGAAATTATTTTAGTATTATTTTATTAGTTATTTGATCATTTTAACATTGGAGTTCAAATAGTAAGGATCTTGAGTAGTTGGGGTAGTTAGTCTTTTGATTTATCATCAATCCTCGTGGGAATGATATCTGGAATTAAAAATCCACTTTTATTACTTGTACGACCTGTGCACTTGCAGTGATTTAGACCAAACATAATTTTTAATGAATCCATTTTACAAAAAGGACAAACACATATTTTCATCATAATTTAGTCAACAAGTTTTTTATTTGTAATGAAGTTAGATAATAGTCCTTTGGTACTTGATGCCCCAATCACTAGTAAAATTTGAATACATGCAAAATCAACAAACAAGTTTTTGGCGCCGTTGTTGGGGACTTAGTCTTTGCTAGCCATGTCGAAAAATTGGTCAACAAGTTTTTGGCACCGTTGCCAGGGATTGAATAGTTCTTGGGTGGCAAACTAGAAGTTTGGCACACACTGATCTTATCATCTTTTTGGTTTCAATAAGTTTTTGGCATTGTTGTCGGGGAATGATTGATGAATTTAGATATCAGTATTCTAATCAAAGAGAGAATGACTAATTTGGACATTTTTCTCTATTTTATAAAAAAAATAAAATCACAAAAATAGTTTAATAGTAGTAGCTGAGTAAGCTACTAAAAATCTTCAATGGGCTTAAACGGATATAAATGTTTCCCACATATTTAATTTGATCTCACTGTGTTTCTATTTCAGGAGGATTTTAAATGCATAGAAAACCAAAAGCAGATCTGCTGCCTTTGGATACAGAAATTGAGAGAACATTGAGGAATCTGAGGAAAGTTACAAGTGCTGAATCTACAAGTATGGAAAATCAAAGAGAAAGATTACAACCTATTCTAGAAGAAGCAGAAATAGATATACCTCAAAGGCAAATGACGATGGAGGACTTTTGGAGGCCTGTTATTCAAGATGAGTATTCTACTATGAGACAGCCCGCCATAGAAGCCAAAATTTTTGGACTCAAGCCAACCCTTATCACAATGAGTGCAACTGGCATTGATTCCTTTGGGCATCTGAAGTAGAACCCGATGAACATATGGGAGAAAGATTTATGAGAATATGCTCACGTCAAATTTAGATAGGGTGAGACAGAAGTGGTCAGGCTGCTTCTCTTTCCATTTTCACTAAGAGATGTGGCAGCAACTTGGTTTAAGTCCTTCACTTTGTTGGATTAGTGACAATTGAAAATTGGAGTGAGCACAATATGAGCGAGATTTTCCTTCCCGGCCTTGACTTACGAAGGAGAGGAGAAATCATAGTCTTCAAGCAGGGAGAGGATGAAAGTCTCTACAATGCATGGAGAGATACAGAGACTACTAAGATGCCCTATGCATGGAATAGATCGACCATAGATGGACATTTTCTACCATTCAGTAGATTGCTGCCTCAAGGGTATAATTGATGCAGCCTATTGTGGGGCTTTCAAAAGAAGAAGTGCTGAGGAGGCAAGATAGTTGATTGAAGACCTTTCCAAATGCAACTATAAAGCTCCATCTGAAGCTTCAGGGAGCAGCAACAGACTGAAAGGGAGTGGTGTAATTGAGCTTAATCGGATGACTGGCATAGAAGCAAAGTTGGATGCATTAATGAACAAGCTTAGAAACAATGAGAGAAGAATGCACACGACACTTGAAGTGGGGACAATAGATGAAGGAGAGAAAAGAAAGAGTGTTGATGAGGGACTAACCCATGAGGGTTCCTATCAAGTTGAGGAGGCACAGTACCTCAATGCCAATTGGAGCTACACTTTTAAGCCCAACCTCAACTTACCCACTCACTACACACCAGCACTTAGGAACCATGAGAATTTCTTATATGGAGAAGGAGAACAACAAGGTTAAAGACCTGGACAGAATATGCAGCAATATCATGCCTTACCTGGGTTCCAACAACAACAGCAGCTAGCAAGACAGAGAGCAGAAAATCAGGGGCAAAGGAGATCTAATTCTTTGAGGACCAGATGCTTGCTTTTATGGGGGAAACTAAGATGCTGCTGAACATACATGAGTAGAAGTTTGTTGAGCTAACAACATTTCAGGCAAACACAATTGTGTTTCAGGCCAATACTAACGCCTCTTTGAAGAATCTGGAGACTCATGTAGGGCAGTTGGCCCTATCCATGCAGACTCAGTCAAAGGATTCATTCCCAAGTGACACAAGTAAGAATCCGAAGGATTGCATGGCAATAACTCTGAGTAGTGACAGAGAATTGGAGAGAACTTAAATGAAGTTGAGATCCAGATATAGAAGAAGAGAAGAGAATTTTGTTGAAATGAAGATATTCTGCAGCAAATGTCTAGCTAAAGGCATTAAACTAAGAGAGCTTCTTAGGAGGAAACCCAAGCAAAATTTTAATTTTTATAGTTATATTAATTTTGTTAAAATTTGTGTGTTTGAAGTTCTAGTTTTAATTTTGCTAGAGATTTTATTTTGTAATTTTGTTTATTTTTCAGGACAATGAAACTACATTAGAGATAAATTTTATTTGGAAGCATTCTTTCTCAAAAATCACTATGTAGAAGTATTACAAGGGGGAGTTCTTCTTTTTTCCCTAACTTGTTCTTTAATGATAATGCACAGTTGAAGTTTGGGGGAATGTCATTTTTTTTTTTGAGCATAAACTTGTAAACAACTTCATTTTTCTCATTTTTTTGGATATTCTAAATATCGTGTTGTGAATTATATTGAGTGAAGACAATGAAATGTGATTGTTCATACTTGAATTGAGGTTCTTAGATGATTAGATGTGTTTTCACAAGTATTTTCTGATTGGTATGAGTGAATACACCTTGCTTTGAATGTGACTTGATTTCAAAATAAAATTTGTACAATTTTGGAAAATTTTGGTTCAATGTCGCGACATGTTTTCTCTTTATCGCGATATTATTGCCAAACTCGGTTGCAACATTGTTTCTTTATGTCGAGACAAGGACTGATTGAGTATTTTGAAAGTCGTAGGAAAGTCTGACATGACATAATTTATCTATGTCGCGACAAAATCATAAATAACCTATGTCTGGAAGAGAAAAACATTATCGTTACAATATTTTTGTATATCGCGACATAGGTTTACTTGAGCATCAAATTTTTGTGTCTCGACATACTTTCTTCTGTGTTGCAACATAGTCGACTTTAGATTCAGAGATTGTAAGGAAGGTTTCTGTCGTGACAATATTTCTCATTGTCGTGACATAAGTAAACTTGAACATCACATTTGATGTTGCAACAATTTTTCCTCTGTCGCAACAAAGGACTGACCTAGTTTTAATTGATTTCAAAATAAGTCGCGATAGTGCCATTTTATATCGCAACATAAAAAAATTATAAAGGGATTGAACCCTAGGCTAGTTCTTGTCACGACATTTAATGAAAGTACAACCAATAGTAAGCCTATAAATAGATCATGCTTGAAACATGAAAAGCCACTTTCCTCATTAAGCCATCAAACCACTCACTCTCCTCTACCCCAAATCTCTTCCCTTCCTTTTGAAAACCCTAGATCCCCAAAACCCTATTATGACCATGTCTGAGCCGTCGCACCTTGTTCTGAACTTGAACGAAATGATGGATGCATACACAGAAATAGAGGAAGATGCAGTCCAAGCTACTCAAGAAGAAACAGGGTAAGAAAAAGGAAGACCTAAAGCTAGAGTAGAGTCTGAGCAATCAGTCGAAGAAACCAAGAAGAGAAAGAGAGAAGTTGTAGAAGTTGAAACAGAGCAGAGGAATGAAAGAGTAAGAGCCTTCATTTCAGACAAAGCCTCTGTTTTATTGAAAGAAAGTCTAAAAAGTAGGGGTTTCATTGTCAAAAGAGGGTTTAACAAGCTAATCTCACCCTTTACTAAAATGCTTAAGAAGAGAGGGTGGCAATTACTTGGCGAGCACAAGGTATTTGGCTTTGCTGCATTGGTCAAGGAGTTTTATGCTAACATGGTGGAAGAGAAAGGAAAGAAGGTGTACATCAGAGGAAAATGGATAGACTTCAGCAAAGAAACGATAAATGAAATGTTCAATATGAGGTGTAGAAAGATAGGTCAAAATTCAAGAGACTGTTAAAAGAGCTAGAATACTAGAAGATAGTGGACTTACTAATAGCCGAAAAATGAAAGTGGAAAGCAACGAAGAAAACTCTATTTGAATCCATTGCCAGAGGTTCTTTAGCTGAAGAGGCTAAGTTATGGTTCTACTTTGGTAGCTCGGTCCTACTACCATCAAAGCACCTCAACACAGTGAAGAGGAATGAAGAAATACTCCTTTATGCATTTCTTAAGGGGTACAAAATCAATGTGAGGAAGATAATCGAGAATTCTATCATGAGTTACTCTAGAAGAAAATGCAGGGGTTTGATTCCACACCCTGCCATCATCACCAAACTTTGCCTTCTGGGGGAGTAATTAGAGATTGGGATGTAGAAGAAACATGCCCCAAGGTTTCCCCTTTGACATTAACTGGAGTAGCGAAAGGCCCCAAAAAAAGTGGGAAAAAGAAAGAAAGAGAAATAGAGGAAGAAAAGGGGAATGAAAGGGACAATGAGCCAACAAACTAGGAAAGTCTACCCCAAGAGCAGCAAGAGATTCGGAGAAGCCTAAGCCCCATATGGAATGTATCTCCAGACATAAGAGAGTCCATAAAGAACAAGCTGAAAGTTCAGAGCACCAAGGTAATAACACAGAACAGATGGAGATGCTGAAATTTATGAAACATGACATGCAAGAGAGGGAAAACCAACTAAATATCCAACTTCAGCTCAGGGATGAATATATGGATGTAGAGCTTAGAAGAAGGGATCAGAATCTGGAAGAGGAATTAAAACAAAGAGATGAAGAATGGAGAGCAGAATTGGAAAAAAAAGATATAGAATGAAGAACAATGATAAGGGATAGAGAAGTAGCTTTCTTGAATGAAATAAGGAAACATGAAGTAGGTTTGTTAAAAATGTTAGGGGATAGAGACAATGCCTTAAAGGCATGCCTGGAATCAAGGGACAAGAATTAGTTGAATAATCTTGCACATTGAAAAGAAAGTTTTCGACTAATGACTTATGAGCAAGTCAACAACATGACACTCTTGGAATCATTAGCTAAAAGGCAGCGAGAATTGACAGAAAGCAATGCTAAGATTTTGGATTGGGCTATGACAACAGTCTCAAACAAGAAGAAAGTGCCACTACCACAAATCAGAATCTCAGACTGTGTACCTTACAAAATAGTCCCTCAAGATGTCACAAACCCACCAATACCCTTCTCCAACTTGAATCCATAGGAAGAAATATCTTCTGAAGCTTGTAAAGCACCAGTTCAATATTCTCTCTGTAACCATATCCTTATCCTTGAAAATTTTGATGAATCGAAAAATCCATTTATAGAAATTGGTGTTCACTTTTGGCATTTCTTTTGTGTCTTATTTGTATTTTCTTTCTTTTACTCTAAATAATTGAAATTTGATGACTTTCAGTGAATGGTCTTGTTAAATAATGGAGAAACCAGATTTCTTGGGTTTAAAAGAATTTATATTTGCCTTTCCTAATTGATTGTCTATGTATCCTAATTAAGTATATCTAAATGTTACCCCTAGAAGACTCCGAATAGGGAATGGGGGGTATGGAGGCATATCATTCAGTGAAAGCCCGAAACAACAGTACATTTGATGATTATGGATCATACTCATTTGCATCTCATCGTATTTCATTTGTGTGAATTATGTTGATGATGTTTTGACATGTGTAAATTGTGTGAATGAGCAAATTATGTTCGACGACGCTGATGTGTAAAATGTACGATTGTGTAAAATTTTATTTGATGATGTGTTGATGTATGTGTGTGTTCTTTAAAGTTTTTTTTGTGTCTTTATTTTATTTAATTAAATTAACTTTAAACCTAAGTTATATTACGTAGTGTAAAGCACCCTATTGAATTACATGGAAATGATCACCTTTTTATTGTCTAAAAGAATTAATGAGTAAGATAAATGGTAGTTGAGAGCTAGCTTTAATATAATAAATTTTAAAAGTAATAAATGATCTCGAACCATCAATTTATAGGGAAAGCCTTAGGTAGTTTTTTTATCTCATAACCAGGTTGACTGGTTGAGCAACCGATTGACCAATTGCATTAATGAACTAGTCATTGCATTGGTAATTAGGACTCCATGCATTGGTGAAGCCAGCTGATGAGTATTAAACTCATCTATTTTTAAGCCCATTTTTCAAGTATATTTCAGCCTTAAAAGTTAATTTAAATGCAAAATTATAGAGCTTTCACCCATATTTATGTTTGGCAGGAAATTAATGAAAATAAGCATAATTCAGCATAAAATGAGCAGAAATTAGCATTGCATAGAAAAAGGGTCAACGTAGCGACAACAAATGTCCAGTGTCGCGACATTATATGACGAAGGTCTTGAGGCTACTCCAATGTCGCGACATAGCTGCAACATCAACTGAAGAAGGGAAGACAAAGATTTGTCAATTTCGCGACATCATTACAACATTGAGGTGACATCAAGTTGATGTCACGACATCATCTAAACATAGCTACGACATTGACTGCAGTGAGAAGAACTGAATTGTTTAAATGTCGCAACATCGCCACGACATTGTTGAGTCATCAAAACAAGCCTCATCCAATGCAGATATCAGCTAAATGTTGTCGCGAAATCACATCAATGTCACGACATCATATGAAAGTAGCTTGAGGAGAAGTTATCAGACCAATGTCGCAACATCGGATCAACAATGTCGTGACATAAGATCAAAGCAACTTGGATGGTGAAATCAGTCCAATGTGGCAACATCAAATAAATGTCGCAACATCAGCTACGACATTGGCAAAGGACTTCAGAACAACAAGATTCAATGTCGCGACATCACAACAGTCTCGCGACATCAGCCTTAGGTAATCACAATGAATTTAACTGACTAATGTTGCAACATTAGATCAGCAATGTCGCAACATCAGTTGAAAAGATCAGAACTGCAGAGGCAATGTCGCGACATCAACAAGTGAACTACAAGCAATGTCGCGACATTAGTTGAAAAGATCATAACTGTAGAGGCAATGTCGCGACATCAACAAGTGAACTACAAGCAGTGTCGCGACATCAGTTGAAAAAATAAGAATTGCAGAGGCAATGTCGCGACATCAATAAGTGAACTACAAGCATTGTTGTGACATAAAGGCAAGAACATAAGAGAAAAGGCAGTAGTAAGCTATGTCGCGACATAAAAAATGGTTTAGATAAGGAGGAGCAGAAGAAATAATGTCGCGTCATCAAAAGATGACATACAACAATGTCGAGACATCAAGGAAAGTATGTACGATCAAGGGCATCAGTAAGCTATGTTGCGATATCACAGTAGTGTCGAAACATCAACTAAATGTCGCAACACAGGAAAGGCAATGTCACGACATCAGAATTAATCTACAACACTGCATCTCTATGTCGTGACATAATCACTACATGGACCTATCATTGGAAACTGAGAATTGCCCCACATATTTTCAATGTCGCGACATCAACTACAACCCAACCTGGATGCCACGACATCACCACAACATCACCCCCAACATCAGCAACTAGGGCAGCAATTATGGGCTTTTCAAAGTGCGTGATTCTTGCCTCGTTTTTAAGGCTCAAGACTTGAGCCTATAAATAGAAGCTCCTATGGAGTAGTGCCCAGCTTCCAGGGCTTTCATTAAGTCTTTGGGAAATTTGAAGTCTCACTGTATATATTTTATTTTTATTTTTATTTTCCTTTAGTTGTTTCTAGATTAAATTTTTGTTTAGGATTAGAGCAGTGATCTAAATTGGAATTCTGAGATGGTATTCATGTAAATCGAGTTTCATTTATGTCTGAACTTAAATGAAATCTAGAAATGATTCCGGAATTCATTTTTATTCAGTTTTGATTGCAATCTAAATGAATTTGTTTGATCAACTAGTCATTGTGATTTGAGATCCAGATTTGAAAGGCCAAGCCCTCATGGGGAAGCAATCTTTGTCGAGATTACCGCTTGTAATAGTTAATGTTGTTTCTGCAAGAAAATCGATGATTTAACTCGTAGTACTCCTACATCGGGTTGTTCCAAATATCGCTGTTTGGCAAATCTTTAAAAGAGCTGTATCATTGTTCTGATTTCTTCGTGAACTCTCTATGACACAAAG
Organism: Tetrastigma voinierianum; assembly: GCA_016808115.1. Lineage (NCBI taxonomy): Eukaryota > Viridiplantae > Streptophyta > Magnoliopsida > Vitales > Vitaceae > Tetrastigma > Tetrastigma voinierianum. The sequence continues at coordinate 242,491 of JAEQBH010000594.1, forward strand.
TTGAGACAACCTAAGAGTAATGAGCTGTAACTTGTGGGTAAAATTACACTAATATTATTTGAACTAATGCACTTTTGGAATTACCTTGATATATCACTAGTTATGATCTAACCTCTGCTTTGAAGGCTTCCTCCTGGGTGACAACAGGAGTGTGTGCCCAAGGTATAAGATCCACTTACTGATTTAGAAACTTAATTCTGAGAGGTTTCACCTCAAATGAGAGGAATAACTTCAACCCCGTGTTACCTGAGATTCTAATCAAGGAAAGATGAAGTTCTTTTCTAATTGATGGTTGAGATACCTTTTATTTTGGAGAGGGCTTGCTATATCCTATCCATGAGAGCAAGCAATTTCCAGTCCTAAGAAATGGCTGTGAAATACTAAGAAGGAAAAATAGTAAGATCTGAAAAGAGGAATGAATCCTACAAGTACCTCTTCAGGCCCATTGTCTAGAGATAGAAGTGTGGTAAGCTGGAGAGTGAAATGTGTAGAGTTAAGAGAAATCCATTTCTACATTAGTCTGCTCTTGGACAATTGCAAGTTTCATATCCATTACTTTATCTTATTTGGAACTCGAAAAGTGATGGTCACAACACTGTTTTTCTTCCCATGTATTTCAGTCCAGTGAACTCTCTAATCATGTATTTTAGAAATGTCATTATTGTTTGACTCCTTTTTACTTAAGGAGATAAATCTATCTTGAAAATTTGAAAATTTGAAAATTCAAATAGTAAGGATCTTTAGTAGTGAGGGTAGTTAATCTTTAAATTTTTCTAATCAATCCTTGTGGGAATGATATCTTGACTTAAAATCCATTGTATTACTTGTATGACTTGTGCACTTGAAGAGAATTGGACCAATACTAAATTTTAATTATTACATCACATTAGAAATCATTTTCTTAGTAAGCAACAAGATTTTGACATTCCCGCTGATTGAATAGCCCTTGGTGGTTATGTTAGAATTTGGTTGCAATTTTCTGGTCTACATTAAGAATAAATCAATATCAAGTTTATAGCACCAGTATAGGGGACTAAGAGTCCTAGGCAGCAGTGGCAGAAAGTTGGTATATAGTAAAGGTCATAATGAACAAGTTTTTGGTGTTGTTACCGGGGATTGAAATGAAAATAGAGTTTAAAAATTAATATTCTTACCAAAGATAAAATTGCTAGTTTGGATATTTTTCTTTTTACTGTTATAAAAAATTTTCAAAAGTAGTTTTAACTGCAGTAGCTAAATCAGCTACTGATCTTTAATGAAAACACATCATAATATATTTATGTATCTACTAATCTTATTTGATCTCAGTGTGTTTCATTTTCAGGAAGTCCTCACATGCATAGAAAACCATAATCATAATTGCTACCATTGGACACTGAATTGGAAAGGACACCGGTGAAACTCAAGAAAGTCATATTTTCCGGGCAAAGGGTTATGGCAAAAGCGTAGGAAATACAAGAAGACATTCCATCTAAGGAAGTTGACAGACCTCAAGGGTAAAGAACTATGGAAGATTTTTGGAAACCTATTATTAGAGATGATTATTCTGCAGTCATGTAGCCTACAATTGAAGCAAATAATTTTGAGCTTAAGCTTGCATTAATCACCATGGTCCGGAAGAATCAGTTTACTGGTCATCCTAGTGAAGACCCTAATGAGCACATGGGTAGATTTCTTAGAATGGCTAACACTATGAAGTTGAATGGGGTGAGACTTGATGTGATTAAGTTGCAGTTGTTCCATTTCTCTTTACAGAAAGTTGATTTGAATCACTCCCCTATGGATCAATGAACACTTGGGATGAGCTGGTTGAAGCATTCATGTGTAGATTTTTTTCTCCTGCTCTCAATTCAAAGAGGAGGGGGGAAATCATTATATTCAAGCAAGGTGAAGATGAAAGTCCCTATAATGCTTGGGAAAGGTATAAGAAGCTGCTTAAGAGATGTCCAATGCATGAGATTGATTAGATCACACAGATGGACATTTTCTACCATGCCATGAACTATATGATCCTGATCATGGGGAGGCAAAATTGGTTGTGGAGCATTCAAGAGGAAAAGTGATGAAGAGGCAAACCAGTTAATAGAGGATCTAGCAAAGAGCAACTACAAATCTCCATCTAAGACTTCAGGGAGTAGTAGCAGGCTAAGAGGAAGTGGTGTGATAGAGCTGAACAAAATGTCAGCTATAGAGGCAAAACTATACGCACTGATGAACAAAGTTTGCATGCAGGAAGGAAGCAACCGGTCTGCCCATCTTGTTGGAATAGTGGAAGATCAATAAAGAGTTTTGAATAATGGACTTGCTCAAGATGGTCCTTATCAATAGGAGGAAGTTTAGTTTATCAATGGCAATAGGAGTTACAACTTTAAGCCCAACACAAATCTTCCAACTCACTACACACCAGCCTTGAGAAACCATGAGAATTTCTCATATGGACCTGCAGTGCAACAAGGATGAAGACCTGTGCAGAATTATCAGTAGCATCATGGTCAACATGGTTTCCAAGGACAACAGCAGCAGAACAGCCAAAGGGCTGAGAATCAGGGCTAGAGAAGGTCCCAATCTTTTGAAGAACAGATGTTAATCTTTATGGGAGAAAACAAAAGATTGCTAACTATACATGAACAAAAGTTTGATGAGCTAAGCGACGTGGTAACACGATTGTGATTAGGCCCACAGCCACAGGCATTCTCTACAAAATGGAAACCTGAAGTGAGACCGGAGTTGGCCTTAGCAATGTAGAACCATTCAAAGGATTAATTCCCAGTGATGCAGAGAAGAATCCTAAAAGTTGCATGTTGTTGACTTTAAGTGGGAGTAAGAAGAAGAAAGCTGAAGAAGAAGAGTGAGGGAAGGAAAACATATAGTAAATTGGAGAAGAAATAAAGTAGTACATTTGAAATTCTTTGAAGAGAAGCAGTAAAGGTGCACCCAAAAGCGACTAGTTGGAAGAGGGTGATCTAAGAAATAAATAGAGTTTAAGCTTCTGAGAGCCTCATTCCACAGAACCCTCAGGCTCTGCAGGCTAAAATTAGAAGAGGAATTCTCTAAATTCTTTGAACATGTTCGAAAATGGGATGATAATATCTCCCTTACAACCGGAGGCATTGACTCAAATTACTCACTATGCTAGAAGTTCATGAAGGATTATCTTGAGCAAAAGAAAAAGAAGAATTGCTAAAAGAAGGGTAATGAGCACATGACAACACTGCGGTCACGGTTATTTAAAGAAGCATACGGTGAAAAGACAAGATCGAGGGCGGCTTCACTATTCCTTGCACCATAGGAAATTTGAAATGGGAAGAGACATGTGATTATAGACAGCGAAATCAAACTTGATGCTTTGAGTGTAGACTGAAAGGAGAGCGCTCTGGGCATGACCGCACGAGATGGCAAACAGGAACCTTGGCTCGACTTAGGTGTTCTTGAGGATGTGCTTATCAAAGTGAGAAAGTTCATTTTTCCAGTGGACTTTGTGGTTATTGATATTGAAGAAGACAAACAAGTCCCACTGTTGCTAGGAAGGACTTTCCTTGCTACAGAGTAGCTTTGATAGATGTGAAGAAGACCGAGGCCTAGTAAGGTTAGAATGAGCGGTGCACTTCAATCTCAGTCGAGTTTAAACGACGGAATTGAGGATATGTTGATTGTAAGATTATAGAAACAAAAGTTTCATCGGTTTTATTGATAAATGATTATGGGTTCTGAGTTATTGAATGAAAATGAGGCGAATTTCAAGTATCTTGAGTATCTTGATGTTGAGTTTATGGCTAAACTCGATTTTGAATTAAAGAGCCCAATGCCCAGTCTTAATGAGAAGCAATGCGAAATGAGAAGAATGAATTAATTCCAACAGAAGCTGTGAGAATGGAAGATGTGTATAGACTCTGAAAGGCCCGAATACGCTATAGAAATGATCATTATCCTTTACCTTTCATTGACCAAATGCTGGACAGTTTAGCAGGACACCCCCATTTATGTTTTCTTGATGGGTATTCAAGTTATAATAAAATTGCCATATCCCCTGAGGACTAAGAGAAAACTACTTTTACAAGTCCATATGACACATTTGCTTTTAGAAGGATGCCATTTGGGTTATGTAATTATCTATATACCTTCGAAGGTGTATGATGTCCATATTCTCTGATTTGGTGGAAGAGGCTATGAAACTTTTTATGAATGACTTCTCAGTGTATGGATCTAATTTTGAGCATTGCCTTAAAAATCTAGAGATTGTACTGCAGAGGTGCCAAGACAAGAATTTAGCTCTGAATTAGGAAAAATGTCATTTCATGGTAATAAAAGGAATTGTCTTGGAATGAATTTTTTTGCATGTTGGAAGTCAAACTGAGTAGGTTCTGATAAATCGAAACTCTGCTGCCACTATATTAGTGAAGGGAGTTCATGAAGTTTTTTGGGATGTTGGATTTTATAGAGAGATTCATAAAAAGACTTACGAAAATATCAGAGATTACTATGAAAATTGACTAGAAAAAGAAACAAAATTTGAATTTAGATGAAAAGTGTAAGTGTGCGTTTGAAGAATTAAGGGCCCAGTTGATCGAGCTCCTATCATAGCTTTGATTGGAACAAGGGTGGTTGAGATCATGTGTGATTCCAGGTGAATTATATGGGATTTGTCACTGAGGATAAAGAGATTAATGAGACCCAGACTAGAGCCATATATTAAATAGCAAGACTTTTATTAATGAAGTAGAAGGAATTATTCAACAGGCGAAAGGAAATGCTAAGCGATGGTCTTTAACATGAGAAGTTCGAGGCCATATATATTAGGGTCTCTCATGTGATAGTGCACCTTGATCATGCATCGGTCTAAATACATGATGGCAAGAAAGATCTGGCTTGAGACTAATCGGATGGGTTTCTTTAGGCTATAGAATTTGATTTGGAAATCAAGGATAAGAAAGGTAATGATAATGTGATAGTTGATCACTTATCAAGATTAGAGAAACCTATGGAAGATGAAAGAGGGAATGAAATTAAAGAGGATTTCCCTGGTGAGCAGCTTTTTCAAGTATCAGTTCAAACACCATGGTATGTTGATATTGTAAATTTTATGGCTTGTGGAAAGAAAGTGAGAAGGCGATGCTGGAGCTATATATGGGATGGATTTACATTGCTTTTTAGAAGGGGCGGATCAGTTATTAGAAGATGTTTACGAAGACAATATTTGGAATTGTGGATAAATGCCATTCATCACCATATGGAGGACACTTTGCAGGAGACATAATAGCCTTGAAAATTCTCTAGTCAGGTTTTTATTAGCCAACTTTATTCAGAGACTGTTATGAATAGGTTAAATATTGTGACAGATGTCAAAGAATGTGCAACATCAATAGAAGAAATGAGATGCCTCTGCAAGGAATTATGGTGGTACAGATTTTTTATGTATGGGGGATAGACTTCATGGGGCCAGATTTTTATGTATGGGGAGGTTAGACTTCATGGGGCCTTTCCGCCTTCATTTGGAAACTTATACATTCTCACAGATGTGGATTATGTATCGAATGGGTGGAAATATAGCTTGTCGAGGAATAATGCCAATGACGGCGGTTTTCATTTGATTGTGGATTTTCTTGATATGGTGAGTAGATTTAGAGCCCACAGACGTCATCGAATGATGAAGGAAGCCATTTTGCAAACAAGGCGTTTGCAAAACTCATAGTGGAATATGGAATCGGAGCGTATTATGGGATTGACTGTCTTGCAGAAGAAGATCAGAATGGACAAGCGAGATATCCAACAAGGAGATAAAGAACATATTAAGGATGTGATAAGCACCATTAGGAAAGATTGGTCGATTAAACCTTAGGGATCTCTGTTGGGCTTATAGAACTACTTATAAAACCCCTATTGGGATGTCCCCATACAGAATAGTATTTGGGAAACCTTACAATCTCCCTCTTGAGCTAGAACATAAAGCTATGTGGGCCATCAAGAAAATGAACTATGATTCCAAGGCTATGAGGAGAAGAGATTACTCCGGTGAATGAGTGGAAGAATTGAGAAATGAAGCTTATGATAATGCCAGAATCTACAAAAATAAGACTAAAAAGTGGCATGATTAGAATATTCTGATGAAGGAGTCTAGAGTAGGAGATCTAGTCATACTATACAATTCCAGATTAAAACTTTTTCCAAGAAAACTCAAATCAAGGTGGAGTGGTCCATATCCCGGTGGTGTAGTTGCATTTGGAGGCGATGGCATACTTGAAAACCGAGTTATGGAGATGAGTTTAAAATTATGAATGGATGAAGAAAGTGAAACACTACTTAGGAGGAAGATCGAATGAAGAAGAGTCCTAGATTTGAAGAGATGGATAGAAATGATGAAATGAGAAAACACTGTAGCAAATGTCTAGCTAAAAACATAAAACATGAGTAGCTACTTGGGAGGCAACCCAAGCAATTTTTAATTTTCATAGTTAACCTGATTTTGTTGAAATTTTGTGTGTTTGAATAGTTTAGAAGTAGTTTAGTTTTGTTAGAATTTATTTACAATTTATTTAATTACAATAGTCCGAATGCTAGGATGAAGAAGCTATAAGGATATATGAAGGTTAATTTTAAGATAACTCTGACGGTAGATTATGCGAGTTTGCTCTGAAAAGGGAGTCTACACTTCTCACTCTTATTCTTTATAAATGATGCATAACTAAGTTTTGGGGGAGTTTGAATTATCTAAGTTAGAAAATCGCCTAGTAGCTTGATTGTCCTTTGTTGAATAATTGTGTGGAAATTTCTACGTCTGAATCCCGGTCTTAATTATTGAATTGGAGAATGCGAGTGCTCTTATTCATGTTTGAATTGAGGTTCTTCAACATCTCTACATTTATATTCATAAGCATGAATTGAAATTGCAGAAAGAATATGGGGAAAATAAATACAAATTTTCAGCTTAAAAGGCTAAACTTCTACTCAATGTCGCGACACCAATTTCAAAAGTTTCCCCAATGTCTCGACATTATCGCGACATCGCCTCAATGTCGCGACATCAGATTTCAAATGTCACGACATCGCAAATATACAAGAGCACAGTGAGTCAATGTCACGACCTCAACATGTAAAATGTCGCGACATCGCATTTATAAAAAAAGCTACATTGCTCCTATGTCGCGACATCAACATGTCAATGTTACGACATCGTAGAATCTGAGGACAACACGAAGTGACCTTGAAGCACTATGTGACATTGTCGACATCAAGTTAGTGTCATTGACATTACATTTCAATGTCGCGACATCGGAAAATCTAATTAGAAAGAATTGAGCAATGTTGCGACATCAGGCATAGTTGCGACATCAGTCGATATCATTTGGAACACGGAAGAGCGATCGTTGCGACATTGTAATGAGACATTTAGGGTATCAAGTTGATGTTGCGACACCATAATTTCAATGTCACGACATCTCAGTTAGGGAAAACCACCTATAAATGGAATACTTTGAGAAGTTTTCATTGTCACATCAAATTTCTCAAGCTTTCAAACCCTAACCTCCTCAAAATCTCATAAAAATCCAAACCATGTCAAATCCTAACTCTCCAAACCTTGACGAAGTTATAGGAAATGTAGTGGAGGATATTTTACAAGAGAGAGATGAGGAAGTTTAGAGAGAAATGGAAGAGGAAGAAATCCAAGAAAATGCCCTCGAAGTTGTGCCTAAGGAGATAGAAGTGGTGGTGGAAGAAGGAGAAGCCAAAGCCTTCTACTCCAACAAGGAGCAAAAGCGTTCCAGAAGCATCTGATAAAGAAGAGTTTTATGGAGGAAAGGGGATTCAAGGAACTGGTGTCATCGTTTAAAGAGGAGATTGAGCGAAGAGGCTGGGAAATGTTAAGCCTGCATAGAGAGCCAAGTGTGCGGGCCTTGGTCGAAGAATTCTATGCCAATTTAGGCGAATAGAAGAACCCGACGTGCTGTGTTAAGGGGAGGTGGATCCCTTTTGGGGAAAGGTCCATCTCCTAACTCCTAGAGCTGAGATCGGTGAGTGAATGCAAGGAGTACGACCAGCTCCAAGAGAGCCCAAAGTTTGAGGAGATCGTCAAGGAGTTGACAGACGGTCTAGGGGTATGGTAGAGGACCAAAACCATTCGCAACGCCTACATCGACATAGGCGATTTGTTAAAAGTGGTTAAGGTTTGGTTCTACTTCATGGACGCTGTTCTCGGCACCGCTGACACATCTCAAGCGGTGGGAGCCAGACCAGGTGCCCATGCTACTATAATGCGCGCGGTCAAAGGGGTATTTTTGAATGTGGGAAGATAATAGAATAGACCATCCTGGACTACCCTAAGAACAACTTCTCAGGGAGTATCCCTCACCCCACCTTGATCACACTCTTGTGCATCAAGGGGGGTGTATCATTCAACGAGACAGAAGAGAGATGCCCAAGATCCTCTCCTCTCACCCTTACTGGAGTCCTTAAAGCTCCAACACAAGGTGAGGAGGTAGAGAGAACCAGAAAAAAGAAAAGGGCAACCACAAAACTTCCAAGAGAGACAACCCCTATAGTTGAAGAAGAACTTGAGATAGAAGAAAGGGGAGGGGGTGAAGATTACCGGATGATTAGTACCCGAGAAGTGCTATTTTGAATTACATGGCTAGATAGGTTTTTGAGTGCTTTGTTGCACTAATCATGTCATTGCTCTGATGAAGTGTTCGAGTCTTCTTAGTATCACTTGATCTTGGGTTTAGGGTTATTTGTGGTTGTTTGCGGGTTTTGCGTGCTTTAGGAGTTCAATATCGAGACATATGATGAATCATGAAGATTGAACTCAATTGTCAACCATCAAACAGACCAAAAATCAAAGAAAGAATGAGGCAGTGATTAAATCGATGTGGGAATGAGGAAGCAATGCGTGATGAATCCAGCAGGATCGGGGAATTCGCTAAGATTGCGAAAATTTCGTGGGATTGCGAAAATTCGCAACCTTAGCGAAAATTTACGCAATCTTAAGCAGTACCACCAATTTACATTGGACACCGGGAGATTTTCGCTGGGGCAACGATTTCTAGTGAAGGAATTGTTTGCGTTCGCTACTCACATAAATTTCGCTAATTTGGCGAGAATTTATTATGTGAAATCTGCTTGCCTAGCGAGAATTTTGCATTTTATTTATCTCTTGAGTGATTTAAGCTAGCTAGCAAAGTACATTGCCTAATGTGAGGAAATTTTTGAGCCTTACAAAGTGGGGATTCTTTGCCTTGTCATGCTTTTTGTAATTAATGCGAACAGGCTTCAATTTTGGATGTATTACTCTCTTGTCCATAAATTAGCCAAAATGACTAGGCTTTAAATAAGGCTTTCATCTGATAAGGTGGCCTATATAGCCCCCTCCATTTGTAACCCAAGATAACTTTCTCTTTTTAAATTACGATCATGACCTTTATCAGTTTTATCTCTTTTCTCTCATTTTCTCAACTCCACTTTCTTGGTTTGCGAAACACCCTCGAGGATAATGACTTAGAGGATGGCGGCTAAAACCACTTCACTTCTTGAAGTAGAATTTTGTGGGGTGAGATCTTTAGGAATTTCTTTGGTGGTTCCACTATTTTTTTTTCATGCAGGGTTTGTCATTTGGTTCCCAATTTTCATTTCTAGGTTTAAAAGCTCTTTTGGATCATGTGAGCTCTATTTGGCCAATACTTGGCAAGCTTTTAGGGTTTAGTGTATTCTTAGCTTTAGATACACTAATATCCATTAGTTGCTCTTTACGAGCCACTGAGGTAGGTTAAGGGGTTAGGGTTTCACTGTATGTGCATCCACTTTTGATCAATACTTGGTAATCTTTTAGGGTTCAGTGGATGCTTATTATTAGATCCACTGAGATTCATTAGTTACCCTTTACGAATCATTGTAGGATGAATTAAGAAAAACGGGTTCTTTAGTAAGGACCATAGAATGTTAAATAGAATACTTTCTATCGGGAAAAATTATTAGGGTTTAGGTTTTAATGCCAAATGAATCCGGTTCGGGAGATGACTATATGTCATCTTCTGAGGGGAAATTAACACAGGGACCTCTCTCGGTTAGCTAGGATCTTAAACTCGGTGTGCCTTGAGGAGTTACATTTTACATTTTATTTTATTTAAATTTCAGTTTTCCAACCATCGACTCCCTTGTTTTGCAACGCCCAAAATCGGAAATTTAATTCACCAATTTTGATTTCCTTTCAAATCATTGTCACGAAGAAAACCCATCCTGTGTTCGATACTGGAAGCTGTTTATCTGCGGTAGCTTGACTACGGCGTTAGGAGAACAGGATATAAATTTTGGGATTAGGATGCCACTGCGTGGCGAATGCGGGATAACCAGTGAATTTCCCGGCCCAGGTGAAGAAGGAGATACGCCAAGTGCGAGGTAGAAAGGAACGAGTTGAAGAAGCGAGGAAGCATCGCGATTAAAGCTCTCTTTTAGCTATGAAGATGAGAAGATATGAAGAATAGATGGCGGTTCGGGGCGAGATGGAGGGGCAATTCTGGTTGCGGAAAATAAAGAGGCCAAGAAAAACCTAACGACCGGTTCTCAGCAGAGGATGAGGAATGGAAAGAAGAGTTAGGATAGAGGGACAAATCATTGAGGGTTGAGTTGAAAAAGAGAGAAAGAGCCTTTGTACAGGATCAACTAATGAGAGATCAAGAGTGGATCAAGCTAATAGAGGTCAGGGAAAAGGAGATGGAAAGGGCCTTGCTCGAGAGAAGAGTTAAAGAAAGCAGCACAGTATCTTTACAAAGACACGAGAAAAGGAATCAGGCTACCATCGAAGAGGGTTGAAGCAGGTCCATCACAAATTACAGGGAGAAATTTTGGACATAGAGCATTGATGCGGTGAACAAAAAATATGAGTGAAGACCTTCTATCAAATGAGAATTGATTGAGCAAATTCCCTAAGCTCCATTGGGCGGAGGCAAAATGAATATAAGAAAAACATAAGAATGCCGAGTGGTATCTCTTTGAGAAAAGAATGGAAGGGCTCAGTTGCAAAACCGGGAACTCTCAGTCACGAGTTCACACCCTCAAATGCTAGTTACAAATTTGAAGCAGTAAACCTCAAGCCCATAGAAAGAAGAGATAACTCTCTCTTTATCCCTCATTCTCTCTATCTTCTCTATCATTCTTTCTCTATCTCGTAAACCATAGAATGTAATTCTTCCCTCTTTCTAATAAAAAGGAAATTTTTGAATTTTTTTTTGTGCATAGAATTTTCTTATTTGTTAATTTTCTTTTAATTTTACAATTTTGGGAATTATAATAAATTTGAGCTTGTGTGAGTTGGTCTGAATAAATGATAATTCCTAATGTTAACTGTAAGAAAGCTAAAAAAGTTAAAAATTGTTGGATGATATTGCATATTTTTTGAGTGGATGTTGTAATTGCTTGTTTGAAGACTATAAGAAAATTTATTTAAATATTTGAGTGTTATTATTTGTTTACCAAATAGTATGTAAAGTGAACAATAATACAGACTTATTTTAAAGCAATTTGAGTCTCAAATGCAAATGGGCTAAGTTAACGATTCTCGGATAAATAAGCTAAACATTTTAGAGTCTTGAAAACTAAAATTGAAATCAAAGCTGTGGGCTATTAATTCTAGTCAAATTAAACGATATAGTTCATAAAATGAGTAAACTATTATTGGTCGAAGTACAACAAAAGCCCGATTATGCTTGGAGTTGTAAGAAAAACTTTATGGGACGTACCATTAGAAATCTCTAAAGAGTCCTAGAACTTGTTGCATTATTTTTCAAGGCGAAATCCTAGGGCATCACACCCAGCAGAAAATGAGTTAGGCCATCCTTAGACAGTTTGAGACTTTCAAAAGCTTGCCATTGTAATGCTATATGCATATACCCTAGTGCCTATTTTGAGCCTAATGCCAATTTCATAATCACAGCAAAAAAGAAGAGCCTTAACCCTTCCTTAAATCTTACCTTAGTAAAGAATTATGGATACTGGCTCAAATCGATTAGAAATGAGAAAGAGGATAAGTTTGGGGATACAAAGTTTGAATTGAAAGTAAAAGGAGAATAAGGGGTGAAGGAGAGACGATTAAGAAAAGGTGTGCTAAAGAAAGTCTGAGACAGAAGGCGAGAGCGAAAGAAGAAAGTTCTGAGGAATTGAGTTTTGCAGCTGCCGACCTTAGTGAATTAAGTCCTTAGGGGTGTTCTACACCTAGTACCTAATGCCAAGCGGTAATAAGGGCTATTGACCATGAGCTTGCTAGGGGTAGTAGAAACGCTTAAAAAAGTGTTAAACATTGCGCCACTCCAAATCTTAAAAAATATAAAAAATAGGAAAAGGAAGCACGGGCATGAATTTAAAATAACGTGGAAAAGAAAATAAAAATAACAATAAGCTACGGAGGAAATAAAGGAAAAAATGCACGGATACGGTTTTGGGGATGCTTGAAGAAATTTGGAGTTGCTTGAAAAATAGGGACGGTGAAGGCAAAGAGTTGAAAATGAATGCGATTTAGGTAAACTTGGAGCCTAAAATGTCAGTTATCTACTAAGTACTAGCCATACATTACCATTTCAAGACTATTTGATTAAGGGGGTGTGTTATGTCTGCCACATTAGTGAATAATATGACCCGACAAGCATGGGACTTAAGTACTTTGCGAAAGAATGTCACTGCGCAAATTAACTCTCATAGAAGCTACCTAATCTGGGAATCGGTTATAAGGAAGACCGACACACACTCACACATAGTCGGCTATATCTGTTTATTAACTATGAATTACACATATTTGTATTGAATGATCTTAATTGAAATTTTTAGAAGTTAATGAATCTTAATTAGAATTCGGATCATCCTGATTGAAATACTCACTAAAAAGCCTCAATCTTTGGTTTGATTGAAAAGATCATTTACTAGAAAATTGTCCTTAAAAATTGGTTGTTATTGTTTGAGGACAAACAAATAATCTTTTCTTCGCTTGAGGACAAGCAAAACCTTAAGTTTGGGGGAGTTTGATGAGTCTTAAACTCATTTATTTTTAAGCCCATTTTTCAAGTATATTTCAAGCTTAAAAGTTCATTTAAATGCAAAATTATAGAGCTTTCACCCAGATTTATGTTTTGCAGGAAATTAATGAAAAGAGCGAGGTCGGCGTAAAGGAGAAATCAGACATTGCATAGAAAAGGACGATGTCCCCCACAACGAGTTCTAGTGTCGCGACATTATATGAAAAAGGTCTTGACACTACTCCAATGTCACAACATAGCTACGACATCCGTTGAAGAGAGGGAGAGCGATGATTTACAGTATTTGCGATATCTTTGCGACGTGAGGCGACATCGAAGTTGATGTCGCTGACATAAATCGAGACATAGCTCACGACATTGCACGTTGGTAGAAAGGACTAAATTGTTTAAATGTCGCAACATCACCACGACATCGTTGAGACATCAAAACAAACCTCATATAGTACAGATATCAACTAAATGTTGTTGCGACATCACAACAATGTTGCGACATCATATGAAAGTAGCCTGTGGAGAAGTTAATAGACCAATGTTGTGACATCGGATCAGCAATGTCATGACATAAGATCAAAGAAACTTGGATGGTGAAATCAGTTCAATGTGGTAATGTCGAATAAATATTGCGACGACCAGCTCTGGCGACATTAAGCGAGGATTTGAAACAACAAGATTCAATATGTGTTTCCTCCCGACCTTAGGGAATCACAATGAACTTAAGCGACCAGGATATTTGTAACATTAGATCGTGATGTCGCGACATCATTTGAAAAGATCGGAAGGCTGAGGCAGTAAACTCGTCAAGCAAGTGAACTACGGCTTGATGTTTCGCGACACAAAAAATGGCAAACGAAGGAGGAGTAGAAGAAATAATGTTCTGGCGTAAATATGACTTACAACAATGTCGACATCGATGATATGTCGCGAGCAAGGGCATCAATAAGCTATGTCGCAACATCACAGTAGTGTCGGAACATCAGTGAATGTTCTTGGCGTAAGAAAAGCGATAATGAGACATCAATTAATCGACATTGTGCATCTCTATGTGTGACATCATCATGACATGGACTATCTGCAGGCGAGAGTACTTAGCCAGTTTTCAATGTGCGACGTGCCATTTGTAACCACGCCATTGAACTGACCCACGATGTCACAACGTATCGACATCACCCCGACATTAGCATTAGGGCAACAATTATAGGCTTTTCGAACTGTGTGATTCTTGCACTTTGTTTTTGGGAGAAGCCCCGAGATGCGAGGCATAAAATCAGAGTTTTGTGCTTTTTGGGAATCTAAAGAGTCGTTGTAATTTTTTGGTTTCCTTTAGTTGCTTCTAGGTCGGTTCTTAGGATTAGGTAGGTTTGATTTGAGCGGAGACGGTCGAGTTGGTATTCATGTTCATCCCGGAGTTTCATTTATGTCTGAACTTAAATGAAATTTGGAAATTAGTCTGGAATTCATTTTTCTTCAGTTTTGATTGCAATCTAAATGAATTTGTTTGATCAACTAGTCATTGTGATTTGAGATCCAGATTTGCAAGGCTAAGCTCTCTTTGGGAAGAATCTTTTGTTGGGATTATTTTTTATAATAGTTAAGGTTGTTTTGCGTAAGAAAATTGGAGTGATTTAGGTGTGGTATTGCCTCCGCATTTAGTTATTACGAATATAAGTGTTGGTACCGAAAGGGAGTTGTTTCATTGTTCCGATTTATGGAATCCTACAGTTGACCTGAGGTTGAGACTACCTAAGAGTAATGAGCTGTAACTTGTGGGTAAAATTACACTAATATTATTTAAACTAATGCACTTTTGGGATTACCTTGATATATCACTAGTGATGATCTAACCTCTGCTTTCAAGGCTCCCTCCTTGGTGACAATAGGAGTGTGTGCCCGAGGTATAAGATCCACTTACTGACTTAGAAACTTAATTCTGAGAGGTTTCACCTCAAATGAGAAGAATAACTTCAACCCTGTGTTAGCTGAGTTCTAATCAAGGGAAGAGGAAGTTCTTGTCTAATTGATGGTTGAGATACCTTTTATTTTGGAGAGGGCTTGCTGTATCCTGTCCACGGGGGCAAGCAATTTCTAGTATTAAGAAATGGCTGTGAAGTACTGAGAAGGAAAAATAGTAAGATCTTAAAAGAGGAATGAATGCTAAAAGTAGCTCTTCAAACCCATTATCTAGAGATGTAAGTGTGGTAAGCTGGAGAGTGAAATGTGTAGAGTTAGGAGAAATCCATTTATGCATTATTCTACTCTTAGACAATTCCAAGTTTCATATCCATTACTTTATCTTATTTGGAACTCGCAAAGTGATTGTCATAACACTATTTTTCTTCCCATGTATTTCAGTCCAGTGAACTCTCTAATCATGTATTTTAGAAATTTCATTATTGTTTGACTCCTTTTTACTTAAGGAGATAAATCTATCTTGAAAATTTGAAAATTCAAATAGTAAGGATCTTTAGTAGTGAGGGTAGTTAGTCTTTAAATTTTTCTAATCAATCCTCGTAGGAATGATATCTGGACTTAAAATACACTGTATTATTTGTATGACATGTGCACTTGCAGAGAATTAGACCAATACTAAATTTTCATTATTACATCATATTAGAAATCATTTTCTTATCATTTTTAGCAAGCAACAAGTTTTTGACATTCATGTTGAGGATTGAATAGCCCATGGTGGTAATGTTAGAATTTGGTTGCAATTTTCTGGTTTACATTAAGAATCAATCAATATCAAGTTTATAGCACCACTGCAGGGGACTGAAGAGTCCTAGGCAGCAATGGCAGAAAGTTGGTATATAGTAAAGGTCATAATGAACACCAACTAAGGCTCAAGGGGGCATATACATCCTCCCCCTAGGGGAAGTGGGCTTGGTCAACAACGTTTGAAATTAACGAGTTGGTTCATCCGGTTTGCAGGCTGAATCGTCGATTTAAATGGTTAATAGTCGGCTCATTGGCAAGACAATTCAACAAAGTGAATTGAACTGGAAACATGGTGCGCTGATCGATGGTTAGATCAGTTTGACTAGTCGGTCCGGTCTGATTTTTAAAACATTGGTTCCATCTCTTTTGTAAGTTTAAATTTCGTTTATTTTTTTTTAATGTGTTCAGTTTGGAGTGGGCGGGAGTTCAGTGTCGAGAGGCGTAACACAAGGATAAACGGAGTTATCAGTGGTTTGGTTTGTTGTTATAATAATAAAAACTTAACCGATAATATGGTTAACCGTCTTGATTAACCATTTTATTTAGGTTTAACCCAATATCGGTTTTGGTTAACCGTAGTAAAAATAAATTTTCAATTCTATAATCAAGTTCGAATTACAATAATTATTATAAATACAATAAAAAAACAAAGAAAAAATGAATACACTATTCATTTTCAATTCCATGACACTGGTGCTTTTATAATACACATTTATAATACATCCACAATTTAATCAACCACATGTTTTAACAACTTTAGTAGAAAAAGAAACCACAGCCTATATGCTTTGGATTGGAGGAAATAGTAAAAGCTTGGTTTTAAGGAAAAAAGTAGAAGCAGCGAATATAAGCGAAACCTATTTTAAATATATTTTTTATTTTTTGGTTGGTTAATTGAAACAATAGTTTTTATATTTTGTAAACTAAAACCTAAATCAAAACCAAGATTTGTGTAAAACAAAAACCAAAATGGAATCCCTCGGTTTAGTTAACCTATTTTTGGTTTGGTTTTTCAGTATGTTTTGTTTCTTATTTTTTGGCGACACATTAGCCTGGTTTTCATTACTTTTGTTTTGACTTTGTTTTTTTAAAGATTAATTTTTTTTTTCAAGAATTTGGTGTCATTATTTGAGTCATATTTATTGTCATTATCATCAATTACCATATAAATTTGTATCATGTTCTTATTTGTCTAATTTGTATATTATTGCTATTACCTTTGTTAACAACAGTTGACAAATTTATGATCACACAAATTTGCAAATCATTATTATTACCATAAATTGCTCTTATCTTATTATCTTGTATTGTTATTATCACATTTATCACTTTTCGTTGTAATTTGATGAGTGAAGTTCATCTTTAATGAATTAACATATTTTGCAATAATACTTCAAAATGAACGAACATGGTTTTTTATGTCACATGTATATACTCTTACCCAAGATTGTTGAGTATCTAAAAAGAAGAAAAGGGACTTTAATAAGGTGTAGATGGACAAGACCGGTCCTATGATGACCATCAATGCAAGAGAAGTTAGGGATAGGGACTATATTTTCTCATATGATGTAGCATTGCAATAAGATTCCCAATACATCTTGAAAATATAATGAAGCATTAAATGGTTGAAGAGCAATGAATTCGTGAAGAAGAGTAATCTCACGAATGATTTTTTACAAATTCTTCGATGGGCAAGAAGACTTTCATATTTTGTTGTTTTGAGTTTTAAACATTTAAAAATATTGATTTTTGGTATATGTTTAAAATTGTGCAGTGATGTACTCAAAGGCCTTCTTTACCTTGGTGAGAATGAGAAAGACATTGTTGAAGGGAAATTTCATGAAACATTTAGCATACAATCTTAATTATTTCTTCTATTTGTAGAAGCTAATACCGAAGCTAACAAGTATGATTATTAATTAAAAATTAGTTAACTATAATTTTTTATTCTAATTAATGTTTTAGATGATGGCAAAGGACCACCTAGTTTGAAATGAACCATCAAATTCATCTGGTTTGCTGGTTGAAACGTCGGTTCAAACAGTTCATTAGCAAGACGGTTCAACATGGTGAATTGAACCAAAAATGCGGTCGGTCGTTCGACTGACCGATCGATATGGTCCAATTTTTTAAAACATTGGTTCCATGTCTTTTCCAAGTTTAGATTTCATTTAATTTTTTTAATGTAGTTTTCAGCTCACAATTCTTTCTTAAAGATTAACTTCTTTTTTCAAGATTTTGATGTCATTATTCCTGTGTCATATATATTGTCATTATCATTAATTACCATATAAATTTGTATCATGCTATTATTTGCTTAATTTGTATATTATTGTTATTACCTTTGTTAACAACAATTGCCCTTTCCATAGATTTGCAACTTTCTTTAATATTCTTTAATAAGCATCTTATGAAAAATTTATAATCGTTCTAATTTGCATATCATTATTATTATCCATTACCGCTATAATAGCAGTCTCATATCATTATTAACTCATTCCATATGCGTATTGATATTAGATAGAAACCGTGTATCTATATTTTCATATTTTATATTTTGTTGCATATTAATTGTGTAACTCGTTAGAGTTAACTATTTTTTCCATATTATTATCTTAATTCTCTATTTTTTTGTTTAGAGAAATTTTTTTTTAAAAAATCTTTAAAATCAAAACTCATTTCCTCTAAATTCCTAAGTCAAAACTAATTAATATTATTTTTAATCATTATAGTATATTGGACCTTTCCTACTACCATCACCATATCATTGATCTTAGATCATTTATCCTAAATTCTTAGAGTTTTGATGGATGAAACTATAATGTTTCTTCTTCTTTTAGCTTTTGCAATATCCATTAATTTTACCCATAAAAAACCCATTTGACATGGTCTATTTAACTTTGATGAAACAAAAATGATAATTTAATTTTTTGATAAATTTGGTTCATTTTTTAGTTTTTTCATATTAAACCATGGTTATGCTTATGTCTTTGACATTAGTAATGATGTTTCCTAGAATATATTAATCTTTCTGGATTTAAAAAAAAAAAAACATATTCAGACGGGGGACTTTAATATGGTGGAAATGGACAAAATCTGTCATATGCAAAAGAAGTTAGGGATAGAGACTATATTTTCTCATATGATGTAGCATCACAATTCAATTTCAAATACGCCTTGTTGATATATGAACATTTTGATACTATGTTTACAAAATGGTTGAAGGGCAATCATTTGGTGAGGAAGGGTAATATCAAGAGGGATTTTTTACAAATTCTTTCGTGGATGAGAAGACTTTCATATTTTTTTCGTTTTGATTTTAAACATTTTAAAATATTTATTTTTGATATATGTTCAAAATTGTGCAGGGATGGACTCTAAGACCTCTATTACCTTGTTGAGAATGAGAAAGACGTTGTTGAAGGGAAATTCTGTCAAACATTTAGCATACGACCTTAAACTACTTCTTCTATTTGTAGATGCTAAAATCGAAGCTAACAAGTAGGATTATTAATTTATGTTTTAGATGATCCTAATTTTTTTCTCGCATGGAGGAACACTAAATTACCAAATATTGGCAGTCACCCAATTTTTTTGGGACCTAAAGGCCAATTATTGTACCTAGTACAATCTTCAACCATTCATAATAATGATGATTCAATAGTTTTCAAACCCTTCAAAAGGCTATAAAAATTAGACACTAAAAAGTGGCTTGTAAATTTGAAAAAGTATCTTGTCCTTAATGAAGTTAAGAAAAATGTCAAAACATTGTATTATGGAGCCTCAAATAAAGTGCATAACATGTGCTTATCATGTGCAATTTTTTAAGTACTGCAAAATGAACTAACATGTTTTTTTCTAGAGTTGGTAAACGGGTCAGCCCAACCCATTTCGAGTCAACCCATTTCGGTTGTGAGCCAAAATGGACTGGGCTAATCTGACCAATTTCTATTCCGGCTAGCTTTTGACTAGCTCAGCCCATGTAGGTTATGGGTCAAAACGGGCCAAAACCTTAAAAAATGTTTTACAAATTATATCATTTTTCAAATAAAAATAAAAATAGTATCAAAACAATAAAATAACAACTTAATAACATCTTTGAAAAAACAATTTCAAAGTATTAAATGAAATCACATATGCTTGTAATCTTTATTCTCATTATATCCAATAATAACATGTGACTCCACATTAAAAAGATGTATATCCTTGATACTGGTTGAGTCAATCGTCATTTATTAATTAAATTTTAAGAATGTTAACAACATAGTCCACATGCATACCTTAGTTGCTAGAATATTCAAAGTTTCAAAAGGTATGTTATCTAGGGAGGGGAGGGGTCCAAGTTTTACAGTGTAACAAAGTGCTTAATTAAAAAAAACAACATAAATTTCATTTATATTTAGAATAAAAATAATTTTTTTTTATATTTAGAATAAATTTTTTTTTCCCAAAAATACATCTCAATAGTATAATAATGAAATATCCTATTTGTTTTGAAAATTCATCCTAGTAGAAAATATAACCAAAATAGGAAAGAAATAAGTGTATGATTTTTGTTAATTATTTTTAAAATAACAATATTTTGTTATTAACACTATTTTAAGTAATAAAATTATTTAAAATATACTAATAATTTAGTTATTAAATTAAATTTAATTTAATTTTTAAACTATCACAACTTCATTTTTATCAAAAAAAAAACATATATGATTAAATAAAATTTATAGGAGAAATAAAAATATTTAAAATATGATTAATGAGATAAATGAAAATATATTAAATATTAAAACTGTAATTTATTTAATTCAACTGCGTTCTGTAATTTTCCATACAATATTTTTTAAATATTAAATTATCATATAAATTATATTAAAAGTATATATTTAAACATTAAAAATAAAATAGTTAAAACAACAAAGTTTAATATATTAATCATATATCATAATAATTATTATTTTCAAAACCCCTATGCTATGAAAGCAAATATTTGATTCCATGTTAAAAGCAAAAATATCGAATTTTGTAGATGAATCCTTAAAAATCTTAATTATTAAGCTAGTTACTTAAAAAAAATTAAATAAAGATTTAGTTTAATGTCAATTGTCGGGTCAACTGGATAAACCCATGGGCCACGGGTCAAAATGGGTCGGGTGATAGCGTTTTATTGACATAAATTTTACGATGAGCTCAGTGGGGCTAAAATGGGTTGGCCCATTGAGCTCAACCCATATTCCCAGCTCTAGTTTTTTCATATGTTACACAAAGATTCCTTGAAGGATTTAGCATCGACAGTTTTGTCAAAAATAATACAAAGGGAAACTTGTGAACTTTAGAGCTACTTGTAGCGGCCGATCAACCATGTCTTTTATATCGATAAATGATATCTTTGAGTGTAAGAGCGAAGCATATGATCTTAAACTACTTCTTCTATTTGTAGGCTAATACCAAAGCTAACAAATGAGATTGTTAATTAAAAATTGGTTAACTACAATTTTATTTTAATTCATGTTTTAAATGACCCTAATTTATGGAGGATGACCTTTAACTACATCCTTTATAAAAGTTTTGGTAGGAACTTTTTTTTTTTCTTTTAATTTCCTTGGATAGATGATATCAAATAGATTATTCATATGTCATATGTGAAGTAATTTTCATCAATATAAATAATTTTCATACATATTAAAAGAAATAGCTATGGTAAGGATACAACTTGGATTTTACGGATATATTGGAAATATCGGAGGATATTTTTACAACAATATCGATAAAATAAAAATTATATACAAATTATCTTAAATTTTGTTACTATATTTGTATTTATTTATGATAAAAATTAAAGTTATTTTTATCGAAACATATTTTTATATAGTTAAGATAAAATTAAGTCATTTTTATATTGATATCAGTTTATTTAATAATTGGTTTATCAAAGTATATTTTAAAGATTATATTAATAAGTGTCTCATTGGATTATATCTATATATTTTATCTTATCGATTTTTAATTTATAAATTTTATTGTGTTGTAAATCAAGAAAATGAGATAATAAAGTTTTATTCTTTTTATTTGATCTATTAAATACAAATAGGAAAGACTGACTTTTGAAGAACCTAAATTTGGCGCCAATCTCCTTTATTTAAAGCAACTGGTTTTACTTTAAAAGTGGCTAACATTCCTTTTGTAAACTAAATTATCATTCACATTCCTTATAACACTCCCCTTTGTAGCCATTATGGAACTTAGGAAATTTGTTAGGGTTGCCTCGTTAAAAAACCTTGCCGATGGGACCAATGGGATAAAAAACTTGGTGAAGGAAAAAGGTGCGAGTACACACTAACATCCATTTATACTCCCCCTTATGTCAATGTCCTTTAGTTGACACATTCCAATCTTGTGTATAAACTTCTTGAATGTTGAGGTTGACAATGATTTTATGAACAAATCTGTTAGATTATCACTTAAGTGTATTTGCTAGTTTGTGATCTGGCATTATGTGAATTTGAAAGATAGTCTGCATCCACATATGTGAGTAATTGTGAATTTGACTAATTTGAGTAAAATAGACTCATATTAGTAGTTCCACAAAGATATCGTAGTACATCTTTGATGCCATTACAATGTCTTTGAGTTGGAGTAGAAATGTACTTGACTAGTAAATTGACAAAAAAAGCAATATCTAGATAGTACAATTAGCAAGATACATAAGTGCACTGATAGCACTAAGATATGGTACTTCAAGGTCGAGTAAATTTTTGTCCTTTTCATGATGATGAAATGAGTCATTTTTCATATCAATTGGTTGGACAACCATTAGGGAGCTTAATGGATATGTTTTATCCATATTAAAACGTTTTAGGGTTTTTCTTAATATATGTTGATTGATGAACCAACACTCTAGTAGGAAATCGATCTACAGGCCGAGACAAAAATTTGTTTTTCCAAAAGCTTCCATTTCAAATTCCCTTTTCAAATATTTTATAGTTGTTATGAACTCTCTAGAAGTTCCAACAAGGTTTAAATCATCGATATATCACAATAATCTAAAGTTGAACATTTCTAAATAAAATACGAGCACATAGGGTTGTTCACACACCAATTTTTTTTTTAATAAATACGCACTAAGGCAATTGTACCATGTGTATGGATTGCTTCAGTCCCCATGAAGATCATTGTAATAACTTCATTGATTACATGTTACGAGGATTTGTACTATTTGCTTCAAGCAATTTAAATCATTCAAGGATTTTCATGTATATATATATGGATCCATATAAATATGATTTGACAGCATCCGTGAGACTCACATCTAGTCCTTTAGACATTGTTAGGGCGCTTCATACAAATACTCACTTGTGCCTCTTCAAGGGTTTCTTATTTATTATATATCTACATAGGGACTAGTTGCTCATCATGTGTCTCTACAGGGACTTTTTGTTTATTATGTGCCTTTACAAGGGCCTTTTATTTATTATGTACCTTTATAAGGCCTTATTGTTCATCATGTGCCTCTACTAGGGCCTTTTGTTTATTATGTGTCTCTACAAGGACCTTTTGTTTATTATGTACCTCTACAGAGGCTTGTTGTTCATCCATGTGCCTCTATTGGGGCCTTTTGTTTATTAAAAGCCTCTACAAGGACTTCTCATTTACTATATATCTCTACAAGGGCTTCCCATTTACTATGTACCTCTATAGGGACTTCTCATTTACTATGTACCTCTACAGGGGCTTCTTATTATGCGTCTCTACAAGGGCTTCTTATTTATTGTGTGCCTCTATAAGGGCCATTTGTCTTATTTGTTCTTCTTCAGGAGCGTCAAGTTTTGCTTGTATTCTCCTATTTCAGGGTGTTATCTCTTTGAGTTAATAGGTCTTCAAGGTTTCAAGCATGTCTTAGATTCATTTACTAATTGTCCTATAAGGACATCAATATGTGCTAGAATATTAAAAATCCGGATATGTGGCTTCGTCATTTCTTTATTAATGGGGATACATTTGAGATGGTGCGATTTTGCAAGTTTTTGCAAATGAATGTCCTTTGAACTTCTAGTTCATTGGTTTTATGAGGGTGAGATGAGATTCATAAGTGCATTCCATATAATTTATTGTCATTCTTCTAAAATCAGCACTGTTCATTTTTTAATAAAAGGGAATAATCATTAAAATAATAATTTGAAAAGCCATAGCAAGCATGTGAGCATTCATTGGGCAAGAGCATCTTCTGGTTCTTTAATGGATGTTCGTGTGAGTATTTTATGATTCAACCTTTTATTGGTGACCCAAATTGACTTAGCATGTGATGACCCTAGGGTAAAGGATGAAACCGATAGTGCAGATTTACAATGCGGTACAACGAGAAGCTTGGGAATTTCTCGCACAGATCGGATGGTGCGCAGGACCACACTTAGTTGAGTTCATCTCGTGAAATCTAGTTGCATAGTAGAATTACGTCGAATTCCAGGGCAGTCGAAATTTCACGTATTTTGAGGTAAAGTGAACAAACGACATGGCGACACATGGCATGAGGACACGTGCCATGTCAAACAAGTGGACACTTGGTGCATGAAAAGCCTAGTGTCATACTCTTGTCATGCATGAACTAAGTGGGTGGAGAAATGGCATGAGGAGCACATGGCATGGTGATTGCCATGTGCCAAGATGACTAAGAAAGTTGTCCTAAACCCATACCAAAATGAGTTTGTGGGGGAGAAAGAAGAGAAAGAAAAAGGGAGGAAAGGAGAATTCACAGCATCCTGCGGGTCTCCGGTGTTTGAATTTTATCAAGGGTTCGACGAGATTGGGAAGTAAGTTAGTACGGGGCTCGAGAGAGGTAGGAGTTCTCTCTACTCAGGTTGCTTATTCTTTGTTTAAGGGCCATTATTAGCCGTGAGATTATATTACAACCGGTGGAAATTTGGTTACAGAAGAGTTGTGTTGATGAATTGCAGATTCGGTTCACGGGTTCTTTTCTTGTTTGAGCGCGGATTTGAAATAATTTGTGTTTGCCAGAAAGTATGGATTTGACGGGATGATAGTGTGAACTTGTGTCGTGCTTGTTGGGTATGGTGACATCGGGTATATGTTTTGTTTTGGAGTGCGAGCATAGAAGATCCGGTTGTGTTGTTATGATCGAAGGAGCGAATGCGGATTGTGTGAAAATCATGTTGATATATGCTTACTTGATGTATTAACATGGGTTATATGATGGATGTGAATTATATGCAGTAGATATAATTATCCATGAACTGTGAATGTTGCATGTAGTTCTCATTGTGCATGTAACATGAGGAACCCACAATGTGCGACATGGCGTGGTGACACACTGAGGACATCATCGTAAAATAGGTGTGAGTGCATGAGCATAAGTATGACTTGGACTTGGGATGTTTAATGGTGGGCTCTATCAAAGGGACAATGTCCTAGAGTCACAAAATTTAAATTATGTGTTGGGTAGTAGCAAGAAGGGATAGACACCCCCTCAAGTGAAAGGCTTGCATCTTTGGTTAAACATATGTATCCGAGTGGCTTAGCGAAAGTGTCGAAGACTCCGCGATGCACGAGGTGAGACCCGAAAGTCGTTACCGGCACAAAAGACACATGACTTTTGAATAAGGCAGGTTTATCGAAGGTTGTCAGTAGGACGAATTATAAAACAAAATTTTGTTTTGAAATGAAGGTTTTTCGCCCATGGCAGCTATGCATGTGAAATTCGATGAGGAGCTTAGGGCGGTGGCATGACATATGAACATTCATCTATTAATGCATGACATGGCATTGCATGTGCACTTAGGTAGGGAGTAGCCCTTGTAAGAGAATTCCTCTACTAGGCATTGCTCACCCCGTCGTGGGAAAATATTTCAGGCACTATAGGTATACCAGGAGATGGAACTCATCTGAGACCTTAGTGGTGAAGAAGAAGGCCAGACTATGGTTTTATTACATATTTTGTAAAATTATAGACAGTGTATCCAGTTCATGTTTACGAAAGGGAAAAGAGTTGTAATTAAACTCATTTTGATTTGTTCAAAGTAGTTTGGCAAGTTTGTCCCAAATGTTGAGTTGCCTTTACTATACAGAGGTTACTGTATTAAATTTATGGTGTTGGAAAAGAATTGAAGGTCTAGGAAATGCCAGGAAGGCTACTGCACATTTGGGCAGGTTTTAGGTCGGGACAAGGGTTTCTTGGTCACAACAGACTTTTTTGTGTCGCGACAGGGGTCCCCTGCGTCGCGACCTGGTTTTCAAGTTTCATGTAGTTTCCATGTCATGACATAGTCCTTCCATGTCACGATAGTGTTTTTCTTCTTTATCGTGACAATGTCACGACAGAGGTTTCCTTGTTGCGACCGAGATGGTCACGACAAGAGGTTAGGTGTTGCAACAGGTTGAGCCTTGGACAAGGATTTTATGTCACGACAGAGTGTTTTTATGTCACGATAGAATTTGGTCAAGGCCAAGGGATTTTATGTCACGACAGAGTATTTTTATGTCGCAATAGAGTTTTGTCATGGCTAAGGGATTTTATGTCACGACATAGAATTTTTGTGTCGCGATAGAATTTCTTTGAGTGGTGTTGTGGCAAAGAATTTTATGTCGCGGCGGAGTTTAGTCAAGACCAATAGATTTTATGTTGCGATAAAGAATTCGATGTCGCGATAGAGTTTCCTGAAATTGTGTCGCAATAGGGAGTTCCAGGACATGAGGTCTTCCATGTCGCGATATAGTGTTCTATGTCATGAAAGTAGGGCACGGCGTTGCATCGCAACAAGGCGGGTCGCGCCCACGACAGAGACGCTTTGTCATACACGACAGGGCTGGGTAAACCTAGACTGGTCATGAACGACAGAGACACGCACACAACAGAGGTATTCTATCACGATAGAGGTTTCTCTATCTTGACAGACTTCATACATTGGTAAAAAAAAAAAAGGGACCCCTAGGATTTGGGGCGCCACATCATGGTATCAGAGCCTAGGTTTATAAATACCTAGAACTCGATGTCGAATGCTAATGATGTAGCTCAGTATTAGAAAATTAGGTGTACGATTACCTAGGACTTGATGGGCACGGGTTTAGATCATGCATTAATTGTGCATTTTGATGAATTATTATGTGCCATACACTGCATGATAGTGTGTTATATACTATGTAAATTATATACTTGGTAAATAGTATATAGGGAATGTTGAACACTAGGGTGAGAAAATAACCTTAGGGGTTCGGTAAATAAATGAACATGTTAGTTCAGATTGTGATGTATTTTAGTAGTGGCATATGCACTCTTAATTGAACAAGAAGAAAGAAATCTCAATTTTCTATTTGACATTTGTAGATGGAAAGTAGAGGAAGGGGACACAGCAATAGCCGACCGCCACCTGTTTTTTACCAACAGGCCTTTGTAGAGGCCATGGGTGCTACAGTTGCTGCCATTGCACAGGCTAGTGTAGCTGGGGGTTAGGGAGGACCAAGTAACCTCCAAAGGTTTATGGCACATCATCCTCCGACATTCATAGGGGGGGGGAGGGGGTCCAATGGTAGTTGACCATTGGTTCTGACAGGTTGAAAGGGTTTTAGAGGCTATGGAAATTACCTCCGATGCCACAAGGATCAGGCTCGCTACATTTAAGCTAGAGGGTGAATCCCAGGTATAGTAGGATTAGTTAAAGTCTCGGGGATCGGAGGCGATAGCGTGGAAGGATTCCCGAGGCTCTTCATGAGTAAGTTTTCCTTTAAATGCACACTGGGCATGCGAAAGCTTGGGAGTTCAGCGGAGTTAAAACAAGGGATATAAGCGTACTTCGAATGACGTGAGCCTAAGTTCACTTAGAGATTAGGCACCTTTTTGGGGATGATTATGTGGCCCACTTGAGCATGGCCCCGAGGTGGAGGAAGTTTGAGGATGGTTTGAAGTTGTCCATCCGGGGCTTGATTGTGGGATTCCTCCTACAACACATGACTATATGGTCAGGACCTATGGCCATAGAGAGAGATAGATGATGCATAGAGCATCCGAGATACGGGTGCTGGTGACAAGAGAAAGGAAGGTCAGCCTTCTTCTAGTTTGGGAAAGAAGCAGAAGACTTCTATTCCACGAGGATTTCAAGGTCAGGGTTTCGGTTATCAAGACGAGGCTGGATCGAGGAGCTCTAGCCAGTTAGGGCCAGATTGACATGTTTCCCATTTCCATTAAAGATGCAAACACGTAGGCAGAGGATTGCCAAGAGGCGAGGTCGAAAGTTATGAGACGCCTGATCCAGTCGTCGGTGAGACACACTGGAACCGCAGTTTGTATTCCTTCACTTAACGTGGGCGGAAGGAACCGGTGCTCCAGGTCTCGGTGCGATGGGGTACATGCCATGTCAGGAGGCTAGAGGCGAGTATGGGTTGAGGTGAGGATGAGGCTCCCGAGGCCGGGACTTTAAGGACCAGCGAGGGGCGTGTCTGTTGTTAAATGAAATTTGGGATGTAGATTAATCGGTTATATAGGGTATGTTTCTCTTGCTCTAATAGAGCGGGATATTGATAGACGAAAGTTTTATTATATTGAGCACTTCACCTTAGGGAAGATGCCGGTTACATTTCTTAGAAAAGAGCCAAAGACCCTTCGGTAGTAATGACTAAACGAGTTGAACGGGGTTATGATCAGAATCGGTATCCTTTACGAGTTGATGATTTGTTTGATTAGTTGAGAGGGCGCAGTGTACTCCCAAGATAGATCTCACTTAGCGGGTACCATCGGTTGAGAGTTAGGGAGGCTGATATCCCTAAGACAACGATTAGGACGCAGTATGGGCATTTCGAGTTCACAGTGATGCCTTTCGAATTGACAAATTTGCCAACAACATTCATGGATCTTATGCATAGGGTATTCCAACCCTATTTGGATTAACATGAGGATCATTTGAGGATTGTTCTGTAGGTTTTGAGAGACCATCAGTTGTATGCCAAGTTTAGCAAATGTGAATTTTGGCTTATTGAGGTGAAATTCTTAGGACACATCGTGTCGGCTTCAGGTGTGTCAATTGACCCTAAGAAGGTTGAGGCTATTTTGAGTTGGGAGAGGCCGAAGTTAGTCTCGGAGATATGCAGTTTCTTGGGATTGGAAAGGTATTACAAAGAGGTTTCTGTGTTGGTTCGGTACTTGACACCTATGACCCGAGGTTAGCGACCCCGGAAGGAGGTCGAGTTCGAGTGGAATGGCTTTGTGTGAGAGGCGTTCGAGTGAAAGTAGGCTTGCCGGTTCCTATTACGATAGTCGAGAAAGCGGAGAATGAGGTACACAGGTGTATTGTGATGCCTCCCCAGATGACTGGGATGTGTCTTGATGCAATCCGGGAGGTTGTAGCTTATGGTTCCAGACAGCTAAAGAATCATGACCGAGAATTACCTTACACATGACATGGAGTTAGGCTGACCGTGTCTTTGCCTTAAAAGATTTGGCGCCCTTTATGCGTATTGAGTCACAGAGAGCGAGATACAAAAATATTGGCCATCGGGGCTGGAGGAACCTGGCTAGTTACCCGCATTGATGAAGTGAGACCATTCATGCGGATGGTAGTCTTCGGTATAGGGGACAGGTTATGGTTCCCCAGTTGACAGATCTAAGAAAAGAGATCCTCAGGGAATTCCATTGCTCTCGTTTTGTAGTGCATCCCGGTGGCACTAAGATGTACTAAGATCTTCTTCGCCAGTATTACTGGATTGGGTTGAAGAGGCACATTGGGGACTTTGTTCGACGATGCCTCTTGCGTTGTCAGCGAGTAGGTGTTTTGACATCGGACCAGCGGGGCTACTCCGGCCGTGGGGTAGTTAGGGAGTGGAGATGGGAACGCCCGTCCGCGATGGACTTTGGGTGACCGACTTTCCGCACGGGCATCCAGCGAAGCATGGCCAGCGGTGTAGGGGATAGTAGGCCAGGCTCACCAAGTCGGCCGGAGCATGTGATCACGGATGACCTTCCACAGCTGGAGGAATTACGCAGAAGTTGGACCTATGAGAGATTGTCCGATTACATGGAGTTCCAGTGTCCATAGTATCGGACAAGGATCCCATGTTAACGGCACACTTTTGGAAGAGTTTCTAGGAGGCCGTGGGGACGTAGTTGACAATGAGCACTACGTTTCATCCCGCAGAGCTGGATGGTTAGTGGAGAAAGTTCATACGGGTTTAGGGACATCTCTTTACTTGACCGTCCTGAATCTTAAAGGAAGCTAGGAAAACATTTCCCTTGGTGGAATTTTCCCTCTGACAACGGTTGTCGGGTGATTATACGGATGGCACTACATGAGAGGCTTTATATGGGAGGCTATGTCGACTTCGATCTGCGGACGGGAGGTGGGAGAGAGATCCATCAACAGTCGGATTTGATTAAGAGACATTTCGAGAAGAGTGGGATTTGGTCACGGAGGGATGTCTTCTCACGGCTTCGAGAATCGGAAAAAGAGCTACTAGCCGTGAGGCCAGGAACGGTGACCTCTAAAGTTTGAGGAAGGTGATCATGTCTTCTTGAAGTGATGCACAAGAGGGAGTGGAACCCGGTCGGCAAGTGTAGAGGAAGCTATGTAGAGATACATTGAACCCTTCGAGGATCTTTGGAGAGGGTGGGCCGCGGGGTTCGCGTATCGAGTTAGCATTACCCGCAGATTTTATCAAGGTGTCATGGGTATTCCATTGTCTCCGTGCTCCGGGGTACACTCCGGATCCTACTCATGTAGTGGATTGGGCGAGGCTTGACGTGGTGTTGATCGCGGATGGGACCTTGAGGAGGACATGTGTGCGTATTTTTAGATAGTCGATATCGGGTTCTGACGTGCGACTATGAAATTTGAGTGAGGTGTTGTGGCAGCATCGAGGAGTAGAGGAGACAACATGGGAACACAAGAACACGATGTGTAAAACCCGAGAAAATTCAATTTTATGAGAAAGGGTAAAAGGGTAATTTCAATGGGAAAATCTGAAAATTTTCTAGATCTCGGATGATGAAATAGACTTCACCGTTGGAATTGTCTCTCCAAATCTAGCTACCCAGTCAAATTTGAAGGATTCCTAGATAGTTGGTATTTCATGTTTTTCGAGGCACCAAGGGTAACGAGTGGCACTTAGCACTTGTTTGGATGGCTCATAATGAGCCATGTGTCAAATTGAGAGGATAAGTCAAAAAGTCGAGCGGAGTTGAGCTGGTGCTGTGTCTGGACGTTAGGATAAATACAAAGTTTTGGATAAGTGGATAATGAAAATCTAAAAAGAACTAATGGTGAGGTGACATGTGGCAAGATGAGGCCTCAGATTTCACTGGGCCAGAACAAATTCGGTGGGAGGAAAAGAAACTGAAGAAAGATGAGAGGCTCAACTTCTATCTACGATCACAGGAGATCGGTGGAATTCGATTTTCCTTCGGGCCGAGAACTAAAGATCATCTGCTTTCGACAAAGGCTCGTGGGTACCAAAAGCAGGGAGATTGTAGGGATTCAAGTGAAGAGTTTGGGAAATCAAAGGTTTTGGGTTTAGGAAGTGTCCACAGGACTTCTTAGGACGGCTTCGCTCACGCTTAGGGGTAGGTCTTCTCTACTTTGGTTATTTTTCTACCTTAAGGGTTGGGTGTGGTTGTGTCTTGCCCCAGGGGATGTTTGGCGGTTGCATTTTGAACTATGGGGAGCTGCCTAGTTTGATCCACGCATTAGCTGGACTTTTGTGGACCTGGTGGTTTTTCAGGTGGGAAACAAAGAAATTTGGCCGTGTCCTTGAAGTAAATTGTAGCCGCGTGATGGACTTGATGTTAGGAGATTTGAATTACCTAAATCAGACCTCGATAGCCCAGTTATGGTCCGTTTACACCGAACGACCCTAAGTGCGGAAATTACTTGTCAGGCTAGGTTTGTCAGATTGGGTCTATCACTAGGTCAGGATCTAAAATTTGGGTCAATCCCAGGCGGGATCCGTCAGAAGTCTCCAGAAGCTGGTCGGACTATTCATGGCTGAGGCCTCGACCCCGGACTGACCATAACTTCTTCGTCGAGCTTCCAGTTAGGGTGTTCTTAGACTCTATGGAAAGCCCATTGAGTCAAGATTCCATTCATGTGCTATGGAGGACATTGGGTGATCATAAATTTTTTGAAATCCATGTTTTTGCAGAGTGTGCGTTGCCGAGTTTGATAATCGTGTAAATAGTCGGGTTTGACACTGACCTTTGCAGATAGGCATGTTGTAGGCTCATTGTATTGGTTAGGAATTACAAGCCGCTGGTTAGCTGAGAAGGGTGTGATATTAATTGTTTAGTCATGGATTGATTGAACTTATATGCTTGCGATATATGTTTGCGTAGTAGGCGACTGAAATGAAATCTGGTAATGAGAATGGTTTCGTGCAGTGTGCATCATCCACATGTAACATGAGAAATTGCGAGTGGCAATGCTTGGACTGTACATACGAGAGTAACATTGCGTCATGTCGGGTGTGAGTGCATAGAAATGGTTAATTCTTTCACATACTTGGTGAATGTGTAGTGAACTCGAAATGGACAGCGTCGATTGAGACTTCGTAATTGGTATAAGAATAAGAAAAATGAAATTAAAAAAAAAAAATATATATATATATATATATATATATATATATATATATATATATATATATATATATATATATATATATATATATATATATATATAAATGTGTTAGGCGTAACAAGATGGGTGAATCCCTCCCGGGGTGAAAGACCCAAATTTACATGCGGTTAAAACATGATCTGCCAAACGAGTGAAAGTCCAGTAAAATGTCGGGAAGGCGTCTGTGATCACTGCGGTGATACCGAAAAAATAGCGTCGCCCGTAAATAAACACACGAAATTTGATGATAATTCAAATGAGTATTGGAGAATCGGTTCGATGAGTCAAAGTCTTTGGGTGAGACTTATCGATGATGACTGTTTTTCCGCAGCTTGGGCGTTGCATGTGTGAGGGAGTCGGTGAGGACTCGGTACATGGGACATGGTGGGTCACATTTCATTCATGGTATGTAAAATTCCATTTTAGGTTTGCATAATCTTGATTGGAATGTGCTTCTTTCTATGGTGACATGACCATTGCATGTGCACTTAGGTGGGGAGTAGCCTCTGTAGGAGTTTACTCTACTGAGCATTGTTAACCTCGTCGTAGGATCCTTTCGGTGCGAGTCCGGTCTGGCGGTGACACATATGGGACATGGCGAGATGGGTTGAGAGCCGGACACGACCTTGTTTTTTTTTTTTTTGTCTTATATTATATTCGAGCATAACCAAAACATGTACACCTTTTTGGTATCTGATTAGTGCCCAAAAAGTGCTATTTTGAACCCTATTTGTTATAGGTTTTGAGTGCTTTTTGTGTACTAACCATTCTAATTAACCCGATTTGCACATTAAGGTCCCTACTATTCTACTGATCGCATTTTGTGGCAAATTTTTTCAGTTTTGCGAGCTAATCCTTGCCAACATTGTTGGAGTCAATCCAAACATGAAGAATTCGAGTCGAACTTCGACATCATAGATCGAGACCGAAAAGGAAAGAAAAGCCCAGAGAAAATATAGAAAGAAAAATGAAGCAAGGAGCAATGGAACAGTAGCCAGTGAGGAACAGTGCCAAAATTTCGCTACGTTGGAATTTTCGCTATGATAAGCGAATTGCGTGCATAGCAGTACTGGTATGATTGAATTTTTCGTTATGATAGAGAGAAAATCAACGTACATAGAAATATACACTCTTACATTTTTGATCCAAGCTGACTGCTCAGTTTTTGGTTTCTCATTTCTACCCTCATTGTAATTATTCTAGTTTGGTTATTTTGGTATTTCACATGTTTGTAAGGCTATATAAGCCATTGTAACACACTGTTGACCTAAGTTTTTGATTTTGAAAGGAAGCAGTTACGGGCCCTTGTTTTTGGCCCTAATTTTCTCTTTTCTCTCTCTTCTTTCTCTCACTTTCTTGGTTGCCAAACACCCTCCAAGGATGACAACTTGGAGGATGAGCAGCTAAAACCATTTCCTCCTTGAAGTGAAAGGTTATTGGGTACAGGATCTGAAGGCTGATGGTGGTTCCCCTGTTTTTCAAGTAGCAGGTTTTGACATTTTGGTTCCCAAATTTCCAACTCTAGGTTTAAAGCTTTTTGATGTACTTTCTTTGGCCAATACTTGGCAAGCTTTTAGGGTTCAGTGAATTCTTAGCTTTAGATACAACGATGTCATTAGTTGCTCTTCACGAGCCACTTGGAGGTAGGTTAAGGGTTATATTTTCACTTTGCCAAGACCATAAATGCTAAATAAATGCTTTCTATCAAAAGGAAAATTATTAGGGTTTAGTTTTTAAAGCTAAATGAAGATGGAGTTCGGGAGATGACTACATGTCATCCTCCCCAATCTGAGAAATGAACCGGGGACCTCTAGGTTATAGGACCTAAAACCCATTGTGATACTTTAATGAGTTCGTTTTCTTATTTTTCTTCATTTTATTTTCAGTTTGCAAACCACCAAACCCCTTGTTTTTATCACCACCTTAAAATCAAACCAAATTCTGCACTTCACTTAAAATCATTTTGTGCAGAAGAAAGCCCATCCACTGTTTTTCGACCTAGACCCATTATCTTTGCCGGTAGTTTTACTACGGCAGTAGGAGTTAATTTAGGATACAAATATTATTGATTCCGGATCACCCTATTGTGGCACGAATCAGTATCAAAAGGACTGTAAAGAGAATGTGATTATAGTCTATCATATATTTTTGTATATTGTGAATTGAATATGCAGGAATAGGTCTTGATATATGAAACATGTGAGTGTGATATCGGGGCACCCGATATCCACATTTTTCCATGGGTTGGCGGGTTGTCAATGGGACCCTCGGGATAGGAGTGTCACAGCTTTGTATCAGAGCTTAGGTACACGAATACCCAGGACTTGATGGGGCATGAGTTTAGATCATGCATTCATTGTGCACTTTGTTGAATTGATATGTGTGATGTGTGCTTGAATTGTATGAACTATATACATGAGAAATGGTATATGGAACACTAGGGTTAGAAAACATAACCTTAGGGGTTCGGAAAACAATAATGAACATGAAAAAATTTTAGAAATCGAATTGAATTTGTATTAGTGGTTGGTGATTAGCACCACTAAGGAAAATGGTGATGAACGAGTTAGTTCATGATGGCTAAGTCTATTAGTGGTTGAAGTGTACTTAGTTAGGCGAAGTCGAAATTTAATAACTGTTTCCATTTGACGTAATGGCAGATGGCAAGAGTCGAGGCGGGACGTAGGGTGGGTCGCGAAGTTGCTAGTTAGGAACCACCAGTTTTTATGGCTTGAGGCCGCTATGGAGGCCATGAGCGCTACATTCACCAGTTTTGCATAGTCTAGTGCAGCTGGGGGTCAGGGAGGTCCGAGTAACCTCCAGAAGTTTAAGACCATCATCCCCCGACATTCATAGGGGGAGGGGATGCGATGGTGGCAGACCATTGGTTCCGAAATATCGAGAAGATATTGGAGGCCATGGAGATCACCTTCGATGCGACCAAGATGGGACTAGGCGCATTCCGGCTGGGGTGAGTCCCAAGTGTGGTGGGACTGGGTTAAGACCTCTAAGGACTTAGAGGAAATGACTTGGGCAGAGTTCCATGAGCTCTTCATAGGCAAGTATTTTCGGCCACTGCTAGACATGCAAAAGCCCAGGAGTTCCTAGAGCTGAAGTAGGGAACGATGACAGTGATGGAGTACGTGGCTAAGTTCACAGAGTTAGCTCGTTTTGTTGATGGCTACGTGGCCACAGATATGGCTAAGGTGAGGAAATTTGAGAATGGACTAAAGTTGTCCATCCGGAGCAAGATTGTGTGACTCCTCCTATAGGATATAGACTCTATGGTCAAGACAACTATGGCCATATAGAGGGAGATAGAGGACGCAAGGAGCATCCGAGATGTGGGTGCTAGTGGCAAGAAGAAGGAGAGTCAGTCTTTTTCTAGTTCGAGAAAGAAGCCAAAGACTTCTAGTTCACAAGGGTTGCAGAGCCTCGACCATTGATTCGTGCCACGGTAGGGTGATGCGGAATCAACAATATTTGTAGTCCTAAGTTCCTCCTACTGCCGTAGTCAAGCTACTGCAGCATAGTGGTCTAGGGTCGAACACGGGGATGGGTTTTCATCCTATGAATGACTTGCATCGGTGTTGAAAATGGTGAGGCTTTTAATTTGGATTTTTGGATTTGTTTCAAAACAGTGGAAGTTGTTTGGATGCTGATTAATTGCAAAAACTGAAAGTGAAGTGTGAAATGGTAACTTTGAAGGTTTAGGTTACTAGCTTGATAACATGGGGCAAACAAGTGTCCTCGGGTTTTATCCTCGCATCATGGCAAGCAACCTATAGTCCAAGCCATAACCGGATCTTTGTTTAACTAGAAAACCTAACCCTAGAAACACTCCTATTTGAGTCAACACAGGTAATATGCATCTACAGCTCCTTTCAGTTTGAAACCCTAACATTCAACTTCATTTCAGTGGCTCGTAAAGGCCATCTAAAGAACAACAGTACATCTAGCAATAAGTATGCCTTCATACAAAAGCATAGTAGAGGAGTATTGTAGCCAGAAACAATGACATTAAATGATATTCCAACCTTAGTTTGAAAGATGAACCATAAATACGATTACCTATAGCATTTAACACATGAGATGACACCAGTTGCCCCAAAACCAAGCTAGCTACCTTCCTCTTCAAAGTTATGAGGCTAGCCAAGCATCTCTTGAGTTGTCATCCTCAAGAGGGTTGTTTGAGCCAGCCTAGAAAATGAGAGAAGAGGAGAGAGAAGAGAGAAGAAAAACAAGCTAAGCGAAGGCTGCGGAGATATTTACATAAAATGAAAAGTTGCCAAAAGATTGCTCCAAGATTGCTTAGGGTTACAAAAATGATGGGGGCTTATATAGACCACCCAATGTATGAAAATACAAGAAAACCTAAAATATTGGCTAATACAAGGGACAAGGAGGTAATACACCAAAATGAAGTCGGTTGGCATTAATTACAAAATATGTGGGGCGGGAAATTTACATGCGGGACGATTTATTTGGAAGTAGCGAAAATTTCGCCTTTAGCGAAATTTAAGCTAACTAAGCAGTACCTTGAGATAGCGAATCACAAAATTTAGCTATG
Organism: Tetrastigma voinierianum; assembly: GCA_016808115.1. Classification (NCBI taxonomy): domain Eukaryota; kingdom Viridiplantae; phylum Streptophyta; class Magnoliopsida; order Vitales; family Vitaceae; genus Tetrastigma; species Tetrastigma voinierianum. Next base: position 279,384 of record JAEQBH010000594.1, read on the forward strand.
CACGATTAATTCGCTAGCTATGAAACTAACTAGCCTAATGAGAAAATATTTTAGAGATAATAATGTATAATTCGCTAGGCACAGTGATTTTAAGCTATATAGTGAAATTTAGCTGCTGTAGAAATTTCCTCAATTCGCTAAGTTGCGAAATTTAGCTATGATTGCGAATTTTCGCAATCCGACGAGAAACTCACTGGGTTACTTTGTTTGTTGGCGCTCTTCTTGCACCTCTGCATCTCTTCTTCTTCACTTTGCCTTCATTTCTTCATTGAATTTTGATATGTTTGATGGCTGATAAATGGGTTCAATCTTCATGTTTCAGCACATATCTCTATATTGAACTCCCAAGGTATGCAAAAACCTGCAAAATAAACAAAAAATAACTTCGAAACGGCATAAGTGATACTAAGTAGACCTGAACACCTCAATTGGCTTAATTGATACGATTAGTGCGCAAAAAGCACTCAAAACCTATCTCGAATAGGGTTCAAAATAGCACTATTTGGGCACTAATCAGAAGCCATCGGGGCCAAGGTGAGCCGGGGCTCCTAGTCGAATGGGACGGACGATTTGTTATTTTGCCATCGGCTGGACATAGACGGGATTTCCCTCGGAGGCAAGGATCCTGGGGTTTGGGACCGGTGTAATCCCGATCATCGAGTGGGACAAGCCACGAACACAGGTTTATTCCTCCCTATCGCGAGGTCAAAGGAACCAGTGTCGATCTCAAGGTGCTGCCTGGCACCTCTTACAGCGCCTGAGCAAGCGGAAGGTGGGGTATGGTTCGAGGCCGAGGACATGGCCCACAGGCTGGGACATCAGGGGTATAGGGGCTTGTCTATGCCATCACACCGGGCGGAGCCGAGGCGAGATCAGTGGCTATACGAAGGTATATTTATGTTATCTACTTTGATGAGGTGTGTTGATTCGGGGTGCATCGCATTCATTCATCGTGGCATCATGTGTGCGAGAGTTAGGCTTAGAGGTTAAGACCTTGGAGAAGCCCCTATATGTGAGTTCTCCCTTATGGACTAGGGTGAGTGTGGATATGATATGTCGGGGTTGCGAGTTAGAGATCTTTGGGATCGTACTCACAGTGGACCTGAGGGTCATGGACATGTCAAAGTTCAATGTCATCCTTAGAATGGATTGGTTGATGGCATACCGAGTCGTTATCGATTATGAGCGTAGGAGGGTTACTGCCTACACATAGGACGGTACTCGTGTTACGTATTAGGGGATAAGCACGATGCTTTGCTCCAGACCCTGTACGATTCCAAATGGCACGGACAGTTGATGGGTTGGCTAGCAAGCCTTACCTTGAAGGACGAGGTGAGACAGGACTTAGATCTCCCTCGGGTAGTCTGCAAGTATGAGGATGTCTTTTGGGATGAGCTACCAGGATTACCTCAATAGAGGGATGTAGACTTTTGTATTGAGTTACACCCTGGCACGTCGCCCATCTCTTTGACCCCGCATAGGATGGCACCAATTGAGTTGTAGGAACTAAAGGTCCAGATACAGGAGTTGTTGGACAAGGGATTCATTAGACCAAGCACTTCACCATGGGGCGCTTCGGTTTTGTTTGCAAGGAAGAAAGACAAGACCCTTCGCCTGTGCATTGATTACCGACTGTTGAATAGGGTTACGATCAAGAATCGGTATCCCTTACTGAGGATTGATGACTTGTTTGATCAGCTGAGAGGGGCAAGAGTATACTCCAAGATAGACCTTCACACCGGTTACTATCAGTTGAGAGTTAGGGAGGCGGATATCCCTAAGACAGCGTTCAGGACAAGGTATGGGCACTTTGAGTTCACGGTGATGCCCTTCGGATTTACGACTACGCCAGCGGCTTTCATGGATCTCATGCATAGGGTATTCTAACCCTATCTGGATTAGGTTGTCATGGTCTTTATGGACGAAATTTTGATCTACTCCCCGTCCGAGATGGAGCATGAGGATCATTTGAGGGTCGTTCTATAACCGAGGGCCATCGATTGTATGCTAAGTTCGGTAGAGGTGTGAGTTTGGCTGCGGGGTGAGATTCTTAGTGCACGTAGTGTCAGATTCAGGCATGTCAGTGGACCCCGAGAAGGTTGAGGCTATGATGAGTTGGGAGAGGCCGAAGTCAATCTTCGAGATACGCAGTTTCTTGGGATTGGCAGGGTACTACAGGAGGTTCATCGAGGATTTCTCCTGACTAGCATCACCTATGATGAGATTGACCCGGAAGGAGGTCAAATTCGAGTGGAATGATCGGTACGAGAAGGCATTACAGGAATTGAAGAGGAGGCTTACTTCAACTCCTATTCTAATAGTCCCAGAGAGAGGGTAGAGGTACACAGTATATTGTGACGCCTCGAAGACAGGACTGGGATGCATTCTGATGCAGTTTGGGAAGGTAGTAGCTTATTGTTCACGTCAATTGAAGAATCATGAGCAGAACTACCCCACACACGACATGGAGTTGGCGGTTATAGTCTTTGCCTTGAAGATTTGGCGCCACCACCTATACGGCGAACAATTTGAGGTGTATTAAGACCACAAAAGTCTGAGGTACATCTTCACGCAGCGGGACCTCAATATGAGGCAACGCAAGTGGATGGAGTTCTTAGAGGATTACGACTTCACTTTTCATTACCAACCTAGTAAGGCAAATGTGGTGGCTAATGCACTCAGTCAAAAGTCACAAGGAGCATTGGCTAGTATAGCTTCTCGGGAGTGGCAGATGCTCGAGATTATGGGAAAGTTCAAACTATAGTATAGTGAGCAGGCTTAGGGTACTTTGGGGAGTTTGGTAGCTAAGTCGTCCCTATTGAGAAGAGTGATCGAGCCCTAGGGGTAGGATGCAGAGATAGTGTCCATCAGGGACCGGGTATTGTTAGGTACAAGTGACGAAGGCTAGACCATCCACACATATGGAAGTCTTCAGTATAAAGGATGGGTAGTGGTTCCACTGGTTGTGGTTAAGAGAGGAGATCCTTAGGGAGTTTCACTGCTCCCGATTTGCTGTGTATCAGGTGGCACGAAGATGTATCGTGATCTTCGTTGCCAATACTACTGGAGCGGGATGAAGAGACATGTCGAGGATTTTGATTGACGATGCCTCACGTGTCCCGATGGGTTAAAAATTTGTACAGCTAGTAAGGGTACTCCGGTAATGGGGTGGCTAAGTGGAAGTGGGAGCATGTCACGATGGATTTTGTGACCCACTTGCCATGGACACCGCTGAGGCATGATGCGGTATGGGTGATTGTGGATCGACTGACGAAGTCGGCACATTTTCTAACTGTGTGGATGACCTTTCGACTAGAGGAATTCTACTGGTTGTATATTCGAGAGATTTTCCGACTACATAGAGTGTCAGTGTCCATAGTGTCGGATAGAGATCCTAGATTCATGGCACACTTTTAGAAGAGCTTCCAGAGGTCATGGGGACACAGTTGACTATGAGCACTGCATTTCGTCCATAGACAGATGGTCAGTCGGAGAGGACCATACAAATTTTAGAGGACATGCTGCGAACATGTGTCCTGGATCATAGGGGTAGCTGGGAGGAGCACTTCACCTTAGTGGAATTCGCCTACAACAACAATTATCAGGCGAGTATACAGATGACACCCTACGAGGCTTTGTACGGGAGGCCATGCCGATCACCGATTTGTTGGACATAGGTGGGGGAGAGCTCCATCATTGGTATGGATCTGATTAGAGACACCTCGAAGAAGGTGGGTTTGCTACGGCAGTGTCTTCTCACTGCTTAAAGTCGGCAGAAGAGCTACGCCAATAGGCGACGTCGACCTTTAGAGTTAGAGGTGGGTGATCACATCTTCTAGAAGGTGATGCCTAAGAGAGGAGTGGTTAGATTTGGCAAACGAGGGAAGTTAGCGCCAAGATATATCGAGCCCTTCGAGATACTAGAGAGGGTGGGCACAATTGTATATCGGTTGGCACTACCACCGAGTTTATGAGGTGTCAACAGGAATTTCACGTCTCCATGCTCAAAGTACTCAGATCTGGCTCCATGTAGCAATTGGATTAGGGGAGAGATTGATGTTGACATAGATGAGACCTTTGAGGAGTGACTAGTGCGTATCATGGATAGCCGGGATCAGGTTTTGTGACACAAGACTGTGTGGTTAGTGAAAGTGTTGTGTAAACACCGAGGAGTGAAGGAGGCAACGTGGAAGCACGAGGACACGATGTGGGTCGCCTATTCCTTCTTATTTAGTGATGAAGGTACGTGGTTTAGTCGTTTAGTAATTAAATGACTAGTTTACATGCATGAGATAGTACACATTGCATATGCTTGCGAGTTATGTGAATGTGCGTGGAATTTCGGGATGAAATTCTTTTAAGGGGGGAAGAATCTAAAACCCGAGAAAATTCAATTTTCTAAGAAAGGGTAAAACGATAATTTAAGTGGGAAAATCTGAAATTTTTCTAGATCTTGGATGACAAAACAGACTTCACCATTGGAATCTTCTCGTAAAATATAGCTACCCAGTCGAATTTCGTTGGATTCCAAGATAGTCGGGATTTCGCATTTTTCGAGGCACCAAGGGTAATGAGTGACACTTGGCACTTGTTTAGATGACTCACAATGAGCCATGTGTCAAATGGAGAGGATAAGTCAAAGGTCAAGGAGTGGCCATGTGTCATGTGGATAGGATGGACATCCAAAGTTTTGGATAAGTGGATAAGGGAAATCCAAAAAGAACCAATGGTGAGGTGACATGTGGCAAGATGAGGCCTCCCACTTCACTTTGGACCAAACAAATTTGGCGGGGAGGGAAAAAGAAAGAGAAAGGAGAGAAGAGAGAAAGAAGAGAGAGAACCTCCAACTTCTCTCTACGATCTACGGAGATCGGTGGGTCGATTTTCGTCTGGTGAAGAACTAAAGATCATCTGCTCGACAAAGGCTATGCGTGGGTACCGAAAACACAAGATTTCATTAGGGATTCAAGTGAAGAGGTCGGGAAATCAAGGGTTTCGGGTTTAGGAAGTGTTCACGGGACTTTCTAGAGCAACTTCTACACTTCAAGAGGTAGGTCTTCTCCTACTTTGGTTATTTTCTACCTTAAGGGCTGTGTGGTTGTGTCTTGCCCCAAGGGAGATGTTTGTTGCATTTTGAACTATGGGAAGCTGCCCTAGTTTGATCCTACACATTAGCCTGACTTTAGGACTGGTTTTTGGGTGGAAAAAAAAGGGAATTTGGTTGTGTGTACTTCATGTAAATTGTAGCTGCATCAATGAAATTGATGTTAGGCTTTTGAATTACCCAAATCGGACCTCAATAGCCCAAGTTATGGTCCGTTTACCCATAACGGCCTAAGTGCAAAGTCCGTCCGGCTAGGTTTGTCCGGCTGGGTCTCTCCAGCTAGGTCAGTCCGGCTGGGTTAGTCCGGCTGGGTCAGTCGGATGGGTCGAGTCAAGCTAGGTCGGATCCGGCTAGGTCGATCGACTTAGGTCTGTCCATTTGGGTTAAACAGGCTAGGTGAAAGTGTCACAAAATTTGGGTTTGACTATTCATGTAGAGCCTCAAGTTCGACGGTCATAACTTCTTCGTCCGAACTCCGTTTCAAGTGTTCTTGGACTCTATGGAAAGCCCATTTAGTCAAGATTACATCCATGGCATGTTGAGGATTGTGGGTGATCATAAGTTTTCTTAAATCTATGTTTTACACCGAGTGTGCAGGTTGCTTGGTTGTGTCGATGTGAATAGCCGGGTTTTGACATGACCATTTAATGGCATGTTGTAGGCTATTGTATTGGGTAGGAATTTCCATGAGTTAGCCTAAGGAAGATTGATAGTCATGGATTGATGGAACTTATATGCGTGCGATATATGTTTGCATGGTAATTGACATGAAGTACAACTGATGAGAATGGTTCATGTAGTGTGCATCATACATGTAACATGAGAACTTGTAGTGACATTAGCATTGCATATGCACGGTAACATCGCGTCGAGTCGTGTGTGGGTGCATAGAAATGGTTAATTCACCATACTTGGTGAATGTGTGGTGAGCTCAATTGGACACTGACTCACGGTAGTATAAAATGAGAAAAATGAAAATAAAAATATATATACGTGTGTTGGGCGTAGCAAGATGGGGTAGATCCCTCCCCCAGGATGAAAGACCAAAATTTACATGCGGTTAGACATGATCATCGGCGGTGAAAGTTCGTAAAAATGTTGAAAGCCGTACGACGATCCTACGGTGAGACCCTGAAAAATGAGGTAACCCATAAATAAACACATGAAATTTGATGATACTTCAAATGAATATTGGAGGTCAGTCCAAGGAGTCAAGTCTTTGGGTGAAACACCAATGACTGGTTTTTTTCACACTTAGCGTTGCATTTGTGAGGGAGTTGGTGAGTACTCGGTACATGGGACATGGTGGGTCGCATTTCATTCATGGCATGTAAAATTCCATTCTAGGTTTGCATAATCTTGATTACAATGTGCTTCTTTCTATGGTGATATGACCATTGCATGTGCACTTAGGTGGGGAGTAGCCTCTGTAGGGTTACTCTCTTGGCATTAACTCACCCTTCGTGGGATCCCCTTTCAGTCTGAGGTCGGTGCGGTTGGCAGCATGGGTTTAGATGGACATGGCTTTGTTTTGTTTTGTTTTTGTCTTGTATTATATTCGAGCATAACCAAAACGTGTACACCTTTTTGGAATCAAAGGGACTATAATGAGACTGTGATTATAGTATATCATATATTTTTGTATATTGTGAATTGAATAGATATATGAGACATGTGAGTGTGATATTGGGCACCCGATATCCACAAATATTCGTGGGTTGACAAGTTATCAACGAGGACCCGGATAGGGTGTCTGCGATGCGTGCAAATATCCGCTTCCTATTTGAGGATGAAGGTCGTGGTCCTGAAGATAAGTGAATGTTAAATGGTAATTGCATATGCATATGATTGTATCGCATGTGTGTGAATTACGGGGCGAGATTCTTTTAAACGAGGAAGCATTGAGGACACAGGTAAGTGAAACGATAGATTACCATTACGGTCACGAGGGCTCTGAAGCAGGAATTTCTATAGATCTCGGATTAAGACTCGGACCACACTGTTGAGTTCGTCTCATGAAATCTAGTTGTACAATAGAATTACGTCGAATTCTAGGATAGTCGGAATTTCACGTATTTCAAGGCAAAGTGAACAAATGACATGGCAACATGTGGCACGAGGACACGTGCCATGTGGCACCAAACAAGTGGACACTTGGTGCATGAAAAGCCAAGTGTCATCCTCTTATCATGCATGAACTAAGTGGGTGGAGAAATGGCATGAGGAACACATGGCATGGTGATTGCCATGTGTCAAGATGACTAAGAAAGGTGTCCTACACCCAGACCAAAATGAGTTCGTGGGGGAGAAAGAAGAGAAAGAAAAGAGAAAGAAAAAGGGAGGAAAGGAGGTCCAGCATCTACTGGTCTCTAGTGTTCGAACAATAAGAGGTTCGACAGGTCAAGAAGTGAGCTAGTCCACACTCCTAGAGGTAAGGGTTCTCTCATACTCTGGTTATTCTCTGTTTAAGGGCCATTCAATGGCCATGAGGTATAGACCCAACACATTTTCACAATACTATACTATGTACATACATATGTTCCATTATACATATTCAAAGTCTTTTCCTTACATAATATTCTTAATAACAACACTTGTGCTGATGTCACGGGAGAATCTGTCTGCTCCCGGCATCGGGTGCACATACTTGGAAAATAGTTTTAAAAACACGAAAATAATAGGCTAAATGAGCTCAGTGAGTGTATGCTTTTATAAAATGTTTTACTTTTTCGGAAAACATCTTAAAACTGTAAAACTCTCTTTTACAGAATATTTTCCAGAAGCTTTGCTTGCTTACTTTGCTTTCCTTTAAAAGTTTCTAAAACTTTTCTCAATTATCTTGCTTGCTTGCTTTACCTTGCTTTGCTTTAAAAGGTTATAAAAACTTTTTATAAACCTCTTGCTTTAAAAATGTATAAAACATTTCTCAAATCTCTTGCATTAAAAAGTTTCCAAAACTTTTTATAAACACGGGAGCCTGGGCTCAACCGCATGCTTTAAAATAACCACGGGAGTCTGGGCTCAACCGATCGTTTTGAAATAAAAACGGGAGCCTATGCTCAACCATTTGCTTTTAAATCTCACGGGGCTTGGAGCCAACCGTCGCCCAGTCTCTACGGGGCCACTATGTCAGCAGGTACGATGGTTGATTTTTCAAAACTGTATGATCATGCTTATAAATCATCAACCACTGGAGGACTATACTTGCTTGTTGTACCCTAGTGAACACGGGAGCCTGGGCATCGACCATGCGGTTGAAAGACCTGTGTCCGCATCACCCAGGTGGAAGGGCCTTGGCCCACGTCACCTTTTCCGGTAAATATGGTGGAATTGACCTGGGTCTCCATCACCATAATTTAGTTAGAGCTCTTAACCTTATATACTCCTGTACGTGTCACGGTCTCCTTTAAATGCCATAATGCATGACCTAACTTTGCCATCCAGGCAAAACTAAAATGCAAGTATGATATCCTAACACCACCGTGCACGTACGGAATACCTCTTACCGGTTTGCTTGCTTAGAACTAGGGATTTTAGTTAGGCCTGTTTTCACAAATATTCTTTTTGCTTGCTTGCTTGCTTGCTCTTTGAGAAATGGTTTACAATTCAAAACCATTTCCTTACTTGCTTGCTTGCTTGAAAAAGGGTTTAATAATTCAAAACCATTTGCTTATTTGCTTGCTTGCTTGAAAATTGGTTTTATAATTCAAAACCATTTGCTTACTTGCCTGCTTGCTTGAAAAATGGTTTTATAAGTCAAAACCATTTGCTTATTTTCTTGCTTGCTTGAAAAATTGTTTAATAATTCAAAACCATTTGCTTACTTTCTTGCTTCCTTGGAAAATGGTTTTACAACTCAAACAATTAAATACCAGTGTAAAGCAATTTATAATAATAATACACTAGTATTTGAGAAAAATAGGTTTAGAACACTCACCTTTTCTGCTTAAAAAATTTGAGCACAATTCCACAATTTCCCGCCTTTGCTTTTAGCCTACACAGTCAAACGAATACGACAACGTATTAATCGCCTAAGTATAACGTAAAAACGCGTCTTTTCTTAGACTTAGTCACTTTCGACGGAATATCGGCCCAGGTGATTCGACCACGGTAGGGTGATGCGGAATCAACAATATTTGTTCCTATACTCCTCCCTCTTTGCTTTGTAGTCAAGCTGCTAGGTATAGCGATCTAAATTCGAACACGGGGATGGGTTTTCATCCCACGAATGATTCGCATTAATGTTTGAAAATGGTGAGACTTTTGTTTGGATTTTGGATTTGGTTAAAAATAGGGGGAGTTAGTTTGTTCCTTTGGATAAGCGAAATAGCTTAAAGCGAAAGTGTGAAATGAAGCAACCTTGAGCTTGGGTCACTAGCTTGATAGCATGGGGGTATTAAAGGAGGATGTCCTCGGGTTTATTTCTCGCATTAGGGAAAATGACATATAGTCAAAGCGAACCGGATCTTTGTTTAGCTATAAAACCCTAACCTAGAACCACTTCTATTTGAGTCAAATCAAATACTAAACATTCAATGTCCCGATCTGGTTTAGAGCCCCACAAGCATTCAACCTCATTTCAATGGCTCTTAAATGACATCTAAGAATGTCAGTGCATCTACCATTAAGAATGCCCCGAACCTAAAAGCATGACAGAAGTATTGACCAAAGAAAGACATTAAATGGCATTAAACCCTAGTTTGGAAAGTTTGGAACCATGAATACATTTTGTATCATTTAAAGCATGAGGACAACACAGTAGCCCCAAAATGACTAGCAACCCTCCTCTTCCCAAGGCTTTGAGGAAGCAGCCAAGCATCCCTTGAGTTGTCATCCTCCCGGGGTGTGTTTGGCAGCCGTGAAAATGAGAGAAAGAGGAGAGAGAAGAGAGCAAAATAAAACCTAAAATGAAAAGCTGCGGGAAACTTGCATAAAATGGAAAAGTTAGGGTTACAAAGTTATAAGGTGGCTTATATAGCCAACCCAAATGTGTGAAATGGCAAAAATGCCTAAAATATGAAATTACAATAGGGATAAAATGGTAATTAATCAAAGCATTAATTAGGTTTGAGTCGAACATCAAAAACACAAGAAGTGGGTTTATTTGTACGGGAATTTCGCTAGCATAGCGAAAATTTCGCTAAGCTAGCGAAATTTCGCTAGCATAGTGAAATTCACAAGAGATAGCGAAAATCAAAATTTTCGCAATGAACAGTAATTTTCGCTAGGCTAGCGAAATTTCGCTAGCTTAGCGAAAATTTTGCATAACAAAAATTTCGCTAGGATTGCGAAATTTTTAAAGCTATGATTCTTGAGTACTGCAAAACTAAATTTTTATGATGCATAGCGAAATCTAGTTTCATACTGGCTTTGCCTTTGCATCCAAACTTTCAACAACTTGATTAGTGCACAAAGTGCTATTTTGAACCCTATTTTTAATGAGTTTTGGTAGCTTTTTGTGTACTAGTGTTATAATTAACCCAATTGACATGTTAGGTCCCTATTGCACTTCTAATTGCATTCGAGGCTGTTTTGTAGTTTTACAGAATTGGGAAGCTGGAAATTATCGTGTCAATCAATCTGAACACCAAAGTCGGGTTGATTTCCATCAATTTCATATGGTCTTATTGATGAGCTTAAAAGTCATCTATTTTTAATCCATTTTTCTGTTTGATTTTCATCTGAAAAGGAATAATTAATATGCAGAAATATGAAGAAACTCACCAATTTGTTATTAGCAGGGAGTGTGAAAGAAAGAAGAAAAACGATGAAAAATGCAGCAATTGGTGGAGTAAAAATCTGCGAGAAAATGGCGGGGCGGGGGAATGAAAGCAAGCGGTTAACTAATGTTGCGAGTTTGGGCTTGTGATCCGGTTATGATGTCGACATGGGAAAGATTGAAGGAAATTTGATGCAGGTCGCGGCGGGGATGCAAGTTAGAGCGGTTGAGGACTAACCGGGGGCAGGAATGATGTCGCGACAACATCGTGATGTCGCGACAAATGTTGATCGTCGCGACAAGGGATGGAGGTCGCGACAAGAGAAGCGCCTTGAAGCTATGGCCAGTTTGAAAGATGGCTGTTGTGACTTAAGGCGTGTGACAGAGGACTGATGTCGCGACCGCTCGAGTTGAAGGTTGCGAGTTCCTTAAGTTGATGTGACAAAGAGATTGATGTCGCGACATCGAGGAAAGAGCGATTGAAACCCTGCGGGCGTAAAAGTGATGTCGCGACAAGAGATTGATGTCGCAACATCGAGCGAACGATTGAAACCTGCGGAAGGCATAAAGTGATGTCGCGACAGTTGATGTCATGACGTAAGCTATCAGGATTAAGAAAATTTTGCAAAGACGGGGCGATGTAGCGACATGAGCAACGATTTGAAACTGCGGAAGGCATAAAGTGATGTCGCGACAAGGGATTGATGTCGCGACATAAGAAGACACCAGTTCAAAGCTGCAGAGACTTAAGTTAATGTCGTGACAAGGGATTTGAGGTCATTACTGAGAGCAGTGGCATGGGCAGTCCACCAGGAAATCCACAAAAGAATGCATTGGAATTAGGGCCCAAGCTGAAACCCTATAAATAACTGACTACCGGGGAGGAGAAAAGGAGCGGTGGGGCGACGAGAGCAGAGAAGATCACAGGTAGCGAAGGCTTCATTTTATTTTCTTTTCTTTTTCTTTTCTTTTATTTTCTTTTACATTTTCGTCGTTTATAGATTAGATTATTATTTTCATCTTTCTTTATTTTGTTTATTTTACGGATGCGGATGTTATCGTTTTGAAGCCGGAAAATTTGAGATACGAGAATTCCATTCTTTTCAAATTACTACCTGGAATGTTTGAGGATTCGGACAAATTTTTTGGAATTCGACTTTTCGGTGTCAAGTGCGGTTGTTCTTATGATCGGAGGAATCTTGTAGTGTGTAATTCGGTAATTGAAACCCCGAGTTTCCATTAAGTGGCTATAGTCAGAATTTATCTTCCCCGTAGTTGTTTCAAAGAAATTTGTGAATTCGCTTATGAATTTATCGTTATGGGTTTTAATATGTTTTTGATCCAATATCGCTCTTATACCCGTTTTAAGATTTGTTTCATCGCTTCCGATTTCAAGGAGGTCCTCGAGGACAATGTAGAAGGCATTCCTGAGAGTTATGAACATTTCTTGAAGGTATATTAACCTGCTATTAGAGATCTAATGAGCTTTGTAAGTTTACTTAGATAAATCCTCTTCTCACTTGAAATCAAGAAAGAGTTGAATGAGTTATCAATTTAAACAAGAAGAGAGTTCACCTCAATTCAAATAGTGAAGCCAATCCCGTGTTAGCTGAGATCTAATCAAGGAGAGGGTGATCTATTCTAATTTAGAGGAAGAGTAATCAGGAAGTTGTATATCCTTGCTTGACCGATAACTTGGGAGCTAAGGATTACAAATCCACAAAATGGATATGAAGTATCAAAGAAAATACCCACATAAGGAAACCCTATTAAAGTAGTCATCTAATCCGTCTTCGAAAGAATCAGAATACCAGATAATGAATCGTGGAGTGTGGAGAGATCCAAACAGATCGCTAAAACACCTTGGACAGATTTTAAACCCAAATACACAAGCAATTTTATCGCGTTAACTACAGAATAGATACTTCACAATAGCAGCAATTGATGTGTCCTAAAAGATAACTATTCAGCTTCCATTTATTTTCTTAACTATTTATTATTTTTATTCTTTAGATTCTGGCTATTGATTGTTCATTTTTTTCCTTATACTTGTATATTTTATACCTTCTGTTGGATCACAATGTCATGTTATACCAAATAGGTATGGAGCTTCGAAAATGTGGTAGTTGATCTAGAATTCTTGAGACTTCGTGATCGATATCTGGACTTATATCCATTTTATTACTTGTTGACCTGTGCACTTGCAGGATATTAGGCCAAAACCAAAATTGAAAATGAATTACTCTAGGAGATTTTTTATCTATATAGTAGAAAGTCAACAAGTTTTACATGCCATTGCCGGTATTAGTTAATGTCCCTTGTAATAGTGTCATAACCTTGCATACATGACCAAGGCTCAAATAAGTTTTATGGCGCCGTTGCCGGGATTAGTTAATAGTCCTTGCGTAATAGTGTCATAGGATTTGTATATGTCTTTGGCCTCAACAAGTTTTATGGCGCCTGTCAGGGATCAGAACGACTTAGTAAATCAATATTCGTACGAAAGAAGGAAATGCTAATTTGGACATTTTGAAGAAAAAGAACAAAAAATAGCTTTCGCGTGGTTATTTTTTTGTTACCAACCTTTAAAACCATGCTGAAAATATTTGTCGACCAGACTAATCCTATTAATGTGCGTGTTTTGATTTCAAGGACAAAATTTTAACGCATAGGAAAATGTAACACCTGATCCGGTTCCGTACAGATACGTAATTAGAGAGAACACTCGTAAGCTTGAGAAAGATAAATAGCATAAACTCAACCATGGCATGAAAGACGTGATCAAAATGAAGATGAGAAGTCAGAAGGCCTCCAATCACCGATACTACGGAGGACTTCTCGGAAGCCTATTATTCCAAGATGAGTACTCAATCGGGGCGTACCAACTATTGATGTAAATAATTTTGAACTTAAACCAGCACTAATTACAATGGTCCAAGAAGATCAGCCATCGGGTCATCCCACCGAGGACCCAAACGAGCACCGGGAAGATTTCTCAGATGGCTAATACAAAGGAAGTCAGAATCTGGGTGAGACCGGTCATCAACCGCATCTATTCCCATTCTCTAAGAGATACACAAAGAATACATGGTATGAATCTTTACCATATGGTTCTCGTTGATACTGGGGAGGAGTTAGTAGAGGCTCACTTATTCCCCCAGCCCTCACCGTAGAGAAGGAGGGAAATCATTGTGAGCCAAAGAGGGGGAAGACGAAGTCTGTGATGTAGCTTCGGGAAAGATTCAACGTTGTCGAAGATGTCCAATGCATGGGATAGATCTGAAGACTCAGATGGACACTGTATATCATGCCTTGAATGATATGTCAAAGGGGATCATTGATGCTTCATGTTGGAGCATTCAAACGAAAAAGTGCTGAAGAGGCAAAAGAGCTGGACAAGACCCGGGCAATGCAATATGAAACTCCTTCTAAGTTTTCTACAAGAGGAAACAATGTGAGGAAAGGATCATGGAGCCGAGCAAGATGACACCCATGGAGGCCAAGTTGATGCCATCATGCACGGATGGACAAGCAAGAAAGGAAGACACACACCGCCCATGAGATAGGAGCGCTGAAAGAGAGTTATCAAGGGAAGTACCGAGAGCTACCAAGAACAATTCTATGATGTCAAGAGGTTAAGTATCCGGGTGAGCCAAGAAACTACCATTTCAAACCCAATATTAACCTACCAAAGACATTATCACCCAAAGACCGAGGAAACCATGAGAATTTTCTCATATGGTGGAGGGGTTTGCGCGCCCAAGGCCCGACAGTAACCCTCAACAAAGGTTATCAACAACCACCAAGGTTCCAAAGAAGAACAAAGAAGGAAATGGTACCACAGAACAATGACTCAGGAGGGCCTAATCTTTGAAGAATGGGATGTTGCGCTCATGGGGATAATAAGAAGTTGTTGAACCTCCATGAACAAAGTTTGCAAAATCGAAGCAATCGGCTACCGCTCAAATTTTTCGTAACACCACCAATGCATCCCTAAGAACCTCGAGGACACAAGTAAGGCAACTGGCCCTAACCCCGCAAAGCCAGAGAGAGGAAAGATGCCTTCCCAAGTGACACACAAAGAAGAATCCAAAAGATCGCATGGCTCGGCAAATTTCAGGGAGTGGGAAGGAGTTAGAAAAGATGAAAGAAAAAATGACAAAGAGCAAAGAAGAAGAGCCTGCAAAAGGAAGCACTGAGAAAAAGAAAGAAGGAGATGTGAAGGATATCCAAGGCTCTAGACTCAGAGTCCCATTTCCACGTAGACCAAATCAAGATAAGGAGTTGGGCTTGCAAGGTTTTTGAAAACCTTTTTAAGCTAGAGATCGCATGCCCTTTATTAGTATGGTGACTCGTATGCCACTCTATGCAAAATTCGAAGGACATGCTGAGCAAGAAAAAGAAAGATAGTAGAAGAAGGGATTGTGAATCTCAATCGCTACTACAAGGCCGTGATAAAGAAAGAATTGCCATAGTATGAAGGGATCCAGGAGTTTTACACCCTTTGCATCATTGGAGGAGTTGACCTGCAAAGCCTCTCGTGACTCAGAGCTAGTATAAACTTGATGCCTCTTTCTGTTGCCAAGTAATTAAGTTTGGGGGAGGTTATTCCCACCACTATTACTCTTCAAATGGCAGACAGATCGATGGTAAAACCTGAAGGAGTCTTGGAAGATGTGCTGGTCACTGTTGGGAAATTTGTTTTCCCAGTAGACTTCATCATTCTGGACATGGAAAAAGATTCACAAGTACCCCGCTATCGTGAGACCATTCCTAAATACGACCGGAGCCGCCCGATCGACATGCAAAAAGGAGTTCTACCTCGAGGGTCGAGAGGAAGCACGCTTTCAACTTGATCAAAAGCATGCACAGACATAGACAGAGAAAATTGCAATGTAGTTGATGATGTCTATACCTACAACCCCTCGATGTTCACAATGATCAGAATGTTCATATTTTTATCAATGAAAAGAGATAAATCTCAAGATATCAAGATGACTACTGACGTCCATACAACAGCTTTCATTCTATAGAAACCGGCGGTTGAGTCCGGGCAAAACATAAAATGACAAAGGGAAAATAATGAAAAGGGGAAATTCATCAAGAAACCAAAGGAAGAGGGGCTAGGTTGGAAAGAGTTGCCAAGTCATTTGAAGTATGCTTATTTAGGAATCACCAAAGAGAAACCAGTGATTATCTCTCGCAGAATTTAGTGATGCCGAGAAACGTGAGGTTGTCGAAAATCTTAAAGAAGCATAAAGAGTCTATAGCTCGTCCATTGAAGAGTTAAAGGGGTATCACCCATCAATTTGCATGCACAAAATTCTGCTAGAAGAAAATTCAAAGCCATCTGTAGAACATCAAAGGAGACTGAATCCAATGATGAAGGAAGTGGTCAGGAAGGAGGTACTCAAATTGCTGAATGCTGGTTTTATCTATGCAATTTCAGATAGTCCTTGGGTGAGCCCAGTCCATGTGGTTCCAAAGAAGGGTGGGTTTCATCGTGATCCGCAATGAGAAATGAATTGGATTCCAAATCCGTACGTTGACAGGATGGAGGGTGGCGTATTGATTAAGGTGAAGCCTAAATCACGCCCACCGTAAAAGATCATTTCCCTTTGCCCTTCATTGATCGATGTTGGGATGATGATAGTGACACCCTCATTTTTTTTGTTTTCATGGTATTCGTGGATACAATAAGATCGCTTATCGCACCTCGAGGACCAAGAGAAGACCACATTCACATGCCCCTACGGTACTCGCTTTCAGAAGGATGCCATTCGCTGTGTGTAATGCTCCCGTCAGAAGACCCGAGAAAATTCCAATTTTCTCAAAAGTGGCAAAATCATACTTCGGTAAAATCGAATTTTCTATTTCGATGATGAAACTAACTTCCGTTGAAATGAACTCGCGAATTTAGCTGCCACGTCACTTCCCGTCTGATTCCGAGGTGGTCGGATTTCGCCGAGGCATGGGGTGTCGGATGACACATAAAGATATGGGATGCCATGGCATCCCAGACCGACACTTGGCATAAAAAGGGATGGCTTCACATCGGTTTCTGCCATGGGTGCATGAATTCCATGGCTCACTAAGTGTGTGGAAAGGGATTCCATGGCTCACATTGAAACACTTTAGTGCATGATGTCATAAAGGGGAATTATGAAATAAAAGAAAAAGATGGAAAAAGTGAGAGCCACACCTTTAATTTGAGGAAATGGGGAGGCAATTCTCCTTGACCGAACGAACGCTCCAAATCGGCGGCAGTAACGAAAAGAGAAAGGAGAAAATGAGGAGAAAGTGAGAGGAAAATGAGATGAGAAATGAGAAAAAGGAATAGAATGGCAAAAAGGAAGGAAAAGAAAGGAAAGAGGGAAAAGAGGGAAACGGTTCTTAGAGAGAAAAGGGAGGAAAAGGAGAAAGGAGGAAAGGGAAGAGGAAGGATTTCCCGGGTTTCGGGCGGTCGACGTTCGAAAGTTCGAGGACTAAAGTTGGTGCACGCAGCGGGATCTACGTGTGGACGCCAAAAAAGTTGGAGTTTCGACAAACTCCAAGAGGTAGGATATTTTCCTACTTGTTTACTTTAGCCTAAAGGTTTATAATGGTAGGGGTTGCTTGCTGGAGGCCATGAGAGGCCACGTAAATTAGTTCCAAGTTTCGAATTAAAGGGTACGGATTTCATGACCTAAGCTGGACTATGGGAGTTGTGGTTTGACTAGAAACCGAAGTTTCTAGGTGTGGTGGTTTGTCAGTTGTGAAAATGATGCTCGAACCGGATTGCCCATGTTTGCTAAGGGCCGTGAGGTACCCCCGCTGAATGGTCCTACTCTTGAGACCTTGTTGTGTGTTATGGCTTGTCGATAACATGCTATGTGGAAATGTGATATCGATGCATGCTGATGTATTAATATGTTTTGTATGGAGTGCAGATTATATGTATGAATTATAATTGTCCATGGTGTGTAAATGTTTCATGTAGTGCTCATTCATGCATGTAACATGAGGAAAATAAAATGCATCATGCATCCCATATTCACTGGGCCACATATCGCATCGCCCGTGTAGCGCAGAGCGGTTTATTCCATTAGTGTTATGAATGGGTCGTGAGCTCTAGAAAAATGGGACAAAGTCCAAGGTAGAGATTCACGAGTGTAAATGATCAAAATGATAAATTACATAAGCCGCGGAGTGTTGGGGTAGGATCTCTGTGGTGAAAGTCCCACCGGTTACTCACGGTTAGACATGAATCCCAACGATGTAAGTTCATGAAAATGTTGAAAAAGGCATGCGGCGTCCTATGGTGTAAACCCGGAAATCCGTGGCCCACAAAATAAAGGAAAAAGAATTTGATAAATAAAATTGGAGGGTTTCCAATGGTTTAGTCAGGGTGTGTGATCGGTTTATTCACACTCGCATTCCGTGTGAGAGGGAGCTCTGGCTGACTGGGGTCGTGAGCATGAGGAGTCGTATCTCATGCACATGATATGCATATTTCACATAATCAAATAATTGTATGGAATGTGATTGATTGTTTATATATGCCATTGCATATGCATTTTAGGTGGGGAGTAACCCTTGTAGGAAGACTTTCTACTGGGCTTTGCTCACCCCGTCGTGGGACCCCCTTTCAGGTACAGAGACTATCCAGGGAGACGACACTCAGTAGAGGTAGTTTTTGAGAAGAAAGCCGAAATGTGGCTTTAAGTAAATATTTTGTAAAGATGTATAAATCTTTTTGTAGAACAGGCATGGAAACTATATGAATATAGTTAATTATTTTGTTTTATGAGTATGGATGTATGTCTCATGTATTATTTTGTTATGTGTGTGTCTCAATACCGAGATCTATAGAATTTTGTGTTGACGGGTAGTCAACGGACACCACGGGTTTGGGGCGTCACACCTGCTACATTCCAAAGGTGTATGATGTCAATGTTCTCAGACTTAGTTGAAGAGGTTATGGAAATTTTTATGGATGACTTCACTGTGTATGGATCCAGTTTTGATCAGTGTTTGAAGAACTTGGAAACAGTGCTTCAAAGATGCCAAGACAAACAAATTAGTAATCGACCGGGGGAAAATGCCATTTTATGGTACGTAAGGTATTGTCTTTGGGCATAAAATTTCTGCCATCGACTGGAAGTAGACCAATAGACCAATCAAGGTATCCATTATCAAAACTCTTGCACCACCTACCACAGTGAAGAATTAGAAGCTTCTTGGGGCATCTTTGGTTACATAGGAGATTCATCAAGACTTCTCAAAATAGCGGACCACTATGCGATTGCGGAAGGATCTGAGTTTAATTTGATGACTCTGCAGAGAACTTTTGAAGAAATCGAATCAAATTGGTTCAAGCACCTATAATGGGCTACACCCGGAGATAGGATCGGGGATTTGAAATAATGTGTGATGCGGTGATTTTGCAATGGGAGTTGTCGAGGGCAAGAAAGGAGAAAATATTCGGGACCGTATACTAGCACTAGTGAGACCTTGATGAAGCCTGAAAGGTGCTCAACAGGCGAAGGAGATGCTAGCCATAGTGTTTAATGGAGTCGGTGATACATTTTGGGATCCCATGTTGTATTCATGCAGTCATGCGACAATCAAAATTGCACGATGTCTTAAGAAGAGCTGCAGTTGATAAGATTAGGTGCTGCTATTGAGTTTGACTTGGAGATCGAGGATAAAAGGGGGTGTAATGATGTGATGGGCGTCGCTATCGAGAGTGAAAAACCTTCTTGAAGAGAAGAGTAATATTAGCAGAGGGCACCCGGATGAACTGAGCTGTTTTTGGTTTCCTTCAAACTTCCATGGTATGCTGATATTTGTGAGACTATTTGGCTTATTGGAGTGGTTTCCTTGAGTCGACTACAGCAGAAGAGGAAACTGAGGCCCCGGCAGCAGTATTATATTTGGGATGATCCTTATTATTTAAAGAGGTGCTGACATGATAATAAGAAGATGTGTGCGGAAAATGAACAAGGCAAAATTACAGACAAGATACCATGCATCACCATATGGGGGCATTTTTCGGGAAAACGACTCATAAGATGCTCGATCTGGTTTGTTATTTACTTATCTTGAGGAGATTTAATGTAGTGGGTTAAATTGTGTGATAGATGCCAAGATTGGAAACTCATGCTTGTGAGAAATAAATACCTAAGAGGTATAATGGTGGTGCAAATCTTTAGAATGTATGGGGAATAGATTTTATGGGACCATTCCCTGTTATTTGGGAACTGTACATACTCATGAGATTGATTATGTTTCCAAATGGAATGGACGATGGCTTGTCAAGGAATGATGCTAATACGGTTGAGCTTCTTGCGAAAAATATTTTGAAGCGATTTGGAACACCCCGGAACTATCATTAGTGATGAGGAGCCATTTGCAAACAAAATATTTGCAAAACTCATGGCGGTATGGGATCGAGCATGTAATGAGTCGCTTATCATCCCCGGACCAATGGACAGCGAAATTTAGCGGGGAGATTAAAAGAATACTTGAAAAGGCGTGACTTCAGCGGAAAAGTTAGTCTTTGGCACTTGATGATGCACTTTTGGGCTTACGGAATTTTATACAAAACTCCATTGGAATGTCCCCATACGAATTATTTTGAACCATGTAAATACCTGCAGGTGGAATCTGAGTAATGTGGGCCATCAAGAAGTTGAACTTGATTTAAAGCGCAAGGAAGAGAGATTGCTCAAGCATGCAGGCCCAGAAGAATTGAGAAATGAAGCTTATGATAATGCTAGAATCTACAAGGATAAGACAAAGAAATGGCAAGATCGAAGGATCCACGAGGAAAGAGTTCGGAGTAGGGGAACGGGTTCTCTTGTTTTAATTCTAGTGAAATTGTTTCCAGGTTAGAATCAAAATGGGTGAGTGAGTGGTGTCAGCAATACATTTGGAGGCTTGATGACACAATGGGGCCGATGCGGAGAAGAATTCAAAGTCAATGGGCGAAGCGAAGCAACATATAGCGGGAGGAAGGAATGGAGAGCTGTAGTTTATCTAGAAAGAAGAACCAAAGCAATGAAGTCCGACTAAGGACTCAAAGCTGGCGGTGATGGGAGGCAACCCATAGAAAATTTAGTTTCTTCTTTTAGATTTTGAATTTTTTTTTTCCTGTAATTTCGTTTTGATTAGTTCTTATAAAGATAGATTTAATTTTGAGAAGTTAATTGTAGTTTAATTAAATTTTCTTGAATCATGCGATGTAAACCTGCGAATTTGAAAGACATGAGTGAAAAGCAACTCGGGACACCTCCGACTTGCGAGAAATGTCACGACTTATGAACAAAGGGGGAATTAACTTTCTCCTAAACCAAACACAATGAAATATGAGTGAATTGCTTGTTGAATTATGCTTGGAGATGCACAGATAAATATGCAAGGAGTATAGGATTAATAAAGGAATTCAAGTTTTGAGATCATTAAACTAAGGGCATAGGTCGTAGCGAAACAAAAACTTGAAAATGAAAAGTCCGCGACATGGGAATGACGCCAATATCTAAAAAACGATTTATGTCGCGACAAACTTGATATGTCGCGACATAAAGATCTGTGCATTCCTCCTCTCTTAATCTGCAAATTAATGTTCTTAAATAAAGTGAGCGAAATTGATGTCGCGGCAATGAATTTAATGAAATAATAATTAGCCCACAAAAACTTGATTGAATTGCAAGCATTGGAGAACTGCTTCCCTCAGCTCGATTTCAGCTTGTTCATCCTCCTTCCTTCGATTCTCAATTCCACGAAAACCTAGCTCTGAAAATCTTGAGAAAACTTTCCTTCCGTTTCAAATGGCTGGAAACCGCAGAAGCCTTGTCCCTAACCTGGAAGAGATCATGGAGGAATATGTACAACCCGAAGAAGAAATCCGACAGGAAGAGCCGATGGAAGAGATGCCACAAACACGGAAGCACCGTGGTTCCACGAAGAAAGAGCAGACAGAGAAAGGGAAAAGCAAGAAGAAGAGTAGAATTTTGTCAATCGGGAGGAAGCTTATTCAAATTTGGAAGAAACCTATGCCAACAAGGGTTCGTATCGAAGAAGATTCGAAACCACATTACCCCTTTCAAGGAGATGATTGAACAAAGAGGTTGGGAAAGCTTCTGCGCACATGAAGTCAGTACACGCGGTGGTGAAGAATTTTATTCAAATGCGGTAGGCGAGACAACTATTGTGTTCGGTCGGGAGTGTGGGTACCATATGGAGCCAAGATATTGAAGCCTGGAATGGCATGGCACAGCATGGAGTCCCAGTTAGCTCTTGGAAAACCCAAATTTTAAGAAGATTGCCAAAAAGCTCAACGACGGAAAAGCACAAGCTGGGACAAAGGGAAGGGGACCAAAACCTGAACAGGGAAGCCTCGAGGAGGCTAAGGTATGGTTCTATTTCTTGGCATCTGTTTTGGTCCCGACGAGCATGTGTGCACGGTGAGAGCGAGGAAGCGATTATCTTGTATGCTATTACGAAGGGGTATAAACCGATGTAGGAATAGTAGTGAAATTCTATAATGAGGTACCATGAAGGAAATAAGAGAGGGCTGATCCCTCACCCAGCAACAATAATTGTTTTATGTTTAAAAGTACAAAAATTGAAGGAATTACGGGAAGAAGAAGAAGAAGTCCACATGACATCACCACTCCCTGCGCGGGAGTGAGCAAGGGTTGAAACCAAAAGAAAAGGGTTGTTGATTGGAAACAAGAGGAAGAAGCTCAATTTCTTGAAATGAAGAGAGGAGACTTTGAGGGTTCTTTGGCGAGAAGAGAGAACCGAAACTCCTCCTGAAATAATACTTTCACATTTGCGGACAATGAAGGGGCGAGGATGAAAGAAGCCCCTTAGATTTCTCCATCCCTTAAGCTAGTTTCTCCCCTATGCAAATGAGAACATTCGAGAGGCGGGGAGAAAGCTCAAGGGAGCACGAAGAACAATTCAATAATGGAGGTCCTCAATGCCATACGAGAGAAGAAGATGGAAGAAAGGAAAGAGCGGAATTTGCAACAGAACCGAGGAAGGAACTTATGAAAAGAGTTAAAGAAGAGATCGGCAATGGGAAGAAGGCGAAAGAAGAAAGAGCGAGGATGAAAGAGGGTTTCTTGAGCGGCAAAGGACTTCAAGAAGAAAGGAAGGAGGAAAGTGCGATCTTCTCGAAACTCAAGGCTGAGTCATGAATCTTTTATAACAATCGATTGCAGGCGTGATTCTCGACTCCTAACCATCATGAAAAGGAGGTAGAACGAGCCAAATTGGAGAACAAATCAAGGGATTCAAATTTTTATACAAGTCTCTACAAAAAGATTTTGAGAATACATGGGATGATAGAGACAAAAAGCAAGGATCTTTGAATCCACGAGGCGGAGAGAATGGCTAGAAAATTTGGATTTGATTAACAGCAATCTTTCCAAATTTTTGGAAGTAATATTTGAAATGGAAAACCTGATGAGATAGCTTGGGGAAGAGACAAGATGAGCTAAACAAGAAGGTTGATCTCTCCAATGAGATCTTCATTGAAGAACAAATTGAGAGGGAAACTAAGAAGAAAAAGGAAAGAAGGGAAATGAAAGTCCCTCCATTCCCAGCTCATTTGGTTACCCCAAATATCTTTGCTGCCTCTTCCAAAAGAAAAAGATAGACTTCTTCCCAAGCTGACCTTCCTTATTCTCCAAAGCTCATATTGTGGTATCCAACATTTGCAATTGAATCAGAAATAAAATGATAAATTTGGAATTGATTGTTCATGTTACTAGTTTGTTAAAATTTGTGTTGCTTTGTGGTTGCATAGTTAGGAAAATAAAAGAAGTAGGAATTAGTTGAGAATAAAGCTATTTGAGAGAGTAATAAAGTGAGATTGATTGACGGTTCGATTAGGAATAATTTGAAATCTGGACAAAATGCAGAATAAGGGCGAATGAATACAGGTTTAATTGAAACACAAAGTGCAAAAGTGACTTAAGTCTAAGCGATAAGTCGGAATAGAGGAAGGTATCTGATAGAAGAGGCAAAACATATTTTTTGAGTTTGTGGTACAAGCAGTAAGTCAAAGGGGAACTATATTGAGATATCAATTAATTTAACTACTCATCAACAAAAGAAATGAGTCGAGGAAATCCTTATGGTTAGTCACAACTTCTTCAATCCAAATTCTAAATTTGTTAGATTAATGATTGAGGCGAAATCTAGTGATAGTGATGAGAGATGATCTGCGAGCCAACTCTATGGATAGTTTGACAATTAATAATCCCTAATTCATAGCCGCTGATGCATATACCTTAGTTCAGTGAGCGAGCAAACATTTTTCAAAAATAAGTAAAAACCCTGACCATCCCTAAAAAAATCAATCCTTGATAAAGAACCTATAGTACCGGGAATTGAGGAGGAAGAAAGAAATGAAGTTTAGGGAGTATATGTTTTTGAGGAACTCAAAGAGGAAAAAACGAAAAAGAGATAGAAAAGAAAATCTGAAAATGAGAAAATCACGATAGAAAGAAAGCTTATAGGGATAAGTTTTATCTTGTGGCCCTAACTCTCTTGAGCAATTAAGTTCTTGGGGTGTTTGACACACAGTACCTAATGCCATACGGTATGAGAGCTACTAACTTGGTTAAGCTAAGAGTGTTAGAAAGCCTAAAAAGGTAAAACATTGCACTATCCACTGATAAGTGACAAACAAAGGAAATTTCCCAGTTGAATTACAAGTGAGAAATAGAGAGTATCTGGGTTAAAGATTGGAAGTAATCGAAGAGATGTCCCCAGGCATGAAGTTTAGGGAGTTTATTAAAGAAACTACGAGAAAGAAGGGTAAGTAGTGAGGAGAGAAAGGTTCAGGGTAATCTTAACCTAAAATTCCTTCCATCCTACCCATTACCCAAACCTAACAATATAAGCCCCAGACCTGATTGATCTTGAAGGAATTTGGATTACCTACATTAGTGAAGTCAGTATGAACAACAAACCTAGATTTGGAAAATATGGAAACAATCGATTTGTGAAGGACTTTGGGAGTTAAGTGACTCATTATGAAGATGAGAAAGGAAAATAATTTATTATTCAACGAGGATCTAATGATTATGTTGTTTTGTAAAACAATTCCAAGTTTAGTTTTGTATACTATAAGGTCAAACAGCAGCAGGCTGGACTTGAAGCTGGGTGCTACGAAACAATGCATTCCTTGTATTTCAATCAAATTGATTGCTACGCAAAACAGAATAGAAAAATGTCCTTTTTGTTTTGAGGACAAACAATTCTTTCTTTCCTTTTACAGCGAGAATAGCCAAACTTTAAGTTTGGGGGAGTTTGATGAGCTTAAAAGTCATCTATTTTTAATCCATTTTTATGTTTGATTTTCATCTGAAAAGGAATAATTAATATGCAGAAATATGAAGAAACTCACCAATTTGTTATTAGCAGGGAGTGTGAAAGAAAGAAGAAAAAGCGGTGAAAAATCACGGCCCGATTGGTGGAGTAAAAATCACGAGGAAAATGGCGAGCGAGATAAAGCAAGCGGTTAACTAATGTTGCGGTTTGGGCTTGCCTGATCCGATTATGATATCGCGACATGGAAAGTGAAGAGAATTTGATGCGGTCGCGGCGGGATCTGAGTTAAGCGGTGAGGGTAACGGGAGGCTTAGGAATGATGTCGTATTGACACGTGATGTCGCGACGAGGATGGAGGTCGCTGACCAGAGCGCCTTGAGTATGGCCAGTTTGAAAAGATGAAATTTATTTGTGACTTAAGGTACATTTGTCGCGACGGAGGGTGATGTCGCGAGCGCAGCTTCGATTGAAGGTTCTGCGGTTCCTTAAGTTGATGTCAGCGGCCGAAGTTGATGTCGCGACATCGGGGAAGAGCAGGTTAAGAGCCTGCGGAGGCATAAAGTGATGTCGCGACATCGAGACGAATAGTTGGAGCTGACGAGAGCCAAAAAGTGAGGATGTCGCGTGAGAGTTGATCTCCTTTGACATCGAGAGCGAGCAGTTGAAACCTGCGGAGGCGCCAAGAGTGATGTCGCTGACGAGGGTTGATGTCGCGACATCGAGGAGCGAATAGTTGCGAAACCGGCGAGAGGCGCCAAAGTGATGTCGCGTGAGGGATTGATGTCGCGACATCAGGAACGAACAGTTGAAACCTGCGGAGGCATAAAGTGATGTCGCGACAAAGGATTGATGTCGCGACATAAGAAACTATCGAGTTTAAAGGCTTTGCAAAGGCGGCGATGTCGCGACAAAGTTGATGTCGCGACATCGAGGAGCAACGATTGAAACACGCGAGAGGCATAAGTGATGTCAGCGTGAGATTGATGTCGCGACATAAAGACTGATTGAGTGAGACTTAAGTTAATGTAGCGACAAGGGATTTGAGTTAGCGGCTGAGCAGTAACATGGGCGATCGGCAAATCCACAAAAGAATGCATTGAATTAGGGCCCGGTGAGAAACCTATAAAATAGCGGCTACCCGGGAAAAAGGCGATCGGCGAATCGAGCGAAAGATGCAGGTAGCCAGAGAACTCATTTATTTTTCTTTTCTTTTTTCTTTTCTTTTATTTTCTTTTACATTTTTCGTCGATTTATAGATTAGATTATTTTCATCTTTCTTTATTTTGTTTTATTTTCGGATGCGGATGTTATCGTTTTGAAGCGGAAAATTTGAATGCAGGAATTCCATTCTTTTCAAATTACTACAGAATGTTTGAAGTTCGGACAAATTTTGGAGTCGACTTTTCGGTGTCAAATTGCAGTTGTTCTTATGATCGGAGGAATCTTGTAGTGTGGTCGATGAATTGAAACCCGGTTTCCATTAAGTGAATGCTATAGTCGAATTTATCTTCCACGTAGTTGTTTCAATGACTTGTGAATTCCAGTTTATGAATTTGCCGGTTATGGGTTTAATGTTTTTGATCGGATATCGGTTTCTTATACCCGTTTAAAGATTTGTTTCATTGCTCACGATTTAGGAGGTCCTCCCGAGTGACCTGAGAGAAGGCATTCTGAGTTATGAACATTTCCTTGAAGGTATATTAACTGTATTAGAGATCTAATAGGCTTTGTAAGTTTACTTAGATACATCCTCTTCTCACTTGAAATCGAAAGAGTTGGAATGAGTTATCAGATTTAAACAAGAAGAGAGTTCACCTCAATTCGAGATAGTGAAGCCAATCCCGAGTGTTAGGCGAGATCTAATCCAAGGAGAGGGTGATGTTCTAATTTAGAAGGAAGAAGTAACCCGAAGTTGTATATCCTTGGCAATGAAGTAACTTGGGAGCTAAGGTTTACAGTCCACAAAATGGGTATGAAGTATTGCAAAAGAAAAATACCCATATTAAGGAAATCCCTATTAAAAGTAGTCATCTAATTCCTTGTCTTCGAAAGAATCAGGAAAATTAGATAATGAAGCGTAGTGTGGAGAGATCAATTTGTCTTCTTTACTTGGGCCAGTTTTAAAACTACGAGAAATACCGCAAGCAATTTTATCAGTGTTAACTACAGGAATTGATACTTCACAATAGCAGTGTTCTTGATGTGTCCTCTAAAAGATAACTATTCAGTTTCCATTTATTTTCTTAACTATGCATTATTCTTTATTCTTTAGATTCCAGTTTATAGGATTGTTCATTTTTTTTTTCCTTATACTTGTATATTTCTGACTTCTTAGTACGGATCACGATGTCATGTTATAGTCGAATAGTATGGAGCTTGAGTAGTCGGGTAGTTGATCCTAGAATTCTTGAGATCTTTGTGGGATCGATATCGGACTTATATCCATTTATTACTTGTCGACTGTGCACTTGGAGGATATTAGGCAAAGCGAAATTGAAATGAATTACTGCAGGAGATTTTGATCTATATAATGAAAGATCATGAAGTTTTATGGCGCCGTTGCCGGGGATTAGTTAATAGTCCTTTGGTAATAGTGTCATAACCTTGCATACATGACTGAAGGCTCAACAAGTTTTATGGCGCCGTTGCCGGGGATTAGTTAATAGTCCTTTGGTAATAGTGTCATAGATTTGTATATGTCTTTTGGCCTCAACAAGTTTTATGGCGCCGTTGCCGGGGATTAGTTAATAGTCCTTTGGTAATAGTGTCATAGATTTGTATATGCTTTTGGCCTCAACACTTATGTAATTTTAATGGCTGGGAATAAAGAATTTCAAAATGGAAAGAATAGAAAAAAAAAATAGCAAGGCGTAGGATGCGAGGATGCGGGATCTACGGAGAACAGTGTGATGGAACAGTAGCCGCAGGAGAGAGAACAGTGAATTTCGCTATGGCATAGCGAAAATTTCGCAATCCTAGCGAAATTTTCGCTATGCAAAATTTTCGCTAAGCTAGCGAAATTTCGCTAGCTTAGCGAAAATTACTGTGCATAGCGAAAATTTTGCATTTCGCTATGCCTTGTAATTTCGCTATGATAGCGAAATTCCCTGCATAGCGAAAATCTTGCCCCTGTGTTTTTTTATGTTTTTGATTCCAAACGACCACGTTTTGATTAATTACCATTTTGTCCCTATTGTAATCTCATATTTTAGGCATTTTTGTCATTTCACGCATTGGGGTTGACTATATAAGCTCCCCTACAACTTTTGTAACCCTAACTTTTAATCTTTCAGTACACACGCAACTTTTCTCTTTAGGTTTACAGTTTTCTCTCTTCTCTCTCCTCTTTCTCTCACTTTCTTGGGTGCCAAACACCCTCCAAGGATGACAACTTAGAGGATGAGCGGCTAAAACCCTTTCCTCCTTGAAGTGGAAGGTTGTTGGGGGTAGGATCTGAAGGCTGCTGGTGGTTCCCTATTTTTCCATATGGCCAGTTTGACGATGCAGTTCCCTAATTTCCAACTCTAGGTTTAAGTTTTTGATGTACTTTCTTTGGCCAATGTAGCAAGCTTTTAGGGTTTAGTGTATTCTTAGCTTTAGATACACTATCCATTAGTTTGCCATTTACGAGCCGAGGTAGGTTAAGGTGTTAGATTTTCTTTGTAAATTGCATCCACTTTGTTCAATACTTGGTAATCTTTTTAGGGTTCGGTGGATTCTTATTTTTAGATCCATTGAGATTCGTGGTGCCCTTTACGAGATCATTGTAGGATGAGTCGAGATAGACCCTCCTTTGTAGGAACCATAAATGCTAAATAAATGCTTTCTATCAAAGGAAATTATTAGGGTTTAGTTTTAAAAAGTTAAATGAAGATCGGTTGGAAATGACTATATGTAAGTCCCTCCCCAGCGAGAAATAGACCTGAAACCCTCGGTTACCATAGGAATCCAGCGGTGACCCGATGCTTGAAGTTCTATTTTACATTTATTTTATTTAAATTTCCAGTTTGCCAACCACTACACCCTGTTTTTACCAAAACCTTAAAATCAATTTAATTCACCAATTTTGACTTCACTCAAATCATTTGTCACCCGAAGAAAACCCGTTTCCGTGTTCGGCTCCTCAGTATTTATCTGCGATAGCTTGACTCTACGGCGGTGGGAGGAGCTATAAGGATACAAATTTTATTTGATTAGGATCACCCTAACGTGGCCTGAATCAAATGAATGCGATTCTTAGGGATGGTGCCTTAGTGCAAGTCGAGGGCGTGGAATACTTGTGATCCTCATCACAGAGTTTTGGTGAATTTCTTTTATATTCATTGTCATTTTTTTTTTTATTTTCATTTTAAAAAAAATTTCTAGTGTTTTGGTGTTGTCTTAGTATTTGCCTTTTTTCTCTCTGAGTTAGAATGTTCGAGTGGGTTTGAATTGTGATAAAATGGAACACCCGAGGAGAAGCCGTATAGTAGAGAATTACCCACATGGAGAGAAACCCTAGAGCTTATATGTCCATGAGGGATTATAGAAACCAATGGATGAGTTCACCATATGGTAGTGTTTACAACCATAGTTGGGGGAATCACACAAATTCCTCATGGGAACTAAGACCTCCACAATATGCACCTCCTGAACCTCCATATTATGCCCCCACTTCTCAGCAGCATCCACCAACCCCATCCCCTGTTGAACAAGCCATCCTGAACTTGAGCAAAATAGTGGATAATTTCATGAAGGAAGCGAGGCGTGTACATCCCGAGCGATAAAAGGAAATTATTAACACGGTGGAGAAGCTCTGAGCAAAGAAGTGGATCGGGTTCCAAGTGAAATTGATCAAAAATTGGACATCCTGCAGGAATCCATCTCAAAGCTCACCAATCAGCTTGTTCATCAGGAGGGGAATCTGGAGGAAGAGTGCCGGATTCAGCCTTTGCTGGTGAGCAGGTTCCGCTTCAGCCTCGGGAGGTGAAAGTGGAATCGATGAAGCTCTGAGCTGGGATGCCCGGAATCAAGTGTTGCTTTTTGGCCATGGAAAAAAGAAGAAGCAATCTCCCCTCATTGGCGAGACGGTGGAAGAACACGAGAGTACAGTGCCCTTGCCCCCCCTCTTGACTCGATCTACCTCTTGCCCTCACGCATCACAATCGACCTGAAACCCCTGACACCCGGCCATAAAAGGCCACTTATCATTTGCTATTCTACAAAACCTCGAAAGTTAATGGTCATTGCTCGGATTATTTGCCACCACATCGTAGCGACGCTCACATTGCATGGCATAGCGGATGGCTCGGGTGCGGGTTTGGGTTTGGAGCACCTGAACCTCGGCATTTCTAAGCTCCCCCCCCACTTTTTGTTTTAATTTTTCTTGGCTTATTTTATTTTATCATATTTCTTTGCCCCCGATTTCGTTAATTCTTCTCTTTTAGATTTTCTCTAATTTTAGTTAATTCTTGTTTTAGATTAAATTTTTACTTTCTACAATTTTTCTAATTTTTACGGTATTAATTTTTTGAGTTTGTGTGAAATTGAAGCTTGGATGAAAATCGACAAGCGTACGTAAGAGAAAAGCTGGCAATCTGCATTGCGAGTTCGCAACCATTGCGCCCGCAATGGTATAATAAACATTTTAATAAGCTGAAATTTAGCTAAGCTAATGAAATTGTAAGCATAACAATGCTCCCAAAATAGTGCCACGATAACAGATTCAAAAAAATATATTTTTATGTTTAAGAAAAAAAAAATAATAATAATAAATAAATAAAAAGTTTGTCTCTATAAAAAAAAATGTTTTTATTTTTATTTATTAATTATTTTATTTTTTTTTTTCAAAAAAAAAAAAAAGTTTCGCTAGCACAGTAATTTTCGCTAGCTTAGCGAAATTTCGCTAAGCTATTGAAAATTTTTCCTTCTATGTTTGTTTTTCATAAATTTTGTTTCGCTCATAACTTTTCATCGAATCGTTTTGGCGTTCTTAGTGCTGGATTGGAAGCTTAGAGGTGTTGAATCTCTGATATGGTCAGAAGAACACTTTTGAAATTTTATGAATGTGTAATTTTCAAAATGCTCCAACTTATCCTTTTTACCTGCTTTCTTCTCTGACATTTATTTGAAGCCCAAGCGAATGACAATAAAGGTGTCGATGGAAAGCTTGTGAAGTCTCCTATCCAGCAATGATCACATCTCCATCAATGAGGTAACTTCCTTCTCTAATTTTCCAATCCAAGGCCCGTTTCGGACATGTTCGAGATGTTTGGGTTGGGGAGGGTTAGCAAAGGAAGTAAGCACCTGTTATCTTGTTTGTATTATTTTGTGCAAGCCCATTTTGTGATGTTCAGTGGCTTGTTGGGTTCCCTTTCTATAAAGCTGTTATACTATACAACTTACTTTTTCAAAATTTGGACCCATTTTGCAACCAAAATTTTTTGTGGTTTTGCCTAACCTGCAAGTTGGAAAATTTAAACTTTGTCCAATTCTATTGATGTTAGATTGGTTCCATGATGCAAAGTTGGGACTGTGATGGATGATCCAGAAGTTTAGGTAAGTCAAAATATGGGTTTGGGGTAGTTTTCTTGGGCCAAAATAGGTTATGGACGAATTTTGGAGATTTTCTAAGTTAAGAAAGGTGAATTTATGGTATATAAGGGGAAAGGGGTATTTAGGAAGGTTTTAGTAGTATGGAACAAGATTTGGAAAGTTTTGGGTTGAGGTTGAAATTTTGATTATGGAAAGTTTAGAGAAAAGATGAGATGGTGAGGATAGTAGAGTTTGCACAAGAGTGGTTACTTACCGAGTTAATGAAACGATCCACACAAGATAGATGATGGAGTGAGCGCCACAATCAGCTATGGGCGGGTTGATTTATAAGCGAGACAAAGACTTCGCCACCAAGGAATCCACCTAGGTATGAAGCCACGAACTCGTGAGAAATCCACGAGATAAGAGAACAAGAGAGAACTCTTAAAAAGAGAAATAAAAATATTCACATTAACTTGGCGATTTGTCAAAAAAGACTACATTATGGGGGTATATATAGTCCCTTACTTTCTAAAATCAAATAAAACAACTTCTACTTAACTAGAAAAGAAACTTTCTAAATTACATAAGCATAACTCCTAAAAGCAAACTTTCTAAAATAAATAAACAAACTTTCTAAAATAAATAAAGTAAATCTTCTAAGGGATAAAACAAAATCTTGGAGCAAA
Source organism: Tetrastigma voinierianum (assembly GCA_016808115.1). NCBI lineage: Eukaryota > Viridiplantae > Streptophyta > Magnoliopsida > Vitales > Vitaceae > Tetrastigma > Tetrastigma voinierianum. Next base: position 311,740 of record JAEQBH010000594.1, read on the forward strand.
TCTCTTAGCAAATCTTTCTAAAATCAATATGACCGCTCCACATCGGAAGAGTTTGTCAAGTCGATCACGTTTTTGCCCAGCTACAATGCCCAAATGAAGGTCAAAAAGGAGTTTTCACATGTATTCCAATGCGTCTTGACCTCCCAATCCAATTCTTCAATAATTAGAGTGAATTCCCAATACTGCTGTGTTTAGATGTCACGCATCCTTCTGTTAGGAAAAGACTTGTCCTCAAGTCTTCACCATGATAAGGCCTCAAATCCTTGACCTTGAATGTAGGCAAGATTTAACCTTGAAAGCATTCTTTATGATCTTCTTAATAATCTTGGAAGAGCCATCTATTCTTGTGCACAACTTGGAACACCTCTCTTTTATCATGTGTAATCGAATCCATCCTCCTGGATCAAATACCAGCCGTTGATAACCTTCATATGCTTGTCTTTCATATTGTTACACTCTTTGCCCTTTGTTGAATCTTGCTTCCTCATGAATAAAAATGTTGTTGAAAGCTTGGCAATCAAACACATACTCGAATCCATGCTTTTCATGCACCAACATAGTAGGAACCACATAAGGAACTTTTCACTCTCTTGAACAAGCCCTTTGTCAAGAAAATCATCAACTTGTGTTTTAAACTCTTCATGTCTCCTTAGGGCTCTTCATAGAGGCCTAGCTTATTCGGGAAAAACCAAACCTGAGTATGAAGGGTCTATTTGATGTTGAATACCCCTCGTAGGTGGAAAACCGTGTGAGCCTTCTTAGGGCCATCGACAAATTCTATAATCGATTTTGCTTCTAGTGAGAATTCCTTTTCACTTTCGGTTTCTTCAAGAACCAAAGTCGTAAGCATGAAACATCTTTGATTTCTAAATCAAAATTTGGCCGGTAGTGAACTCTTCTCCTCATCTTCGCTTCTTAGATATGGTTAGGTCGACTACTTCTTGACATCCAACTTAGATTTTGTGACGATGATTTATTATCATCGTCTTCTTGGACATGGATTAGGTCGATCCTTGTTCAACATCTTCTTCCTTGGCTTCATCTTCCTCAATTAAGGCAAACACTTTTTGGTTAGGACATTCAGAATCAATATGCCCCAACCCTTGGCACTTAAAACACGTCTTTGACTTATAAGCCAATTCTTGTAGTGCTTCACTCTTTACTTGAGTGTGGGTAGTTTTCCTACCACTAGGATTCCAAGAATTAGAACCCTCAACAAACCCTTCATTAGCCACTCTTAGTTGTGAAACCAAGTTTCCATACTTTTTGCTGATCTAACAACCTTCAAAAGTTTCATCGCATCTTGAAAAGCTATTATATGATTCTATCTTGCAAATACTTTCTAGCAATACTAGATCTCAAACCGACAATGTAGTGGTGGGCTATGCATATTTCCTCGGCCTCTTGCAAGTCTCCTTTGATAATCAAGTTTACAAGCTTAGCCGAATACTCTCCACACTCAAATCTACCGTTGCTTAAAGTTACGAATTTTGAGGTAGATGTCTTAGCGTAGTTAAAGGAAGGTACTTCCTTTGTAGTTCTTTCTTCATGCTCCCCTGAGTTTGAATCTTCTTTTTACCATCTCTTTCACGTTGTCTCTTCATGTTTTTCCACCAAATAGAAGCACTCTTGCACATCTTTGTAGCCACCAACTTAACTTTTTCACGTTCAGGGAAATCATAATACTCAAAGACATGCTCCACCATATTAAGCCAATCCAAAAACTCATCAGGATCCATCCTTCCATCGAATTTTGGAATGTTAAATTTTGGATTGAATCTAAAGCCTTCATCATAGTTACCATTCCTCTTATAGTAATCTTCATTCTGGTAGTAGCAATCATACCTCCCATGATAATCATAGTCTCGTACATACATACCTTTAGGTTTCGTACTTGAGAAACCTTGAGTTGACTAAGTATAGCTCTTCATAAAAATCATATTTTTCCTCCTTGGCTAGTGAACGACTCAAACCGTATCTAGAGATCTTGTCTCTAGCATCAAACACACCGTTTAGTTTATGATCAGCCATCAATCCATGAGCTCTGATACCACTTTGATGCAAAGGGGATTGGGATAAAAGTGGAGTGAATCAGAAGTTGGTAAAGAAGTCAAAATATGGGTTTGAGTGGTTTTCTTGGGCTTGAAATAGGTTATGGACAGATTTTGGAGATTTTCTAAGTTAAGAAGGTGAATTTATGGTATATAAGGGGAAAGGGTATTTAGGAAGGTTTTAGTAGTATGGAACAAGATTTGGAAAGTTTGCTGGGTTGAAGGTTGAAAATTTGGTTATGAAAAGTTTAGAGAAAAGATGAGATGGTGAGGATAGTAGAGTTTGCACAAGAGTGGTTACTTACCGAGTTAATGAAACGATCCACACAAGATAGATGATGGAGTGAAGGCGCCACAATCAACTATGGACGGGTTGATTGATAAGCCGGACAAAGACCGCCACGAGGAATCCTAGGTATGAGAAGCCACGAACTAGTCCCCCGAGGAATCCACCCGAGATAAGAGAACAAAGAACTCTTAAAAGAGAAATGCGAAAATACAGTAAACTTGAGCGGTTTGTCAAAAGACTGCATTATGGGGGCATATCACTAGTCCCATATCTAAAATCAAATAAAATTCTCGCACAACTAGAAAAGAAACTTTCTAAATTACCTTGTATGGCTTTCATAAGCAAGCTTTACAAATAAATAAAGCAAACTTTCTAAAATAAATAAAACAAATCTTCCTAAAAGGGATAAAACAAAATCTTGGAGCAAATCTCATAGCAAATCTTTCTAAAATCAATATGGCAGCTCCACATCAGAGGTTTGTCCAAGTATGATCACGTTTTTTTGCCTTCCAAGGCCCAAGAATGAGGTCAGAGTTTTCCACATGTATTCAATGCGTCTTGACCTCCCCAATCCAATTCTTCAATAATTAGGGCTGAATTCCCAATGTTTGCTGTGTTTATAGATGCTCTTGCATCATTCCATGCTTGGTTGAGTGAATGATTAGTTGAATTCTTATTGATTTCGACATTTTTCTTCCACCTTTAGCCAACCACACACAGAGCACATTAGGTTTCAATGATAGGCTGAAAAACTGTGCAACCTCCTTTACTTTGCATAACCTACCCTAGTTTCATTGACCGCCTCTAATAGGTTAAGGACCCATGTGGAAAGAAGGCCAATGCGTCTTCGAAAAAAAAAAAGAAAAGAAAAAGAAAAAGCAAAAGAAAAAGAATAAAATTGCAATGCTTTGCCTTGAAACCGAGCACGGTCGGTATATAGTAACCTTTAAAACCAGGTGCCCTAAACCTTCCTTTGGTTGGGAGTCAGGCCAGTGTCGTTACATGGGTGGATGGGTGGAGGTTTAGCAAGTTGTAGGTCTTTGGAGTCCTCAGGAATGTTCGAGTCAGGGGTGAGAGCACTGCGAGGAGTTTGTGGTCGAAAGATCCTTATGACTTAATTGCCTAAGCCTTAATTGAAGTTTGGGAGCCATCGGTAGATCTGTTACATGGACTTTGGTGAGGTCGATTCCTCGACATTGCCCTAGCATAAAAAGAATTGTGGAATAAGAGATGGGTCCTGATCTATTTAGGCTGGTTAGCATGCTAGGTCGTGGTAGTAGATAGGTTGGGGGAGAGTGCGAGTTTGATAGTTTATTGGTGATCAAACAAAAACTTAGATTTGGTGGGGGAAGTTTACGGTTGATTCACCAAGAAGGAGGCTCTTTTAATACTCAATTTGTATGGCATTCATTCTCTCGTGATGAGTCATTGGACAGCTTTGATGATTTTTACTTATGATTAGGCATTACTCATTCACAACCTTTTTGAAATACAATTTTTGTGAACGTTATTTTGTTATAGTTTTATATGTAATATTTATTGCTTTCTTTCTCATTTATAGGGACTGGCAATGTGGAGTTGGGGGTGTGATTAGTGCCTAAAAGTGCTATTTTGAACCATTTATTTTTAATGAGTTTTGAGGCGCTTTTGTTTACTAGTGTTATAATTAGCTTGAATGTTCGGGTCCTATTGCACTTCCTAATTGCATTAGAAGTACATTTTTGTAGTTTTGCGAGTGGGAGGCCAATTATCGTGTCAATCAATCATAACCAAAGTCGATTTCCATCAATTTCATATGGTCTTATATCGAATTTCGACAAGCGGAATTGAAATATTTCAAAGCGAGGAAGAAAATAGAGAAAAAATGTAAAAATTTGTAGGATGCGAGGAGCGTTAGCCAATGGAGCCGGTAAATTTGTAGGAAAACGGTGAATTTCGCTATGGCATAGCGAAATTTCTACAATCCTAAGCGAAATTTTAAGCTATGCACGATGTACCCCAAATCTAAGCTAGCGAAATTTCGCTAGCTTAGCGAAAATTACTGTGCATAGCAAAAATTTTGCATTTCGCTATGCCTTGTAATTTCGCTATGATAGCGAAATTCCCTGCATAGCGAAAATCTTGCCCCTGTGTTTTTGATGTTTTTGATTCCAAACGACCACGTTTTGATTAATTACCATTTTGTCCCTATTGTAATCTCATATTTTAGGCATTTTTGTCATTTCACGCATTGGGGTTAACTATATAAGCTCCCCTACAACTTTTGTAACCCTAACTTTTAATCTTTCAGTACACACGCAGCTTTTCTCTTTAGGTTTACAATTTTCTCTCTTCTCTCTCCTCTTTCTCTCACTTTCTTGGGTGCCAAACACCCTCCAAGGATGAGCGGCTAAAACCCTTTCCTCCTTGAAGTGGAAGGTTCTTGTGGTAGGATCGAAGGAGTAGCTGGTGGGTTCCTTTGTTTTTCACGCAGCAGGTTTTGACATTATGGTTTCCTAATTTCCAACTCTAGGTTTAAAGCTTTTTGATGTACTTTCTTTGGCCAATACTTGGCAAGTTTTTAGGGTTTAGTGTATTCTTAGCTTTAGATACACTAATGTCCATTAGTTGCCGTTTACGAGCCACTATGAGAGATGGGATTAAGGGGTTAGATTTCCTTTGTAAGTGCATCCCACTTTGATCAATACTTAGTAATCTTTTAGGGTTCGAGTGGATTCTTATTTTAGATCATTGAGACTCATTAGATTACCCTTTACGAATCGTCATTGTAGGATGAGTCAGAGATGAATTTTCCTTTGTAGGAACCATAAATGCTAACTAAATGCTTTCTATCAAAGGGAAATTATTAGGGTTTTTAGTTTTTAAAAAGTTAAATGAAGAATCCGGTTGGGAAATGACTATATGTCGTCCTCCCATGTGCGAGAAATAGACCTGGAACCCTCGGTTACCATAGGAATCTTGGTGACCCAATGCTTGAGTTTTATTTTACATTTTATTTATTTAAATTTCGAGTTTGCCAACCCACTTACCTGTTTTACCCAAACCTTAAAAATCCAATTTAATTCATAATTTTGACTTCCTCAAATCATTTGTGCGAAGAAAACCCATTCTGTGTTCGACCCTATGGAGCCGCTATCTTTGCAGTAGCTTGACTACGGCGATAAGAGAATTTTATATGATACAAATTTTGTTGTTTCCGGATCACCCTACTGTGGCACGAATCACAACTCCACTTCACATTTCTTCATTTTTGGTTGATGAAATCACTGTAAATCCTCAGCATTCCGCACCAACTTGATATCAAACTTAGGTAGGTGAGGCATGAAAAAACCTGCAAATTTGCAAAAACAAACTCAAAATGGGATCAGTGGTAACTAAATTGGACTGCATATATATCAATTGGCTCGATTAATATGATTAGTGCGCAAAAGCGCTCAAACCTATCTTGAATAGGGCTCGAAATAACACTTTTGGGCATAATCACCCCCCAGCAGACACGTTGCTAGTCCGCCAGCAATGCTAAAACAATAAGGTATGCATCTTTGTGTTTTTACAAAAGTGTTTATGGTTCAAAAAGTGTATGTACGGATAGGCTGCCTTTAAAATGAACAATTTATACAACTGAGCAGTCTGAGCATGAAGAACAAAGACCATGTAAAGAACAAGTTTTAGGGCAACATCGGTTCCAAGGAAGTCAACATGAACTACCACGAATCTAATTGTTCCTAAAGTAACCCGGCTTGAGCGATAAATTACCGGCTATTTCCTTCCCCACTAGCAGAGCTCTTTGCCATGGCCTTAAGCCGTTGACCAACCTAAATAGGACTAGCTACACTCTTATTTCTTTGTTGACTACATTGTAGGGTCTGTGCTAAAAACTTCGACTTCACCAAAGTCAGGTGTAGCGGGTCCGCAGATGACTCGACCAATTAAGGTTTAGGGCATCAAGCGAGGATCAAGCTGACGACAAACTCTCTGGGCTTCGCCTGGGACTTGAATGACTTCGAGAATTAAGCACCTACAACTCGCTAAACTTCACCCGTCACGGTGCGAACACTAAGTCGATGACTCCCAGCCAATTAGGTTTAGGGCATCGGGCTTTAAAACTTCGCCATATACCCCTCGGGCCGTGTTCGAGTTTCAAAGGCAAGCGTCACGGCTTTTATTCTTCTTTTCTTCTTTTCTGTTTCTTTTGCTTTCTTTTATTTTTCATTTGGGAAGACTACATTGGTCTTCATACATGGAGTAACGCCAAACCTATTATGGGTGTCAACGGATCTAAGGCCGGCTTTGCAAAGTGAAAGAGGTAAATAGCTTCTCGACCTATTGGTACAATGCAGTTGTGCGGTGTGTGATTAGCTAAGGGGAATGTTCAAGGTTGAATATCTTGGAACTTCAATTGACCAACTAAATCATGCATGGAGTTGTTCTATCATTAAGGTAACATACATGGCTTCAATTCTTCAACTAAAGCGAGTAGAAACAATCATAGGAACAAAAGTGATTTGCAAAAGTGTAGTAAACTGTAAATAATGCTATAAAGCTTTTGATATAACCAAAATGGCTAATACATGATTAGTATAGTTAAACATAACAAAAGTATCACTGCCTACTATTGGCTATTACATGAACTCTATACAATCCTATACAAAATGAATAGGCAGTTGATAAAGCTAAAAACAGTACAAATCAAGATAGAAGACACTCCCAATACAGCTTTTCCTCGAACCAAAGTATAAACATGCCTCATGGATGGGAAAGCTAGAGAAAGTGTGACCACCTCATCTCGCGGTGGTTGTGGATGTTTGGTGGATCTAAGGCGCTCTACGACTCTTTGCTAGCATGTCACAGGAGAATTTCTTCAGCGTGGGTGATCTCGATGTGTAGGCTCGGGCGGAGGCAGGGGTGGCTCGTGATACGATAAACATGGCATGGTTGTGCTCTATGGTGGCCTGGTTTGGAGCTGACAACCTGCGAGTCCAGCCCGATGCTTGTGTAGTAGCCGGTGGGCAGGCCGGCATCAGCGGCGACAAGCTCCCTTGGCGACTTGAACATGCTCGGAGAGTCTTGTAGATGAAGGGACCAGCGTGTCGACAAAGGGGTGGGCGAGTGGAGGTGGAGACGGAGGAGATAAATCATGAAGCCGGGCTCTCTCACCTCTGCACTCCACCTCGGGGGCAGAGATCTCACACCCCTGCGGGAGTCCTCTGTATCTCATCTAGTACCTCCTCTGATCCCTGGCTGTGAGCAAAGGGTCGGCATGGTCAATGATCGCTCCAGAGACAGGACCTGAGTGCAGCTAATCCTCCTCTCAATGCGGGGCTCCTCCAGGAATCCCAGATGCTCCCGGGACTTGGCTCGTGGCTGCGACATCAACAATGGTAAACCCTGTTTCGAGACAGGCCCTTGCGATGGACCTTATCCTGGTACGTGGGGCGGTGCGGCCGGCTCGGAGGCGGGCAGTCCTACGAGATCGTACGGGGAGCCTCAGTATGGCTCCCCTGCTTATTTGTCACGTAGTGCTATAGCAGAAACAAACGGTCAGAGATAGGTGGTCCCTGAAACATCTGAGGGCAGGCGCCTCACAAGAGTCTGGGTCATTGTAGTATCTACAGCGGGCAGTGGACCATCTTCCTCTGCGATGGTTGGGGCCACTCTCTGTAACCTCCAGAGTTGGCCAACTCTGTGCGAACCAATCTGAAATTTGGAAATGTCCGCGACTTCGAATTACTCCCAGGACGATCATCAATGGTGGTCGAGCTCAAACGGACTCGGCCTCCAGGAAGTCAATAGATTAATTAAAAGCCCAAGCACCACCCCGGGATAATGGCTGTAGTGGTGTCATAGGAATGGGAGATCTTCTTGATCGGCCTCATCGGAGTGTACGAGCCAGCGGTGCAGTGATCCAATCTTTGGCACATCGTAATCACGTCTCCCGTAAGGTCTACATCGTGCGGATCTGTTCCGGGAATCGGGGTCTGGTGAGTGATGGACGGCCCGATCCTCATTTGCGACAGATGGAGGCGATGTGCTCTCCTCTGTGGCTGGGGAGGTGATGTGGCCAGAGATGTCAAGGACTCCGGGCGGGATGTTCGAGACCCGCTTGGAGGGAGTCGGGCCTCTGCGTCGTCTACGAGAGGCCTTGGGAAGGGACCGGGGTCCCATCTGGTCTGTCCGGATACGGGGCTCTTCAAGGACGGCGGTTGGGGCCTCTGCGGGTTGTGTGTACGTATGAAGGCAGAAGAATGGACACTTCTGCAATTTCTTTGAGTGCTGTCTCAATCGATATGGGTGCAGGCGGTAACCACCGGATTACGGACCATGTCTGCTTGGTCGAGGCTGTAGGGCGGGCGGGCGCATGGCTGGGAGTGCGGTCTGCTGCGCTCACTCTGGGCTGGACCGGGGCTCGGCGATCAGCGGGGCCCAGAGGCTGCCGGCCCAGCGCGGCCCCTGGCGGCATAGGGCGTGGGGCACTTGGATGTGTCTCAGGGCTTGGGTGAGAGCAGGGTAAGTCACGGCTAGGCTAGGGCACGACGGTCGGAGTCGCGGTGGGGCGCGGTGGAGACAATGTGGGCGGGCGGGAGGGACTGAGGCAGTGTCTTGTTCAGGTTTGGGTGCAACCCGGGGCTCCAGGGCGCTGCGGGGCACGAGCAGGGGAGGCTCGGCTGTGGTGGCTCACGGCGATGGTGGCTCGAGTGGTTGGGGGAATGTGGTTGAGTAAGAGTGGCGAAGAGTCCCTTTGAGCAGTTTACATTTCTGATCAGTGAAGTCCTTGCCAAAGCCCGGACTCCATCTGCCAAATGGTAATAAAAAAAAAAAATTTGATTTAGGCGGATAAAAAAATCAAAATAATTATTTTAACATATCTAAAAATAAAAATAAAATAGAATTAAGAATACAATTACTAAAAAGGAAAGTTACTAAAAATAATACTATGAAAATTATTCCAATTTTAAACAAAAACCAAAATTTTGAGCTACGAATTTGGTTTCGGTGAACACGAACAAGCAATTTCAGCGGTTACTCATGGAGTCGAGGAGGAGGAGCTCCTTAACCACAGGCGATTGGCTGTCTTCACTGACCTTCATGCTTGGTCCATTCTTGTCGATTTTCTTTTCACTGTGTGATTTTAGGCTGATCATTGACTTTGCAGGAATGACTAGAGCATTCAATCCTCCACCAATTGTTTCATTTTCCTTATCGATTCTTCGTTTATGGACATTGGCTTCTCTTCATTTTGAGTGGCCCGAGCAAACTTCATCAGTCCCAGTTGTCATTTTCCACTAGCTTGTGCTTGTTACTCCAAGTGAAAATATTGAGCTCAATGTCATGTTGCCAAATGTATTTGCATGACTCCATTTCGGCGATTGATTCTGCGTTAGAAGTGGCCAAATGGTCTTCCCGGATAATTGGCACATGATTGGGCCCACTTGCTGTGGTTAGGTGTCGAGCACTACAAAGTCTTGGGTAGTAGAATTTGTCTACCTTCTAAGACATCCTCAACTATTCCTTAGAGATTTTCAGCGATCGATCGTGATGACAAAGTGATGTTGGTAGGTTTGAGCTCCCTAAGCCAGAGGCTGTATACGAGTATCGGCGGTGGGTTTACAACCCCCAAATCTAACGATTAGCTGTCTGCAAGTCCTGTGTTGGCGATATTGTGGGATCACAGATCTGTATTTATTTGGGGTCTTGCTCACGGATTATGGCGACACTTTCGGTCAGGCTTTCTTTTGATACCTAATCCTTTCTTGGTATTACGGGTCCTTTAAGAACTTAGCATAAGTTGGGACTGCTTAATCGTAATCAGTAGTGGAATGTTCACCTTAACACCTTAGCACCTCCAATTTCAGCTTGGTTTAGGATTTTTTCTTGCCTCTTAGTGCTTGGGAAATGGAGGGCATGCTTTCTTCAGTTCTTGGCCCAGTTATTACTCTTTTAAACGACTTCCTTTTCCTTGCATGTTTCTTCGTTAGTCATGAGCCTTTGGTTGCTCTGTTGTCTTCCACTCCTCGGAGTGATAGCTTTCACTTCATCCATCCACTGAATTCTTTGGATGAACCTACCTCATGGACTCCTTTTGGATTTGTAATGTTTGGGAAGAACCTTCCTCTCTCCACATATCTCCATTAAATTGTTGATCTTTGTGATTGAATCTGGAGTTGTCGATTTTGATTAAGATTGCTCGAAGCCCATATATTCTTTTTCTTGATGTACTTTACGATTATCAATTCTTTGTGCCAATTATGCGTTGATCCCACTGTTCTTCCACAAAATTGCCTACCACCTTGCTCAAAATTCAATATAAGCGTTCAGCGGAGAAGAGAGGATGATGATGGATGTGGTTGAGATGAGAACAAGCTGTTGTTTGGCGCGAGAACTTTTATAGGCGGGGGATTAGGTTTCCAGGAGAGATTGGGGTGATTCTTCCAATTGGAATTGTACGTATTACCGTATGGGGCATTAGGTTGTGGCTTGTATTGGCCCACGACATTAGCATGCTCTGACATCAAATCCTTCGAGGCGCGTGGATAGTTTTCTCACGGATGGACCAGTGGGGCGACAATTGATGCATGGGTTGGCACGTGCGGTATTTTCGATCCGCTTTGCACGCACTTCATGGGCCTTTTTCCTTCAATTCTTCCATCTTCCTAGCTAGGGTTGATATTCTTGCTTTCATTCCATATCTTGGAAAGTGCATAAATGCCTCCCACTGGTGGTGAAGGCTTCATTCTTTGAGTTTCCCTTGGATTCGGTTCATCGACCATTCAGCCACATAATTCAAAATCCATGGCTTCATCCGGATTTTTGCTCAAAAATCACCTCCACACATGGTTTCTAGCAGTTGCTTCATGGCAGGGGACATACCATTATAGAAATGATTCACTAGCATCCATGTATCAAAACCATGGTGTGGACATGCATTGATGGTCTGTGAACCTCGACACTAATAGAATTTCTCATTGTCATAGAAGTAGGAAGTAAAGTGTAAGATATGTCTCTTATTTGTTGGTCTTGGTTGCCGTGAAAAAATTTCTTCAAAAACTTCGGCAAGTTTGGCCCGATTCCTAATTGTCAGCCTCGATGAATTAGGCCATATTTTGGCTTTGTCCTTGAGGTTAACGGGAATGCCTTCAACTTCAGCAATTTCCCTTATCGGTTATACCTCCTTAAAAGTTATGCATACTTCCTCAAAATCCGTATGTGTGAATGGATTTTCATTCTCCATACCATGAAATGTAGGAAGCCGAGGGGCACTAGGTAGGGTCGCGCTACATCTCGTGGTATGATGCGGGAAGAGGCGCTAACTCTAGGAGGTGTATGTGATCCTCGTCGACACATCTTTGTTGAATTCATAGGGGATGCTTGTTGACTTTTCTTTGTTCCTCGGAGTAGGATCCATTTGGTCACTTGTGCTGCTGATTCCACGATGCCTCAGCCCCAGTGCACTCACTCTTCTGATCTACGATATCCTGTCAGTGCATAAACACCTGGTACACAAAATGACACAATGAGAGCACTAACAAAACTTGCCAAAAGGGTCGAGTGTTAGCTAAAACAAGCTATTTGTATGAAACAAAAACGGTCACATTAACTTTTAGAAAACTTGCGGTTCAAGCGAATGGGGAGATTCAAAGGGTTGAAGGTCGCGACACTTGTATTGTGGATTAAGTACATATCAACTCATCACTCGTGGTTTGGCTCATCCGGCAAAACGGCCTTGTTTGATTCGTGCCGCGGTGAGGTGATCGGAATCAACAATATTTGTTTCCTATACTCCTCCTACTGCCGTAGTCAAACTACTGTAGTATAGCGGTCTAGGGTCGAACACGGGGATGGGTTTTCATCCCACGAATGATTCGCATTAATGTTTGAAAATGGTGAGACTTTTGTTTGGATTTTTGGATTTGGTTAAAAACAGGGGAGTTGGTTGTTCACTGAATAGCTGAAATAGCTTAAACTGAAAGTGTGAAATGGTAACCTTGGCTTGGGTCACTAGCTTGATAACATGGGGGTATTAAAGTGTCCTCGGGTTATTTCCTCGCATTAGGGCAAATGACATAGTCAAAGCCAGAGCCGGATCTTTGTTTAGCTATAAAACCTAACCACAGAACCCTCACAATTTGAGTCAAATCAAATCACCCAAGCATTCAATGTCGATCGAGTTTGAAACCCTAGCATTTAACCTCATTTCAATGGCTCGTAAATGACATCTAAGAATGTGGGTGCATACACCATTAGAATGCTGCTTGAACCTAAAGCATGGTAGTATTGACCAAAGAAAGACTGTTAAATGGCCTTAAACCCTAGTTTGGAAAGTTTGGAACCATAAATGCGAGTACTGTATCATTTAAAGCATGAGGACGACCTGTAGTAGCCCAAAACCAAGCTAGCAACCCTCCTCTTCAAGGCTTTGAGGAAACAGCCAAGCATCCCACATAGTTGTCATCCTCGAGGGTGTGTTTGGCATGAGAAAATGAAGAAAGAGGAGAGAGAAGAGAGCAAATAAAACCTAAAATGAAAATGCTGGAAACTTGCATAAAATGGAAAAGTTAGAGATTTACAAAGTTATAAGGTGAAAGCATATAGCCAACCCAAATGTGTGAAATATGGCAAAATGCCTAAAATATGAGAAATTCTGATAGGAGACAAAATGGTAATTAATTAAAACGTGGTGGATTTGGAGTCAAAACATAAAAAACAATTTGAGATTTTACGTATGGGAATTTCGCTAGCATAAGCGAAAATTTAAATAAGCTAGCGAAATTTAAGCTAGCATAGCGAATTCACAGAAATAAGCGAAAATCAAAATTACCATGATGAGCGGTAATTTTCCTTTAGGCTAGCGAAATTTCGCTAGCTTAGCGAAAATTTTGCATAGCGAAAATTTCGCTAGGATTGCGAAATTTTCGCAATGCATAGAGAAAATCTGGTTTCCTCCTGCTTTGCCACTGCATCAACCTTTCATCAACTCCACTTCACATTTCTTCATTTTTGGTTGATGAAATCACTGTAAATCCTCAGCATTCCGCACCAACTTGATATCAAACTTGAAATTATTGGCTGAGGCATGCAAAAACCTACAAAATTACCAAAAACAAACTCGAAATGGGATCAGTGGTACTAAGTGGACCTGCACATGTCAATTGGCTCAATTAATATGATTAGTGCCCAAAATGCATTCAAAACCTATCTTGAATAGGGCTCAAAATAGCACTTTTTGGGCACTAATCCATAAATGACGAAGCTTATTTGAGGGCCTTAGTCGCTACGTTTTTCATCGAGTTCCAATCTTATTTGAACCTCTCTTAATCATTTAGTAAGGTTCCCATGCTAATAGTGTATGAATTTAAGCTTAATTATACAAAAATAACGTGGGCATTTGGGCTTTTGTGTCGGTACACCTCTATTTTGTCTGGGAGTACAAGTTCCACGTACGTTAAGGGTGTCTGGGTGGATCTTGGACACAGTACCGATCTACCAGTTTGCGATACGTTGGTATGCGTATCATGCAGTGCAACCGGGAAATTACTTGAAATACTTCTTTGCCACTTTTGATACCAATTCTCTTCATACAACTTCCCCATTCCTTAATACCTCAATAATCATCATGGAAATTATCCAAAACAACTTCACAACACTTGAATTGGTGATTTGAGACCTCACTCTGCCATAAAACCCTAGGTGAAAGTCAGAACTCTTATGGGTGTAAGGTCCACCAGATTCTTCTAAACCATATAAATATGATGATTCGTGTTTATTTTACAACAATTGAGGTTTACCACAAAACCTCAACAAATCAAGGGTTTGTGTGATCTTTCCACAAAACCCTAGACAAAGGAGGAACAATTCTCCAAACCAAAACCTTAGGAAATCAAAATACACTTGATCCTAAGATGAAAACATACCTTGGTTTTGGTCTTCCTCTCCTTCTCCTTCTTCTTCCTCTTCTTCCTCTTCTTTTCTCCCTTCTTCTATTCTCTCCTCTCCCAAAACGCGGAGCCCTAGCCTTTGGAGACCAAAATGAGACTTTGGTTTGTCTCATGTCTCCTTTTATAATACCATTTTTTACTTAATTATTATTAAGTCCTCCATCTATCCAAAATTGCAAATCAGTTTTTGTTATTTCTATTATGACCCATCTCTACTTTGATTATGACCTTAATTGCCATTAAGTCCTTCATCCTTTTAATTTTTGCAAATCAAATTATTTTATTTCATATATAACTTCCGAAAATACTACAATGTGACACTTGGTGCTCGTATACGCCCCTACAGTTTCATGTACTGTACACTATCTCGGAACGGGGCGTTACAAAAATATTAATTTTTTTTACTCTTCTAACATTTATATTCATGAAAAATATATTAAATTAATTTCTAAATTCAATCATGAATTTTGTAAACATAAACTTATGTATCATTCAATGAAATTCCAAAATTAATATGTTTTGTGATGAAAATTAATGTACTTTGAAATATAGATAATGTGACGCCCCAAATCCGGGGGTCCCGTTGACAACCCATCAACTCACGGAATTCCTGTGGATTTTGGGTGACCCAATACCACATTGTTGTGTCCCATTTATCGGGATCCATATATTCACAAAAATCGAGTAGAGTCTCCTTTAATCGGGGAGCTCTACCCAACATACAACCTATATCAAAATAATCCATAAGAGTTTATTACAACACTCTTATACAGAACACATATTAAAACTAGCTTGTTCTAATATAGTTTACCCGGTACCACCTCAATATGTCCCTTTACAGGGACCCATTCATTCATTTTTAAATCAAAAATATGAATATGAAACAGTTAATGACAGTCCATAAGAGTTCGATCACGTCCCTCTTACCATAATTACATACTCGACCATTTATACAATAGTCCAAAAGAATTTAATTACAATTATTTTTACATAAAATACTTTTACAAAGTATTGTCATTTTATGTCGGCCTTCTTCACAATCATGACATCTTGAATTACTCGTCTCCTATAAACTCCTGTACTTGAAAAGGGGTCTGCGACAAGGGTGGCTTGATGCCCGAGTGAAATATTCCCTACGAGGGCCTACTCCCCACCCTAAGTGCACATGCAATGACACACATCACATTCAAGTAAAAACATGATTCTGCTGAATGTCCCACGTGTATGGACAGGAATTTGGCTCATATATCCCATATCACAGGAGTCTCAGACTCCCTTACACATGCATAGGCAAAATGTGAAAACTCGTTATTGGTGTTTCTGACCCTTTATCAAAACAAAGATTTTGTTTACTCGTCAAGTCTTTGGGGTATTACTCAGATAAGCTGCTTGTTCAAAGCTCTTAGAGAGAGTCTAGATCGTGGATAGTCTCAGAAGGTGGACGGAGTCTCGGAGCCACTGGATGATCTCAGAGATCACGGACAATCTTTTATCTCTCGAACTGATCTCAGGCCTTGGACGGTCTAGATAATAGCTTTATTTTAAAGCTATGGACAGTCTTCGATAACCTCTTTATTTCAAAATCACTGGATAGTCTCCCATAACCTCAAAACCATGCGACTCATTTTAGATGTAGTCCATGTTACCAACCCCACCATCAACACCAAACAAGGCGTCGATCTACCCTGTTCCCACGACAGATTATCAAACACCAAACACAGTGTTGATTTACCATGGTCAAACACGAATACAGTGTCAGCCAGGCCATGCCTCACGCCCCACGACTTGACGTGATGTCCCGTGCATATGAAATGCAATCATGTCATTTCATGATATGTCATGCTACATGCAACATTTATAAATTCTGGATAATTATATTTTTTTTTACATATAATTTCCATTCATCACAATTTCCATGTTAATACATCACTCAAGCATATATTAACATGATTTTTACACACAACAACATATTATTTATTGTTTTCCAACAATAACACACAAATGGCCAAATCTCGGACCCAGATAAATAGGGCACATCTCGGTCCCTTCACGACCATGAACCATTTTTGGTTCCATTCATCAACAAATTTTAGTGATACCCAGCTCGGCAAAGCCACGAAGACATGATCCGGTTTAAAACCAAATCTCGACACGGTCCCAGCGCCTCTAAAATAGTCCAGAAAATCACAATTTAGGATAGTCCGAAAATTGTCCAAAAATTCGGCCTGCGTTGTGCAGCAGTTAGAAAATTCAGCCCGGAGGCGTCGAAAATAATCCTTAAAATTACTAAAAACTCCTACACTTAGTCACAAAATTTTGGGACTGAAATTTACAACCTCTCACGGTCTCAAAGAAAACCCCAAGCCATTAAATGGCTTTTAGGCTAAAAATAACCCAAGTAGGAAAATTCCTTACCTCGTGGAGTTTGACGAAACTCCAAGATTTTGGTACCCACGCGTAGCTCTCGATGCATGGACCGACTTTACCTTTTCCTCTGACGAAAACCTACGGTCTGATTTCCATAGATCTTAGAGAGAAGGTAGAGTTTCTCTCTCTACCCTCTCTTCTCCACCACTCTCTTGCACTCACTGCATCTCCCCTCCAAAAATGGCCCTTTTTTTCCCTTTATTGACTTTTCCTTTATATATATATATATATATATATATATATATATATATATATATAATGTGTTGTATTATTATTATTATTTTCTTTTCCTTATTTTTTTATTGTTTTATCTTTCCCATTATTTCCCTCTGACTGACACTTGGCTCAATGTGAACCATTCTGAAGTGCACCACATGTCATCTTTGATGTGTCATGACACCGATCCTCAGCGGTAAAAATTCAAATTGTCTCGGAATCAGGCTAAATTCTACGGGGTAACTAGATTTGTGAGATGAATTCACGGTGAAGTCAGGTTTCGTCAGTAAAATCTAGAAAATTTACGGTTTTCAATAAAATTATAGTTTTTGAAAAATTGATTTTTCCAGGTTTATTCTTCCCCTATGTAATTTCGATCTGGAGATTCCACACATACTAACACACAGAAACACAATACATCTCCCATGGAACATATTAGAACACAAAAACAATCAATGCACATAATGCCATGTTCTATACCTTGCCCGCATAATCCACAGGTATTTGTATACCTAACTCTCGATACTTAGCTATGACAAGCCAATATCCGAAAACACTGGTGGATACTCCCACCCGAGCTCTTAGGTAATCGTTAACCTAAGCTCTGATACCAAGCTATGATAAGCTGGTATCAGGACTACTCCCCTTCAAGCCTTGGTAATCGCAAACCTTATGCTCTGTTACTTATCAGGGCTATGCCCATCAGGCCTTGGGTAATCGCAAACCTAAGCTCTGATACCAAGATGTGACGCCCCAAATCAAGGGGTCCCATTGACAACCTGTCAACTCGTGGAATTCCTTAGGATTTCGGGTGATCCAATACCACACTGTTGTGTCTCATTTATTGGGATCCATATTTTCACAAAAATCGGGTAAAGTCTCATTTGTTTGGGGAGCTCTACCCAACATACAACCTATATCAAAATAATCCATAAGAGTTTATTACAACACTATTATACAAAACATATATTAAAACTAGCTTGTTCTAATATAGTTTACGCGAAACCACCTCAATACGTCCCTTTACCGAGACCCATTCATTTATATTTAAATCGAAAATATGAAAATGAAACAGTTAATGACAGTCCATAAGAGTCCGATCACGGCCGTCTTACCATAATTACATACCCGACTATATATACAATAGTCCAAAAGAATTTAATTAGAATTCTTTTTGCATAAAATACTTTTTAAAAAAGTATTGTCAAGGCCACATGTCGGCCTTCTTCGCAATCCATGACCTCTTCGAGACGACGTCTCTCCTATCATCCTGGCCTGAAAGGGGGTCCGCGGCGGGAGTGAGTAATGCCAATGAGAGAGGAAATGTTCCTACGGGCTCTCCCACCTAAGTGCACATGAAATGACACACCACACATTCAAGTAAAAACATGCACATTCCTACTCAAATGTCTATATGTCATGGATGAGAATGTGATTTACCTTATCCCATATCCTCAGTCCTTGCCGACTCCTTCACACATGCATATGCCAAATGTGAAAACTAGTCATTGGTGTTTCACCCAATGACCCTTTATCCAAAACAAAAGGCTTTTCATTTTTATAAATCAAATCCTTTAGGCAACCTCCAATAACCGCTTCATTCAAAGCTCTTGATCAGTCTCCGACCGTGGATAGTCTCCGACCCTGGATAGTCTTCGACCCTGGACAATCTCGGAAATCCTAGTGTCTCGATCTAGAACAATGGAGCGGAATGATCTCGATAACTTTATTTTAAAGCTATGGACATTCTTCGATAACAGCTTTATTCACAAGCTATGGACAGTCTCTGATAACCACTTTATTTCAAAAGAACTGGATAGTCATAAGTGCCCTCATAACATAGAGCTGTTTGGGCGTAGTCCATATTTACCAAACCCACCATCAACACAACAGGAATTAATCGATCTATGTTGATAGATTATCGAACACGAAACCACGATATCGATTTACTACAGTCGAACGCAACGGTGTCGACGAACCATCACACTCACACGAAGCTTGGCGTGATATCCCATGCATATGAAATGCAATCATGTCATTTCATGCTATGTCGTCTTATCATAACATTTATAATTCGAGATAATTATATTTTTACATATAATTTCATTCATCTGGTACCATGTTAATACATCACTCAAGCACATATTAACATGATTTTTACACACATCATATTATTTATTGTTTTCCACCAATAACACACAAAATGGCCCAAATCTCGAACCCACATAAACAGGGCACCTCTCGGTCCCTTCACGCCCATGAACCATTTTTGGTTCCATTCATCAAAATATTTCAGTGACATCGAAAAACTCAACAAAACCCGAAGACATCAGTCTCAAGATTAAAACCAAATCTAAACATAGTCCAAGATCGCCTCTAAAAACAAGCCCCAAAATCCTATCTCGACTAATCCCGAAACAACCCGAAAAATTCAGCCCGCATCGTCCGAAAATTCCTAAAATTCACACTACCACAAAAATTTGGGACTGTACTCTACGGCTGCCTCTCACGGCCCGAAGAAACCCCAAGCCATTAAATGTCCTTTAGGCTAGAAATAACCCAAGTAGAAAAATTCCCTACCTCGTGGAGTTTGATGAAACTCCAAGATTTTGGTACCCACGAGTAGCTCTCTATGAATGGACTGACTTTTGCCTTTTGCTCCGACGAAAACTTATGGTCAAATTTCCATAGATCTTAGAGAGAAAGTAGAGTTTCTCTCTCTACCCTCTCTTCTCCGTCATTCTCCCGCACTCACTGCTAATGGCCCTTATCTTTTTTTCTTTTTTTTTTTTACTTTTCCTTTTTTTTTTATTATTATTTTTTTCTTTTCCTTATTTTTTTTTCTTGTTTTATCTTTCCCATTATTTCCTCCACTTGACATTTGGATCAATGTGAGTCATTCGTATAAGTGCACCACATGTCATGCCATGTGTCAGCTGACACCTGATGCCTCAAAAAAAGTGAAATTTCGACTATCTCGAAATTCGACGAAATTCGATGGGGTAACTAGATTTCGCGAGACGAATTCAACGGTGAAGTCCGTTTCATCATCCTAGATCTAAAGAATTTTCGGATTTCAACCGAAATTACCGTTTTACCATTTTTTAGAGAAATTGAATTTTTCCCCCTTGAGCTTCTTAAATAAAGGAATGTTAAGACTAAGTTAGGGTGTATAGCATTTAAATTGAATTGAATAATGCATGATGTGTTGAAACCTTAGAAATTTATTTTTAAATACATAAAAAAATGATACATCAATCAAAAAGTACATATCATTAAAAATTGTATAGGATTCAGCATGACATAAGTGTTGATATATTAGTATTACGTAGTTTGTTTAAGCCACGCTGCAATTCATTACCAACATGACCGGGCCCAATTAAGTCCCAATCATATCATGATCAATCATCCTTCGTTGGGATGGTGGACGGATGATCGGTGTTCCATTTATTCTAACAGAAAATAAGAGATAAATAAATAAATTTTATTTTTATGTTGCCGCCATTGATCTGATTCTGTAAAACCCGAGAAAAATACATTTTTTCAGAAAAATGGCAAAACGGTAATTTGTCGTTGTAGTACAGGTTGAAAACCTGAAATTTTCATAATTTCGATTACTTAAACCATCTCTCACCGTTGAAATCGCTCGTGAAATCTAGTACCAAATAATTTCATTGATTTCGAGACAACAAAGAATTTCATGCTTTTTGAGGAGCATAAGAATGAAAGGACATGGCAAGCCATGTGTCAAAATACATGTCCTTCTAAGACACATGGCAAGCCATGTGTCAACATGTTGGGGGTTTGAAATGTTATAAATTGGGGGGTTCACAACAAGTGGAGAGAAGAATAGAGAGAAAAGAAAGAAAAGAAAGAAAGGAAAGAGAGAAAGGAAGGAAAGAGAATAAAGGAAAGAGAAAAAGGAAAGGGAGAGAAAGGAAGGAAGAGAAGAAAGAAAGAAAGAGAGAGAAGAAGAAGAAAGGGAGAGAGAAAGAGGGAGAAAAGGAAGTCGGCGTTCCAACGGTCAGAACTCATTAGACCAAGGAGTAAAGTCCGAAGATTTTAAAAGGGGTTACGCTTCAAGAGGTAGGGATTCTTCCTACTTTGCTTTACTTCTAGCATTTTGGCTATTGTTTTTGGGTTGATTTTGGAACCGTGTCGTGCCATGTTAATGGAATGGGATGGGTTTGTAGCCGGTTTAAAAGGGCTGCTACTGGAGCAAATTTTGGTTGAAAATTGCATTTATGGGAGTTGGCAAAATGTTCCTGCAACCCTTGGGCATGTTATTTGCGTGAATTGGCGCGATAGTGTGGCTCCTGGTGTACTCCAACTTCAGACGACCATATCTTTCTCGTCCGAACTCCAATTCGCGCGTTTTTGGACTCTATGAAAAGCTCTTGAGTTTAGAATCTAGCCATATTCCAGTGACAGGCATTTGGTCCTCACACCATTGCCAAAAATTTTATCATAACACCAAGTGTATTAATTGCATGGCATGACATGCTTGTTTAATGAAATGCTGATATGTGTGATATATTGACATGAATGAATTAATGTAGGGAAATTATATGCATGTTTGATATAATTAAGTCCGTGCATGCATTAAGATATGCATGTTTGATAAAATTGTCCATATAGCATTCATCATATATGTCACATGGTACAAATAGGCAATAGCATATTACATTGCATATGCATGGGGACATCGCATTAAATGGGTGTGAGTGCATGGTTCATGAATCGACACCGCAAGCCAGGCGATCTGGGCGGGTTTCCAAGAATGGGACAACGTCTAACAGAGTCGCACGGTTTTATACATGATAAAGAAAATATGTGCCGAGTATCAACAAGAAGGGATAGATCCCCCTTCGAGTGAAAAACCTACCAATTATGGTTAGACATAGTCCCCAGGGTTGAAAGGCTGTAAAAGTATTTGGGTTTGCGGAGCCTGAGGTGAGACATAAAAAATACACCACCCATAAAAAAGGCGCATGGATTTTGAATATAAAATGATCATCAGGATTATCATCCTAAAATTTTAGTTTGGCAAACAAATGAAATTGGTTTTTAAATGATCATCGATGTCAACCGTATCGACTAGCTTCCCCACTTGGCATAAGCATGTGTGAGGAGCTGGTGAGGCTCTGACATGGGGCATGATGTCTCATCTCATTACGGAATTCCATAGAATCGCATACCCTTCATCGAATGTTGATGTGTATATTGTGTGAACATGGCATTGCATGTACACTTGGGGATGGGGAGGTCCTTATAGTAGTTATCTTTATTGGGCATTGCTCACCCCGTCAGGACCCCCTTTCGTGTGTTATGTAAATGTGCTACGACCCTCATATGGGACTATAGGTTTGAAGAAAGTCTAACTGTGGCTTTGAGAAACCTTTTTGTAAGAAAAAAAAAACTAGATTTTATATGTATTTATTTGTATATAAGAGAGTTGTAAATCGAACTCTTATGATCTGTTTTGATAAATTTGTATATTTTCTAAAATATATATGCATGAATGGATCCCGGTGAACGGGATCGATATGGTGGTATCAAGATATGTGTTACCCACAAGTATTCCGTGTGTTGATGGGTTGTCAACGTGACCCTCGGGTTTTGGGGTGTCACAGCTTGATATCGGAGCTTAGGTATACAAGTACCTAGGTTTTGGTGGGCATGGGTTTAGGACATACGGTTATAGTATAGAGCTTAGGTTATGAATGCCTAAGGCTCAATGTCTGATATCAACGTCATAGCTTGGTAACAAAGTATTCATTGTGAATTCTTATGAATCACTGTGCGATGATTGTGTTACATAATGTGTGTTACATATATGGATTATATGCATGATAGATTGTATATAGAAAATGAAGAACACTGGGGTTAGAGAACATAACCTTAGGGGTGCGGAAAATAAATGAGCATGATAGTTTAAGAACAGATATTTACTAGTGTTTGACATTATGTATCACTAAGGAAATAAGATGACATTATGTATCACTAAGGAAAAAAAAATCTCATCTTGCTAATTGACATGTGTAGATGGAAAGTCGAGGATTGGGATGTAGAGGTCATCTACGGGGCAATAGACAACCACCACATGTTTTTGACCCACAGGCCTTTATGGAGGCTATGGGCGCTGTACTTGCCACCATTGCACAGGCTAGTGCAGCTGGGGGCAAGGGAGGGTCGAGTAACCTCCAGAGGTTTAAAGCACATCATCCCCCAACATTTATGGGAGGGGGGATCCGATGGTGGCTGACCATTGGTTCCGACAGATTGAGAAGGTTTTGGAGGCTATGGAAATCACCTCCGATGCTACATGGATAAGACTAGCGACATTTCAGCTTGAGGGAGAATCCCAGGTATGGTGGGATTAGGTCAAGACCTCTAGGAACTTGGAGGCAATGACATGGGGAGATTTTCGTATGCTCTTCACGAGCAAGTTCTTCCCAACATCTGCTAGACATGCTAAGGATGGGGAGTTTCTAGAGTTGAGACAAGGGACCATGACAGTACTGGAATACATGGTTAAGTTCACTGAATTAGCACGTTTCACTCTGATGATTATATTACGTATATGGACAAAGTGAGGGAAGCTTTGAGATGGTCTGAAATTGTCCATCTAGGGTAAGATTGTGGGTCTTCTCCTATAAGATATGGACTCTATGGTTAAGATAACTATGGCCATCGAGAGAGAGATTGATGACGCAAAGAGCATCCGGGATGCGGGTGTTAGTGGGAAGAGAAAGGAGAACCAGTTTCCTTCTAGCTCAGAAAATAAGCAGAGGACTACTACTCTGCGAGGGTTTCAAAGACAGGGTCGCGACTCTTAGGGCCAAGGCTAGGATCAGTCATCCTAAGATGGGAAGCACTTCAAGGGTCCTAGCCAGCTAGGAAAAAGGGTGTGTTTTCAGTGTCACCAACCTGAACACTTTAGACGGGATTGCCCTTGATCAGTGGGACATGCACAAATACAGTTTGTTCCTCCCTACCCCACCATATGCCAGGGAAGACAATATCAGTCCCAGGGTACTGCACAAGCGCCTACTATTTCAAAGACATGCCAAAGAGGTCAGAGTATGGGTCGAGGTCGGGGACAAGGCTCACAAGCTGGGACTACAGGGACCCAGGGGCGTGTCTATGCTGTTACACCACTGACTGAGCCTACCGATTAATCGGTTATACAGGGTATGTTTTTGCTATCTCGCCTTTGGGTAAGGATACTATTTGATTATGGTGCATTGCATTCATTCATTGCTGCATCATGTGTGAAAGAATTGGGCCTAGAGGTTGAGACCTTGGAAAAGTCGTTGCATGTAAGCTTTCTCCTAGGAACTAGGGGGAGTGTTGATCTGATATGTTAAGATTGTGAGTTAGAGATCTCCGGGATCCTACTCACTGTGGACCTAAGGGTCATGGACATGTCGGAATTTGATGTCCTCACCTCAAAGGACTAGTTAACGGCACACCGAGTCGTCATTGATTACGATCTAAGAGATGAGCTGCACATACCACAAGATCAAATGTTATGTTTCACATATAAGGCTTATATTACCCCAGACCAAAGATCTCCCATGCAGGTGACAGCTGATGGCACAACAAGCAAAGCTTTTATCTCCAGAGACTGAGGTGAGACAAGTGTTTCGAGCTCCCACTGAGTAGTTTACACTGGGCAAGTTCTTTCCAAAGCAATCGAATTATCCCCGCATAGGGATGTAGACATTATCATGGAGTTACACACTAGCACGCCGCCTACGGCGACTCGCATAGATGGCGCCTATTGAGTCAGCAGGAACCTAAGGTCCGATACGGTGAATTATTATCAGCAGTTTCATTAAACCGAGCACTTCACCTCGGGGGCTTTCTGTTCTCGCTTAACAATAATGATAAGACCCCTTCGACCGTGCATACCGCTCCACGTTGAATAGGGTTACGATAAAGAATTCAGGTCTTTCATTGATCAACATGATTTATTTAATCGGGCCAGAGAGGGGCTGTAGAGTCTACTCCAAAAATAGACTGCACTTAAGTATCATCGGTTGAAAGTTGCGGAGGCCGATATCCATAAGACATCGCTTAGATCACTCCATACCGCATTTCAAGTTTACAAGGGATGCTCTTTCGACTGGATCTAAAGCCAACAACATTCATGATCTCATGCATGGGTGTTCCAAACCTATTTAGATCGCTTGTGGTAGTCTTCGACCGACATCCCACCTACTCAAAGCATAGCGTGGAGCATGAGGATCATTTGAAGACTGTTCTCCAACCCCTCAGAGAACATCAGTTATAAGCCAAGTTTAGTAAGTTCGAGTTTTGGCTTAATGATGTGAAATTATTGGGACGTAAAGGTCGCCTTCGGTGCAAGAAGGGGACCCGAAGAAGGTAGAGGCGCTATGAGCTGGGAGAGGCCGGCGTCAATTCGCTGAGATACGGCTGCGGATCGGGTAGGTTACTATTAGAGATTTATTGAGTATTTCTCCCGAATAGTTGCACCTATGACGAGATTGACCCGGAAAGAGGTCAAGTTTGAGTGGAATGACTAGTGTGAGAAGGCATTCCAGGAATTAAAAAGGAGGCTTACTTCCGCCCCTATCCTGATAGTCTCGGAATGGGGACAGATGTACACAATGTACTGCGATGCTTCTAAGGATGGACTAGGATGTGTTTTTTAATCCAAATTCGAGTATTCTAGTAGCCTAAAGAACCACGAGCTTTAATTACCCCACACACATGACATGGAGTCAAGGGGCCATAGCTTTCGCTTCAAGATCTAGCGCCACTATCTATATGGTGAACAATTCGAATTATTCTCAGACCACAAAAGTCTGAAGTATATCTTTACACAGCGAGACCTCAACATGAGGTAATGCAGATGGATGGAGTATCTAGAGGATTATGAATTCACTTTGCATTACCATCCTGGTAAGGCAAATGTGGTGGATGATGCCTTCCTCAGTCGGAAGTCAGGGGGACTACTGGCTAGTGTAGCTTCCCGAATGGCAGATGCTCAAAGTTGTGGGACAGTTTAGACTACAGTACAGTGATCAGGCTCAAGGTGTTTTGGAAAGTTTAATGGCTACGCCTTCCTTACTCAATAGAGTGATTAAGTCGCAAGGACAGGACATAGAGATATCGTCCATCAGGGACTGTGTACAGTCAGGTATAGGTGATGAAGGTTGGGCCATTCACATTGATGATAGCCTTCTGTATATGGGACGAGTTGTGGTTCCCCAATTGATAGATCTGAGAGAGGAGATTCTTAGGGAGTTCCATTGCTCTCGTTTTGCAGTGCATCCAGGTGGCACGAAGATGTACCAAGATCTTTGTCGTCAATATTACTGGAGTGGGATGAAGAAACATGTGGCAGACTTTGTCCGATGATGTCTCATGTGTGTCAGAGGCCAGTAGGGTTACTCTAGCCTCTGGAAGTGGCCGAGTAGAAGTGGGAACATATCACGATGGATTTTGTGACTCACTTGCCATGGATATTGCGGAAGCATGATGCGGTGTGGGTGATAGTAGATCGGCTCACCAAGTCGGCACATTTTCTAGCTTTGCGGATGACCTTCACATTGGAGGAATTCTGCAGGTTATACATACGAGAGATCGTCTGCTACATGAGTGCGCCCCTCATCATATCAAATTCCAGATCCCGTGCTTACAACTCACTTTCGAAGAGTTTCTGTGAGAGCCATTAACATAAGCTGATGATGAGCACGTTTTTCATCCACGTACGTACGCCCGCCGGAGAGGACTATATAGGTTTTGGAGGACATGCTGTGGGCATGGGTCCTAGATCTCAAGGGTGGTTGGGAAAAGCATTTGTCCTTCGTAGAGTTCTCCTATAACAACAATTATCAGGCGAGCATATAGATGGCACCTTATGAGGCTTTATATGGGAGGCCATGTCGATCTACTATTTGTTGGACGGAGATGGGAGAGAGATCCACCCCACGTGTCTCGCATTTGATTGGGAGACACATCTCGAAAAGCGTGGGATTTGATACGTAAAACATCTTCTCACCTAGCCGTAGATGGAAAAGAGTTACGCCGACACAACAATCCAATTCTAGAGTTTCCGAGGCAAGTGATCATGTCTTCAAGGTGATGCCTAAGAGAGAAGTGACTACCGCTATAAGCGTGGGAAACTATCATTGAAGTTATATCGGGGGCCCTTGAGATACTTATAGAGTGGTTACTGGCCGGTGATATCAAGCCGACTTTTACCTCGAAGCTCGGTTTGCAAGGTCCATGAGGTATTCCATGTTTCTATGCTTTGAAAGTACACTCCAGATCCGACTCATGTAGTGGATTGGGCGAAGGTATTGATATAGATGAGACCTTCTCGAGGAGGAATCGGCGCGTATCATGGATAGTCGGGATCAAAGTTTTGTGACGCAAGATTATGAAGTCATGGTTGGGTGTTATGGCAAAGACCGAGGGTAGAAGAGGTAACATGGGAACGGAGGGGGAGAATAAACCGGAAAATGCAATTTTTCTGAAAAGGGGCAAAACGGTAATTTGTCATTGTAGTACAGATTGAAAACCTTAAATTTTCTAGATCTCGGATGACAAAATGGACTTCACCATTGGAATCGTCTTGCGAAATCTAGCTACCCATTCGAATTTCGTCTGATTATGAGACAGTAGGAATTTCACGTTTTCTGAGGCATCGGGTGTCTAGTGACGCATGGCAAGCCATGTGTCAACATGCTAGGGGTTTTAAATGTTATAAATAGGGGGGGTTCACAACAAGTGGAGAGCAGAACGGAGAGAAAAGAAAGGAAAGAAAGGAAAGAGAAAAAGGAAAGGGAGAGAAATGAAGGAAAGAGAAGAAAGAAAAAGAGAGTGAAGGAGAAGAAAGGGAGGGAGAAAGAGGGAGAAAAGGAAGCCAACGTTCCGATGGTTAGAACTCATTGGACCAAGGAGTAAATTCTGGAGATTTGACAAGGGGCTACGCTTCAAGAGGTAGGCATTCTTCCTACTTTGGTTTACTTCTAGCCTTTGGGCTATTGTTTTTAGGTTGATTTTGGAACCGTGTCGTGCCATGTTAATGGCATGGGACAGGTTTGTAGCCGGTTTAAAAAGGCTGCTACCGAAGAGAATTTGGGTTGAAAATTGCATTTACTGAGCTACAAAATGTTCCCGCAACTTTGGGCATGTTGGTTTATGGACTGCGCAATAGTGTGGCTCCCGGTACCCAAACTTCGCATCGACCATATTTTTCTCATCTCCAACTCTGGATTTGTACGTTTTTAATTCTATGAAAGCTCAGTCTAGAATCTAGCCATATTCCAATGATAGGCATTTGGTGCTCACATTATTGTCAAAAATTTTATCATAACACCAAGTGTATTAATTGCATGGCATGACATGCTTGTTTGATGAAATATTGACATGTGTGATATATTGACATGAATGAATTAATGTAGGGAAATTATATGCATGTTTGATATAATTGCCCAGGATGCATTGGTGATATGCATGTTTGATAAAATTGTCCATATAGCATTCATCATATATGTCACATGGTACAAATAGGTAATATCATATGCATGGAGACATCACATTAAATGGGTGTGAGTGCATGGTTAATAAATCGACACCCCATTTGGTATTTGATTGGGTGGGCTCGGTTAAATGGGACAACGTCCAACAGAGTCGCACGATTTTATACATGATAAAGGAAATATGTGTCGGGTGTCAAGAAGAAGGGATAGATCCCCCCTCGGGTGAAAAACCCGTCAATTAATGTCAGACATAGTCCCTAATGGTGAAAGGCTGTAAAAGTGTTTAGGTTTGTGGAGCCCACAATGAGACATCAAAAACCCATTACCCACAAAAAGGCACATGGATTTTGAATATAAAATGATCATTGTGATGTATCATCCAAAAAGCTTTTAGGTTTATAAACAAATGAAATTGATTTTGAAAATGATCATTGGATGTCATCCAGAATGACGGTTTTTCACACTTGGGATAAGCATGTGTGTGGAAGTCGGTGAGGATTCGAGACATGGGGCATGATGAGTCTCATCTCATTTCATGGAATTCCATGTAGAATTGGCATATTCTTCATTGGAATGTTGATGTGTGTATTATTGTGTGAACATGGCATTGCATGTGCACTTAAGTGGGGAGTAGCCCTTGTAGGAGTTATTCTTACTAGGCATTGCTCACCCTCGTCGTGGGACCCCCTTTCAGGTGTAGGTTATGTACAGGCGGCTGACCCTCATCCGGGACCGCAGGTGTGAAGAAAGCCGAACTGTGGCTTTGAAAAACCTTTTTGTAAAAAAAAAAAAAAAAAAAAAAAAAAAACTAGATTTTATATGTAATTTTTTGTATATAAGAGAGTTGTAACTCGAACTCTTATGAAATATTTTGATAAATTTGAATATTTTCTAAAATATATATGCATGAATGGATCCCAGTGAATGGGATAGATATGGTGGTTTTGAGATATGCGTATCCACAAGTATTCCTCGTGTTATCGACGGTTGTCAACTAGGACCTGCAGGTTTGGGTGTCACGTGACCATATTATTAATAAAAGTGAGCATGAGGAAAATATTAACAAAGTAATTTTCTCATATTAAAAAATTTAGGAAAAATCAAATAAAATAAAATTAGTCATAAATTTATACATTTTTTAATTACTTAATGTATTTTTATTTTTATTCACTTTTTATCTTTCTTTATACTTTTCTCCATCAAAATTTCCAAGAACCAAATGTATCCTCAATCTTCTTGATAAGCAAACAACACTTCAACTCCAAGGAGACTCTTCAAGCAATTCAGATTCAACTATCTAACCATTAGTGTTCTTATGGATAATGTGTTAGTATAATCTTAGGTAAAATGATTATGGGAATGAAATCTGAAAGTAGAATATTCAAAGATAGGGAAAATGTGCAAAAAAACTCATAGTGTTGTATCCAATATCCCACTAATATTTGGACCTTTTTTTCGGTCTAAAAATGTTTCTACCATTTACTCCCATAGTCCAAATTAATCCATACCGTAACTTAAACATTAAAAGTGGTCAAACAGTGTTAAATTGACCGTTAAATGTTAACATGACGTCGACGTGACATATGGAACCCACTCCCCACTCTTCTCTCTCTTCTCTCTTGTCTCTCCTCTCTCGTCTCTCGCCTCTCTTCCTCCACATTAGTATGATATTATCTACTTTGGACTTAAGTCCTCATGATTTTGTTTTTTGATATTGTCTATACTTATAACTCTTTTCATTCCTAACCCATGTGAGACTTTCGGAGCACACGTAACACACCCTATCCGTATACTAAGCATACATGAAATTAATTACGTGCATATGCTAGAGAAGTTCACTACTGGGCCTAACCTGAAACCTATATTTCCAGAAATTTTCACAGGCAGCTTCTATCTCAGCTCGCTCTTCAATGGTTCCATAATCAGGATCAACCTCCCATGTCTGTCTCCCACGAAGTTGTTGGTGTTGTAGATGTAGGGATCACTGCCTCCATCCACTACAAGGAAAAAGTTAGTCAATGACACTGTTAATCCGTCATAGAAGAGTTATAATGACACTTTCCTAAAGTGACATGGTATCGACTGACATTATGCTTTTAATAAGCATCATCTTTGGATAATGTTGACAATGACACTCATAAGAAGCATCATCGTTGAACATTTTCAAGTAAAATAACACTTATAACAATGACATTAAAAGGAGGGTCATTTTAAATTGACTTAACTTTTAGCATTTTATATTAAAAAAATAGTTATATCCTATTATTGAAATAATTAATTCTTATATAATGAAATATAAATTTAAAAGAAACCACAATCAATTTGAATTTCACAAATCTAAAATATCCTCAAATATTTGTAATATTAATAATCCTTGATTCCAACCAATATTGTAATCACATATACATAAATTTTTTTATGAATAACGACTTATACATAATAATTACAAGTCATAACCCAATTTCTATTTTTTTGAACAAAAGAACAAATATTGATACAATCTTCATATTTTTCGACATCACCTCATTTAACATAATGATGCCCCGTCTTTTGGCTACCAACTTTCATTTGGAACCTACAAATAAATTTGGAGAATAAAAAACTTCTAAATTATATGGGCAACAACCATAAGTATAATTGAACTATGACTTATGTACTCTAAAAGGAAAGAAACACTAGAATGGATATAAAATGAAAAGTATAATGAGAAAATTAAACATGAGGAGAAAAGTTGAAGTTGCAATATTACCACCGATTCTTACTATTACAAAAGTAGAAAAAAACAGGCTAAAAACTCTCACTCTGAGTTTTTGATTAATGTCCAAGCCTTGTTATGATTAAGCTTTCCAAGTTTAATTACATTATTTGGGATCTCAAATTCTATCTTTGATAGTCCATATGCCTACCTCAGTTGGTTAGAGTCTTCATCATTTAAAGGTAGGACATGGGGAGGGGAGGGTTCGAGTCCTAGTAGGGACAATTTATTATATTGTATTAAAAGTGATTAACTTTCAAAATAATAATAACAATGGTTTTTTATGTTTATGAGGATGGGTTTGTCTCATAGGCAGAGGCAGCAACCAAGATTACAATCCATGCTATATACTTTAAGCATCTAACATTGCAAACTATGATATTGTAACATGGAAATAAAGTGTGTAATGAATAAAGAAGTTATTTTAAATCCATTTTTTTAATAAGTATATCAATTATGATCAACAAAACTAAAGTGTCCAAGGGTCACTGGTAATGTGGTGAAAACACCCAACATTGTTTAAGGAATAGTTTTACCTTCCTCCCGTTAGATGTCAATTGGGGAAGAGACAACCGTATTTAGTTTGGAGTCAAACCAAGAATAGAGTTGACAATGACCTTCTCAATAACCTTAAAGCTGCACTCAAAGTATCAAATTAACCCGATCATCAAGGCTATACGTAAGAAAAATCAAGAGCTCCAAAAGTTGTACTTTTGGCAAGACTCGTTGAATATTATAACAATTTAGTTTCAAATATGGGTTAAGATACCTTTCCTCCCCTAATAATGCTAAACTTGGGAAATAGATGATATATGATAATCAGTCTCTAATATGCATCCCAAATATTTTCACATGCTCGTGACTCCTCTAGACATATCCATTAACTTAGAAATGATTAACAAGAAATTTCATCAATCGTATCGATACAAGGAAATGGAGGACCCATAACAAGAATCAATGGGGAAAGGGACCCAAAAACAAAAATAAAATGAGAAGAATATATGATAGTTGAGGTGTTGCCATTTGTTTAAGGTTTTGCATGACTCAACTAGTACAAAAATCTCATTATGTATACAAGCTCTCACACCCTAAATCTTAAACAAAAAAACTAGTAGTCAGACAATAAAAAACGAATCAAAAGATGCTCGAACTTTTTTTGTCAAAAACAGAAGTGTTACATGTAAATAAGACATAAAATGATGGATAAGGACTTATTGGTTTTCATCCTGAGTTTGATCAGTATAAGAGAACGTTGATCTATAGCTGCTATGGGCATAGTACCTACCTCATAGTACACTAGTCAAACACCAACTTGACTAGAACTAGTAACTACAAAGCAGAAACATCTCTCACTCAAAAGATTTAATTACATTAAATGTGGGTTCCTTAGCCAATCCCAAACAGTGGTTTAGACCAGCAAGACACCATCATGTGAACAAATTCATAGCAATCTAAATGGGGATTTAGAAGCTCAAAACCTTCAAGAAAAAGCCAAACATAAAGCATAGATTAAGACCGTAAACTGGGGTGGATTGTGAAGACAAAAACACATGGAAACTGTTCATACCATCACAGCCAGTATTTGGCACCCCATTTGAGATTTATGTTTCCTATCAACTCCAACCACCAGTCTATAGTGTTCTTCTCTAACAAATTATGTTACAACTATCGACTGAATTGAGAAATTTATAAAATTCTAAAATTTCTTTCCTTCCCCTCAGTTTTCCTAGTAGCCAAGGAAGGGAAAGGATACATGAATTTCTTTATGACTTTCCAAAAAAAATTTGATCACAATGGAGGATAAATTAAAATTACTAATATCAAGAAAGCTCCCCCTCAGTGTGTGTGTGTGTGTATATATATATATATATTTGAACTTGTTCCCACAATGTTTAACCCATTAGTTTCAAGATCAATGATCATAATGAAAGATGCTAGTCGAATAACATATTTCACTTGATTCAAGGGAAAAAATTGAACCAAGGTTGGTTTAATCCTTGGAAAAATTTAACATATTAGCACGGACTTTGAAAAAGGTACAACAAAGAGTTATAGGGATACCTCTATTAGGGTCAGACGATGTAATCCTCGACATGGTCATCTCACCTAATATATTATCCTCATGA
Source organism: Tetrastigma voinierianum (assembly GCA_016808115.1). Taxonomy (NCBI): domain Eukaryota; kingdom Viridiplantae; phylum Streptophyta; class Magnoliopsida; order Vitales; family Vitaceae; genus Tetrastigma; species Tetrastigma voinierianum. Next base: position 345,056 of record JAEQBH010000594.1, read on the forward strand.
TAAAACTTTTGACTACAAACAAAAGATCATTACAAGTTTGGTGCCTTGAGCTTTATATGTTGCAAGCAAATTATCATTTATATACACCCAACTAGGGACATGTTCCACAAATACCACATGCAATCAACCCTGGAAGTTTAAGGTCTAATTAACAATTATTGTGGGTACCAAAACACCAAATATAATCGCATTCTATTGAATCAAATACAAGAATTAAATAATTTTGTTTTGGCATTTGGAGTAGAAACTTCAAATGATAATTAGCTTAACAAATACATGTACTAATTTCAGGTAAGACCTACAAGCTATTATGCTAAAAATATGTTCTTTGTTGTCATGATCTCTTTTGCGTTTTGGAAATTTCCTAAAAAATATATTTTTTATCAGTGCCCCTGCTTCTTTTAAATTAAGTTCCTCCAAGTTTCTCATCTCCTTTAAAGCTCAAGAAATTTCTAGTAACAAAACAGTGCCCCAGAAATCAAGTCCTAGACTCCGTATATGCTTCATATAACAAAAAGCAACCTTCTTGTGTATTTAGCAGTTAAACCAATTTTAAGAGGAAAGTTAAGTCGTAAATTCGGCGATGACACATGAAGTCAATTGAAAGAATAAACTTGTTCAATTTGGAATGTTGGAATAAGAAAGATTAATGAAAAATTAATTTTATTTCCGTCCGTTCATATATTTTCTGAATGTTTTTAAATTTGGAAGTAAGACAAAACGAATTATGATTATAAAAGTCAAAACCCACTCTTGTTAAAATTTTAACTCCAGTATTCTTTAGCTCCTTATGGATGATATAATAAAAGGCAAACCCACTCTTATAAAACAAAGATCTTGATTTAAAAAATCCAAAAATTCACAAGCTTAAATGACCATAAAAAATATTCAATAAGGAAAACAAATCAAAAATGGTACATTGAATCACAAAATGAAGCACTTTACTCCCAATAAATGGTGAATGCCGACTTTGGAAAGCATCGCAGAAAATTATTTCGATTCATTGAGGTGTTAAACAAAAATCAATCTCAGCCATCATCAAGTATTTTCCAAAGCTATAGCCTGAAACCACTCAACAAAAAAAAACATATAAAAATGGTAGAAGAAAAAATCAGATCTCAATATGAAAATCGTACAATAAACTTGAGCTTCCTCGTGCCTTTGAACACGGTCTTGTAGTCGAGCATGTTCTTGAGTCTTCTTATGTGATTTTCATAACAACACAAAACCAAACAAAATGAGATGCATTACATCACTTGAATCAAGGAGAAGCTAACAATAAGGTTGAGGGACCAATAGGATACCCATGCCATTTTCTTGGGGGCTACCATTTTTTTTTTGATGTTGTTGGTCTTAGGGTTTCCGACGGATATGATGGATGTTGATAAAATAGGATGGGGTTCAGCTAGGGTATCGGGTTGGGGATGGGTTTGGCTCGAGGATATTTTATTTGGCCTAGGAAAAAAGGATTAAACATATATATAATGAGGAGAATATGTCACTTCCTTTAGGCGCCATTGTTTTTAAAAAGCGACATTTTCTCTATCTATAAAGTGCCAATATTACGGAGCTTCCTACAAGTGCCAATATTCACTATTTTTATTGATAAGCAATGGCGCTTTTCAAGAGCGTCATGAAATGAAGCGTCATTAATATGATTTTTTGTAGTAGTGATCTGCAACCTTGAGCCTCCACATTTTCTAGCTCACCAAACAGATCAATACCTCTAATGCGTAAATCCCTTCCAAAAGCTCCTCCTGGTCTTGCAATCACTGTCCTGATATTAAGTTAAAATGGATACAAAAGACATAAACTTCATAAACTTGGGGTGACTTGCGAGTTCCACATGGGAATATTTTAGTATTTCCATGTGAGATATCACATGGTTTACACGATTCTATAATTATATTTCTTTTATCAAATATAAGATATCACAATCACTATCCCAGGTGAACACAATATATTTCGTTGTGCCTTGCAAGATTGTCAAGTCACATAGGGTCAAGAAAAATCCCAAATCAGATTCGGAAATTGGTTCTATTACATCTATATATAATGGTATGTATAAAAATCATATATATATATATATATATATAGCATATATATATATATATATATATATATATATATATATATATATATATATATATATATATATATATATTATCTGCTTTATACATAAAGAGATTTTCCTAACTTAATTAAACACACGTTTATAAGATTGAGAGAAATTTATATTTATAAAACACTAATCATGAACTTTGTCCTTTACCTGATGTGATATCTCATATTCAAATATAATTTTATTATTCAAAATACCATCCAATATGAGTTTCACAAGAAATATTGAATATTTTGTAGAATTTATGAATAAAAATATTAGTTTTAAATTTATCCTTATCTACATATCTATATGTATATGTATCCATTTATGTCAAATATATTAACTGATTTCTAAATTCACATGTGAATTTAACACCATTTATATATTTTTCATATATTTATTTTGACAGTCCATTCCATGATACATATAATCAGACCGTCAATGCTAAAATTAATGTACATAAAGAAATGAATCAAATGATACATGAAGTACGTACACAGACAACATTTATATTTTACCAACTTATAGGTGACGAGTAAGAATTAGCATATGTGGTTATGTTTAAACCATGTTACCCCAATCTTTCCCGACACATCCTATTAAGGTCTCGATAAAAGAGGAAATTAGTGAAGTACTTTTCATGGCCACTGACATTTGAACATGGAGTAGACATGATATGCTACATTTTCTTTCAATGGTGGGGAACGCCTTCAATATTTCTATTCTCCGGCTCTCAATTAAAAAATAAATTCTGAGAACTAATCTGGTTTATGAATGTTTTTTTTAGGAATGCTTTGAATAGATTAGAGACAAGTTTCTTTTAAGTGGTCATGTGATGTTTTTGAACTTATTCATTATGATTTGCGGGGTGTATATAAAGCTCCTTCTTCTTGTGGGGCTTCCTATTTTTTTACAATAACAGATGATTATTCTCGAGTTGTTTGGATATTCTTGTTGGTTGATTAGAAAGAAGTGACACATACTTTATTGAATTTCTTTGCGATGGTGGAAAAACAATATAATAAGCAAGTCAAAATTGTTCAGAGCAATAATGGGGCCGAGTTTACTTACATGAAAATTTATTTTCTTAAACATGGTATTGTTTTTCAAACATTTTCTATCAAGACACCACAAAAAAAATGAAAGAGTTGAAAGGAAACACCGATACATTATGAATGTAGCATGTGCATTAAAATTTCAGGCACACCTTCCTATTAAATTCTGGGGAGAATGTTTATTAACTGCACGAGATTTAATAAACTGAACCCCTTCTTCAGTTTTGAATGGAAAAACTCCATATGAAATTTTGAATGGAAAATCACCTTCTTGTGAGCTCTTGAGAGTGTTTGGATTGTTGTGTTATGTGCACAACCAAAAAGGAAAAAGGGATAAATTTGTAAAAAGAAGTCGTTGCTGCATATTTGTTGGGTATTCGTATGGGAAAAAAATGATGGAAATTATACGATTTGAATACAAATGAATATTTTGTTTCACGAGATGTGGATTTATTTGTGTTTACACTAAAAATGAATTTTTCAACCAAAAGGGTAGTGGAATGAGCTGAATGGATATATCAAGCCCAAACCGAGTTCAACCCAGTCCAAGAAATCCCAAGTCCATGATAATCAGCCCATGAAATGGTCCAAGGACATTTCTGGAATTTTTCAATTTGTCAAAGTGGCTAGCTCAAAATGGTGAGACTTTGTCTCAAAAGCAAATGGATGAGACTTTTTCTCCAACTCAAGTCATGACATGGCAGAACGTGACTAGTTATTGGAGAAGGTGGGTTGGAGCAATTATTCAGAATGCCTATAAAAGAAAAATTCAACATCAAAGAAAGGAACCGATCAACCAACACTTAAAACAGAGCATTTCAGCATTAATTTCTCTTATGTTTCTACTAGTTCATCAACCGTACTTTCCAGAACTCTAGTTTAGTTACATATTTTTCCTTACAAGAATCTGTTACTTCAAGCTTTCTCATTTCAGTATTTCATTTTCAATCTATTCTACAATAAAATTTGTTATCTTTCAAGCTAGTCCATACATTTTTCTCTCAACTTTCAATACAGTCCAATTTTCAAAGCATTTTCCACTTAGATTCTATTGAATTGTCAAGGGAACTAGAAAATCCATTTTTCGCTTGAGCAAAAATTAGATTTCGGCACATTTTCAATTTGGAAATACTATAATTTCTTGGCACACCCACTCATTAACCAATTCCCATGCTTTTGTATGTTCTAGACCCAAAATCCAGTATAAACATATTTTTGGCACACCCAGTGGGACATATCTATGTGGAATATATATATAGTTGTGCATATTCCACGGTAGGACCCATTTTTGCTGAAGAATGCCACCAAAATTGAGTAAAACAACTGTAGAGTCTCTCTAGACTCAGGATCTGATGATGCAGAAGCAACATAGGAAGGAAGAGTTCCAGCCTTGGTGGAACAAATAGAGAACCTGATGAATTCTCCAGTGTGACAGCAGGTGAATTCATCCAACTACCCAATTGAATAAGTAGAAGGAAGAGGCGTAGGTAATGTGGACGTGCCTATTCTTTTCTCTAATAATTCTAATGAATTTCAGGCTTTCATGCAAGAAATAAAGAGCCATCGAGTGGTCATGACTACCATTATGAAAGAAATAAAGTACTTTAGAGGAAGGGAGCAAACAAGGAAAGAAGTTGCTTCTAAGCCCGGAAGACAATTTTCTAATTAACTGCGTGGAGTATGTGCACGAGAATACGTAGGCGGAGTTGAGTGAATTTCTTGCTCTTATCGAACTGAGTTAGGCTATTCCTCCCATGGAGAGAGAAAGGGTGGTACTGGAAGGCGTAGCAAGGGATGAACCTAAATACAGCGAGAACCATTTTATAGGATTTTGCTCAAACCAATTTAATTACACAACCTGAAGTATATGAAGGAGGCTTTTCTTTCAATGGAGGCTCGGGGGGGCATCATGCATTCACTTGTAGAATTAAATGGTAACTTGGGACAGTAAGTTCAACAAGTTCCTTAGGTTCCTTATCAATTTCAACAAGTTCCTCAAGTTCTTCAGTAGGTTCAACAAGTTCCTCAGCAGCCATTTGTGCAACCAGTCGCAGTACCAGATTTAGGGGCAATCAGAGAAGCGTTACAGTAGTTAAATGGGCGGGTGTGGGATCCCTGGTTTCTCCTTGTTCTTTGGAGAAGATGTCCAATCCACCTTGGAGCATGTTGCTAGATTCACTATGCAATGTGGGGAGTTGGCTAACTATGAGAATTTCTATCATTTCAAGCTTAGACCGTTTCCTAACTCTTTAACAGGGGCAATATTCATTTAGTATGCAACATTACCAAGGAACTCCATACAAAGTTGGCAAGAGAAGGAAAGGCAGTTCCACACTCAGTTCTTCAGGGTTGAGCTTGAAGTATGCATCGCAGAATTGTCCAGAGTGACTCAAAGAAATGAGGAGACTAATGATATGTTCATCTCCCGGTTCAAGAAGATGAGAACCAGATGTAAGATCCATCTTCTAGAGACAGAGTACGTGAAAATGGCCCAAAGAGTTTGGACATTGAGTTGAGGAAGAAATTCCAAGGTATGGAATTTAGAGATTTTTATAACTTGCAACTAAGGTGACATAATATGAAGAGCTGCTCAAGGAAGAAAGTTATCGGAGGAAGAAGTCCATGGGAACCTATTATCAAGAAGTGAACCAAGAGGTAACAATGGCAGATCTATTTGCTTTAAGGACATTCACTTGCCTTGTTTTGGAAGAAAAGGCACCTGATGTGTGGAAGAAGGCACAATTGTTGATACACAGGTCTAATATACTTTTAAGGTAGCGAAGACAAAGGAAATATTTGATTTCCAAGTGAAAGAAAAATTCATTACCTCCCCTAAAGACCACTGGATCCCTAGCAAGGGACGAACTAAGGGGAAAGGCTCACTGTAAGTACCACAATTCATGGAACCATACTATGAATGCATGTTGGGGAACAACAAAGGGATACTCAAGTTCCCTAACAAAAAATATAGGTTATGGCAATTGATGAGGATCCTTTCCCACCAGTGGCTCAGTCAACATTGCTAGCTTTGATATAAGAGCATTGATAGAATCCAAGAAGGCGGGAAAACTTTCTCAGAGTATCAAGGTCCTTGCATATTATGCAGTTGTGATAGGTGGAAAAAGGAATGGGATGCAGTTTGTACAAATCCTCCATAGGGGAGAAATTCGGTGAAGAGGATACATCAGGGAACAAAGCAACATAACCGATTCTCTAAGGAAATGGGACTTTCCCCAAAAGGAAAGACAAATTCCCTAGAAGAAGAATTTGTTCCTCTTAGAGAAAAGGATGCAAAACGGGCCACCTCTCCATGAGGTAGCTTCATTTCCCCAAGGGAGAATGATATAGGCAGGTTAAGAGAATGTTCCTCAATAAAGAGAGCTTGTTCCCCAAGGGGTAAGTTTACTCCTGTAAATGACAAGATTGTAGGGAAAGTCAATTCTCCAAGGAAGAAGGCAGGGGAAAGACATGTTTCTCTAGCCAGACTTGTTTTTCCAGGAGGTAGACCCAGTTCTCCAAGGGAGGAGGTTGTAGAGAAGGAAAATCCTATAAGGTGTATCATTCCTCCTGTGGTTTCTCTTAGTTATAGGTGGCATGTGGTACAACACAAAAAAAATTCCCCAAAGGCTGTCCAAGACCTAGAAAAGGAGAATGCGGAGGCTTAGAGCAGATAGAAGGTAACTCATTGATGTACCTATGGAAATCAAAAAGGAAGATGCCATGCAGTTAGAGAAAGTGAAGGAAGGAATGGTTCCTAGCTTGGAAAAAACAAAGTTTGGGAGGAAAGCTACGGAGGATATGGAGTCAATGAGTAGTGTAGATGAAGTGATGGACTTGAAGGCCTTATCGATAGGTGAAATCCCTATTTCTTTAAATTGTTCTATTGTTTCTTTAACATTGCCAACTATCTTCAAGTCAAAAAATATAGAGGAAGACCTAGTCGAGGTGGAAGGAAGGCACCCAACCACAGAGGAAGATGTGGTCCACGGTGGAGTTACCGTAGAATCCTCTGAAGAATACAGACCTTAGAAGGAGATACTTGAGAAACCCTCCATGGAAATGATGAGGCATATAAAGAATTTGTATGTAAGAGCCTATCTCAATAGTAGATCGGTATCCAAGGTATTGATAGATAATGGATCAGTGGTAAATGTAATGCCATTGAGAATGCTGAGAGCTTTGGGAAGTAGCATTAATGATATGATAGAAACAGAGGTGGTTGTGTCTGCCTTTACTGAAGAAGTATCCAAGACCCTGGGGATACTACCCATAAATATTAACATTGGTAGCAAAATTGCACTAACTACCTTTTTTATGATAGACTCTACTGCAAATTACAATATTTTGTTATAGAGGGACTAGATTCATGCCAACTGGTGTGTGTCGTCCTCTCTTCATTTGTTCTTACTATTTTGGAAAGGTAATGAAGTGGAAGTGGTGCGGGAAGATAAGCAATCGTTCAAGGTGGCTACAAACTCTGTGGAAACCAGGTATTATGATCAAGAATTTGGCTCTATCAAGTTCACTAGCATAAGGAAAGATGGGGTTCCAAGGAAAGTATACATGGACTCAAAGGGTTATGTGGAAATCCAAGAAGTCGACGAGCTCCTAGGGTGACTGGCCTTGCCTTACAATTGATGAGGGCCCAATCCTTCGAGGAGATTGATGATAAAGCTGAATCTCTTAGAAGAAAATGATGTTATGATTGCCCGTATTCAAAATGAAAGTGTAGCAGATTGTGGAAAGGATTGAAGAAGAGCACCTCTAGAATACCTGTGGGGTTGAGATGATTTTTGAAGAGGATGCATATGAAGAAGATGAAGATATATAGATGGAGGATTTGGAGTGGCCCTCTCAGTTAAGATTATACATTTCTCGAGTACGATATATGGAAGTGAACCTAAGCCTTTATGGAAGAGCCAAGGATTACTTATATTAGTTCCTTGCTACCTTTGGACTTCAAAGAAGGGATTATTGAAACACAACAGGAATTCAAATATTGCTTTTCTTGGAATTACAACGAGATGTCATGATTGGACAGAAGCTTGGTAGAACACCGCTTGCCTATAAAGTCGGAATTTCACCCCTTTCAGCAACCACCTAGAAGAATGTCAAAGGAGGTAGAGTTAAAGGTGAAAGAGGAGATTTAGAAGCTTTTGAAGACTAAATTCATCATACCTACAAGGTATGTGCAGTGGTTAGCAAATATTGTCCACATGGTGAAAGAATGAAACTTAGAGTTTGTGCAGGACTTTGAGTTTAAATATTTGTATCCTAAAGACATGTATGTAATGCCTATTGCTGACATGTTAGTTGACTCTACAACAAATAATGAATTATTGTCCTTCATGGAAGGTTTCTCTAGGTATAACCAAATCCTAATAGTTGTTGATGATATATCTAAGACCGCCTTCAGATGTTTTGGTTCCTTAGGAACGTTTGAATGGCTGGTCATGCCTTTTGGTTTGAAAAAAGATGGTGCAACTTACCAAAAGGCTATGAATGCTGTCTTTCATAATATGTTAGCCACCATATGGAGATTTATATCGATGATATTGTGGTTAAATCTAAGAAGGCCGTAGAACATATGAATCATTTAAGGAAAAGTTTTGAATGGATGAGACTTCATCGACTGATACTCAATCCACTCGAATGTGCTTTTGGAGTTCATGCCGGAAATTTTCTAGGGTTTCTAGTTCACTAAAGAGGAGTGGAAGTTGATCAAAACAAAGCCAAGGCTATCATTTCACCCAAGGCTATCATTTCAACCAAGGCTCCTCAAAATAAGAAAGAACTTCAAAAGTTCTTAGGTCAAGTGAACTATCTAAGGAGGTTCATCTCTAATCTGGCAGGGAAGACTATGATATTCTCTAACCTAATCCAGATGGGAGAAACAACACCAGATAACTTTTGATGGAATCAAAGGTTACCTTTCTAAACCCCCTGTTTTAATGCCACATCTGAGTCGACCACTTGATGAGTGTCTAAAAACACTCATTACATACCGGGTTTTAGTATGTTTTAGATCTTTATTATAAATAATTTAGTAGCATTTTCACTTCATATACTAATATGTGGTTTCATTTTGCATTGTAGGTTAAATGGTGGTAGTTGGAGGCATTTTTTTGGAAGTCATCATATGGAAGAATGCAGATCCTGCTCTAACGTCGTGACGTCGTTAGGTCTGTTTGCGATTTGGCATTCAAGAAGCAATCTCTCTCGGGGTTCTTAAGGAAGAATGCCCTAATGACTAGGGGTGGGCACTTTGGAGGGTTCGGCTCTAGAGAGAAGAGAGAGACAAACATAGAGATCAACATCTACCTTTGGAAGATCCATGAATCGGAGGAAGAAGACTAAGAATCCACCAATCTTTCAGCATTAGAGTTCTTCTACCTTTACTTTCATGTTTTCTCCAAAATTTATGATGTACACAATTTTCATTATGTTCTAAACTCACAATCTAGGGTTTTTGGATGTATTTTAGACATGAAGCTTATATTTAATTACTAGGGTTTCTTATCCTATTGTTTCATGCGATTGTGCCTCTTTTAATTCATCCTTGATTTTGTTTACACGTTGATTTTTGGCCAATATTAATGTGGTGGGTGGTTCTCTACAAGATCTGAGAAGGGAGTAGAGAATTAGGCGTAGGTGAATAAACCTAATTAGCTAGGTGGTGTAGAAATCATCGGTAATTGGGGGGCGTGTGAGGTTTTTGGGAACTAAAGCACCTCTAGTACTTAGGGCTGAGCTGAGAAGCAAAAGACCTAGTATTAGTTGGTAGGTTATCTAACCTCGAGAGAGACTAATAATTAAATTAGTCAGGAATCGTCTGGGAGAACTTTCTTGAGAAACAATAGTATAAGAGTTTAGTTCAAATATAAGTGGACCTCGATTGCACTAAAAACCTATATTCATTATCTCTTAGAGGCAACTTGCGTAATCAAATTGCTAGTTTTACAATTCAGTATTTTAATTTAGGTTCTATTCAAATCATCACAATTGTCCGTTTGGATATTAAAGAGGTAGTATAATTTTGGTACTTAGCATCCCGTTTCTCCTTATGGATAAATCTTTGTATGTTTAGTAAATTGTATTACTTGACACGTGTATACTTGCACAAATAGGCATTCATTGCATATTTTTTCACATAATTTTAATACAAATCATGATTACGCCTATCACGACTCAAACTCTATGTATCAACTGCAAAAAAGTCTATAGGATGCCTCCTGGCATAAAATAATGTTGAAGGCCATGAGCAGGCTATTTTCTATTTTAGTAGAGTCTTAAATTCAGTAGAGATAAGGTATACACCCATTGAGAAGTTATGTTTGGCCTTATACTTTGCATGTACGAAATTGAGACATTACTTGATCAAATCTCAAGTGTATGTGGTCTCTCAAACCGACTTGATAAAATACATGCTAAGCCAACCCTTAATCACTGGAATAATCGACAAATGGTCCCTTTCTTTGTCAAAGTTCACCTTGGTCTATTTTCCACATAAATCAATTAAGGGGTAAGCTTTAGCAAACTTTCTGGCCAATCATCCTTCATTAGAAATCCAACCATAAAAGGATGTGAAATTAGGGATATATGAAGTAGAAAGGCAGCCATGGATTCTTAAGTTTGATGGCTCTAGCACGAAAAAATCCTCTGGAGTTGGGATAGTAATCATTTCACCAAAAGGGATAAAGACTACCCTATCTTTCAACTTGGCCTTTAAGTGCACCAAAAATCAAGTTGAACATGAGGCTTTAGTGATCGGCTTGCAGGTCTTGATGGAACTTGGAGCACAAGAAGTACACATTATTAGGGACTCTCAATTAGTACTTTAGCAGCTAATAGGGGAATATAAATGCAACAACTTATTGCTGGCTCCTTGCTATACTGCTTCCACTTAATTGTTAGATTCTTTTCATTATGTGGATTTTGAATATGTGCCTATGGAATCCAATTGGGAGGCAAATGAGCTAGCATAAGTAGCCTCAGGTGTGAAGATGTGTGAAGAATTTACTCATAAGTTCATTTTGATAGGAAAGAAGAATCACCCCTCAATTTATGAAAGGGGAATAAGATTAGAAGTCGTTAATACAGATGCAAATGTTGCAAGAGACTAGAGAATTAAGACAAGAGAGTATTTAGAAGATCCTAATAGGTAGGTTCCCCATTGGGTGAAAGCTTAATAGTAGAACTTTGTCCTAATGGAAGGGGAATTGTACAGAAAGGGACTTGATGGGTTACTGCCTAGATGCCTATCCTTCCCAGACAGCATGGAAGTGATGAAGCAAGTCTTATGGAGCCCATAAAGTTGGGATAAAGATGCGATGAATGATTAGGATACATGGCTATTTTTGGCCAACCATCCTAAGTGATTACATCAATGACTCTAAGGGTTTCCAATAGTGTCAAAAATATGGGAGCATACAGAGGATACTTGTTGTGAAACTCCAATCAATTATGAAGTCGTGGCCTTTGAGAGGATGGGCCATGGACTTAATTGGGAAAATCTACCCAGCTTCATCAAATGGACACAACTTCATCTTAGTTTCTACAAACTACTTCACTAAATAGGTGGAGGCAGTACCCTTAAAAAAGGCAAAGTAGAAGAATGTGATCCAATTCATTAAGGAACAGATCATTCATAGGTTTGGAATTCCTCAATCCATTACAACCGACCAAGGCACTATGTTCATTGGGGATGAGATGAATTATTTTTCCAAGGATTATGGTATTCAACTCATTAGATCTACTCCCTTTTATGCCCAAGCAAATGGGTAGGCAGAAGCTTCTAATAAGGTATTAATAAACATCTTGGAGAAGATACTAGAGGACAATTCCAAAGATTGGCACATAATTTTATTTGAGACCTTATGGGCTTATAAAATTTCTAAAAGAGATTCTACAAGGGTAAGTCCTTACTTTCTAAGATATGGATAAGATGCGGTGCTTCCAATGGAGGTGGTAGTTCCTTCTCTAAGAGTATCCAAACATAATGGCCTTAATCCTCAAGAATATAGTGAGGCCATGATGTTGGAACTCGAGGCATTGGATGGGAAAAGATTACAAGTGCTTGACCACGTTATAATCCAGAAAAAGAAGGTGGATAAGGCCTACAACAAGCGGGTTAGAAGAAAGATTTTTGAAGAAGGGGAGCTCGTTTGGAAGGTGGTGCTGCCTATTGGTGCTAAAGACAGAGAATTGGGGAAATGGTCTCCTAATTAGGAGGGACCATTCAAAGTTCCAAGTACTGCTCGGAAATACCTATTGGCTATCAAGATTTGAAGGAGAGCCACTGATGAGTCCAAAACTCATCTGTTTTTAAGCCTATTTTTCAAGTATATTTCAGGCTTAAAAAGTTCATTTTAATGCAAAATTATAGTGCTTTCACCTAAATTTATGTTTTGTAAGAACTTAAGGAAAAGAAGTAGAATTCAGCATAAAATGGATCAGAAATCAGCACTGTGCAGAGAAAGGACCAATGTCGCAACATCAAATCTCCAGTGTCGTGACATTATGAGGAGAAGGTCTTGACGTTGTAGCAATATCGTGACATCAGTAGAAGAGGGGAAGGCAAAGATATGCCAATGTCACGACATCGCCTAGACATGGCTACGACATTGCCTGCAGTGGGGAGAACTGAATTGTTTAAATGTCGCGACATCGCCTCGACATCGTGGCGACATCAGAATAAACTTCAACCAGTGGAGACACCAGCTAAATGCTGTTGCGATATCAAATCAATGTTGCGACATCATCCAAGGCTTGATCCACTGTCACGACATCGGATAAGTAATGTCGTGACATCCAATCAAAGTAGCCTGGGTGATTAGACAAGTCGAATGTCGTGACACAAAATCAATGTTGTGACATCAGCAAAAAACATTGGCAGAGGATTTCAGAGCAACGAGATTCAATGTCGCGACATCGAAACAGAAATGTCGTGACATTAGTTGAAAAGATTAGACCTACAGAGGCAATATCGCGACATAAAAAAGTGAGCTACAAGCAATGTCGCGACATTAGGGAAAAAATGTAAGAGCAAAGGCATCAGTAAGCTATGTCGGGACTGTCGCGCCCCCTGACCCGACCCGACCCGACGGTTGGACCGGACCCAGGGACGCAGACCACTAAATCCATTTATCTGTAAAACACATTTCATATACTTATTTTCGATGGGATATTTAACATCCATTTAAATCATATTTATGTATGTATGAAAATATGATCTCAGTACTAATGCGCATTATATATATATATATATATATATATATATATATATATATATATATATATATATATATATATATATATATATATATATATACATGATCATGGTAGAGAGCCCATCATTCGCTCAATTCCCACATTTATAGAAGACGACATTTCTTTCCCTTTTTAAATCATTTACAAAACATTGTAGTTTATGTCTAAACGTAAGTCAAAATATACTCTTCCCATGAAGATTTATACATCTTTGTTTTCAATACAAAAAAATTACATGAATTTTCTTTTGAAATGAAATGTATGCATGAGACGGCGCATTTACTGATACTCCGATCGATTCGACGATGACTCCGGGCTCTGCAGTCTTTGATCTTGCCCCTATTCATTCGGTACCTGGGCGTGATAAAACAACGCGCTAAGCAATTTTATGCTTAGTGGTTCTATGCATTTCTATTCTCATTTCAATCAAACACAAAATATGTATCTTCTCGAAAATAACATTTTGGCACATTTTCAATGGTCAATGCAATAAACAATATATGTTAATTTTTCATTCAAAACTCAAATTATGCATTTCACACATTTACTTATAAGTTTTCCCTTAAATGAATTTAACCATGACTTTCAGTGCATAGGATAATGGAATCACCGGCACGGTCCATTTAGTAGTAGCTATATAAACATTTAATAACCACGATGCAGTCCATTGTTTGTTGATCGATTATTTAAAAATCATTATGTGTACATTATCGATACTATCCCACTGGGCTACGGATCGGTATGCCACTATATTTCATTTCGTTCACAGTACTACTAGTTTGACCCTTATTGGTATACCAATCTATCCTTAACTCGAATATTACGGATAACATTCTATTAAGGGCATCAAAACTCAGTCATAGTAATTTATGATATTGTATATACATTTATACCCAAATAATACATTTTGATGCTCATGCCATTTTTTTATGACAATGCATTTGAAATCAATTTTCCCAAATCGCTTAAAACAAATCACATATGCAGCTTTCTTGAAAATTATTTCAACCAACAATCACAAAACTTGAAATAAGAAGAGAGGTATGGAGAACAAACTCAACAAAGGTTGTCGCTCCTCCATTCCTATCCTCGGAATCCCGTTCTTAGGTCAGGCTTCCTCATCACCAACCCCTAATCCCTCACAATTCGAGAACAATATTAGTTGGCTTATTTAGGTTTCTAGTTAGGGTTGTTTTCTACCCAACTTCCTTTAAGTAAGATTTTATGGGAACAAATGAGCCACATTTTACCTAACTTTCTTCAATTCCATTGTTCCCCTATAAATCTATTTTATTTAGAAATTGGAATCATCCAATCCGGAGCACCGAAACTCAAGATATGTTCAAAACAACCGGGACTACTCTATTTTCAAAACATAAACAAGAATTTGCCCGAAAATAGAACTTCACTTTGTCGAATTTAAGGGTCCAATGGGGTCCAAATTTGAATACACTTATTTCAAGGAGATTTGTTCTCCTAGAAGTCTAGTTTACCCAGAAATTTGAATAACTCAATTTGGATGATTGAAACTCAACTTATGGCCTAAATACCAAAAATGAGCTGCCCAAAACACTTACCAAAAGCTGTGCCAAGGCGGGCAATTTGCAGCAGAGCCTCCCGACAAATTTCTGGGTCCAATGGGGACAAAAATTTGGATACACTTACTTAAAGGATATTTGTTATCCTAGAAGTCTAGTTTATCTAGAAATTTGAATCACTCAATTTGGATGCGTGATGGCCAAGTTATGGCTAAAACAAAAACATGGGGTTTGGAAAATTTTGACAGCATCTCCCATAAAACCCCAACATTGCCTTTATACAAAAATTCCTCAAACCCAATCCTAACCCAAAAGCACTTTGAAACTTAACCCAAAACAATCCCAAAACTTATGTACAACCATTTAAAACACTTATATTCCGTTTTGGGGTTTTCATCAAACCCAAACACAACATTAAAGGGGGTTAGGGTTAGTTTCATGTAACGCCCTGAAAATACCCTAACAGTTTTATAACATGTTAAGGGTGTAAAATAAATTAAAATTTTTTTTTCGGCGTTTAAATGGCTAAAAATGAAAAATGATAAAAACCTGGAAACTTTACAAGAGCCAAATAAATTTGGTAAAAATGTCAAATGATGACCTAAGGGTCATAAATGAGTAATGTAAGTGCCAAAGTATAAATGAAATGAAATGAGGTAAAATAGAAATTAGAAATGAGGCTTTAAAATGAGAAAAATGAGAAAAAACCAATTAATGTGCTAGCCAAACATGGCATTGCACATGACATGAGAATAAAGATCAAAGTGGTCTATGGAATGCACATTTGGGCATTCACATTTTTTAGAGGAGCTAGGGCTTGGGAGAAGAAGGTATTTTTGGTGTGTTACTCTCCATTCTTGGTCCATCTTTGTTCAAGCAAGAAGGAAGAGAAGATTTGAAGAGAGCTAAGGTAAGAAAACTAACCCTAACTCCCTCTTTGATGATTTTGGATTTGGGGAAAAACCCTAACCTTATGTAAAGGTGATTTTGAATTGTTGTAGATCAATTTTGGAGTTGTTTTGGATTAATTTTCAAAGTGATTTTTAGGTTAAATTGGTTTGAGAATTTTTACTGTAAAGAAATATTGAACTCAAAGGAGTTCTTGTCAAAATTCAGAACCCCTGTTTTCTTTTTGCTATAAGTTAAGTTATAATCATCAAATTGAGTGATTACGAATAGTAAAAAGAACCATAAGATCTAGATTTACAAATGTATAGAAGGGACCATGAGAAAATTGCATCTCTAAGGCTCCCGAATATATGGGCTTAAGGTGAGTTGGGTAGGCGCTGGGTATGCTCTGTTTTGGCTGTAGTTGTGGTGTTTTGGCCGTAAGTTGAGTTTCACTCATCCAAATTGAGTGATTCAAAATTCTGGGTAAACTATACTTCTATGGGAATAATTTATGGGGAGGAATGGTATTCAATTTTTAACTCCAAAGTGCCCATAAATCCGTAAAATTGGAGCTATGTGCAAGAACAATCTGATTCTGCTTTGAAAATTAGAGTAGTCTTGATGCAAAATGCAATAACTTGAGTTTTGGTGATCCAAATTGGATGATTACAATTGGAGAAGAAACCTTAGAACTATAGCTTGAAATACGTAGAAGGAATCATTACCAATTTATGGATTTAAGACCCATTAAATTGAGAATAACAGTAGGTAACCGAGTGAGCTGGGCATACCGAAGTTTGGCATTAAAATGACGTAACTTGAGTTTGTGTGATCCAAATGAGATGATTCCAATTCCTAATGAAAATAGACTCATAGAGATATCATTTTATTGAAGGAAGCATGAGAAAAATATGGCTCAGCGTGTCCTGGTAAAATTCTCAGGCGTGAAGCGTATCATGCAGACATCAACCCTAACCAAAAATCCTAGAATGCACAACTATTTTTTTTTCTTGGGTTGTTCTTTGATAGTGACATATTTGTGATGGATTAGGGGTTGGTGACAAGGAAGCTTGACCCAAGAACAGGATTCTGAGAATAAGAATCGAAGATCGACAACCTTTTGGGTTTGTTCTTCACACTTCCTTCCTTGTTTCGGTTTTGTGTTTTGTTTGAAAAAATAAATCTAAAAGGTTTTATATGAATATGCATGTGTACTCCGTTTGAGCCATAAATGAATTGGTTTATTCTCCACTTATCTCTCTATTTCTAAAATGTTTGAAGGATTATGAAATAAGTGGATTTATTGAAATGAATTTCGATAAATTGCATATTGATTTGTTTTAAATTGATTTGATACAACTGATTGTGAAATGAATTGCACATGAAAAATTGCATGAGTATTGGAAACCAAGTATTTGGATATAAATTTATATACACTATTGTAAATTGCTATGAATGATTTGAGTGCCCTTAATATAATGTTCACCATTAAATTCGAGTTAAGGATAGATTGATATACTGATAAGGGTCAAATGAGAAGTATTGCGCCGAACGTAATGTTGTGTCACTCTGATCCGTAGCCCAAGGACTGTATCGGTAGTGTTTATGAAATGATTTTTAATAACCATTCAGCAACCTAGCTTTGATTCACTATGTTATAAAAACATTTTTTATACCCCGGCCTGTGCCCAACAGACTGCGGCTTGATTCTATCATGTGCACCGAAAACATAGGTGAAATTGCCTTAAGGGAAAAATGAAAATAATATTGTGAAATGCATGATTTGTGTTTGAATGATTTATTGCATATGAAACTGCATGATTCAAATGACCAATGAATTGTAATTTGAATGTATACGAAATGAAAATATACATATATGTATTGTACCGCATTGGTCATTGAAAAATATTACACAAAGGCATTGATTTAGGAAAATGCATGATTTATTTAAACTGAAATGAAGAGAGAACCGTATAGAACCACTAGGCATGAAACCACTTAGTGCATTGTTTTATCATCGTGCAGGTACGAAGGAAAAGACCGTAACGATTCAGAGTCAACGTCAAGGCCTCATGGAGTTGAAGTAAAGCTCCGACCCTGCATTCATGAAATATATTTGACACTTTTTGTACAAACTTTGATTTATTTTTGTATTGAAAACGGCTTATAATGCCGTAATGTA
Source organism: Tetrastigma voinierianum (assembly GCA_016808115.1). Lineage (NCBI taxonomy): Eukaryota > Viridiplantae > Streptophyta > Magnoliopsida > Vitales > Vitaceae > Tetrastigma > Tetrastigma voinierianum. The sequence goes on from JAEQBH010000594.1 coordinate 363,095, forward strand.
TAAAGGTGGTAAATGGACCAAATGGACATGTAATGTCATATTTAATGGAAAATGTGTATTGAAGACAAAATAATGAGCCCCCTTTAAGTTGAATTAGTATATACAAATATATTTTCATAAAGATAAATATCCTTTACAAAATGAGCATTGGAAATGTAAGGTTTCATCGACAAAAGGAAAGGACTGATTCGGAAAGAGGACCGCCTCGCATCCGATTCTGCCTAGGTCGGGTACGGGGGAACAGGTCGTCACTTTTTTAGTGGTATTAAAGCCTAGGTTTAGGCGGTTCTACAAAATGATTTTGAAATTTTTGTAAATGATTTTGAAATTGTTTACGACATGCGTTGCATTTGCATATAAAGGATGACGTGACTCGATGACGGATCTTTATTTGCCTTAATAGGTAAGCATGGAAAGTTTAGGCCCCACAGTGTCAAAGGCGAAATAGAGTCTATGTATTGTCCCATTAGAATACAGGAGGCAAGGAGTTTCAGGATTTGATCAAGTTTTCATTTAGAGAGTTTGATGATATTGGGATGGATTGGTTGTCCCTGACACCAAGTGGTAGTTGATCAGAACGGAAGAGAGCACCAAGGACAATCGGTTTATAGGAAGTAATTTTTATCGTAGAGGTCGAACCATCTCTCTAATGTGATATCCACACACGCTAGAACGCGATGGCTTGAAAAGGGTGCAGCTTCACGGCGATGTGATTGATATGAAAAAGGCAGAGCCTAGCTTATCGGACAACCCTACAATTAGTGATTATCCAAACGCAGCCAAGGAGTCGCTGTGATCGCTTCCACAGAGAGAGATTGAGTTCACAATCGATGTTGTTCAAGGTGCCACTCCGTCATCCATTACACCGACGAACACACCGTGGAGTTAAAAGAATTGAAGCTTCGGGCTAAAAGAATTGTTAGAGAAAGGATTTATCGTCCGAGTGTATCACCTGGGAGGATCCAAAGGTACTTTGTTAAAAGAAAGATGGTACGCTTCGGTTGTGTGTTGATTATAGGCAACTGAACAAAATGACAGTGAAGAATAAATATCCGTTACCTAGGATTGATGACTTGTTCGACCAATTGAAAGGTGAAAGTGTCTTTTCGAAGATTGACTTGCAATCTGGGTATCATTAATTATGGATTAAGGATGCGAATGAGGCGTTTAGAACGCGGTATGGACATTATGAGTTCCTTGTAATGTCGTTTGGGTTGACAAAATGATCATTACCTAAAATGTGCTATTCTGCACTACTATTGTGGGTTTTGAGCACTTTTTGCGTAGTAATCAGTCAAATTAACCCTGGTTGCCATGTCAAAGCCCTAACTATACTACTGATCAAATTTTATGGCAAATTTTTGTAGTTTTCACAACCCATCTATGCCAAAGCTATAGAGTTGACTCAATCATGAAGAATACAAGTTGAACTCAGAGCTACAGATCAGAAACTGAAAGAAAAATGGAAGAAGAGAAGCATAATTGGAAACATTGCACCCTGAAAATTTCGCAAGGGTTGTGAAATTTCATTATTTGCGAATTTTCGCAGCCTGCGAATTTCCTTTTGACTTTTTGACCCCTTTTTGTTACATTTTTTTTGTTTTTCCATAATTGTCCCTATTGTAATAGTGACTCTTTCATGCTTTTTTGTAATTTTATATGGATTTAGGTAGTATTTAAGTCCCAAGCAGCACTGTAAAAACAACTTGATCATTAATAAAAGTTTGGCGGGAAGCTTTCAAGAGTTCCCACTCTTTTTCATTTTTCCCTCACTTTCTCTCATTTTCTCACTAGCCAAACAACCTCTGAGGATGACAACTCAGAGGATGAGCGGCTAAATCCCTTCTTTCCTTGGAGTAGAAGGCTATTGGGCAAAGGATCTAAGGCAAACTAAGAGTTCTCATGTTTTCAAACGCAAGTATTCACTGACATTTATGTGTCTCCTTTTAACTCTATGTTTAAATCCCTTAGATGCACCTTGAATGATCCGTATTTGGTAATCTTTTAGGGTTCAGTGGATGCTTATTACTAGATCCACTAAGATTCGGTAGTTACCATTTATTAGTTATTTGAAGGTAGGTCAAGGAGATATGTTTTTACTGTATGAGACCATTAATGCTCAGTGGATGCCACTTTTCAAAGGATAATTATTAAGGGCCGAGTTTTATAGCCAAATGAAGAACCGGTTCGAGAGATGACTATAGGTCATCCTCCCCAACGCGAGGAAAAGGGCCCGTGAACCCCTTAGTTGCCTTTAGAAAGTAAATCCAGTAACCCGATATTTCAAGGAATTCTCTTTTAAATTTTTACTTATTTTATTTTTAGTTTTCAACCATTAGAACCCACTGTTTTTATGGAAACCCAAAATCCAAAATGAAACCACCAGTTTGAGTCTTACTGTCAGTCATTTCCGCGAAGAAAACTCATCCCAGTGAACGATCCTAGAACCACTATATTGCAGTAGCAATGCTACAGCAGTAGGAGGTATTAGGTATAAATTTTGTTGATTCAAGATACCCCTACGGCACACGAATCAAATGGCATCGTTGCCGGGGATGGTGCCTAAGTGCAAATGACATCATACTGAACCTTTGTGATCCTCATCACAAGTTCTAGTGAATTTTCTTCTATCATTCTTTTTAGTATTTTTTTGTTAGTTTTTTTTAGTTTCATTTCACTGTTTATTTTTTTTAGAAACTAACCATAACCCCTTTTTGGTATGATTTTCTTTCTCTAGTGTTGTCCTGTCTTTCAGTCAAGGGTTTATGTTCCAGTGGAATAGGAATACAACAGGCAGATTAGTGAGAATCAGTATTCCATAGGAACCAGGTTGTGAAGTGGGCTTGAATTGTGATCAAATGGAACCCCCACATGAAGAGCAACAAAGTCAACAGGGAGTGGAGAGGAACCTCAATGCTTATAGGTCTATGAGGGACCATATACACCCTCCACGAATGAGTGCACCCTCTTGCATTGTACCCCCAACTGAGGACATGAGGCCTTACTTGGTGCCACTTCTCCCCACTTTCCATGGTATGGGAGAGGAGAATCTTATACACATGTCGTGGAATTCAAGAGGTTTGGTAATACCTTCTGAGGAGATATTACCACCTTGGACTCGATGAGGCTAAAACTTTTTCCCTTGACATTGAAGGACAAAGTCAAGATTTGGCTTAACTCTCTAAGACCCAGTACCATTCATAACTGGACCGAGATGCAGGCGGAGTTTTTAAAGAAATTCTTCTCCACCCACATAACGAACACTATGAAGAGGCAAATCTCCACCTTCTCAGCCAATGAAAATGAGAAATTTTATCAATGCTGGGAAAGATACATGGAAGCACTTAATGCTTGTCCTCACCATGGGTTTGACACTTGGCTACTAGTCAGTTACTTTTATGATGGTATGTCTCCTGCCATGAAACAATTATTGGAAACTATGTGTGGAGGAGACTTTCTGAGCAAAAATCTAGAAGACGCCATGGATTTCCTGAATTATGTGGCAGAGGCATCTAAAGGTTGGGATGAGCCTAACCCAAGGGAGATAGAGAGGATGAGGCCTCAACCCAGCAATAAAGGTGGCATGTATTCCCTTCTAGAGGAGTTGGACATGAAGGTCAAGCTCTCAACATTAGCTAGAAGGTTAGAAGACTTGGAAATGAGAAACCAGCATGAGGCGAGAGTAGTGACTGAGACCCCTATGCCAGATAAGCCATGTTTCATCTGTCAGTCTACTGAACATATAGGAGAGGAATGCCCAATTGTTCCAACAATGAGGGAGATGTTAGGAACAAGCTAACGTTGTTGGTCAATTCAAGCCACCAACTAATGCATCATATGGCAACACTTACAATCCCAACTAGAGGAATCACCCAAATCTCTCCTAGAAACCAAAGCCTCCACAGTATGCACCTCCTGCTGCACAACCACAATATGGCTCTTCATCTCAAACACAGCCACCACAATCAACATCTACAGTTGAGTGAGTAATATTGAACTTGAGCAAGGTGGTGGGCAATTTTGTAGAGGAGCGGAAAGCAGTGAATGTTCAAGAAAATCAGAAAATCGACACAATGGAGAGCACCTTAAACAAGAAGATTGAAGGCCTCCAGAGTGAAATTGCTCAAAATTTTGATAACTGACAGTACTCAATTTCCAGGTTGACTAACCAGCAACAAGTGCAGGAAAAGGGTAAATTCCTTTCCCAGACACAACCTAATCCTAGGGGAGTCCATGAGATAGCTTCTGCCAGTTAAACTGCTCCTAGGATAGATGAAGTAAAGGCAATCATCACTTTGAGGAGTGGTAAACAGGTTGAGCAACCAATGTCCACACCTATGGAAGAAGCCAAAGAGGAAAAGGAAGCTGAGCAGGAAAGAGTTGTGATTAAAGAGGATATGGCAAAGAAGAGCATGCCCCCTTTATTCCCTCAAGCACTAAGAGGCAAAAAGAAGATTAACCAAGCATCAAATTCTGAAGTGTTTGAGGTAGGGTGAAGGTTAGCATCCCTCTTGAGGCAAGAGCATGATTAAACAAGTCCCAACGTATGTTAAATTCTTAAAGGACTTGTGAACTGTAAAAAGAGGGTTGAATATCGACAAGAATGCTTTCCTAACAGAACAGGTCAGTGCCATCATTCAATGCAAAACTTTGGTGAAGTACAAGGACCCAAGAGCTCGCGCCTAGAAATATCTGAGGAACTCAGGTAGAGAAAGCCTATTAGATTCAAATGCAAGCGAACTCCGTCGCCTACTCGGGCCATAAATAGTTGGGGCTAGGAGAATTGAAGCCTACCACCATCACTCTATCTTTAGCAAACAGATAAGTCAAAATTCCCAAGGGCACTGTTGAAGATGTCTTGGTGTAGGTGGATAAATTCTACTACCCAGTGGACTTCGTTGTCCTTGACACTGAACCAGTTGCTGTGGGAGCTAACTATGTACCCATCATCCTTGGGAGACCATTCTTGGTGACCTCAAATGCAATCATTAATTGTCGGAATGGGAGTTGGTGCAATTGATGATTGGGAATATGATCTGAACCTGGTTATTTTCACCTGAGCAAGAAGCATATGCCCCTAGTGGAGGAGGATCCAGAAGAAGTTTGTATGATTGGATTCTAATTTTGGTGAACAAACTCAATCTACAAAGTAGCCTGGCATGTGAAGAATTCTCAGGGAAAATCGCAAAGCTTCTGAGGAACTACAGGATGCCCTAGAATTATGTGTTGTCCATGGACCATGGAGGAGAAAAGAAGAAATCCTTCCTTTTCCTGCAGAGTTAAAATATGCATATTTGGAAGAGGGTAACCATTGTCCAGTGGTGATTTCTTCACTGTTGAATGCCTTACAGGAGGACAATCTTCTGGACACACCTAGGAGGTGCAAGCAAGCCATTGGATGGAAAATTTTTGATCTAAAAGGGATTAGTCCTTTTGTTTACACTCATCATATCTACATGGAGGAAAAAGCTAAGCCGGTGAGACAACCGCAAAGGCGACTGAATCCACATATGCATGGGGAAAAGACTAAAGTCCGTTGTCGCAGTTTCCAAGATTATCTATCCTATCTCTGATAGTCCCTGGGTAAGTCCAACTCAAGTAGTGCCAAAGAAAATAAGGGTAAATCCATCGTAAAATGAAAAAGGAGATATGTGCCCACCCATTTTTACCGTTGGAGGGTATGGCATGGGTCATAGGAGGTTAAATGAAGTGACAAGGAAGGACCATTTCCCTTTACCCTTCATTGATCAACTTCTTGAGAGAATTTTCGGGCACCCATTCTATTGCTTCTTGGATGGTTATACCACCTACTTTCAGATAGAGATTGCTGCAGAGGACTCAGGAGATTCACCTTCATCATTTCCATTTTGCACATATGCTTGCCAGGAGGATGCCTGCCTTTGCAATTTCACCCGCACTTTCCAAAGGTGTATGTCATGATTTTGTATATGGTGGAGCGCATTATGGAGGTGTATATGGATGATATCACCATATATGGGGATACTTTTGAAAAGTGCCTAGCCAACCTTGAAACCGTGCTGCATAGATGCATTGAAAAGAACTTGGTGCTAAACTGGGTGAAATGCCAGTTTATGGTGAATCAAGAAATTGTCCTAGGGCATGTCATCTCCAACAAGGGAATTTAAGTGGATAAAGCCAAAGTTGAGCCGATTGCTAAATTGACACTACCCACAAATGTAAAGGTTGTGAGACAGTTCCTTGGCCATGCAGGCTTCTACAGGAGGTTTATAAAAGATTTCTCTAAAATTATAAAACCCCTTTATGAGCTGCTAGAAAAGGATACTAAATTTTTATGGAATGAAGCCTGCCAAGAGAGCTTGAAGAACCCACCCATCACCATCGCACCCATACGAGGCACCTAACTGCGCCCCTTTAAGATCATTGTATGATAGTGATCTCGCTTATCAAAGGCCCTGACAAAGACAGGATTGAAAGCCTTATGTGGAGTACTATGCAAGAAAAACTCTGAATGAAGCTCAGAGAAACTACACCACCATAGAGAAGGAACTGTTGGCAGTGGTCTATGCCTTAGACAAGTTTCAAGCATACTTGGTGGGGTTAGACATTATTATTTTCACATACCACTTCACTTTGAAGTACCTCTTAACCAAGCAAGATTCGAAAGCAAGGCTCATTAGATGGGTCCTCCTACTCCAGGAATTAATCTTCAAATCAAGGATAAGAAGGGGGTAGAGAATGTCATGGAAGACCACTTCTCTAGGTTGACCATAGCCCACAACACACACAGTCCTCCAATCCATGATGAGTTTCTTGAAGAATCACTGCTGTTGGTAGAGAGCACTCCCTAGTATGCCCACATTGCTAATTTTTTAGCAACATGGGAGATTCCAACTGAGTGGAAGGCATAAGACAAGAAATAATTCTTCGCAAAGATCCATTCTTATTATTGGGAAGAGACATATCTGTTCAAATATTATGCAGACCAGATCATTAGGAGATATGTGCCTGAATCGGAGCAAATGGGATTCTCAGCCACTGCCATGAAAATGCCTGTGGTGGTCATTTCGCTTCACAAAAGACCTAAAGTGCTTCATTCCTGGTTCTACTAGCTCTTGGCAGTGATGCCTATAACATGTGCCGAGGTTATGAGTAGATGTTTCACTGGAAGCCAACACAATACAGATGCCTTTGAACCCAACTTGTGTGCGGATTTATTTGATGGGGCATTGACTTACGGACCATTCCTATGTCCTTGGATATTTGTATATCTTCAAAGGGGGTCAATACATGATCAAATGGGTCAAGCTATTCCTAAGAAGAAAATAACCACAGGGTGGTACTGAAGTTTTTGAAAGAAAACATATTTTCCATATTTGGGGTACCTAAGGCCATAATTAGTGATGGAGGTTCACATTTTTGCAACAAACCCTTTGAAACCCTTCTCACAAATATGAGGAAGCACAAAGTAGCCAAATTCCTCATCATCCTCAGACTAGTGGACAAATTGAGCTTGCCAATAGAGAAATCAAAACTATCCTGATAAAGGTAGTGAACTCTAACATGAAGGACTGGTCCCCTGCTTCGCTGATTCTACGCCTACAGACAACCTTAAGACAATTCCTCGGAATGTCCTTTATCACTTGGTCTACAGAAAAGCACAGCGCCCCTCAGAGAGATAGAGTACAAGGTGTGGTGGGCGATCAAGAAGCTGAACCTAGATTTGGGAAGAGCCGGCCTAAAAAGGTTCCTCGACCTTAATGAGTTAGAGGAACTGTGAAATGATGCCTTCTTGAATTCAAAAATTGCAAAAGACATATTGAAAAAGTGGCATGATCAAATGGTGGCTCGGAAAAATTTCGAGAAAGGGGATCAAGTGCTGCTCTACAATTCTAAGCTTCACCTCTTTCCAAGCAAACTTAAATCGAGGTGGATTGGTCCATTCATTATCCATCAAGTCTACCCTAATGGAGCAAATGGAGTTGCTCACCAAAGGACAGCTACTATCCATAGTAAACGCCAAAGGCTCCAAGCCGTATGCAATCCCCTCTTCACGCCGCATAAGGAGGAACTTTCCTCTGAAAGCCCCCTAGAAGTTTAAGAAATTACTAGCGGGCTTAGTCTCTTCAGAGACCGAAGATGCCACTTCCTTTTGTTGAGATTTTGCTTATTTCAATTCGAATTTTTTGTATCCCCCTCATCTTTTCTTTAGTTTAGACCTAGTTCTAGATTGAATTTTTCGCTTTTCTGTGCTCCTATTCATTGATGTTGTGTTTTGTTTTGCAGGATTTACTGATCTCAAGAAGCAGGTTTAACAGGTTGAAGGCTCAATTTTCGCAACCCTGCGAAATTTCGCAGGGCTTTAAATTTTCGCAAGGTTGCGAAAATTTTGCCTCCCTACCTCCTAATGCTTGCACTTCTTCGCCTTCCTAACCTTTTTATTCATGTAACCCTATTCATTTCTTCCTCATTAATGAGAGCTCAAAATCTTGTGCCCATTTATGGATACAAAATTTCCCTAGACTCTTCACCTTCCCCGTTCTCCTATATATACTCCCCCCCCCTCCTGAACATTTCATTTCATCCATTCCTCTTCTCCGTGAATTTCCTCCTTGTAGCAAACCCTTCCCATCTTCTCCAGCCCTCTCCCGTTCCCGAAATGGCCAAAACCCGAGGTGGGCACAACTCTTCCTATAGACCTCGCCTAAGGCCCTCTTCCCCCACTGTCGCTCCCCCTGTTGCCGCTGTGCCACTTGTCGCGCCCCTTGCTACCTCCACTACTACCCCTGCTGAAGCATTCTAGGATGCTCCTGCTCCTCCTGCCCCGCATCAATATGAGACAAGGACAGGGCCCATCCCTCTTTCCCCTCCGCATTCTAGACCAGCCAGGAGGCCCCCACCTCCAAAGAGGTTCCGACCTCTAGTTTACTACACCAAGAGCTTCATTCTTCACCTACTCAGGGCCTAGCTTTTGGCAGTCCTCAGGACCATTCCCCTGGCTCTTTCATCAAAAGCCTATCTTCCACTTTGGCCCAATACAAGGCAATTCAAACTACAATGGCAAGGACCTACACAACGAGAATTTCTATGACATTCCGACTTTTTCCACCCATCCTGAGCTTCGAGACTCTATGAGGCTTGTGCAGCGGTACTCCATGGAGCCCTTCATGACTCCATGTCGGTTCTCCTACCCCTGTGTAGTCATCGAGTTCTATTATACCATGACTTCCAGGCGAGACCGCAATCCGATAGGCCTGTATTTTTCTATAGATGGTCGTGAAGGAATACTTCAGGGCACTAACATAGCTGCCACATTCAAACTTCTGGTTGTCCTAGCCAATTCAACGGAGTACAGGCAGTGGCCCCATCCCTCACTTCGGGAGATGGTCTGCATCCTTTCTAGAAGCACATCAACTGGACTCATTCTATTCAGACGGCAGCTTCCACCAGGGATGCTCTTTATTGACCATGTACTGCGGTCAAACTTATTTCCACTTCAACATTTGATGCAGAGAATAAGAGCCATATTGGAGGCTCTTTATTGCATTTCCGAGGGTTTCTGGTTTAGCCCCGCAAAGCTCATCATGGCTACCCTATTCCACTTTGAGGAAAAGATACACCGCAAGAACCTTAGCAAGGTTGAGACCATCCCCTCTCGTTTCCACGGCCAAGCCCACAGTGTTAGAACACCTCGGTTTTCCTACTGCCCCCATCTGTGAGCGGCGTAGCTCAGACAGCTGAGCCACCGCTGAGAAGTGTAATTTGTGCCCGGCGCCCTCATCTCCCACTTCCGAGATCCCAAGCAGAGGATCACCAACAAACTATCACCCAAGAGGATAAGTCACCTTCTGCAAGACTTACCGAGAGCCCCGCATTCAAGCATCCAGCAAAATTTACCGCCTCTCGTCCCACTTCCCGCATCACCCGCATCCTTTGCAGATTCCAATGCTCCGGCCCCATGCGTATCTTCGGCCGACCAAGTACTTCAAAGACCACCCTTGGAGTCTATCCCTATATCACTCCGAGATTTTCTAGCCATCATAGGAGCATTCAGACTACAGAGGGCCACTTCAAAGATTCTTCACACGCCCATGCTATGATGGCCGAGAGGATGGCACAGGCCGAGACTGTCCTTTGCTCAAAACAATGCCATCCTCATGTAGATTCAAAGCCACCTCGCTTGCCTCGCATTCATTCATCAAGACTCGCTGTAACTCTCACCGCCTCCTCCCGTATTCGCCAGCACTCACCTACCAAGCAAGGATATGCTCTGTACCTCAATGGCATACATCGGCTATTATAAGTTTATATCCATGAGGCATTTATCATTTTATCTTGTTATTTAAATTATGGTTTAACTTGATAAAATCATATCCTTGAATAGTTGGTTCCACTTTAGTCATCATGCCTGACTTGATAGTAAAACCTAAGGCATAAGAACACTATTCTAAATAGTCCATAGTCGATCATTATTGGGGGAATAATAATGAAGTAAGACTATTATGTTTTTTGAGAAAAGACCACGTTTTGCTGGTCATGAACATAAGATGTTACTCAGAACATAAATACATGTTAAGTTCATGTTATTAGACTGACCCGCTATGAGAAATATTACATGGATTATGTCATCAGTAAGTATTTGAGTCCTTCGACCTGAATTCACCATGGATTCCTACATGAGGAACTTCGTGGTCTCGACATAACTCAATAACGCTTTAACAGATGCAATATTGTGCTATGGTTGGGCATGCAAGAAATCATATGAAGGAATGAGGATAGTAGCGAATTTGTCCCGCTCTTAATTAAGTGATGTCTATCGCCTCGATGCTTAGACTAAGAAATGCATGGTCGTGGTTCGAATGAGATTGATAGGAGTTATCAAATATCATTTGTTTAGTCAGCCTACTTGAGAAATCAAGAACGACATTGTATGCATGACTTCATCCAAGCGAAGTTTAATCGAGACATCGTGTGACAAAGGACTAATATCATACTATGGTAAGGTTTTTCATAGATCGACCACTTGATTCAGTAGAAGGTACGTCTCAGAGACCAATTATAACTTGTGGGCTTAGAATATGATTTGGGCCCAAGCCAACATTGAGTGAAATCTAGGTCACACATAAGAATGAGCTATAATGGATGTTAGAAAGGCCTTTACCCAAGCTCAAGCCCAAGCCCAAGCCCAGTTTCCAAGCCCATTAATAGTTAATGGGTCTTGGTTTAAATTCGTTTTAATAAAAGGGTTTAGGAGGCTTGATATAAATATGGGGTTTATCATCTAAAAGTAGGTGGTTCTTTTGAAGTGGGCGTTTTTTGAGAGAGAATTCTTTTTAGAGTTTTGGAAGACACTAAGGTATCTTTGGTTTCAGGAGACAAAGACTCATCATAAGGTGCTAAAGATCCATCCCATCCATAAGTCGTTTCGTATGATACCTTTAGAGGCTGCATGGCGCATCGCCTTGGCTCACAGCTGCCTGACGTTGATTCGCGCTACGCAGGTGTACCGAATCAACAATATTTATATCCTAAAAACTCCTACCGTCAAGAAAGCTACCGCAAAGATAAATGCCTAGGTCAACCTGTGTGGATTGGTTTTCTTAAAATGATTTACAATTGATTGAAAATGGTGATTTCACTTTGATTTGGGGTTTTTGTAAAGTAGGGATTGATGGTTTGAAAACTGAAATGTAGTGGAAATAAAGTGTAAGAGAACTCCTCAAGTCTCGCCACCGGGCTTCGGGGGTTCAAGGCAACTGAAATGTCTTTGGATCCTTTTCCTCACGTTGGGGAGGATGACCTATAGTCATTTCCCAAACCGGATCTTCGTTTGGCTATAAAAATTGAACCCTAAAAGTTTTTCTCATAAAATACAGCATTTATTAACCATTAATGTTTCAAAGCAGTGAAAACTAATCCTTCGATCTAACCTGTAGAGGCAAATAAGTGGCAACTAAGTGAGCATCAGTGGATCTAGCAATAAGTATCCACTGAGCCTTAAAGCTTCGTTGCTACTAGCCAATCGGGCGTACATCACAAGGATTTAGTTTCCTAAGCAGATGGTGAAACATAAATGATAATAAATGCCTGCGTTGGCAACAGGGAGGACAATGTTTTACCTCAAGAACCTGACTCAGCTGGATCTCTCCTCTTCAAGGATTTAGAGTTTAGTTACATCCCTTGAGTTGTCATCCTCAAGGGTGTTTAAGTGTGTGAGATAATGCAAGAAAGGGAGAGAAAATGAGGGAAACACCATATGAGAGCTGAAAGCTAGCGCCTAATTTTATTGATTTACAGTGACTCGACTATTTTACGTAGCTCGACCAGGCTTATATAATCGAGCCAAAGTCAAGGAAATTACAAAAAAGTATGAAACAACAAAATTACATTGAGGACTGTTTCGGAAAAAATTAAAAAAAGCAATCAAAAGTTATCAAATAGCAAACAGTATGTGCTGCGAATTCACAACCTCGCGAAATTCTCGCAGTTAGAAAATTTAACACCGCAAAACTTCGCACGTTTCTCTCCTTCTATTTTTAGCTCCACCGCTTTTCGACTTATAGAAGCATGCAAACTCGAGTCTGCCTGCTTTTTCGTGATTTGAGTCGACCGATGATAATGGTGTATCTGGCTCAGAAACTACAAAATAACACAAAATATTATCGCAGTATAGTTCTGGACCTTAGTGTGTCAATCAAGATTTAAGCTGATTAGTACACAAAAAGTGCTCAAACCTACAATAAACATGGCCAAAATAGCACTATTTTGGGCACTAATCAATCAAGCCTTAAGGAGCTGCTTGTGTTTCAACAAGGTGTGTGGGATCAAGCAAATCGCACTACTAGTGATTCGGTCAACAAGAGGTAAGATATGGATTTCATTGATTCATTATTTAGTTTCATCAAACCGCTTGATCCCATGCAATAGCTAAATTTTTTATTTCTGATGCGTTTTCTTATCACTAGATTCCAACAGTGGTATCAGAGCTACTTGCTGTTTGGTGAAACTAATTTTTATATGTGATATAACGTGATCTGGTTAGTGTATTTGTTTTGCCATATGTGATATTCCATGATCCATTGGCCATCCGCTTTATAATCGCATAATCAGCCATGTTTTTTCAGATGAAGTCTCAGAACATCATATCGAAATTGGAAAAATGATTCTATTAGAAAGCTTGGTCATGATTAGGATTGTTGATGATCATAATCAAATTCTCGAGTTCTTAATTCTGTGTTCTAATCTGATTGTAATCATAACTTAAGATTAATTAGTAGGACTGTTACATATTAAGTATGGTTGTTACAGATTCTTATTAATCAATAGGACTGTTACATATTAAGTATGATTGTTATAGATTCTTATTAATCAATAGGACTGTTACATATTAAGTATGGTTGTTACAGATTCTTATTAATCAGTAGGACTGTTACACATTAATGTTAGACATTAAGAATGGATTACATATTATTCTTAATCAAGAGATCATATACATTAATGTTAGACATTAAGATCGATCACATAGACATTACACATTGCTAGATTGTTCCAAATTAATGATGGACTGTTAGAATAAGAGTAATCACTATTGGTGAATGACCGTAATTATTAGTGTGATTAATGATCGTGAGAAATTTCCAAAGAACTCACCATGCTAGCCTTAAAATTTGTTCATGTGACTAATGCTGCAATTGAAAGACCATATTCATAATCTAATTATGTGCTTAATGTGTTTATATTCAATTTGCATGGTGCATGTCATGGCCCTTAGTTCAATGTGATTGATAGGTATTAATTATGGGTTTGTAATTTTTAAATACGGCCTGTGTGTCATCTTCTTTATTGACACAATGCTGTGTGTCTCTTTTTCATTTATATTAGCATACTACTTACATGTCAAGAGCTTATCGACACAACATGTGTGTCTCTTTTTATTATTTTAGCATAAAATAGCATACAATTATTACCGCTTGTAATAAAGAAGAAACGAAGAATGGAGGCCCATTCGCTCTTAGACACAAGCTCTCCATGCTAAGGTATTGTGCCAGCAGTAATCCCGCATCTCCATATTAGCTTATGGAGATCACCTTAGAAACGGGCCATGACATGTCATGTTTTACATTTATGCTTATAAATATGCTTGTATGTGATGTATGTATATGTTTATAAAGTTTCGGCCAACAACTTGATAATTTCATCACATAAAATATTAAGTCATAAATGCTCTATAATTTAACACTTGTCAATACTTCGATCGCCTTAATATAGTTTCATCCAAAGTTAAATACCAATAATAATAAAAGTGGTGTATTGATATTAGGGAAATATTATGATGGATAATGGTGATATCCATAAGATTGAACATGGTTAGACTTCTAACTAGGCTAATATAACGAGCCAGCCTATGGGCATAAAGGAAAAGAGTTTTCTACCTGAAGTTAGCTTAAGTTTAAGTGTTATGCCAAAAGCTAAGCTTGAATTTAGTCAAACGTAGATTTTCACCCACTAAAAACTATAAGATCGCTTTCTCTGTGGTTAATTAAAGATATTTTAATTTTAGTGGAGTATTAAAGACCTCATTTATTAAAAGCTTTGGTATATTTTTGTATGTAGATTTAATGATATCAAACAACACATCAACATTTACTGGCGCGATTCGGGTCTGAAAAGAAAAACTTAATGGGACAAACTTCCTCGATCGGGTCTCGAATTCGAGGATTGTCCTTAAACAAGAGAGGAAGATGTATGTTCTGATAAATGAAATCCCTAATGAACCTCCTACTAACAATGCCCCATAGCCAAAGGGATGCTATGCAAGCATTTGAATGACTCGCTGGATGTAACCCCGTCTTATGCTTACAACCATGAACTCGAGCTTGTAAGAAATTGAGGAAATGGAAGCATTTGATATGATGGTGCATCTCAAGGAATGTTCCAAGAGCAGCACGTCAAGAAAGGTTTACAACCACCTTCGGCAAAGCATTGAATGCATTTATTTATCTCTATGACTTCGCAAGTGCACATGTGCTAAAAGCAGATGAAGGGTTCAATGATCAGCTTGATAAGCCAGGTGCTCCTGGCTGAATATGAGTTGGCTACTAATTCGATTCTAGGTTCATTACCTGAATCTCATGATCAATTTGTTATGAACTACAATATGCACCATATGGAGAAATTCCATTGCCGAAGTTACATGAATGGTAAAGTGAAATGTTGAGACGAACATTCAAAAGACAACCTAGTGCTTATGGCTTGTAAAGGGAAGGCACAAAGAAAAGGAAAGGCAAAGGCAATAAGGCCAAGAAAGGCAAAGGACAATCCAAGCCTCTGCGCCAAGAAGCCAAAAGCCGCCAAGGAGGAGTTTGCTTCTTCCAGAAATTCTTAAACATGTCATCGAAGAGGAATCTGTAAGCTCTACTGAAGATTCTAAGTAAAAGAAGAGAAGAGGCTACCACTTCAGGTATTTATGTTATAGAAGTCAATCATTTCTACTTCTGTATCAATGGCATTAGATACTGATATGGATCTCACATTTGTGTAATGTAAGACTTCATGGGCAAAGAGATTATTGCCAAGCGGCTTTTGCCGGACTCCACGAGCGTAGAAACGGAGCAAGAGTTGCCGCTACTAGCTGGGAGCTTATGATTTGACTTTGCCTATGGATTATTCTTCCAATTAAGCAATTTGAGCATATTACAGCCAACAGTTTAAACATTATTTGGCTTTCTTGTTTGACGCAAGATGGATTTCACTTATTATTAAGAACAATATTTTCTCATCTAAATGCGTATGATTTTTTTGCCGGGAATGCTCATTTATCTAATGTCTCTCGCTGTTTAAACTTGGAACAACCTAAGCCCATTTATAAATGTTCGATATTATTAAGAGTGGGTTCAAGTCCAATGACCTGAATCCAACCTACTTTTTGGTGCATTGTCGCTTGGGCTCATGTCAATGAGAAACGCATCTCAAGCCCATCAAGATAGGGGCTAATACATTCATTTGACTTAGAGTCAGCTTGAAACATGTGAATTCACAAAGCAAAATGACCAAGGCTCTTTTGGACACAAGTGAGAGGGCTAAGTGGACTTATTAGCCCTATACATACATGTTTGTAGGACCAAATAAGCTCAATTGCTAGAGAAGGTTATCGCATTTCATTACTTTTACCAATGACTTCAGTAGATATGGTTACATCTAATAATGAGGCATAAGTCCCCGAATCATTTGGAAAAGTTCAAATTATTCAAGAATGAAGTACTTAATCAGCTTGAAAGAATATCAAAAAACACTCGATCTGATCGAGGTGGTGAATATTTAAAGCCAAAATTTCGATGATCATCTTAAGGATTGTGGGATAGCTCCCAACTCACTCCACCGAACATCACAATGAACGGTAATCTGAAAAGTAGGAAATCGAACTTTATTAGATATGGTTCGATCTATGATGAGTCGAACAGATCTTCCAATATCCTTCTAGGGATATGCATTAGAGACTGTTGTGTTCTTATTGAATAGAATTCCATCGAAAGCAGTTGAGAAACACCACATGAGCTTCGTGGATGTGAAAGCCGCCCGGGTTTATCTTTCTTAAGATTCGGGGCCGTAGCTTTGCGTAAAGCGGTCGCTCGGGACAAGCCAGCAACCAAATCCGATGGCGCTTATTCAGGTATCCAAAGGAAACAAAGGGTACTACTTTTACATCCATCTGAGAACAAAGTGTTTGCTGATCATAATGGAGTCTTTTTTGGAAAGCAGAGTCTGGCTTCCAAAGAGTTTGGAGAAGACATCTCTCAAGAAGTTCAAGAATCACAAGTTTCCACCGAGTCTTCCATGGAAATTTACAAGACTCACAACCAATTGTCGAGTCGATCTTCTCGTGACAAGGCCCACAAAGGTTCGGCTTGGATTCATCAGTGAGCTCAAGAGATATGGATTTCTCATAATCGATGACAAAACCATAGAGTCGACAGGACTTCAAGATGAGCCCACAACCTATCACGAGGCAATGATGAGCCCAGATTCTGAAAAAATGGCTTCAAGCCATGAAGTCCTGAGATGCAATCACGTACGATAACCAAGTTTGGAATTCTGGTTTATCCACCCGAGGTTGTTAAGGTCATTGATGTAAATGGGTTCATAAGATCAAACATGATATGACCTTCAAGTTCGACTTGGTCGCAAAATAAACAAACTCATGGTATCGGTTTATGATGAGACCTTTTCACCTGTCGTTATGCTTAAGTCTATTAGGATTCTTCTTGCTATCATTGCATACTATGATTACAAGATTTGGCAAATGGATGTCAAAACAACGTTTCTTAATGGAAACTTATGCGAGGATGTGTACATGACACAACCTGAGGGTTTTGTCGATCCTAAGTATCCTAATAGGATGTGTAAGCTTCAAAGATCCAGTTATGGATTAAAGCAGTTTCACGGTTGGAATCTTTGTTTTGATGAGGTCAAGTAAAGAGTTTGGCTTTATGAAAATGAAGACGAGCCTCAGGTATACAAGAAGGCAGCGTGGAGTGCAATTGTCTTCTATGTTGTAAGGGACGACATCTTACTCATTGGAAATGACATCCCTACCTTGCAGAGTGTCAAGTCTTGGTTGGGGAAATGTTTTTCAATGAAAGACTTAGGCAAAGCCGCCTACATCCTAGGCATAAAGATTTATAGAGATAGATCTCAACGGTTACTCGGCCTGAGTCAAAGTGGGTACATAAACAAAGTGCTAAAGAGGTTTAGCATACAAGATTCTAAGAGAGGTTTCTTGCCAATGTCTCATGTCATTAAGCTCTGTAAGTCTCAATGTCCAACCACGAAAGATGAGAGAGAGCGCATGGATAAAATCCCATATGCTTCAGCTATTGGTTCTATCATGTTTTCCATGCTTTCAGGACAAGGCTCAAAAGTGCTATTTGAACCCCGCTTATCGGCAGAGATTCGAAAGACTTTTGTGTGTTAATCAACATAATTAACCCAATTGGCACATTAGGTCCCGCCATGCTACTGATCAAGAGCCGCGGCAAATTTGCTTTTTGCAAGCTATTTATGCCAAAATTGCTCGAGTCAATCCAAGCACGAAGAATTCGAAATAAACTCGCATTGCGCATCAAAGACTGGGCGAAAGAAAAGTATAAATGCCAAGAAATTGGAGTCAGAGAAATTTTTCCAGAACTCCACGCAATTTTCGCAGTTGCACCTGCCTATCCTACGAAATTTTCATCCCGCAAGACTGCTCATGTCTCCTCGCGACATTGTTCACTTCACACCGCTCCTCGCCGCCCGCTTCGTTTTACGTTTTTGTTCCTCTTTTGATTTCTTCCCATTTTGTCCTTGTAACAGTTAATTGCTTTTGTTGATTTTGGTAATTTTGCTTGCCTTGGTGGCTATATAAGCCAATTGTACACACTATAACAAGAGACTTTTTTTCCAAAGTTGAATAAACTTTTGCCGGGCGGGCTCCGCCTGCTTTTTCTTCTTCTCCCTTTTCTCTCATATTCTTCCACTTTCCTCGACAAGCCAAACACCCTCGAGGATGACAAACTCAAGGGATGGTTGGCTAAAACCCTCCATCCTGAAGAGGAGGGCTACCGGGTACCCGCTGAGGTAAAATGATCGTTTCCGTATTTAATGCAAGCATTTATGGGTATTTATGTCTCTGCTTCTCACAATAGGCTTAAATCTCTTAAATATACCCTGATTAACCTGTATTTAGCAAGATTTTTGGGTCCAGTGGATGTTTATTGCTAGATCCACTGATATCCGGTTAGCTGCCCTCTAATAGTTACTATAGGGTAGGTTTAGGCGGTGTGTTCTCACTGTCTGAGAGCATTTATGCTCATTAAATGCCATTTTCCAAAAGGGAAAAATTATAGGGTTTAGTTTTTAAAGCTAAATGAAGATCCGGTTCGGGAAATGACAATAGGTCACCCTCCCCAATGCGAGGAAAACTTCTCATTTACAGTACGACCTCAAACCCAGTAGCCCAATGCTTAAAGGAGTTCTTTTTCTTATTTTATTTCGTTTTATTTTCAGTTTCCAAACATTCACCTCCACTGTTTTTACAAAACCCTAAATCCAAAGTGAAATTCACCATTTTGAATCATTGCAAATCATTTTGTACGAAGAAAACCCATCCCTGAGTTCGACCCTAGAACCGCTATACTGCAATAGCTTTGCTATGGCAGTAGGAATCCTAGGATATAAATTTTGTTGATTCCGGTACACCTATTGTGGCACGAATCACTTTGCACCCAACCTGATGTCTCCTATTCCCTAAGCATGACAAGTAGATTCCAGTCATATCCAGGTGAATGTCACTGGATAGCAGTCAAGAATATCCTTAAGTACTTGAGAAGAACCATGATATTTTTTTATCTATGGTGGACAAGAAGGCAAGTGGAGCAGATCATGTCGGTTTTAGTCCACTTAGATGACTTTTAGATCGCACTGAAGTTTTGTGTTTTGTTTGAATGAGGTAGTCGTGAGCTGAGAAGTTCCAAGCAAGACACCGTGGTCGCATTCCACTACAGAGGCTACATACCGCTTTAGATGCAAACTAAGGAGTAATTGGATCAAATTTTCATTTTTAAACTCAAGCATTGCTCCTGGCATTACAAACCTAGTGACGCCTATTGTGACAATAACGGGGCTATTGCTCAAGCCAGTGAGCCTGGGATCACACTGTACGATCCAAAACACATACTGTGCGTCACCTCATTCGTGAGATCATCGAGGAGATGTTAAGATATGTAGAGTTCATACCATGACAATGTTGTTGATCCCTTTTGACTAAACCTTCCATAGTCAAAGCATGATAGTTTGGCACATCGATAGGCATTCGATTTATGCTTGATCGCTTTAGGGCAAGGGAGATTACTAGTATATGCTCTATACCAAGAGTATTATATACTGTCATTATATGTTTATATATGAGGCATTTATCATTTTATCTGTTATGTAAATTATGGCTTAACTTGATAAATTAGATCCCTTGGAATAGTCAAGTTCTACTTTATGTCATCAAGTATGTGACTCGATAGTAAACCTTAAGGCATAAGAACACTATTCTAAATAGTCCAGTCGATCATTATTATAAATAATAATGAAGTAAGACTATTATGTTTTTTGAGAAAAGACCACATTTTGTTGGTCAAGAACATAAGATGTTACTTTATAATATAAATACATGTTAAGTTTGTGTTATTGACTTCAATGATATGAGAAATACTACATGGATTATGTCATCAGTAATTCTCATTGCAATAGTTGTATTTGAGTCCTTCGACCTGAATTCACCATGGATTCCTACATGAGGAACTTCGTGTCTTGACATAGCTCAATGACGTCTTTAACAAGATGGTAATACAGGCTATGGTTGGGCATGCAGTAAATCATGTGGAGGAATGTGAGTGATAGTGAAGGAATTTGTCCCATCTTAATTAAGTGAGATGTCTATCGGGCCTCGATAAGTGAGACTGAGAAATGCATGGTCGTGCTCGAATGATTTGATAGAGTTATCAATATCATCTGCTAGCCAAATTTCAAACAGAATCAAGAAACGACAGATAAAGATGACTTCATCCATGCTTTCAGGCTTAATCTAGACATCGTGTGACAATGGACTAATATCATACTATGGTAAGGTTTTTCAAGTCATCAAATCTACTTGATTTGGGTAGTTGTAATGTTCCTGTTAGAGACCAATTATAACTTTGAGGGGCTTAGAATATGATTTAGGCCTCACGCCAACATTGATAAACCTGCTGGGGTCACACATAAGAATGAGCTATAATGGGATATTAGAAAGGCTCTCTCTTTAGTCCATGATTAAGCCCAAGCCTGAAGCCCAAGCTCATCATTAATAGTTAATGAATTTGGCTTAAATTGCGAATAAAAGCGGTTTGGAGGCTAGATATAACATGGGGTTTATCATCTAAAAGTAGGTGGTTCTTTTGAAGTGTGGGCGTTTTGAAAGAGAATTCTTTTGGGAGTTTTGGAAGACAATTAAGGTGTCTTGGCTCTCAAGGGACAAAGACCTACTTATAAGGTTCTAGCACATCCATCCCATCCATAAGTCAAGCTGTGTGGATACCTTTAGGAGGGCGCTTTGCACACGCATCGCTCTCGCTCATTGTCGCGTAGATCATTTTAAGGAGTTCTGCTTCAGGTTTCAACGTGTGATCAAGCAAATCGCACTAGTCGCAAAAGGATTTGGCTCCAAGAGGTAAGATCCGATCTCTTGATTCATTGTTTAGTTTCATCAAACCGCTTGGATCCTGATGCAGTTCAGCGTTAAATTTTTTATTCGTTATGCTTATCGGATTCCAACACTAGCCACCCAAAATCTCATACAAGCCTTCATCGATATTCTCAAAGAAGAAGAAGTGGACACTTCCTCCCAGTCGCTTTCCTTCTCCTCCTCCAAATTTACAGCAGTTGCTCAAATTTCGCATAGGATGAGGCTGCCATTCCACCTGGCCGCACACACTCCCAGAGACTTCCTTCATTAACTTTCCACCTTGCCCCATTAAGGACAATGCATGTTCGAATGGGAGAAAGGTGGTCAAGTGACTTTTACATTACGTTTTTTTTTTACTGTTATTTTGAGCAAGTCCATTTTGTATAATTCAAGGGCTTGTTGTTAGTTGTTTTTTTTTTTTTTTTTTTGAAGCTAAAAATAAAGTCATGCCTTTAATTTCAATATATACTATAAACCTCATAGTTACATTTTTCTCATTTGCATCCATTTTGTTTGTGTAATGCCCAGCTTTTAGTAAGAGAAATTGAAATTTTGTGCCAATTTTGTTGATGTTAGAATGATGTTATGCCTAATTGAGTTGATGGCCAGTTGAATTTCTATTGTTTTCAACCTCTTTCTTCCACTTTGAGCTAACCACACACTATGCACATTAGATTTCATTTATAAGCTAAAAAACTGTATTACCTTCTAAGCCCTGCAAAAGTCCAACCTAGTACTTCTGACCACCTTTAATAGTCGAGACCCCTAAATAAAAGACCAATGAGTCTTTCAAAAAAGAAAAAGAAAAGAAAAGAAAATTGTGACACTTTGCTGAAACTCGAGCACGGTCCGAGGGGAATATGGCGAAAGTCTTTAAAGCCTGGTGCCCTAAACCAACTGGTTGAGAGTCACCGACTTTGTTGCTCGTTACATGGGTGGATAAGTGGAGTTTAGCAAATTGTAGGTACTGGAGTTTTGAACTCATTAAGAGTGGGGTGAAACCTGAAGAGTTAGTGGTCGAAAGATCCTTATGACTTGATGCCTTAAACCTTAATTATTTCCGGGAGTCACCTAAGTGGACCCCCAAGCATGGACACTTGTGAGTTCGACATCCTCATTGCACCCTCACACAAAAAAATGTAGGAAGTTATAAAATAAAGTCAAGTTCTGGTCTATTGAGGTCAGGTTAGGCCGCTAGGTTTAGATAAGAGCTAGTCAGGGAGAGAACGCTTTGATACTTATTTTGAAAACCTAATCAAACCAAACACTTAGGTTTTTGTGGAAGGTGTCATATTGGTTCGCTAGGAGTGGATATTGTTTTGATACTTGATTTTGCATAGCACTCAGTCTCCCAAGATAGTTATTGGGCAAAGTTTTTGTAACTCTTGTTGAAGGTTGGGCATTATCACTTCAATTTTTTTTTAAATCATCATTTTTTGTGGACATATATATAGTCAAACTTGTTTTGTATGCTTTCTTTTTTCTCTCAATGCTAAGGGACTAGCAATGTGTCGGTTGGGGGGAGTGATTATTACCCAAAATGTGTTATTCTGCACTTTCTATTGCGGGTTTTGAGCACTTTTTGCGTAGTAATCAGTCCAATCAACCCCGGTTGGCATGTCAAAGCCCTAACTATAATACTGATCACATTTTGTGGAAAATTTTTTTAGTTTTCACAACCCATCTATGCCAAAGCTATAGAGTCGGCTCAATCATGAAGAATACAAGTTAAACTCAGAGCTGGAGATCAGAAACTGAAAGAAAAATGTAAGAAGAGAAGCGGAATTGGAAACATTGCACCTCGGGAAATTCTCAAGAAGGGTTGCGAATTTCGCAACCCCCGCGAACTAATGCATACGACCACAAACAGAATTTCCTTGACTTCGACCTTTGTTACATTTTTTGTTTTTTCTGAATCATTCCTACCGTAATAGTGACTCTTTCATACTTTTTGTAATTTCAGATGGGCTGGGTAGTATTTAAGTCCCAAGCAAAGACTGTGTTCAACTTGATCATTAATAAAGTTTGAAGGGAAGCCAGAAGTTCCCGCTTTTCATTTTGTCTCACTTTCTCTCATTTTCTCACTAGCCAAACAACCTCTGGAGGATGACAACTCGTGAGGATGAACTACAACCTCTTCTTTCTCGGAGTAGGATGCTACTTGTGCAAAGGATCTAAGGCAACCGAGAGTTCTCACAGCCAGTGCGTATATTCACTAACATTTATGTGTCTCCTTTAACTCTAGGTTTAAATCCCTAGATGCACCTTGAATGATCCGTATTCGTAATCTTTGTTCAAGTGATGCTTATCGCTGTATCCACTAAGATCTCTAAGAGTTACCATTTATTAGTTATTGGAAGGTGGGTCAAGGAGATATGTCTTTACTGTATGAGACCAATAATGCTTAGTGGATGCCACTTTTCAAAGGATAATTATTAAGGGCCGAGTTTTATAGCCAAATGAAGAACCGGTTCGGGAGATGACTATAGGTCATCCTCCCCAACGCGAGGAAAAGGGCCCAAGAACCCCTTAGTTGCCTTTAGAACCCAAATCCAGTAGCCCGATACTTCAAGGAATTCTCTTTTACATTTTTACTTATTTTATTTTCAGTTTTCAACCATTACAACCCACTGTTTTTATGAAAACCCAAAATCCAAAATGAAACCACCAGTTTGAGCCTCACCGTCAGTCATTTCCGCGAAGAAAACCTATCCCAATGAACGATCCTAGAGCCACTATACTGCAGTAGCAATGCTACAACCATAGGAGGTATTAGGTATAAATTTTGTTGATTCAAGATACCCCTACGACACACAAATCACAAATGCTCCAACGGCTTTCATGGACTTAATGATTCGTGTTTTCCAACTATTTTCCATGGTGTTTATAAATGACATCCTTGTGTATTCAAAGGATCGGGAAGATCATGATACACACCTTCGAAAGTAGTGCCAAACCTCGAAAGGGACGCTTATATGCCAAACAGAGCAAATGCGACTTTATCAGAGAAGTGTCCTTTCTTGGACACATTGTATCGTAAGAAGGAATTCGAGTGGATCCAAGGAAGATCGAGGTGATTATTGAATGGAAACCAGTGAGAAATTTCACGGAAGTGCATAGCTTCCTAGGATTGGCAGGTTACTACATAAGGTTCGTTAAGGGGTTTTCGATGACTGCGGCCCCAATGACAAGATTGCTCCAGAAGAATGTGAGATTTAAGTGGAGTGAAAAGTGTCAAGCTAGTTTTGAAAAATTGAAAGAATTCTTGACCGAGGCACCAATTCTTACTCAGCTGACCTACGGTAAATAATACATGATTTTTAGTGATGCTTCATTAAATGGACTTGGATGTGTCCTTATGCATGAGGGTAAAGTGGTAGCTTATGCTTCAAGGCAATTGAAGCAGCATGAAAAGAACTACCCTACGAATGATTTGGAATTGGCCGCCATTATGTTTTCATTGAAAATTTGGAGACACTATCTTTATGGAGAAAAGTGTTTCATCTACACCAATCACAAAAGTCTTAAGTATTTGCCCTCACAAAGAGAGCTTAACTTGAGACAACGTAGATGGGTAGAATTGATCAAGGATTATGATTGTGTGATCGATTATCATCCCAAGAAGGCTAATTTAGTAGCAAATGCTCTGAGTAGAAAGTCAATACAAACACTTCGAGCATTGAATGCTCATATGTCATTATCAGATGATGGTGCAATGGTGGCAGTATTGATAGCAAAATCGGATTTTTTAAATCGAGTGCTTGAGGCACAAAAGAATGATGAGAAAATTGCAACAATTGTAAATCAGAATAGAGTGGGGAAAGAAACTGAGTTTATAGCGAAAGAGGATGGATTCTCAGACCGCGATCGGTTTGTGTACCCAATGATGATGAATTGAAGAAATCCACTTGAAGAGGCACACAAAGGATCTTTACTATGCACCTGGTAGCACAAAGACGATAAGATTTTAAGACTTCATTGGTGGTCCTAATGGAAAAAAGAGAGATGTTTCTAATTCCAGACCAAGTATGTGGTGTGTCGTAGTGAAAGTAACACGTCTTTCTGGGATTGTTATAGCTCATCGTGATACCCGAATGGAAATGGGATCGACTTATAATGGATTTGTGGTCACATTAGTCAAGAAAATGCATTATTCCGCCTGGGGTCAGGCGACTGACACTAAGTTAGCCTACTTCCTACCAAAGGAGAATCGATCATTCACTGACAAGTCGGGCAGAACTCACATAAAGGAAATGGTTCTGCTACATAGGATTCCACATCGATCATTCAAATAGAGATCCGAGGTTTACCTCGAGATTGGGAAAGTTGCAAGAGGCTTCAAGTAATTCGACTGAATTTAAGACAAGTATTCCACCCGCACACTGGGATGGACACCCGAAAGAGTGATCCAAGTGTTGGAAGATATGCGAAGAAGTTGTGTGATCGACTAGGAGGGTAATTGGGATAGAAACATTCCTCTAGTTGAATTTGTGTACAACAATAGCTTCCAGTCGAGTATTGGAATGGCGCCTTATAAGGCTCTCTATGGAAGAAAATGCATAACACCATTGTGTTGGACCGAGTTAAGCGAGAAGAAGATAATTAGCCCCGATTTTATTCAAGAAACCGAGGAAAAAGTGAAAATGATTAGAGAAAGATTGAAAGTGGCCACAAATAGACAAAAATCCTATGCCAACATGAGAAGAAAGGATATTCAATATGAGATCGACGAAAAAGTGTTTTTGAAAGTATTGCTTTAGAAGAAGGTAATGAGGTTTGGGGAAAAGGGCAAGTTGAGCCTGTCACATCCCACTTTTATAGGCTGTGACTGGCGCAAGGGAATGGGTAGGCTTAAGGCCACCAAAACCCGTAGCAAGCCTAAGTCCCATAATTTCTACCGAAAATTCTAAGAAGACCTATTCGCTTCTATAACTAATGACAACCTGCTATTCGTAATATCAATCTAAAATCTACTAATAATTAACTCAAAATCTCATATCATGATATTATCTCAAATAACATAACAAATAGACCTCCGTGGTCATCCACTAACAAAAACGACCTCAACGGTCTCATCAAAAATATCAATAAGGTTTCATCAAAAGCAAAATTTATCCAACTCAACTATTCAAAATTTATCGATGAATCAAATAATTAACCTAATAACCAAGTTAATTCACCATGGAGCCTCCCGAAACTTAGACTCTCATTCACCAAATAAACAAAATAATAATCCATTACATGTTTCAAATAGAATCCAAGTGGTCAAGAATGCCTGATTCTCTTTTCTCTGCCTACTCCTCGAAAGGAGGAAATCAATCCGGGGTGAGATAACTCGTGGAAAATATATCACCATACTGCGGAGGCTAGGTACTCAAGGCCGGCTCACAAGGATGGTTATGCTCAATCAATCAATCACCGCATATGGTTATCCTCCAACAAATAGCGGCAATATGAACAACAATATCAAAATGAGATTTAGAGGTTTGAAACATTTAAATATAGTTTACCATTCAGAACTGCACATTCCTTTTAATCCTTTATAATCGAACTGCATATTCCAACCAAAGATCCGTAGAACGGGCTCGGGTTCTACGCCTAGAGTTTTACCACCTCTCTAGGAAGGCACTGGCTTTGCCCGCACTAGAGGGTACCATGTGCACATAGCCTGATGACCTCCCCATCGGTTAGGCTTTCTGTGATTCATACCATCAATGACATTAACGATTACAAATTATAGCTGACAGTACTCAGCATGCAACAAGAGATAACACTAAATACAATAAGAGTTAGCTGACCGTGCTCAAGAGATGAATATTCATCGACACGTGACTTGTAAGTATATGACAAATTCAATTCAATGAATGCTCAAGAATAAGGGTCTAATCAGTCACCATTGCATCAAGTCAAACAATGAAAACACCGCTATACATTTCAAGGTGCAAGTACGATGATATAAATTTACCACCTCCTATTAGTCCGCTCACGAATATTCAATTCAACGTGTGAGCCTCTCCCAACTTCTCGCTTGCTATACCAATATTCATGCAAGAAAAGAACATAAAGATAACGCTGCAAATCATAACGAGTCATACCTTGTTATCCACTCACTCACCAGCCGCGCACCCGCTTTCATTTAATCACAACTGAGCTTTTAAATAATTTTAAATCCCTTTTATCTCTCTCTTACCTTCAACATTCTGCTTTTTAACATCTAAATACCAAAAAATTATAATTTTAATATTCAATTTCACAACTAATTTCTATATCTAATGTTTAATCACTAAACTCGTTTTTTTTTTTGGCAGATTAAGATCAGTTAGCATTTTGCCTATATCTTCTCACCGAACATTTAAAAGACCTGAAACCAGTGGCAAAATTTCACTAACATCCATATATTTCCAATGATGTAAAATTGGCCCTAAAATTCGTCCATAGGTCCTCCTATGATTCTGTCCAAGTCGACCTTCAAACAGAAATTCACATTCAATTGATTCAACCCTTAATTCCACTAATTACCACCTCAATTCATTATAAATACATTTTCCCCAAATTTTAAACATACCAGACCTAATTCATACCTCTTAGGTCACATTCTATATATTCAAAATGCAATTGCAACCTAGCATACACATTAGAACAATTAATTCATTCCAAACAGCCCTAATTGACTAACCAAACAACAACCATTTATCAATTCAGCCCCTTTCCTCCAATACAGACCATACAAACCAAAATTAAAAACCATGGCGCTTTAATATACCTTCAAGTCTCCCACCATGAAAAATCACAGGTTGATTTCCAAAGGGGTGGCTGCAACAAAATTTTTCTTCCTTCCCCGATTCAGTGCCGAATGGAGAACCTAGGGTTCTTCAATTTTTTTCTTTTGTTTTTCTACTCAATTTTCTGAGGCCTAATATTTTTAAATTAATTCAATATTTAACTTAAGTCTACGATTTTTCTTGAATTTTTAAGGCCTGGAATTATTAAAAATGTCTCTTTGGCCCTTCTTAGTCAGCAAAATGCAGTGACTTTTCCCTACCGAGTTCACTTTGTTCATGTATTTTTTTTTTTTAAATTCATGCATTTTCATTAATTTATTTTTATAACATACTCTTTTGACCTTACTTTGCTTCAGAAAAATTCCATAATTATTTCATTCATTGGGTAATTTTAAAAATTCTATTTCGATGGCCTTTCGAATTTGACCTTCTGAGTATATTTTCCTAAATTCCATTTAATTGAAATAATTCCTAAAAATTATTATAAATTCATTATGGACCTTAAAACACCTAAAACTTAAATTCCATGAAAAAAAATCATTTAAAAAATGTTTGGGGTGTTACAGAGCCTTAGGTTCATTGGGCCACATGAGGTGATAGAGAAAGTGGGTCTAGTGGCATACAGATTAGTTTTACCTCCAGAGTTGGAAAAGATTCATAATGTTTTCCATGTGTCATTGTTGAGGAGGTACAGGTCAGACCCATCGCATGTAGTCTCTTTGGAGACGATTGAGCTTAGACCGGATTTGACGTATAAAGAGGAGCCAGTAGAGATCTTGGCTCAAGAAGTGAAAGAGTTGTTTAAAAAGAGAATTCCATTGGTAAAAGTGCTATGGAGAAACCACAAGACCGAGAAAGCCACGTGGGAAAGCGAAGAAGTTATGCAGCAACAATATCCTTAACTGTTCGATGAAGGTAATTTCGAGGATGAAATTCTTGTAAGGAGGGGAGAGTTGTAACGCCC
The DNA here is from genome assembly GCA_016808115.1 of Tetrastigma voinierianum. Classification (NCBI taxonomy): domain Eukaryota; kingdom Viridiplantae; phylum Streptophyta; class Magnoliopsida; order Vitales; family Vitaceae; genus Tetrastigma; species Tetrastigma voinierianum. The sequence goes on from JAEQBH010000594.1 coordinate 392,070, forward strand.
TGAAAATACCCTAATAGTTTTATAATATGTTCAGGGTGTAAAATAAATTATATTATATTTTTCCTGCGTTTAAATGGCTAAAAACAAAAAATGATAAAAATCTGGAAATATAACAAGAGCCAAATAAATTTGGTAAAAATGTCAAATAATGACCTAAGGGTCATAAATGAGTAATTTAAGTGCCAAGTATAAATGAAATGAAATGAAGTGGAAATGAAAGTGACATGAGGCTTTAAAATGAGAAAAATGAGAAAAATGAGAAAAAACCAATTAATGTGCTAGCCAAACATGGCATTACACATGACATGAGAACAAGACTTCAAAGTGGTCTATGGATTACTCCCATTTGGGCATTCACATTTGAAGGAGCAAGGGGAGAAGGAGCTAGGGCTTAGGAGGAAGAAGCTATTTTGGTGTGTTTCTCTCCATTCTTGGTCCATCTTTTGTTCAAGCGAAGGAAGAAGATTTGAAGAGAGGTAAGGTAAAGCAACCACCCAACTCCCTCTTTGATGATTTTGGATTTAGGGAAAAACCCTAACCTTATGTAAAGGTGATTTTGATTGGTTGTAGCTCAATTTTGGAGTTGTTTTGGGTTAACTTTTGGGTTAGGATTGGTTTTTAGGAATTTTTGTATAAAGAAAATGATGAAGTTTCAAATGAGTTGCTGTCAAAATTTTTTCAAAACCTCTATTTTTGTTTTTGCAATAGGTTAAGTTATAATCATCCCAATTAAGTGATTCAAATCGGTAAAGAACCATAAGAGCTAGAGCTACTAATGTATAGAAGGTACCAGGAGCAAATTGTAGCTCTAAGGCTCCTAAATATAGGCTTAAAGGTGAGTTTTGGGTAGCTGACATGTATGCTCTGTTTTGGGTGTAGTTGTGGTGTTTTGGCCGTAAGTTGAGTTTCACTCATCCAAATTGAGTGATTCAAAATTATGGGTAAACTATACTTCTAGGGGAATAATTTAATTGAAGGAATTATAGGAAATTTGTAACTCCAAATTTCCTATAAATCCGTGAAAGTGGAGCTATGTGCAAGAACAATCTGATTCTGCTTTGAAAATTAGAGTAGTCTGGATGTAAAATGCAATAACTTGAGTTTTAGTAATCCAAATTGGATGATTCCAATTGGAGAAGAAAAATTAGAACCATAACTTGAAATGCGTATAAGGAATCATTACCAATTTATGGAGCTAAGACCCCTGAAATCAAGAATAACAGTAGGTAACCGAGTGAGTTGGGCATATCGTCCGTCTTGCATTAAAATGCCATAACTTGAGTTTGGGTGATCCAAATGAGATGATTCAGATTAGTACTTGAAATAGACTCATAGAGATATTATTTTCTCAAAGGAAGCATGAGCAAAATATGGTTCATGAGTCCCTAGAAAAATTTTCAAGTGAAGGTATATTGGGTAGACATCAATCAACCCTAACCAAAAATCCTAGAATTCACAACTAATTTTTTTTTCTTGGGTTGTTCTTTGATAGTGACATATTTTTTATGGATTAGGGGTTGGTGACAAGGAAGCTTGATCCAAGAACGGGATTCTGAGAATAGGAATCGAAGAGCGACAACCTTTTTGGGTTTGTTCTCCACACTTCCTTCCTTGTTTTCGATTTTGTGTTTTGTTTGACAAAATAAATCTAAAAGGTTTTTTATGAATATGCATGTGTGCTCCGTTTGAGCCATAAATGAATTGGTTTGTTCTCCACTTCTCTCTCTCTATTTCTAAAATGTTTGAAGGATTATGAAATAAGTGGATTTATTGAAATGAATTGCGATAAATTACATATTGATTTGTTTTAAATTGATTTGATACAACTGATTGTGAAATGAATTGCACATGAAAAATTGCATGAGTATTGAAAACGAAGTATATGGATATAAATGTATATACACTATTGTAAATTGATATGAATGATTTGAGCGCCCTTAAGAGAATGTTAATCGTTAAATTCGAGTTAAGGATAGATTGGTATACCAATAAGGGTCAAATGAGCAGCATTGCGCCGAACGTAATGTTGTGTCGCTCTGATCCATAGCCTAGCGGGACAGTATCGATAGTGTTCACAAAATGATTTTTAATAACCAGTCAACAGCCCGGTAGGACGTGCTTGTGTTGCTAAAACCTTTTATCTTGGCACACCCAGCGAGAAGCGAGACCATCTTTGGTGATGGTTATCCTATGCATAGAAAATATAGGTTAAATTCTCTTAAGGACAAAATGAAAAGAAAATTGTGAAATGTATGATTTGTGTTTGAATGATTCATTGCATATGAAACTGCATGATTCAAATGACTAATGAATTTTAATTTGAATGCATACGAAATGAAAATATATATATATATATGTGTGTGTGTGTGTGTGTGTGTGTGTGTGTGTGTGTGTGTGTATGTATTGTACCGCATTGGTCATTGAAAAAAATTATACAAAGGCATCGATTTAGAAAAATGCATGATTTACTTAAACTGAAATGAAGAGAGAACTGTATAGAACCACTAAGCATGAAAATGTTTTATCATCGCGCAGGTACCGAGTGAACATGTACGAAGGAAAAGACCGTAACGATTCAGAGTCAACATCAAGGCCTCACGAAGTTGAAGTAAAGCTCCGACCTTGCATTCATGAAATATATTTGACACTTTTTGGAGAAACTCTGATTTTGTTTCGTAAATATTTTGGTATTGAAAATGGCTTATAATGTCGTAATGTATAAAGGTGGTAAATGGACCAAATGGGCATGTAATGCCATATTTAATGGAAAATGTGTATTGAAAACAAAATTATGGGCCCCCTTTAAGTTGAATTAGTATATACAAATATATTTTCATAAAGATAAATATCATTTACAAAATGAGCATTGGAAATGTGTTTTACTGACAAAAGAAAAAGGAATTAGATTCGAAAAAAGGACTAGGTCCCAAATCCGATTCGGCCTCCTAGTAGAATCGGGTCAGGTACGGGGGCGCGAGCCGTCACATTTCATACCTTTAATATCTTTCTTTTTACTTCCTTATTCTTCCTTCTTCTTTGTTCGGCTCAAATCCTTGGAGAGCACAAAGCCAACTTGGTCTCCTTTCTCACTCTCTCAACCATGCCCTAGTTCTCATCAAGGAACAAAATATCGGTAATTACGGATATATCGGTACTTGGATTTTACAGATATATCATAAATATCGGTAAATATTGATGGATATTTTGACAAAAATATCGATAAAGCGAAAATTAACAAAAATATTTTGAAATTCATAGAAAATACTTTGTTGAAACATAAATAAGCAAATATAAACTTATTGAAAACAATATTCATTATAATTTATCGAGAAATTACATTACAATAGTCATTTAAAACAAAATGAAGACCGATCTTTGGCTCCATTCGTTATTTGATGAAGGGATCCCATCTTGATGAAGATAATATTCATAATAAGATCTTGTCTTGAGATAAATCACAAAGAAAAAATAATTTAAGAGTTAAATGGGCTTGGATGTGTATAGATGAGTTTGTAAAGAGATTGTATGATTTTATAGGTATTTATAAATTTTTTGGAGTCAAAATATTAATTACGTGTTACGATATTAATATTTAGATATTTTACGATATTACCTATATTTGCAAATATTTTTATAAATTCCATCACATGCGTGCGTGAGATAAAGGTAGAGCGTTTTTAAAACCAAAAACAAAAATCACGAAAAATCGTGATTTTTCATTTGTCGATTTATTGTCGATTTTAAGCCAAAACACGCTTTGTGAAGTAGCGTGCTCCACAATCCTTGATTTTGGTGGAAAATCGGTATTTTCCGATTTCAGCGAAAAATGGCGATTCTGGAGTTTGCGTCGATTTTTGACTTCCGATTATCTTTTGCAAAAATCTTTTCCATGCTGGCCGAAAACTGATTTTTCGGCGATATTTCGGCCGAAAAATCTGATTTTTTTTGTCCTTGGTTCTCATTGTCAAGATATGCCCAAATGAGAAATACTATTCAAAGACCAATTTTTGGTCTTAACTTAAAACCTTCACTAGGCCTTGTTTGGCTAATACGTATTTATATTTCTGTTTTTTTGTATTTAAATCCTTCTTTTCTCTTTCATTTTATATTCAAATTATTACCTTTTTTCCATTTTGGCACATGCACTTCTCATTTATGACTCTTGGGTTCTGATTTGACGTTTCGTGATTGCGCTTAGTGCTTTGTATAATTTTCAGGATTTTGCATCCCATTTTTGTTCTTTAACCATCAATTTCAACAAAAATACCTATTCTATTATTTTTATACCTAAACAAAAATATTATAATATAAAGAACATTTTTTAAAAGCGATTCTATAACAGGCATTGTTTAAGTATGGCGACATCAATTAGCAATGCTTTCCTTGTGACATAACAGAGAACCTTCTGATAATATCGACATCATTACAGACATCCAAGATGAAACACTATAGAGTAGTGTCGCGACATCAATTCAATTTCACAACATCAACTCAATGTTTTGCAACCTGGAAGAAACGATGTGTATACGGGTAATCTTAACACGAATCTCGATGTATAACATCATCTACAGCATTGACTTATCCTTTGAAAATTAAGAATTTACTGGCGTATTTTGATATGCGTGACATCATATGTGACCCACGACATTGAAAATTATGATGTCGCTACATTAGCTCGACATCAGTAGCTAGGGCAACAATTCTAAACTTGAAGTGCATGTAAGTTCTCGCCTCATTTTTAGAGCTTGCAGATCCGAGTCTATAGTGGCCCCCAAGGGAGTAGTGCGTATTTCATGAGCACGGAACATCTAGGTAGCTACGATCTCCTTTGTGTGTGTGTGTATATATATATATATATATATATATATATATATATACTATATATATATATATATATATATATATATATATACTCTATATATATTTTCCTTATTTTCTTTTCGTTGATTTAGTTTCAGCTTACTTTCTAGTTAGTATTTTCTTTGAATTTGAGCAGTGAAATGGAGATTCCTAAGAGTATATAGCAGTTACTTGGGGGTATGCTAGACTAATATTATGGAACTAACTTGAAATGCGAAAGATTATACGATAGATCATAATTACTTTCATGGTGTATGAGAGTTAGATAGGTTGATGCTATCAGTTATTGATTAGAGTTTCTCCACATGTTTGATGGAATGATCTTGATCGATGTTCTTGTACAGTTGAGTCAAGGAGATACAAAGTTTACTCAAATTTGCGAGGATGAGATGCGGTGGATTTGAGAAGGCTTGTATTATCTATGTCCACACAGACGAGAATTCTTAGTCTAAGAATTGGGTATGAAGTCTTTAGAAAGGAAAAATGAGTTCTTAGAAGAGGATTATGTCCTCACAGTGGCAGTTAGACCTATGTTTAGGAGACGATTGTGGTTTCTAAATGGTGAAATGTATAATGTATGGAGGAATCCAAACTATACTACCCTGCATCTTTAACAAGTTAAGATTTCAAACTAATGACTGAATTACGTTATAAAATGATGCAAAAATTGATAATCATACATTGATCTATTTTCCAGTGTTAACTTAACTCAGTGAACTCTCCAATCCAATTTATTTTGAATTATTTAGTTATAGTTGTAGAATTTTATTTAGTTATTCTTCCTTTAGTTTAAACAAATCAATTTTGAACATGTGAGTTCAAATAGTAAGGAACTTGAGTAGTTGGGGTAATTGATCTTTAAACCTCTCATGATATATTAGGAATACCAGTATCTGGACTTAAAATTCACTATATTACTTGCATGGCTGTGCACTTGGAAGAGTGGACCAATAATAGATTTGTATTATGCACATCTTGAAACATTTTCTTATCATTTTAGTCAAACATCAAATTTTTGGCATCCTTTGAGGACTAAATGGATCACTTTGGAGACCTTTGAAGACAGCCACACACACCTGTAGATCTCATCATATATTGGTCTTAACAAGTTTTTGACAAAAGGTTCATAAAAAAAAGTACTTAAAAAAATACTTTCCCATAATGTGGGAAATGTTGGATACTGCCAAGAAAAATTAAGATACGGAATAAAGGGAAGCAACCATGAAATAGGTCTTATTGCATTTGTGTGGGAAAACTATTCTATTAGTTACTGGTGATAAATGCTTTGTTTTTTGGCCTCATTATAAGCATATTCCTCAAGACATGGTTGTTATACCTCAGTTTGACATGAATAATAAAGTGGACCATGACCACTTTAGGACTAGAGAAATATGGGATGACTCAGTGATAACGTGGCTTCTTGGCCATTGCATTCATCAGCACATCAATTACTCCAATTTAATCTCTGGATAGGTCCTAGGATTATTAAGGTCATTGGAGAAATAGGCATGAGACCAGTTCCCATATAAGAATTGAGGCAGTAAAATTGGCTTTTGGCCACTTCACCTCAAAAACACAAACTTCTTCAAGATTCCCTAATGATTCCCCAAGGAAGACTTTTTTACCATCTCGAGGTGGGAAAGGTGAAATAACAAGTGAAAAATGTAGGTATACAAACCACCACGGATACACATTTTTCCCTAAGCAGGCACAGACAAGTTCATAAGATGATATCATAAATGTTCTGATTGAAGAAATCAGCCCTCATATACTTTCGAATTGGGAGTAAAGAGAAGAGAAGTGAGCTTTGTAGCCACTATACATTCAATCTGAGATTTCTCGGAAGAAGTGGACTTAGTGCATCATTACACCCAGTGGGTTATTCCTCAAGTGTAAATGCGGAAAAAATGCTAAGTTCCAGAGTCTAGTTCTGGAAGTCGTTTATATGGCGAAGGCGTTCGCACAGCCAGGCTGTATTCATCGTGACAAAGAGGAAGCTGATGGAAAGACCATTCACGGGTTCGCCGCGGCGAAGATGTTCTCCACGGCGAAGGATATTGCTCGCCACTATGAAGAGAAAGTTGTTTGAAATACTAGTCTCAGGTTCATACACTCCCTCGAGTGAAAGACACAGTACTGGTTTCTCTTATAAAGTATAGGAATGAGTGCGAGTCCGGTGAGGCAGGAAATCCGGCCTTATGAAAACACATAGTTTGATTATAAAAATGTTTGAATGAAAGTTATCCATAAAAGTTTGGCTTATAAACACTACATTTTATTTCCAAGTGTTCGATGATGTTATCCAATGTCGATTTATCACACATGGGCATTCGCATTGTGTGGTGGGAGTCGATAAGGACTTGGGGCATGGTATGTAGGATTCTATAGTCGAAAGGGCATATGTTTTTACTTGGAATGTGAATGTGGAACATGATCATTGTATATTGCATAGATGAGGAGTAAACTTTTGGAGTTTTCTCTACGCATTGTTTCTATGGGAAAATATTTCAAATCAAGACCAATACAGTCGATAAGCATTATTCGAGAACACTTGATTATGAAGAAAGTAGGCATGTGACACAATAACCTTTTTGATTTTTGGAATAATCTGTTTAACTTTGTTTCTTATGCGAGATTTGTAAATAAACCACTGAGGTTGTTTTTAATTATGACCTTGCATGTTTTAAATATGATATGGATAAATGGAAGCCAGGAGTGGCCATTTATTTGTTAACTTTAAGGTTGAATTAATGAGACGTGAGTATAGTATCAGTTCTTAAATATCTTGAGTTCAAATGAGTTGACGGTTGGTCGATGGACCCTAGTTTGGGCATTGAGGCACATTATCCAAGAGCTTAGGTATCCCCGATTACCTAGGGCTTGTGATTTTTAAAGTCAATTATTTATATTCATTATTTTAATGTTTCCTTGCCCTAATATGCTACATAGTTGTAATGATGTTAACATATTTGTGTGAATTATATACATGGAAAAAAGTATATGGAAAAAAAAAAAGGAACACTAAGGTTAGAAAACATAACCTTAGGGGTACGAAAAAATAATGAACATGATAGTTCAGGATATTGAGGGATCTATTAGTGGTTGGCACAAGCACTACTAGTTAGATGAGGAGAGAAATCACGAAGTTTAAACTTGACTACCATTCTTGGATTACCATCATCATAAATGTGCTACTTGTGTAGAAGTGATGAGGAAAATCTGTGGCCCGAGGCGATGGAGCATAGCAACAACCTAGTACACGGCCTTTGCCAACAAGCCTTCATAGGGGCTGTTGGATGCTACATTACTCACTATTGCACAGTAGTGCATGTTTGCTGCCGTGCCTGAGGCTGGTGGCCCGGGAGCTAGGAAGGGTCAAGTAACCTCCTGAGGTTCAAGGCATTCCATCCTCCAACCTTCAGGGGAGGAGGGCACCTAATGGTAGCTGATCATTGGTTCCTCCAAGTCATAAAGATAATGGAAGCTATGGAGATCACCTCCGATGACACTAAGAAAAAGCCCAGCCGCATTCAGCACAGGATGAATCCCAGTGTGGTGGATTGAATTGAAAACTAGGGAACTTGGAAGCGATGACATGGGAAAGTTTTGTGGAGTTCTTCGCCGTGAGTTTTTCCCGGCCATCCATAGATATGCAAAGGCTCGGGAGTTTAGGTGAAAGCAAGGGACGATGGTGATTGTGAATAATGGCTAGTTTACTAAGTCGCCCATTTCGATGATTGTGTGGCATGGGTATGGCAAGTGTGAAAGAATTTGAGGTGGTCTGAAGGCACCATTCGATAAAATTATGGGATTCCTCCTTCAAGACATGGGCTTGATGGTCAAGAAAGCTATGCCCATTAAGAGGGAGGTAGATGACGCATGGAACATCCGGGATGCGGGTGTTAAAGATAAGAGGAGAGAGAGCCAACATTCTTCTTCTAGCTGGGAAAACAGGAGGAGTTATACTCACAGGGGTTTCGAGGACGAGTCGTGGTATCAGAAATGGTGAGGTCAGTCATCTGGAGTGGGAGACATTTTGAGCTCTTGGCCGGTCACGAGAACATGTTTCCATTGCCACCAACCTGAACACATGAGACGGGGATTGCCCTCAAAGGCAGGGATCCCAGAGTTATGGGACACCCCAGTCCTAGTCATCAATGGGATGTTCACAGACTTGATTTGTTCCTCCTTACCCTACCATAGGCCAGGGGAACCAATAGTCGAGGCTGCACAGGCCTCTCTGCTGCAGATCATGCTGGTAGAGGCTGGGCCTTGGGATGAGTCGAGATGAGCTCACAAGCCGGGACTTCGAGACCCGGGGCGTGTGCATGCCATCGCACCTCGAATGTGAAACCACGGATCAGGTCGGTTATTTAGGGTACATTTCTTCTCTTTCGCTTTTGGGAAAGAGTACTATTTGATTCTAGTGCATCATATTCTTTTATTACTACATCATGTGTGGAAAGTTTGGGCTTAGAGGTTAAAACCTTGGAAAAGCCGTTGTATGTGAATTCTCCCCTAGGAACTAGGGTGAGTGTTGATCAAATATGTCGGGATTCTGATTTAGAGATCTCAGGGATTCTGCTCACTATGGAACTTCAAGTCATAGATCATTAAAGTTGATATCATCATGGATGGTTGAGTTGTAGCCTGAGATAGTGTGGTGTGATAAATGGGGTTACTACCTACACCGGATGATGTTTATCTTAGGTTTTAAGAGTCAAACACGATGTTATGCCACGACGTGTAGATTCTAGATCTTGCAGGTTGCAGTGAGGTTGGATAGCAAGCCTTACCTTTGGAAGGAGTGAGAGGCTGAGAAGTGGGGAGTTGGTGCCATCGGGTGGTTTGGCCAGTGTGAGGGCATTCTTTCAAATCAACTACCAGGATTACCTCCGCATAGGGATGTAGACTTCACTGTTAGTTTTCACCACTGGTACATCTTTATTTCAATGACTTGTATAGAATATTTCTCAGTTAAGGTAACTCCAGGATCTATTATAGGTATTGAATGGGTTTAATTAGATCCTTTTTGTAGATGTGAATGTTGCGTTTAAAGAAGAAGTCCAGTTGACGGCGTATCAGGTTGGATAAAAATTATTATCAAAATCAGTTCCACTGAGGGATTGACGATTGTTGATCTGTAAATGGATGTGAGTTTACTCGAACGATCTTCCATATATTCCACCGTCAGTTAAGATTAAGAAGTGAATCTCCTAAATGATTCCAGAGATCGATATGATATTTTTGACTCAGAGATACCATTAGTCAATATTAACCAATGACATTCTGAATCATGTGCAGATTAATTCAACCTACTTGATCAGTTGTTATGTTGATGTAGCATTATCTTAATCTATCAAGTGGAGGAAACATGGATCAAAGTTCTTATCAGTTATGAAAGGACAGGAGTTCTTATCTTTTAGGTAGTAAATCATGGAATTTTATTGATAAGTGAATTCACTTAGAACATGTGTTAAACAGTGTATCATGGTTGGAGAAAGGTTAGAATAGTTATAGTTGGAAGACCAAATTAGTCTTGAGAATATCATCTGTTTCTTGGATTGGTAGACAATGCGAAGTTCATTGAGGACTTCTGATTGCTTTTCTGGCGAGGTGTGACGAGAATCAGTTGATGAACAGCTTATCAGAGAGAAGTCTAAAGGTGAAGAACACTTTAATCTCGTATGATATTCGAAAGAATAGAGTACATGAGTATCATGATGCCCTCTAAGGCGGAGATAGATAATATTTTGATACGATAGGGAAAGGTTGTAACTGTAGTTCAACAGTTCGACTGAGGTAATTGTGACGTGATTAAGTTCAGATGTTTTCCGAAGTTTAGCACCTCTTTATCTGGTAGTCTTCTGGGTGTTTTCTATCTACAAATCTGAAATATATTTTCTGCATTGGACTAAACTATGAACAATAGATGGATGACATCTGGAGGATTATGGTTCACTTTTGTGTAAAATAAAATAATCATGATGGTTGATGCACTCAAAAGCGCAAAAAATCTTCTGATATTAATATATTCATGAAACTTCCATGTTGAAGTAGATATAAAGATTATAGGACAGTTCAGTTAAATCTGTTGTTAGGGCTGGTGCGCCCCACGGAACTGGTATTATGCCACCATATTTATCGTTGATTCTGGGGTGGACCTAAGATATATCATGGGGACGCTGATACCATTAAAAATTACAGGTAATGAAGGAGCAGGAATCGACCACCAGTCATTGCCGACTCTTAGTCATGGGAAGGGGTTGCCAGTTCCGTTACGGATGAGAAGGGTCTCAGGAGTTCAGTATACCAAATTTCTTTATTACATCAGGTAACTAAATCTTATATGAATCTTAAAATCATCGATATTCACGAGTGGATGGAAGAAACAGTTAAATTATTCGTCAATATATATATTAAAATGATAAGTTGATTATGTTGGTAGTAAGGAATAATAAACGAAGTGTTAGTGGAAGCTAAGGTGTGTATAAGTGGTTTCATTGCCACCATCATAATGAGCTTTGACTGGTGTGAGATATGTAGTGATTGAAACGCTAAGTGACGCGCAATTGTGAGATATGCCGCTTTGGAAATTGGCCCGAGATTGTATCTGAGAATTGTCAGTTGCCGATTTCATTATCATGTAGCCGATTAAGTGATGGGGTTCAGATGTTGCGAGTCTTCGAAGCCCATTGAGATGATTGGTGATGTTTGCTAAATCGAAGAAACGGCGCTCAGTTGAAGGATGTCCGGTTAAGACGTAGCGGGGCGTGCATCGCGATCACAAAGGTTCGTCAGAATAAACGTTGTTTTCTTGATGAGTGGCGGTTTTGTCAGTTTCTGATCGACCACCTGAGACCGCTGTGAGGCCCTTGTGATCGGTTGCTGGTAGAAGGTGTTGAGACCTTCACGGTCGGACTGATTAGACAACTCTGAAAATTGGAACCGATAAACGTCTTCTCCATAGCTCGACGACCAGGAAAAGCGGCGCCCGTGGGCGGTTGACCTGGGGTTTGAAGGTGGTGATCAATATATGCGAAGGTGATGCACAAGAAATGGGTGATTGGAAGCGAGGAAAAACATATGTGGAGAAGTATATGGGCTATGAGACTAACAGGAAGGTGATTCTGAAAGTTTTCTTATTTGATGAGCATATCTTGAGTTTATATAGATATTAATGAGTTTCTTGTCATCTGTTATCAGAAGAAAGTGCATCAGTGTGGGACTCAGTATATTGATTCGGACGACTACTATAATCAGTTGATTTATGAAGGAAGGATATAATCATCATCTGAATCATGAAAATGGATTTTGCATGTGAAACTGACAATAATTCTAATCTGGAAGTGTATTGTGTAACTGCAGAGTGAAGAAACATATGGAGCAGAGTACTGTTCCATTTTAAATTATCTTTTCTTTGTTTTAAAAGATGAAGGTTGTTTGTGATCTTTGATAAACAAAATATTTGCATCATGCATGTGGAATAATATCATGTGATTCATGATTCAGACAGAGTTCTTTGGAGGAAAAAATATGTAAAAACCAGGTAATTGATTTAAGTCGAGTGAAGCGGACTTCAGATTGGGTTCATCTCGTGAAGTCTAATTGCCTAGGCAAATTTCATCGAATTCCAAATAGGCGGATTTCCACACTTTTCGAGGCAACGGGTGTTCAGTGACCCCGAAAGTGGGCTTTTTAAGAAAATTCTGAAAGTTGGAAACTTGATGAGTTCATACAAAAAATTGTTTGAACTTAAACCGAGATGAAATAAAATGTTTCAGGGAAAAAAATGACTCTAAGCGTGGATATTATATGTGATACATGGACATTACATGGCATGATAAGAGCCATGTGTCAAGTCTACTTTAAAGTCAGTGAGAATGGGGAGGGAATCGGTGGGAGAGAAACAAAGAGAGGAAAGAAAAGAAAGAGATGAAGGGAAGAAAGAAAGAAAGAGGGAAAGAAAGGAAAAAGAGAAAGGGAAGGAGATAGGAAGATCCGAGACTTCTTCCTCTTATCTACCGGTGTTCTGATGGTTGGATTTTGTCAGGCTGAGAGTTAAAGTCCGTCTACTCGACGAGGGCTATGCTTAAAGAGGTAGGGATTCTTCCTCATTTTTTTTTATTTCCTCTAAAAATTTGTGACATATTTTTCTATAGGCCTGCCTGTTTGACCCTACACTGCGCCCTCGGTTTGGGGCTGGTTTTGGTTGGGAAACGGATTTTGGACTCATATTTCTCTATAGAAGTATAGATGCATGTTGAACTTGATGTTAGGCCTTTGAATCCACTAAATTGGACCTCTGACTCAAGTTGATTCCTTTCAAGGTACCCCAGCTCGATTTGTTTAGCAGTTTGTGTCAAATTTGGGCACAGTTTTTCGGTTAGGGAAATGGTGGATTTTTTACTCGTGTTCTTCATAGAAAGTGTATCTGCATCTGTGAATTTGATGTTAGCCTTTTGAATCACCTAAATTGGACCTCTACAGCTCAAGTTATGGCCCCTTTCCAAGGACTGCCACAACTTAGGTTGTTTAACAGGTTGTAGAGACGAAATTATGGCTTTTTGTGGTTTATTTAGAGGACATTCATGGCTATGTTGATTTGCTTAGTGGCTGGTTTCATAAGCTGATTATGTCAGTCTTGTGTAATTTGTTTTGTTAGCATCTCTTATGCAACAACTAGTGTGGGCATCTCTTATGCCCTTGATTGGTCTTGAAGGATCAAGTTAATGTTTGAGTTTGAATGACATGCTTTGTGGTAGTAATTGAACTGATGTCATGTGTGTTTGAATATATTGACATTGAGATGATTGTTTAGTTTTAAATATACACATAATATAATTTAATACATGATGCATGGTATGATACATGACTTGTACCAGTGTCCATATGGCATTCATTATATGGGGCATGTATGAATCTGAGTGGACAGATATCACATTGCATATCCCATAACATACAATTTTCAGGTGTGGGTACATGATTTGAATCAATACCACATTTGGTGATTGATTGGTGACTAATTACCATTGGACGTGTCAGCGAGTCCTGATTGCATAACATGGAAAAAGTGAACAGGTAATATAAGAAGAAATTTAGACACTCCTTCAGGTGAAAGACCTAGTATTGGTTCATACAGTTCAACGGTTAAATTCCAAAAAGTGTAGGAAGGCTTGCAGAGTCTTGCGGTGAGACCTCGGAAATCCGCTGCCCACAAAACACACGGTTTTGATTATAAAAAGATCATTTGAATGACATTATCCATAAAAAGTTTTGGTTTATAAACACACGACTTTTATTTCCAAAGTGTTCATTGATACGATTCATCAATAATGGTTTATCACACATGGGCATTCGCATTATGTCGTGGGAGTTGGTAAGGACTCGGATCATGGTATGGGATGAGTCTCATCTCATTCTGCGGCTTTGCTGACATGTAGGATTCCATGGTGAAAGGGCATATGTTTTTGGAATCTGATGTGGAACATGAAAAACTTAGGTGGGAACGGGTAAGCCTTCTATATGAAGTTTTCTCTTGGGCATGGCTCACCATAAGGAAAATATTTCGGGTGCAAAATAGACCTTGGGAGGAAGCTATTTTGATCGATGCCGTAATTGTGAAAAGCAGGCAATATGACTTTTAACCTTTTGTAAAATGTTTCGTTTAAATCTAGTTTCTAACATATATTTCTTATGCAAGAGTTGTAAATAAACCATACAATTTGTTTTAAAATTATGACCTTGCATGTTTCAAATGAATATGGATAAATGGAACCGGAGTGGGCATTTAATTGTTAACTCTACGGGTTCCCGTAAATGGGACATAGTAGTGTGGTATCGAGTTACCCAATATCCACGAGTTTTCATAGGTTGATGGTTTGTCGCGAATGCTTGGGAACAATGGGGGCATCCTGAAATATATAGTCTATTTTACTCATTTTTAATAACTAAATATAAATATATAAAAAATATTATATTATAATTTATGTTATTATTACAATTACCAAATTTCAAAATAACTCTGAATAAAATATTTGTATAAATGTACTCATAATAATTATTTTTTAAATGTGATTAAATATATTTTAATAAAGAAATAATTATATTTTTTAATAAACAAATAATATAGTAAAATATCAAAAAAATCAAATCTAATTGATATGTCATTTCTAGTGTTTCAAAATAATTTTGATATGTAACTGAAAGTTATTTTTAATTTTGAATAATTTTTAATTACAGATATTTATATAAAAATATCCACCGATATATATCCGTAAAATCCAAGTATCGATATATCTATCCAAACATATATTTTCATCCTTAGGTAGGTGTAATATGTATGTGGTATTAAATGGTGAAGTTGTTTGTGTGGTCATTATGAAAAGTATAATTTGTGGTTGTTATTTTACTTGCACTACTATAAATCCTCCTTCTCGCAACTTCTGCAAATCATCAAGAGAGAAGAAATAGAAGTGTAGCAGTAGTCTCATGGTATAAGTGGTTTTAGTGTGTGAATTCTAATTGTGGTCTTGTTGTAATAACTATTGTTGTAATAATAACAATAGTTTTATTATATGTTATCTTCAACAAACAATTAATTTCAAAATACTTTACCATAGGATAGGTAAACCTTTCATTTGGTTACAATATTATCGAGTGCTTAGCATCCTCAACATTATTTGAGCTTTTCTCTACGGATGACAATGCGATTCTTCATATACTCTTGCAGGCCTACAATGGAAAAGTATTATAAGTTGCATAGTGTAACATGCGATTCTTCATGAGGATCCGGTAATTTCCATATATATAATTGAACATCAAATGGTTAAATACACACTTTCTCTATTACAAATTAAGGAAATAGCATCATTTTACTTTACTAAGCCATATTAAATGTCACTTTTATCATTTATTCAGCATTCAGTGAGCTACTGTTGGGGAAAGAATCACCATCTTCATTTAGAGAATTAATCAATAGTTTGCGACCTGTGAGAAGTGTTGGGTCTCTCTCTTTGTTAAAAAAGAAAAGATTAAGGTGATGTTTGTTTTTTTACTTAATGATGAATATAATTTTTCGGCAATGTTAAATAATTGTAATAATTGTAAGTATTAAGTTGTTTATTTTTTAACATTAGGTAGTGAATACTGCTAACTCTCCTCCTTGTTGGGGAAGTGTGGTGCTTCCTGTTTTGGAAGATGACTTATTTTTATTCGAGAAAGCCAAATATTTTGGTTTTTTTTATTCAGATTTTTTTTAGAAATTTTAGTAATAAATCATGAAAAAGTTGAAAAACAAAAACAGAATACTGAAAGCCATTTAGCTTTTAGCAAAAACCAAAATCAACTGTGTGCCCTAAGTTTCATAGATTAGATGGATTGGGGAGAGTCCATATTGTTAAAGTAATACGAAGACCAGTATATATAAAACTTGTCTGATGGTGGCATTGCATAAATTGACTGCCTTGAGAATGAAACGACCAATTAGAGCCATGGTTTGTGTAAAGTTGTGTTTCTATTAAGAGGTATATATTTACATTTCTAAGCCTGAAATATTACTTGCTCTTGTTCATGTAATTCTATTGAAAAGTATAGTAGGTTGCGTGTAAAAATTTGCCTCGTTCGGACCAAGGAAACGCAACCTCTCTGACCACCATCATCTCTTTGTGATTTGGTAGAAACTCAGCGCCTCTGAATAGCAGGCGGTTCTTATTAGTCTTGCAGCGGGTCTTGAAGCCCAGTGCAAAACCATAGTATGCCATAGATTGAAACATATTCTCCAAACTTCCATACCTGGTGATAGCATTTTATCTAAATTTTACTTACAGGGCATTATAAATAAGATTTCAGTGAAATATTTATATTAAGAGTTAGAAAACATATATATCATGAGCCATCGGGCATTTGTTATCTTGATGAACCTTCTGACATTTAATTGATGCAATTATGCTGTCTCCTGTTTCTCTGTATAGGGGTATAACTTTTAAACAAAACTAAAGCACAGATTCTTGATCTTCACTCGATATATTGATAATTATTTTACAATTTTGTTAATGTTCAAAGGAGGGGTTCATTTACATGATCACAAAGAAGGTCTACTTTAGATAATTAATAAACATGATATTAAGTATTAAACCTAGAATCTGAAACCAGGAAATACTAATAGACTTGGTCCTTTAACATGATATCAAAGCCTAGTTTGACAGGAGGTTCTGGGTTCGAGTCAACTTGATGAATGTCCAAGGAGGACTTTATTTGGTTTGTTTAATTCTCTAAGTACGGGTATGGGGCTATATGTGAGGGAGAGTGTTAAAGACATGATATTCATATTAAGCCAAATCCTAGAAACTTGAACTTTTAGAAGAGTTGGCCGTCTAACAATTAAGAAACTTACTCATGCTCAACAATAGTGTTTACGAAAAATTAGTAAGTTGAACATACGAAGAAGGGATTATGTTGATTTACATTCAAATAACATATAAATAGAGAGAAAAGAGAGACGAGATAATTGAGAAACATTGGAAGTATATGAGTTGAAGAAAATTTACCTCTGACCATTTTAGAAATTTGTTGCAAGTTCCAGTGCTAAGCTGCCATTTTGCTCTGCGAAGTTTCAAAAATAGAGGGATTATTGCTGTCTGAAAACCTTTGACAATAGTTATAACTGTTTTCTTATGCCATGACCATTGGAATGGCTTAGGAAGATGATTCACACAGCAGAAAGTAGGATGTTGAGCGAGTCATATATGCCAGTCACAGGTTCATCTTCGCACCAACAATTTCTTGTATCAATAGAAAATAGGAACTTAACCACTTATACCAGAGGAGGGGTTTCTGTGAGAAACATGTAAAAATAAAATGAAATTAATATAACTTTTTGGGTTCTACAATTCATTCATAAATAACCCAGAACATAGGATCTTTGATTTCATGATATTCACATTTATGCAAAATAAGAATTGATTGTTACTGCTGGATAACAATGTCTCTTAGAGTCTTGAGCCAAATCTTATCTGTTTATATCCCTTTACCCTTCTTTCCTTTCGCCTTTAATCGTGATGGTGAATATTTCTTTGTCTTAGAAACCTCATAGGCGGGAAGGACCTTATATACATGGGTTTAAATTTAAATTTAAACATTTAAATTTCTGGCTACATCAGCGATGCAACCCCGAACCAATTAATTATACTACTTTTATTTATTTATTAAATCCCTTTTTATCACACAGTTCTTTCATAAAAACATTCTTATCCATAGGCTCATTGTGACAATGCATTTATGATTTAATAAATATATAAATATATCTGCATTACAGTTATTCATTCATTCTATAATTGGTACTATTATAAAGTCATTAAAATAAGAACTATGAGTGTAAGCAGGTTGTATATCATTATTTCGATATAGTCCCTTCCATGTACTACACAATTAGCTCTACACTTAACATGACACAATATGTAGGAAGTGCGAAGAAGGTCCACAATAATGTCTTTGTCAAGGCTTAGCACAACATTCATGCATTGTGCAATTATGTACAAAACGGATATAAGAAATTTAAACAATATAAATTCAGGCTCAAAGTGTTAATAAACAATCATCATGAGACTATTTCATAATGTGTGTCAGAATAAATAATTTTCACTTGTGGCATTTGATGTCTTAGTGACACTACTTTGATCATTAAGTCTGAAACATAAGTTATGTACATAATCAATAAATTTACTTACTCTTGTTTAAAGATTATCTATGTATAGCAATAATATAAAATTATCATCTAAATAATCTATCAAGCATTTGTTGTTGAAGAAATTGACAAATACACATTCTTTTTGCAACTTGGCCATAAAGTCAACAAATCCAAGTCTAAAATAATATTCCGCAACCATAATCATAATTTATGACATATCTATATATAATACATATTTTGATAGTAGATACTTATACCTTTACACAATAATTCCTTTATATAATGTCATTCATTGAATAAATAGCAAGATAAACACAATATATTCAACATAATTGAATCTAAGAGCAAATAAAAAAACATGCTGAATCGTAGGTTCTTCCTATCTTTTGATGCTTTCCAATCCATTCGATAGCAGTGTACAATATATACTTTTATAGACAATCGACATTCATATAACTTCATATGGGACATCTAATCTTGTCTCTTAATCCATGCATTCAATATCTCAAAATCCTTTAAATATATACTTTATGAGACAATTTAACAATTTACATTGTATATACTCTGGATATATTATCTCTCTTTATATCCCTTTGTAAATTACTGAATCTTTATAAATTAAACAATAAGAAATTTAATTCACTAATAATAACTATCAAGACATAATCAACAATTTTGCCTCCTGATCTTTGTATTTATTCATTGGAAATAATAGTGTTCTTAAAGTCAAATAACATTGTAATTATCTATAAAGCTTAAGATATCATGAACAAACATTATAGTATATTATATCAAACCTGTCGACTTTCATGTAACTTTATTTGTAGCTATATGAGTTTGTCTCTTAAATTTAATCATAAAAACATTACTCAATCATCAAGATATGAGCACTTAATGAGTTATAAATTCTCCCCATTTGGCTTATATTTTACATTAATTAAGAAACAAACATGAAACGTAATAAAATTAGAAGTTGAATAAGTATAACTAAATCTATAAACAGAATTCAAACAAATAACAATTTAAACAATACAAATACTACAACTCCTTTAGGTAGATATTGTAATATATAATACCTTTATAGTGATTTTTTAGTACATATTTGTTTAATACAGATCTTCTTCATAGTTGATGTTAAAATTAAAATTGTAATCTTTGGATGTACAAATATAATCTAACAAAGAATTATAGAGTGTATCCATAATATTCATTATTCATAAGATGGATTTAGTTTACCTTTGGGTAAATTCTTAAATATCTTATAACTAATGAACTTCAATATACTCATTCATCAAAGTACTTAAATTTGTTTCAAACATCCATAAGAAATGAGTAATTAGATAGCATAAAGTGTGTATTCCTTAATTTGAAATTCATTGGAGCATTCAAATTCATTACTTTATTGACTAACGAGACACTTTACATTCGCAATTTCAAAAGTTACAATTAACAGTATTTGTATTCAAATATGATTATCAAATCCTTCAGTATAGTCATTGTATTATAACATACTATAAATGTCTTGTGCTCATACATGATAATATAATTATCATCACAAACATTATATTGTGATAAATCAATAAAAAATTAAAAAAAATACAATAATTTATTGGAAAAACCATAATATTCATAATCAATGTCAAATATTTAAGTACAAAAGTAAACTATTAGAACTACATAAATATGGCAAATATCAAAAGTTTATATAATATGAATCGTAGACATGTCGAATGTGTTTCTATAATGTGAACTTGAGATTTTTAAAGAAATCTCACATAATAGGTTCTTTAGATTTATATGAATAATACCTCGAAATTTCGTTAGTGTCAGCTATATATTGACAAAAGCTATCCCATAATGTACCAAATTCTTATAAATAGTTATCTATAACAAGACCTTTAATGAAATGATCTTTAATTTATAAACATTTACATCACGAATTCTATATGATATTCGATCAATCCATTTATAAGCATTTCATGTTAGGTAGTATAATGTTATACAATTGGATATACATAAAAACTTCCATGGTTCAACCACTTTGGTGGCTAATAAACCATTTATAAGTAGATTCAATTATATCTACATAAATAATTAAATGTTCAAAACATTAAGTTCGGTCATTTTGATGACTCTGAGGTAAAACCTAATTTAATTATTAGATTGGATAAAATTCTCTATGAATGTTTGTACATCGTATGCCAAAGCTTGAAGCAACATGAGTTGTAGGTTGTGTTTAGAAAACCCTTAAAATTAAAGGAGAGACTTGAGGTTATGGGTTCCAATCTCCCTTTTGTCATTTATTTATTATTATTTTTAACAAATTCAAATCCCAGTCAAATCAATATTACATATGCACAAAATTTAGGAAAACAAAAGGATAGTAATCATAATATCACATTAGGTGATGATGTTATAATGATTTTTAAATAATAATAATAATATCATCATTTACTGATGATACATCATTCACTGAAGGATAATAACAAATTTTATAAAAAATGAAAATATCTGATACATCGACCCGTTTTATGCATCTGTATTTATGCAGGGTCCATAATTTATTCTTGAAGAATCATCGTAAACAAATAAAATTTTATTTAATCATTATATGCAATTTTAATCATTACTTTATCCGTATCTAAACAAATATTTATTTTTTTGGGTACACTATAAACATGAATTTATCCGTATCGAAAAGCATGGAAGCAAACCAGAGTAACAAACTCTTTCATTTTACCACTTATCCGAATTCTTTCAGAATCTCTCTTAAGGATTAAAAGCAAATAAACCTGCTGCATAAATTGAATTCATTTAGTGCACCATTTGTGAATCACCAATATTAATTAAGTTCATTCATGAAAATCATGAATCTCTCGAACACATCGCTCTGATACAACATAAAAATAAAATGAAATTAATATAACTACGGGTTCTGTTCATTTATAAATAACCGAACACAAGGATCTTTGATTCTGATATTCATATTGTCACCAAATAAGAGTAAATTTATTTACTTCACCTAGATCCCGCCATGTCGCAGAATTCCCAGCCAAATCTTATCATTGTTTATGTCGTTTACCTTACCCTTCTTTCTTTCTCTAACAATACGTTACAGGTGAATATTTCTTTGTCTTAGAGAAACACTGAATGGGGAGAGGACCTTATACATGGAGTTTAGAATTTATTTCCCAGCTTCATCAGCGTACAACCCAAACCAATTAATTATACCCTTTTATTTTATTTATTAAATCCCTTTTTATCACCTGAGTCATATATAAAAAACATTCTTACAAAACAAAGTAACTACTAAAGTTAATCTGCAAGCCCTCACTCAAATTTAAGTGTTTAGAGTAGAACTTGTTACCTTCAAACCTTTTGCACTGCTGTAAGACAGAAATTCCAATTTCTGGAAAAAGGGTAAAATGGTAATTTCGATTTCAAAATTGTAATTTCGGTTAAAAATTCAGAATTAATTCTCTAGATCTCGGATCACAAAACGGATTTCACCGTTGGATTTGTCTCACGAAATCTAGTTAGCACGTAAATTTTGGCAAGATTAAATGAACATCAATTAAACGTTTTGAAAATCATCGCTAGGTTCGGGTGCTAAATAAAATGATTTTAGTTAACGACCGAAAGTCATATGTGAAACACGTCTTTCATGTACCATGAGTGGCATGATAGAGGAAGTAGTTAGAAATGAATGGCCCAGTGATGTAAAGAATGTCGCTGGAAAGAGGACAGTGGTCAGCATCTTAGAAGTGTTTAAATGACTAAAAGACAAAATAGAGAACGTTATATTTATCAGTCATAAAGCTGAAAAAGCAGAAGACAGTTTTATTTCAGTGCGTTTTTTAGAACTTTGAAGGCATATATCTAAAATCCAGCGATCAGCCATTAAAGCGATCTTGGACAGAAGAGGAGCTACTGGAAGGAAGCGTGAGTGCAGGATTTAGGGAGTTTACTCATTTCAGAGAGGTAGGGGTTCTCCTCTTGGTTTTGTCCTCTTTTAAATACTTATAGAATGTTTGAAAATTTGAATGAGGCCGTGAGAGGCGTTTGATCGATCGAGCAACAGGACTGGGATGTTATGATTTGCTGAGTACTCATTGGATGACCGTATTGCCACGATGGATGGGTTGTCAAATTGGGTGATTTGGTATCAAATCATGTATTGATTTGGAAAAGGCCGGGAATGGTCGTGAGATGCGGGTTCACAAAATTGAGCCAGGTGACTTGTTGAGTGTTGGAGCAGTAAACCTGGGGTTCTTGTTCCTAGATAATGTTTCTGAAAATAAATTTTTGTGAAAATATGTGTTTGGTGGAGTGATTTAAATTAAAATTTGCGTGTTTGATCGATAGCCAAGTGGCTAATTTTGATGTATGAGTTGTATAATTACATAACATGATTGTGAGATTTGAATTATCACGAGTATATATTCATATTTATATATTGCATAAGTTTATTTGTATTGGAAACCAAACATACATGCATTCATATGCTTTGGAACATCCCAGGATTATAGGAGTAAGTCGTAGAGATGATCCCCAGAAAATAGTTCGAGGGTTGTGCAAAATGTTAATTATGGAAGATTATTAGAATAAAATATCAATCGTCGGACGGCCCGATTGATATTCATCGGAGGAGTAGTCCTGAACAATAATATATTAATGACAGGCATTAATTGATATATATACACATGGAGGGTTTGTCATGATCAAACAAAATAATAACTTTCATACGAGGCTTGGCAGAATTGTGATGGAAATCGGTGAGGGCTAGGGATCTGAGTTAGGTCATGTAGACATTCAAAGTGGGATCATGCATTTACTTGATAATGTTTAAGATGGAACATTTGCCACATTGTATTAGGTGGTGGTGGCCAAAGCCAGGCTGATTCTCCTCTTGAGCTTTAGCTCACCAGTCGTGGGACCTTTTTCACAGTGCAGGGAGCGTGGGAGACGGGTTCAGTCTATATAAATTTGGTTCTGAGAAAATTCGGAATGTGGCATTTGGTGGTTTATGTATTAGAACTCTTTAGAGTTCTTATCTCTCTATAGTTCTGAAAATTGAAACTATTGTAACTCTTGTAACTATAGGATATATAGTTGGATTCATAGGTTAGTATGCATATTGAGAATTGTTTATAGGCCCAAGTAGGCGTATTGGATATATATTGCATATATTGTTTATTTAGGACGGGTAAATCGGGTTTATACAAGTATTGTATTTGGGTCGAGCTCCCCGTACAAAGGGCTCACGCGTTTTCGTGAAAATGTGCGGTCACCAGAGCATTCCACGTGTTATTCCATGAGGTTGACGGGTAGTTAACGGACCCCGTTTAGGCGTCACGGCTCTTTGATCGAAACACGCCAACCATGATCACATTGCGTGCCCGAGTCCACTTGAAATCATCGTGAAACCATGCTTTTCAGTCACGGAAAGTTGTCCTTAACTATGTGAATTTCAGTGTAAACCAGTTCAGATCATTCAGACATTGATTCTGGTTAAGTAGGGAAATAAATAATAAGAATTCAAGATTGGACTGAGTTCCTTCGTATTTATGGCCTTTTTGATTGTAGTCCATTTAATTGATTCATTAAATAACTACAAATTCTTGAAGACCACTTTATCAAAACCTTTGGCCCCACCAAAGGTCTGTGACAAGTGTGATTTACGAATCAGTCGTTTGATAACTTTAAAAGACTTTAAACCAGTTTCTCAAGGCAGTGAGATTTTCTATTTTCCTCTGTTTGTTTAAGATTATTAATTGAACATCTTCTGACCTGCATCTTTATTCTATATCCTTACATTATCTAATGCAGATCTAGCAAGTTATATGCAAATAATCCACATTTAGTTTCAGCAATAATGACATAAATGGCTGCTGATGTAATTGTTATTATTCAATGCCGAAAAAGAAAAAACCATCTTAAATGTTGTGACACTAATCATACAGAAAAATACGCTATACATTCAAGTGGTAATATTAAATCTATTGTTTTCTGTCCTTCATATTGAATACAAACAAAACAGTTGCCAAGGATGTGTCTGAGTGCCGAAGGCTGACTGAGGAAGAAGGCTGGAGTACATATGTACAGTATTCACAGAAGTGAGATCTTGTATTGAGGATGTGGATAGTGAGAATCCTCACCGAGTAAATAATAATTTGAATGTATTATCAATTCATGTAGTGTAGCATATTAAATAGGAAAAAAATTCTTGGAAGTAGAACACACCTTTGCACAAAGTGTTTGTGCCTATTCAGGTGGTTTCATTCATAAGGATGAAGAAAGGACCCCATTTCTCTCGGTTCTGAATTCAGAAGGTGATTGGACATGAAATCATCTACCATATGCAGTATGGCCTTGGGCATGCTAAGCTATGATGATAATAAACATATTTGCTTTTTAAGGACTAAGGTAATGTAAGTGGCAGACAAGCCACATGACGATAAACACTTAAATAAAATGTTAATTCAGTACTGAAGTGTAAAGTACAAGGTAATAGAAGCGAGATATCAAGGACCATGTTTGGACATGGTTTTTTGGTGTGAAACAAGAAGAATAGAAGAAGAATTCTGGTACATGTTTGGTTCTTTTTTGAAAAAATGGCATAAAAACATTATTAGATCAATATAAACTAATTTTAGAGAATACAAATGATGTTTTTTATATTTCAAAAGCCATTCTCAGAATAATTTTCAAGCGAAGCCAAAATAGGTACAATTGAGAGCTTGAGTAGTGTAGCATTAACCTGGATGGATGGAAGAAAAAGGAAGAGCGAACCTGGAAGTTCAGTTAACTGACGTCAGTGCGCCATGAAAATCTATGAAGGTGGTATAATAGATCAAATTCTCCATCACAAGAATGCATTATGTATATATATATATATATATATATATATATATAAGAAAAATATGAGTTATACCCAAAATGGTCTTTTAAATAGTCACTGAAGAAAGAATGGATCTCTTATGCAGTTCATGATCATTTTGTATCACTCCATGATTAATCTCTTACCTAACTGGTTTTTCTCCCGAGAATACGCACACAGATGTAGTTGGTTCTTGAAATCTGTTTTTATTCCTGATGTAATAAAGTCCCCACATCTTCTTCTGATGTACCACAAGACCATTCAGGGTAAACTTGAGCCATTTATGAGATAAGTTGAGTTACTAGACTCAGGTTTAAACAAAAAATACTAAAGAAAATGAAAAAAGGAAGAGTGTAAAAAGTACATTTGACTTAATAAATTAATTGATCATTTATTCATGTACTGGTTTTGTTATCTATTGTTATCTGAACTAAAGATTTATGTGAAATATAAAATTTAAGATTTTATTATCATTGATTTTCTCTATTCTATATTTCTGACAAATCAATGTGAAAAGTTCTGTTTTTTATTATTACTTTTCTCTATAGTACATTAAATCAGGGCTGAGTTTTCAGATTTATATTTAGACAGTATATATGGCAGAAGAGAATTCATATCTGTTATTCTGCAGAATACAGTCAAGTGCCCTGTGGTGTATGGATATTTACTGTTAATTTTCAATGATCATCCTGTTCAGTAGAAAATTAAAATGGATTATCTTAAATTTTGTTGGAGAAAGAATGTGGTAATTAACTCTTAGAAGTGAAGAAATACCAATGAATATAGCAATTTAAAATGGGGCTGTTCAGTATCTTTAGCTCATAATTCGAGAAAAGAATATTTTCATATGATATTGTCTTTCTCTCATATATAAATTTCTTACTGCATTAAACCCCTTATATTAGATTATTGTTTAAATTCTTCTCTCAAAAGCTGTATGTTATTTTACATTTAAATCATTTTTCAAATTATGTTTGTTTTCTTGAATTATATCAGGACCCAGTAATATAATTTAAGAAAATAGTAGTGAAATTAAATTATATTTCTAGTAGCTTCTTTATCACAGGTTCCAAGCTAAGAAGGCACTAAGTAAAGATGCATGTAATAATAGTTAACTACATATTAATTATTACGGGTCTAAAAATCATAGGATATGTTTGGATTCTGAAAATGCTAGAAAGAAAATTAAGAAAAATAAAGGAAAGAAAAGCTAAAATAATATAATTTTCTTTTTTTTGAGTTTAATAAAATTTTGAGAAAAGTCTATTTTATATTTTTCATTTTTTTATAATTTTATTAATTTTTCTCTATTTTCATATTTATAAGAATATAAAATATCATTAAAAAAGAATATAAAAAAAATAAAAAAATGTATATAGTTTGGGAATCAAACTGTAGCATAGATATAGACAAGCAGGTGCATAGTAGTGAAAAATAACACAATATTTTTCAATCAATGTTATCATTACTAACATAACATTTTTCTTTTCATTATATTTTCATATTCCAGCTAAATAATTTTCTTAGTTTTTTCATACGTAACATTTCTGGAATCAAAATATAACCATAACTTAGGCTCCATTTGTTAAAAGTATAAGAAAAATGTTCAAAAAAAGTCAAATTTTGACAAAAAGTAAAAATGAATACAAAACTAAAAAAGTGTTCTGTAATCTTCTAAGATAGTTCTTTGTCAACTTGATTTAGATAGTTCCAATATATTGAGATCTTCTGTATCTTTACAAGTCTAAGGTCTCATATCTGTTTCAGAAAAAATCAGTCTTGGAGTTCTATTCATATAAAATCTTAAATGATTTATGTTGATTGGTTTTGGGACTTATGTCAGGCAGAAACTATGTTCTGAATTACCAGTGAAAGAAAAAGTTCAGAAAAAATTAGGGATCTGTTGTACAATAACATACTAGGTTTATTCCTTGGTGTACTTTTAATCTCTCTCAAATTGATAGCAAAACTTTCTCCTACGTGGTTTCTAAGTTTCCATCAAATCTTGTGCGTTTTCTTTTATTTGAGCATATTTTACATTGTGTCGATGATCTGCGGAAAAATCTCATGTAAAAAAACCAAATTCTATGTTCATTACCAAGAAGTATGTATCTACATACATGTTCAATTCCAACTGATGGACAAAGAGTTAGAGTTGATGATCAAACTGCATATCTCAAAGAAGAGGAGGAATTAGTTATTATATTCTAGTCTGGGTTTTTAAAGTTTTCTGGCACCTTCAGGCCTGACACTCTTATACAGGTTCAATGTCGGGATCAAACTCCATTATATTAAAGTTGAGGTTATTTGATGTAGAAATGTGGGATCATCATTACTCATGCATTGTAGCTTCCCACATTTATAATCTGCCATTCTTATAAAATCTTAACATACATTGGCATTACCTGTTATCTTTGAGAAACCACTTTAGTTGAGTTTTATTTATTCATTCATTTTGACCGTAGTGTGTGAGAAATTAGTATGAGGTGAACATAGATTACATTGTCCACATCCTAAGTGTTTTCATTTTTTATTTTTATTTTTATTATTTTTTGTATCTGTTCATTTATATGTTACATCCATTTCTCATTGAAACATTTTGAGCTAAGTTTCAGGCACTTAGCCTTCTAGGGTGTTAAAAATGACTTCACTCTGACCATAATTAATTATTTTCTTTTCAAGTGTTATTTGTATTTTTCAATGAATAAAAAACATCAAAATATATGGGGACTCTATTCAATTAATAATAACATTTGATATAAATTTGAAGAAAAATGAACATGTTATAAATGGTTCACTTCTAGTTATATTCATTGATATCAATAGAGTCACTTTCAATTGAATACAAATTAAATAACAATAAACAAAATTTGTTTCAGACATCATCATATTTAAGTAAAATTTGTATATTTACTTGATTCTATGTGAATTAAATAGCAAGAGTATGAGTTTAAATAAAATCATTTTAGGCCACTTTTGACTTATAAAATATTGAGCTTAGGGACTCGCTAAAAAGTCTTACTATTAAAATTCTGTGATTAAGTTATATATATAATACCTTTGACTATAAGAAACAATTTATTTTTTATACAATTTATGAATGAAAATATTAATTTGTTTACTCTTCTTACATTTATATTCATGCAAAATATATTAAATTAATTTCTAAATTCAATCATGAATTTTGTAAACATAAACTTATGTCGTTTCAATGAATTCCAAAATTAATATGTTTGTATTGAAAGTGTGTATACAGCAATATAGATAAGAGAATGTTACATCGGTTAGGTGTATGTTTAAATTGAATCTTGACTATTAAATGATAATGTTGGAAACCACAAAAATTGCTAATCACATAAATGCTGATACATCAATCAAGTACATATCATATTAAAATTGTATGGACTAGCATGCTGACATGTTGTCATGTAGTACATGTAGTTTGTTTAAGCCACGTTTGCCGATTCATTTACCTAACACGGCCGTCCAATTAGTCCCAATCAAATATCTGATCAATCATCCTTTCAAGTTAGATGGTGGATAGTGTGGGTACCAGGGGCTTTGGCCCAAACCCTTCTGTCAACAGGCCCAGGATGATTGAAGCCCACAGTATAATAGCCCAGTCTACGGGCCTAGTTACCTTCATTTACCAGCCAGACCCAAACATACTTTCCCGATCGAGCAGGAGATATAATGCTTGATCTGATCTCTCTTAACCGACCTTCTACATCTTTAAGAAAATGACTAGCTGGCCGACCTCAGTTTGAGCAGTATCCACCCATGAGTCACACACGTGTATATATAGGAGTGGTGAGAGCATGTCTTAGAGGCGGAAGATGCGGGCTACTTGGCTATCTAAAGGGAAGAACAAGTCATAACTCGTGAACTATGTGTCACCTTCTCCTTCCGTTTCGGAAGGAAATCACCTACTTTCCATGGAAATCAGATCATCTTCCTCCTCAATAAAAGAAGGAGGGACCAGACCAAATAAGGTAAGACATTCTCGATTAAAAAAGACGAATTCCTTCACTCTTCAGATTCCCTGATCTGACTTGGGCATCAGAGAGGCAGCGAGCGCACCACATGGTTTTTCCTTATTTGCATTTTGAAGTACGCTGTGAGTTGATGTCCAATTTCAGTGACACAGAAAGGACTGAGACTATAGATGGATGATTGGATTCCATTTATTCTTAATAGAAAAATAAGAGAAAAATAAATAAATGTTCTTTTTATGTTGCCGCCATCGAATCGATTCTGTAAAACCTGAGAAAAATGCAATTTTTCTTAAAATTGGAAAAACGGTAATTTGTCGGTGTAGTATAGGTTGAAAACCTGAAATTTTCTAGATCTTGGATGATGAAACGAACTTCACCGTTGGAATCGTCTCGCGAAATCTAGCTACCCAGTCGAATTTCGTTGGATTCCAAGAGAGTAGTAATTTCACATTTTTTGAGGCATCAGGTGTCGAGTGACACATGGCAATGCATGTCCTTCTAAGACACATGGCATGCTGGGGGTTTGAAATGTTATAAATGGGGGGTTCACAACAAGTGGAGAGCAGACCGGAGAGAAAAGAAAGGAAAGAAAGAAAGGAAAGAGAAAAAGGAATGGGAGAGAAATGAAGGAAAGATAAGAAAGGAAAGAGAAAAAGGAAAGGGAGAGAAAGGAAGGAAAGATAAGAAAGAAAGAAAGAGAGGGAAGGAAGAGCGAGAAGAAGGGAGAGAGAAGAGGAGAAAAAATGAAATTAAGTTCCATTGTCAGATCGTTGGACCAAGGAGTAAAATTAGAGAAGGTGACAAGGGCTACGCTTCAAGAGGTAGGGATTCTTTCTACTTTGGTTTACTTCTAACCTTTGGGCTATTGTTTTTGGGTTGATTTTGGAACCGTGTCATGCCATGTTATAATGGAATGGGATCGGTTTTTAGTCGGTTTAAAAGGGCTGCTACCGGAGCGAATTTGGGTTGAAAATTGCATTTACAGGAGTTTCCAAAATGCTCCTGCAACCCTTGGGCATGCTATTTGCGTGAATTGGCGCAATAGTGTGGCTCCTGGTGTACTCTAACTTTGGACAACCATATCTTTCTCATCCGAACTCCGATTCGGGCATTTTTGGACTATATGGAAATCTCTTTGAGTCTAAAATCTAGACATATTCTAGTGATAGGCATTTGGTGCTCACATCATTGACAAACTTTTTATCATAACACCAAGTGTATTAATTGCATGGCGCCATGACATGCTTGTTTGATGAAATGTTGATATGTATGATATATTGACATGAATGAATTAATGTAGGAAATTATATGCATGTTGAATATATTAATTGCGGGATGCATTAGTGATATGAATGTTTGTCGTGTCCATATGAGTACAATATGTGACCTGGTATAAATAGGCAATAGCATATTGCATTGCATATACACGAGGATATCGCATTAAATGGGTGTGGAGTGCATGGTTAATGGTCGACAACAGTTTGGTGTTTGATTGGGTGGAGCTGATTAAATGGGACAATGTCAACGAGTCACACGATTTATATGATAAAGAAAATATGTGTCAGTATCAGTAAGAAGGATAAGTCTCGTTGAAAACCATGATATATGGTCGGAGACATAGTACTGGTGAGCCGCGTAAAAGTGTATGGGTTTGGAGCTCGTGGTGAACACCCGAAATCATAGCCCACCAAAGGCGCATGGATTTTGAATATAAAAATTATCATTGTGATGTATCATCCAGCTTTTGGGTTTATAACCAAATAGACTGTTTTGAAAATGATCATTGGATGTCATCGAATAGCGGTTTTAAACGCCCAGCGTAAGCGTGTGTGAAGTCGGTGAGGACTTAGGGCGTAGGGCGTAGTGAGTCTCATCTCATTTCATGGCATTTCATATAGAATTGGCATATTCTTCATTGGAATGTTGATGTGTGTATTATTGTGTGAACATGGCATTGCATGTGCACTTAGGTGGGGAGTAGCCCTTGTAGGAGTTATCCTTATTAGGCATTGTTGTGACGCCCCGAAATCTGGTCTAGGTAATGACGTCAATACATGGTCCTGGTTCGGGTGACAAATATTATTATGTCCATTTAACTCAGGGATCCATATTTTCTGCATCCAGACTGGGATCTCTTGTTAGAGGAACTACTGACATTCTTTATATAACAGTGTATAAATCTTAACCCATCCGGTCTGTATGTAATGGTATGGACCTCTTTTGGGTCCATCTATCCATATCTTCCCAATAACTAACTTTACGGAAGTCCTCATTCATTCATTTTAAATCTAAATGAAAATAAATGTTTAATTACAGTCCTAGTAGAGTCGATCATGGCCACTTTTACCACCGATTACATACCCATTATTTAAATGACTAGTCTGAAAGAATTTAGTTAAAATTCTTTTACAAAATATTACACAAAATGTTACTCAAGGTAATATCAGTTGCACATCTGTTCTTCATAATCACGACCTCGTTGGAGAGTCGTCTCCCTATACACCCACATTGCACGAAGGGTCCACACTCAGTGGTGATACTTGATAGAAAAGATTCTCTAGTGGCTACTCCACACCCGAAATGCACATGCAATGTCAACCATGAAGCGATCCAATCATTTCCATATAAATAATGCAATCCTATATAGAATATTACATGTCATGCGTGAGATGAAACTCCTCATGCCCTAACCCGAGTCCGTGACTCCCTCACCTGATATACCAGTGTGACAGGATCAAACGATCATTACGAGGAGATTTTGCCTTCAAATATAGACAATATATTTCTTATGCTTATGAAGATGTGCACATGGTAGCAAGTGGGTGAATGAATATACTGCTGAATATTTGAGATTGGCGAAGGAATCACTTACCAAAGAGAACTGACCCAAGACTTTACAAGGAAGGAACTTTCTAACTATTATTCATGAGCCATCCTCACTTATGGGCGAGTGTAAGGAGACCAAAGAAGTGCATTTGATGGTTGTGAAAGGAGAAGTAGAAAGTAGAGATATAGTTGTGGCTCAATTTCTGATGGAGGTGCAGACTTTGTTCAAGGATTTTGATGATGTGATTCTCGAGGATCTACCAACAGAGTTACCTCCTATGTGTAACATACAACACCATATAGATTTGATTTCAAGTGTTTCTCTTCCTAATGTGCCTCATTATAGGATGAGTTCCAAGGAGAAAAAAAACTTAAGGGATAAGGTAGAAAAGTTGCTAAGCAAGGGGCATATTAATTTGCTTATGAGCACGTGTGTGGTTCAAGCTTTGTTGACACCTAAGAAAGATGAAGTTGGCGGATGTGTTAACAGGTAGGGTGATCAATAAAATTCATATGGATCCTGATTTATTTTAAGGGTGGATTTATGCTTGATGGGTTAAGTGGAGTAGTTGATATTAGCCATTGATATGATTGGC
Source organism: Tetrastigma voinierianum (assembly GCA_016808115.1). Lineage (NCBI taxonomy): Eukaryota > Viridiplantae > Streptophyta > Magnoliopsida > Vitales > Vitaceae > Tetrastigma > Tetrastigma voinierianum. The sequence goes on from JAEQBH010000594.1 coordinate 424,914, forward strand.
TATCATCGAATCGGAATCCGTCCCAGGTAATGGAGTGGAAAGGCAATGACGAGATGACCATAGAAAGATTTAGCAAAGAAAGTATAGGATGTTATATTGTTAGAAGATCAACAACAATGCTTATGATTTGACACCAAGATTGGATGAGGATTTCAAAGACCTTCAATGTTGTTGAACTTACCATGTTCCAGCCATATATGAGTCTTTGGTATTCAGAAATAACTCAAGGACGAGTTCTTCAAAAGTGGAGGTGAATAATGAGGACACCTATTCATTATTTTAATTAATTAAGAGTCTTTAATGATGACGACTCCTATTAATTATTTTAATTAGTAGAGCCTTTGTATTAGAAAAACTCCTATTAAGTATTTTAATTCATAAGAAACATCTTTTGTTGTTTATTTGATTAATTATGATTAATTACTTTTTATTATCCATCAAGTATTATAGTTTCCTTGTTTAGTCAGGATTCTTGTTTAGCAATACTTAGTCATTCTATCTTTGTAAGCAATATTATTTTTATTCAATAATCAAAACCTAGCAAATTTTGCTAAATCTCTTTGAGATTGTATTTATGGTTTCTTAATTGAGACTTTTGTTGGAGATTTGCTCGTTTGACGATCTTTGCACATTACACGTGCGTCAGTGTGAATGCAAACTATTTTTTTTTAAATAAAAAAAAAATTGGAAGCCAATTAGATAGTGACAAGTGGCTAGAAGAAAGAGATGCCACATAAGATTTTTTTTTTTACTCCTTTAGCCAATCATCGGTCTGGGTCGAGACTAAAACAAGAAGGCACCCCCAAAGTTGAGTTTATTTGGATAATGCTGAGGTGGGACAAATTAAAAAGATGGGTGACATTATTCATGTCAATTAACCCCGAAAAGAAGATGTTTTAGATAATATTTATTTATTAAAACTATTTTTACTATTGTTTTTAAAAGAATTGTCTTCAAAACACATTCTTATAAAAAACCTGCTTTAATAACTATTTTTTTAAATGATTATAAAAAATAATTTTATTAACATTTTTTTAGAAAAGGTGGGGATGAACTCCTGAGCCTTGAAAGGAGATCCTTTACTTGATTTGAGGCTGAAATCTGTTTTTTCAAAAAAATTTCATGTCTTTGCTGATCTCGGCTCTTTCTTCGGGGTTCCATAATGAGGATCAAACTCCCATCTGTCTTTACGAAGTTGTTAGTCTTGAAGATGTAGGGATCAAATTCCTCCATGCGCAACCTTTAGCCTCCACATTTTCTAGCTCACCCAGCTGATTGTACTATGTCTCCTCAAAACAGGCGTTGACCATGGAATCGGGATCCATTTATCAGATATTAAAATTAATACATAAGCATTCATGTGCGATAAAAGTAAGTTGAATAATGCGGACCAAGGGACAGGAATGTCTGCAGGTGGGATGGGGAGAAAGGAAGAACACTGTCATATAGAGAAATTTGCTAGTCACCATCATATTTCTTGGGTGTATTAACCTTCGAGTAACTTTGAGTGGAATTCGCTTCTAGTTTTTTTTCTTACGTCCTTTCACTTTATAATACATGATTGCTTAGTACTCTCTTCTTAAAGGGATTCGACGGTGAACCTGCTTCTAACCCACTCCATACCTTTATCCTTGATCGAACTTCAAGGGGGCTAACATATTATTAAGGATTTCAAGCAATAAGAATTTATTTGCAGTATTAAACTATTAGATATCATGTTTTTGGATACCAGATAAATAGATTTTCTCTCATTCTAAAGTTGTTTGTTTTATTTCATCAAGAATTTTCATTAAATGTTTGAATTTAAGTAGTAATCCATTTGTCTCTGTTATTTTTTATTAACATAAATTAACTATTGAAACGGACCCATTACACACACTTGGTAATCCTCATCCCCAATTAGGAGAGAGACTATAGGAACGGTAAAACTGCCACATAACACAATGATCCTGAAATAAACTCGTGCAATTGGTGACTTAGAGGAACCTCAACCATCTCATTTACATGTTTGATGGTATTTTTATATAAGTTAATAACTTAAATATAAATTTTTTTAACAAATAAATCTTTAGAAAATATTGTACTTTTATATTTTTTTTAGTAAAACATAATATATATATATATATATATATATATATATATATATATATATATATATATATATATATATATATATATATATATATACCTTTTCTTAAGCCACCATGAATGTGTTTAATTTCATACTCCGTTATCAAATTTATTTAGATTCAAATTAAGTAACAATAATTGTTCAAAATTAATTTAATAATTTCCAATTTCTCAATTATAGCCATGCAATTTTAGAAAACAATCGATGCGCATGTGAAACCTTGGAAAAATTTGAAAATGGGCGTTGGTAATTCTTGCACAGGAGCGGTACAGAGACAAAAACCACAGATCTTTCTCTGAACCTCGGATGGCCAAGCAGGATCTTGTGATTAGATCATCTCGCGAAATCCTAGTTGAACCAAATGATGCGTCAATTAAAGGCCCAATCGGTTTTGCACGTCTTTCCAAGGCCGAACGGGCCAATCATGAAATTCATCAGCTGCATAGGAGACACTTGCTGGATGGGCCAAGTGTCATGCCCTTAGGATTGCATGAGTTGGGTGGGGACCAAATGTCAAGCCACCCTCATGCATGAGCATGAAGTGGTTGAAGTTGTGGCGCTGGAGAACACTTCAGTGTGAGTTTATTGGTGTCAAACAAATGGATGTTAAGGTGGGCTCCCCTAGAGTCAAATGACTGGTAGTTTGAGGAGAGATGGCAAACAATTCGTAGAGAAGAAGAGAAGAAAGAAAGAGAGAAAGAAAGAAAGAAAAGAAAGAAAGGAAGAAAAGAAAACAGAAGAAAGAAAAGAAAGGAGAAGGAAGTTTTCTCATTATTTGGAACAGATTGGATCGAAGGCTGATCCTACACCTTCAAAGAGGTGAGGATCTTTCCTCTTTGGTTATTTCCTTGTTTGAGGCCATGGAAATAGCATTTATTTGAGACTCTATGTGGTGTTTGGATAAGAAAAACATGCTGGAATTGTGATGTTGTCCATACTGAATTTTTGAGTTTTAAGACTAATTTGTGATGTTGTCCATGCTGAATTATCAGGTTTTAAGACTGAATTTTTGATGTTGTACTTGCTGGTATATGGGTTTGAAGACTGAAATTGTGATGTTGTACATGCTGTTTTTTTTTTTCTGGTTTTAGATCAAGAAAACTCAGTTTGGTGTGGCCTATCTCATGACTAACATGCAGTATTTGGGGGGTTTAGATCAAGAAAACTCAGTTTTATGTAATGCCTGTCATGATAACATACCCAGAATGTTCTAGGTTTTAGACTGAAGAAAACTCAATCTGGTGTATATTTATAGACTAGAAAAACATGCAGAAATTTCTGGGCTTCCATGCTAAATCTGTTTTGGGTGTTTAGATCAAAGAAAACTCTGTTTTGTGTATCCTTTCATGCATGACCAACATGCAGAATGTTCTAGGTTTTTAGACTGAATCTGGTGTATTATTTTATGAATGAAAACATGCAGAAATTTCTGGGCTTCCATGCAGAATGTTTTTGGGTGTTTAGGATCAAAGAAAACTCAGTTTTGTGTATCCTTTCATGCATGACCAATATGCAGAATGTTCTAGGTTTTTAGACTGAAGAAAACTCAATTTGGTGTAGTATTGTATGAATGAAAAACATGCAGAATTTTCTGGGCTTCCATGCAGAATGTTTTGGGTGTTTTGATCAAAGAAAACTCAGTTTTGTGTATCCTTTCATGCATGACCAACATGCAAATGTTCTTGGTTTTAGACTGAAGAAAACTCAATTTGGTGTAGTATTGTAAAGTGCGAAAACATGCATAATTTTCTGCCATGCATGACTAAGATGAATGTTTTGGGTTATTAGATCAAAGAAACTCCAGTTTGATGTATCCTTGTATGCATGACTAACATGCAGAATGTTCTAGGTTTTATACTGGAAGAAAAAACCTCGCTTTTGTGGTATTATTGTATGCATGAAAAACATGATGAATTTTATGGGCTACATGACTAACATGCAGAATACTTAGGTTTTAGATCAAAGAAAAACTCAGTTTGGTGTATCTCGTATGCATGACTAACATGCGTAATGTTCTAGGTTTTTTATACCGAAGAAAACTCAGTTTGGTGTATTTTGTATGCATGAAAACATGCAGAATTTTATGGGCTTTCATGCATGATTAACATGCAGAATTTTTCCCGAACTGATGACTGATGAATAATATGTAATTGTGAATATTAATTCAGAATTGTGAATGTTAACATGCAGAATTTTCATGGAACCGATGACCGATGAATATGCGTAATTGTAATATTAACATGCAGAATTTTCCGAACTATGGTTATTGCATGCTTGGATGTGCTGTTTGTTTTTCCCGAGTTTTAAGACCGAAATCAAAGTTGGCTTGTTATTATTTGAATGAATGCTATGCAGAATTTTTCTCGAACTAACTGCTAGTGCATAGCTTATGTGATGTACCGACGGAATATGTGGAAATATTAACATGACCGCATGTATGTTAAATATATGAAATGTTGTGTGCATTAGACATGAGTATTCATAGCACACACATAGTGTATTTGTAGAACGTCCATGTAGAGGTTTTCATACATTACCATGGGGTTTGAGGCAAAGGGCACAAATTGCATTGCATCGTGTGCGTAACACCACATTACATGAGTGTACATGGTACCGATTCAAATTATATTCGGGTGTTAACCATGGGTGGCCAATGGACGAAGTCAAATTGAGTTCCATAGTGTTAAACTAAATGGAAAAATAAAATGTGTCGGGCGTAGCAAGTAGGGATGTGATACTCCCTCGTGTGAAAAACCCGAAACCCGTTAGACACAGATCCCACCTGAAAGCCCGAAAATGTCAAGGGTGTAAGAGACCCGGTGAGACCTCGAAAGTTTTGTTGCCCAAAGACACGAAACGATCAAATAAATATCACATGACTAATGAGTTGTGAGATGGGAGCTCAATTGACTCAAGATCGATTCTACCGCATCATTAGTATGGTGAATGGAGGTCACCCGTACTGGGCTATGTACATTTGTCGTCTCATACATACGTAGATTTTTCCTTATGATAGGATAAATACGTGGCGTACCGATTGGTTGTGGTCGTAATCGCGAAAATGACTTTATTTGTGAAAATCAGGTAGAAATAGCCCTTATAGGATTTATCTCTACCGGGCGCAGTCACCCGCCGTGGTGGACCCCCTTTCGTGCAATAGCATTGCACAGCATCGACGCCCTAGAGGCTGGATGTGAAGCGGGCCGGGATCAGGCCTTGATTCTTATTTTGTGTATATATTAGAACCACTCAGTTTTAATATATGTCGGTATTAGAGCCGTAGCGTAATAATTTTAGATCTATAGAATGTATGGTCTCAGAACGATGGACGAGAGTGATGATGGGCCTTATCGGGCCATTTTACCATGTAATATGTCTCAAGGAGCATGAGACATACAGGTTCGCAGTCGACTAAGAGTCAATGGGACCCCTGCCTGGGGGTGTCACAAATGGTATCATTTAGGCATACCAATACCCAAAGCTCAGCCGGGTACGTGGGTTTAGCATGCGCTGCACAAAGAGCACCGCACCGAGAGTACCGGTGTTTGAGCTTCGGTTAGAGCTACCTAGTTCAAATTGATATCCAGACTGGTATTCAGATCAAGGTCCAGTGTGGTGGTTACCTAGAGCTCCACAGACAGATTTTAGATCACAACATGCATCCATTTTTCCGTTTATGCTTCGATCAGAAAGATTGTGTGTGCAAATTTACGTGAATTATATACATGGTAGGATATATATAGGAAATGTAACATTAGGGTCAGAACTAGGAGTTTGGGAACAAACCATGGTTCTGGATATACTACATTATTGGTTGGCATGTGTGCTAACAAAGCTTGACACGAAAATGATTCTAAACTCGGCCATTGACCGTCAGAGGATGGTGCAGAGGACTCGGGGCGTAGAGGTCGCCCACCAGGGCGATGGCCGACCACCACCGTTGGACAAAGCCATAGAGGCCATGGGTGCCGTGGATAGCCACGTGTACCTTCACAGGCCGACGCAGCGAGGTCGAGGTGCCAAGTAACTCCGTGAGGTTCATGCACACCATCCACGTCACTGAGTATGGACCATGGTGCACGACTACAATCTTACATTGAGAGGATTCTCCAAGATGAGACCACCCTGACATTACTCCCTGATTATGCTGAGCTTCATTCCACCAGGGTGAGTCCCAGATATGGCGGGAGGGGTCACCACTCCGTGGACTGAGACTATGACACGGGATGATTTTCGCAGATCATTCATGGGGAAGTACTTCTCCGCTTCTCGCTAGACATGGCGCCTGGCAGCCCCCGAAATGGTATTGGGGAGCCATGATCACGGAGTACGAGCCGTATCTGCAGGCTGGCACGCTTCGATGATTATGGCCACCGACGCAGCCAAGGTCAGTTCGAGGACGGCCAAGTTGTCCATCCTGGGCAAGATTGTAGGACATAACCTACAAGATATGGACTCGGCGGTTAGTACAAAATTCGACATCGAAATGAGAGGTAGATGATGCTCGGGGAAAGATCCGAGATGGTGCTAGTAATAAGAAGAAAGGGGAGCCAAGGTTCTATTTCGTGCTCTGGTTAAGGCAGACTTCGTCTAACGAGGTTTCTGTGGGCGCCAGCCACTGCGCTTCGGCGCCGTCCGTTACTACTAAGTCAGCGATGATGTCAACGCCATCACCGACATGAGGCGAATCCGCCCTCGAGCAGGGCCAGGATCAAGGGACACCATGCCCCGATCATCATTGCATGAAAGGTGACTCAAGATGTTCTCCTTACCCAAAGATGGGCCGTGGGAAATGTGTATCGCCTCTGTGGTGCGACACGAGCATCGAGTGTTTCATGTGACAGCCAAAAGGACTGCAGTACGGGTCGAGGTCGAGGGCGCAGTGTAATAAAATGACTCAGTCTGGGGGCGTAGTTCATTACTCCACAAGCTGAGGCAAACAGACGTCATGATCTCAGGCACGCTTCTACTCTTTCGCTTTATGGGCAAGGGCAAGGTCGACCGTGCATCGCATTCCTTTATCACAAGATCTCGTAAGAGTATTGGGCTTAGAGGTTGAGACCTTAGATTTGTTACGTATGCAGCTCCTCCCCTAGGGACTGAGAGAATCGACGGATATACCGTACGGAGTTAGAGATCTCTAGGATTCTAATTACCTGCAACTTTCCTAGTCATGGACATGTCGAGTTCGAGGTCATCCTCGATTAATCTGGTCGGGACTACATTGACTGTCATCATTGATTGTGATCGCATGAGAGTTATCACCTACACACCGCATTTCGCATCTCAGGTTAGGTTTCAGGAATAGGTACGATGTTTCACCCCATACTATGTACGACCACGATGGCACGGGTAATGACAAGCCGGGCTAGCTAGCCTACTCCTCGAGGACGAGGTGAGACAGATATGAGTCTACCCCGTGGTTTGTTTATACGAGGATGTTTTTCCGACGAGCTACCGGGATTACCTCCAATGAGGGATGTAGACTTCCGCATTGAGTCGCATCCTCGACGCCGCCTATTTCTATGACTCCTCGCATGTGATGGCGCGGCTGGAGTTACGTGGAGCCACAATCCAGATACAGGAGTTATCGGGCAAGGGCTCTCATTAGACCAAGTACTTCACCATGGGGTGCTCCCTAGCTTCTATTTAAGAAAAGAAGGATGTTCCTTCGACTACGATCGATTACGCATGTACCGAACAAGGTTACAATCAAGAATCTATGATCCATTACCGAGATCGATGACTGCTTGATCAATCAAGGGGGCGAGTCTACCTAAGATAGACCTTCGTGACCGTTACTACCGCTTGAGAGTTAGGGAGTGCGACATCCCTAAGACGCCGTTTTCAGACGCCAAAGGGCACTTCTGAAGCTTACGTGATGCCCTTTCGATTGACGACGTACGGCGTATTCACGGGACTCCTAGCGAATAAAGGGTGTTCCAACCCTATTTAGATCACCTGCGGTGGTCTTTGCCGGCGACATCCCGATCTACTCCCAATCGGAGGTGGAGCATGAGGATCACTTGAGAATCGCATTGCGCTCAGGGATCATCGCTATATGCCAAGTTCAGTAAGGCGCGAAGTTTCGCTTGGCCGAGCGCGGGTTTCACACGGGTGTCATCAGCGGCCGACCCGGGGAAGGCTGAGGCTGTGATGAGTTGGGAGAGACCGGGTCGGGCCGAGATACGTAGTTTCTGGGATCAAGGTGGCATTACAGAGGTTTATAGAGGATTCTCCCGACTAGCGCTTACGACAAGATCAATCTAAGGAGGTCAAGCTCATGATGACTCATGTGAGCAGCTGCCCAGAATTGGAAGAGGAGGCTTACTTCAATTATTCTAATAGTCCCAGAAAGGGGATTGCAGGTACACAAAGGTACCGTGGATGCTTCAAGGACCCGACCAGGTGTGTTCGACGCAATCCCGTGAAGGTCAGGGCTTATGGTTCTCTGCAGCTGAAGAATCAATGTTGCACTACTCCCGCGATTACATGGAGTTATCGTGAGTCTCGCCCGAAGATTTGGCGTCACTACTTATATGGTGAGCAAGCCGAGGTGTTTTCTTCGTAATTCATAAAGTCTGAATACATCTTCACGCAGCGGGATCTCAACATGAGGCAGCGCAGGTGGATGGAGTTTTTTGGAAGATTACGATCACTCTCAGACACATCTCGTAGCAAATGTGGTGGCTGATGCGTTTAGCCGAAAGGCACAGGAGTACCGAAGCAGTATAGCTTCCCCGAATGGCGTATGCTCGAGACAAAGGGGGCGCTCAGACCGGCAGCACGGCGAGCAGCCCATGGTACCTCGATGTATGATGGCTACGCCGTCTCTACTGAGCAGAGTGATAGAGTCCCAGGGGCAGGACGTAGAACTAGTATCCATCAGGGACCGAGTACAACAGTACAGCAGATTTCAAGCCGCCATCCACACAAGGGTAGTCTTCGATATGTGGGATCTGCCAGTCCCCAAATGGAGGATCGAGGAGGAGGTCCCCAAGGAGTTCCATCAAGCCCCGATTCACAGGCATCCAGTGGCATCGAAGATGTATCATGACCTTCGCCGCAATATTACTGAGCTGATGAAGAGGCATGTCGGGATTTTTGGCCGACAAGTGTCTCACGTGCCGCCAGGTCGGGCTGAGCACCGTGAGGCCGCAGGGCTACTCCAGCCATCGGAGATAGCGGGAGGGAAGGAGCACATCACGGTTTGGGCCTTAGACTCACTTCTGCCACTGACATCACTGGCATGATGCGATATTGGTTATGCGGACCACTCACCAAGTCGGCATTTTCCGTCGTAAGCATGACCTTCAATCGAGGAATTCGCAGGTTGTATATAATGGAGATAGTACGGCCGCATGGAGTTCTAGTCTCCATAGTATCGGATCTGATCCCCAGCTTACGCCCCGCCTCCGAAGAGTTTTTGGGCGCTGGGACGCAGCCTCGATGAGTACCGCTTTTCATCCTCGCCACGGTCAATCGGGAGCGACTATTCGATTTTAGAAGACATGCTACGAGCATGCGTCCTGGATCTCAAGGGTAGCTGGGAGGAGCACTTGCCCTTGGTAGAGTTCGCCTACAATAACAATTATCAAGCTAGTATTCAGATGGCACCTTATGAGGCTCTCTACGGGAGGCCATGTCGATCACCGATATGTTGGACAGAGGTGGGAGAGAGTTCCATCACTGGTCCAGATTTGATTAGAGACACCTCAAAGAAGGTGGGTATGATCCGGAAGCGTCTCCCCATCGTCAGAGCACAAAAGAGTTACTGGAGAGTACGACGACGAATTCTAGAGTTCGAGGTGGGCGATCATGTCTTCAAGGTGATGCCTAAGAGAGGAGGATCAGATTCGGAAAACGAGGGAAGTTGTCGCCGAGGTACATTGGACCCTTCGAGGTACTCGAGAGGGTGGGCGCGGTTGCGTATCGGTTGGCGTTGCCACCGAGTTTGTCAAGCGTTCATGAGGTGTTTCACGTCTCTATGCTCCGGAAGTACACTCCAGATCCAACTCATATAGTGGATTAGGGAGAGCTTGTTGTTGATGCGGATGGGACCTTCGAGGAGGGACCAGTGCGTATCATGGATAATAGGAGCAGGTTTGCGTGGAAAGGCGTGAGACTTGTGAGGTGTTATGGCGACAGGAGTCGAGGAGGGCGACATGGGAGCGAGGACACCCCGTCGTCCCAACTATCCTTCTTGTTTGAAGGGAAGGTGCGTTTTCTAGTCATTAATGTTTTAAATATTTGTTGCATACATGTGGTGGTTGATTGTTTGTATGTATCTTGGGAATTGGGGACGAAAATCTTTTAAGGGGAGAATGTAGGCAGGAAAAAATTTTTTTTTTTTTTTTGAAAATGGCCAATTGGTAATTCTTACCGGACAGTGCGCCAAAACCACAGATCTTTCTCGAACCTCGGATGGCCGAGAAGCGGATCGGCAGATTAGAATCATCTCGAAATCTAGTTAGACAAATGGCCCCGTTGGTCGAGGCCCATCGGTTTTGCCGCGTATTCAAACGGAGCGGGCGATCATGGGTGCCATGTGGCACTTGCATGGGAGACACTTGGCACATGGATGGGCGAGTGTCATGCCCTTAGGATTGCATGGAGTTGGTGGGAGCCAAATGTCGAAGCCCGCCCTCATGCATGAGCATGAAAGTGGTTGAGATTGTGGCATGGAGAACACTTGGTCTTGAGTTGACCAAGTGTCAAACAAATGGATGTTAGGTGGGCTCCCTAAGAACGAACCAACTTGTAGTTTGAGGGAGAGATGGCAAACAATTCGTAGAGAAGAAGAGAAGAAAGAAAGAGAGAAAGAAAGAAAGAAAGAGAAAGGAAGAAAAGAAAACCAGAAGAAAGAAAGAAAGGAGAAAGGGAGGAGGAAGTTTTTTTTCTCCATTGTTTTCAGACTAGGTGGATGAGAACTGATCCTACACACTTGAGGTGAGGATCTTTCCTCTTTGGTTATTTCCTTGTTTGGGGCCATGGAAATGGCATTTGTTGGGATTTTTCTATGTAGTTGTTTGAATGAAAAACATGCTGGAGATTGTGATGTTGTCCATACTGAATTTTCTGGGTTTTAAGACTGAATTTGTGATGTTGTCCATGCTGAATTTTTCTGGGTTTTAAGACTGAATTTTTGATGTTATTACTTGCTGAATTTTCTGGGTTTGAAGACTGAAATTGTGATGTTGTACATGCTGTTTTTTTTTCTGGTTTTTTAGATCAGAAAACTCAGTTTAGTGTAGCCTTATATACCATGACTAACATGCAAGAATGTTTTGGGAGTTTAAGATCAAAGAAAACTCAGTTTTTGTGTATCCATTCATGCATGACCAACATGCAGAATGTTCTAGGTTTTAGACTGAAGAAAACTCAATCACAATTGTATTATTTTATGAATGAAAAACATGCAGAAATTTCTGAGCTTCCATGCAGAATGTTTTGGGTGTTTAGATCAAAGAAAACTCAGTTTTGTGTAACTCCTTTCATGCATGACCAACATGCAGAATGTTCTAGGTTTTTTAGTCGAAAACTCAATCGGTGTATTATTTTATGAATGAAAAACATTGCAGAAATTTCTGGGCTTCCATGCAGAATGTTTTGGGTGTTTAGATCAAGAACTCAGTTTTGTGTATCCTTTCATGCATGACCAGCATGCAAGAATGTTCTGAGTTTTAGGTACAGAAGAAAACTCAGTAAGTGTATTATTTATGAATAGAAAAACATGCAGAAATTTCTGGGCTTCCATGCAGAATGTTTTGGAGTGTTTAGATCAAAAGAAAACTCAGTTTTGTGTATCCTTTCATGCATGACCAACATGCAGAATGTTCTACAAGTTTTTAGACTGAAGAAAACTCAATCTAGTGTAAGTATTGTATGAATGAAAACAGCCACCTGCCAGAATTTTCTGGGCTTCCATACGGAATATTTTGGGTGTTTAGATCAAAGAAAACTCAGTTTTGTGTATCCTTTCATGCATGACCAACATGCAAAATGTTCTTAGTTTTTAATTTGAAAAACTCAATTTGGTGTAGTATTGGCATGCATGAAAAACATGCAGAATTTTCTGGGCTTTCATGCATGACTAAGATGCATAATGTTTTGAGTTATTAGATCAAAGAAAACTGGTTGATGTATCCTTGTAATACATGACTAACATGCAAGAATGTTCTAGGTTTTTATGAAGAAAACTCAGTTTTGTGTATTATTGCATGAAAAACATGATGAATTTTGGGCTTTCATACATGACTAACATCTGAGAATGTTTTAGGTTTTTTAAGTCAAAGAAAACTCAGTTTGGTGTATCCTTGTATGCATGACTAACATGCAGAATGTTTCTGGAATTTTTATACGAGAAGAAAAACTCAGTTTGGTGTATTTTTTGTAGCCATGAAAAACATGCAGAATTTTATAGGCTTTCATGCATGATTAACATGCAAGAATTTTTCACCAGGCGGTAGATGAATAACATGTACGGAATTGTGAATATTAATTGAGTGTGAATGTTAACATGCCAGGAGGCAATTTTCATGGGCGATGACCCGATGAATAACATGCGGGAATTGTGAAGATATTAACATGCAAAATTTTTCGGAACTAATATGGTTATTGGCTGTTTTTGATGTGTCATATTTGATTCAGTTTTAAGACCTAAAATCAAAGCTGGTCATTATTAGAAACGAAACGCCACGGCAATTTCTGAACTAACCGCTAGCATGCCATGATGTACCGACGGAATATGTGGGGAATAATAAGATGACTGCATGCATAAGAATATATGAAATGTTGTGTGCATTAGATGAGTATTCACAGCAACACACATAGTGTACGTGCAGAATGTCCATGCAGAGGTTTTCAAGCACATTGGTCATGGTTTGAGTGCGTTGGCAATAAATTGTATTGCATTATGTGCGGTAACACCACATTACATGAGAGTGTGTACATGGTACCGATGGCACCGCATTTGGTGTTGAATCATGGGCTTGGGAATTGAATTGGTCAAATTGAGTTCCCATAGTGTTAAAACGAAATGGAAAATAAAATGTGTCGGGCGAGTGCAGGGGATAGATACTTCAGTGAAAAACCCGAAACCTGCTAGACAAAAATATCCACCGTGAAAGCCCTAAAAATGTCGGAGGGCAGAGACCACGTAGACTCTAAAAGTTCTGTGTCTGCATACCAAACGATCAAATAAATATCACATAGATCAGTTGTGAGATGGGAGTCTTGAATTGACTCGCAGACGATTTCATCGCACTTGCGTTAGGGGTGGTGGGTCGGAGGTCGACCTCTGCATTTCTTGGGGCTATGTACGTTGTCGCCCTCATACATGCATGTAGATTTTTCCATGATAGGATAACATGTGGCGTAATTTGATTGGTTGTAGGTTTGACTGCGGAAATGATCATTTGGTATGTGCACCCAGGTAGGAAATAATAGCCCTTATAGGATTTATCTCTACTGGGCGTTAGCCTACCCTGGTCAGGGGACCCCCTTCAGTACAGGATGCACAAAGCGCACTTGACGCCTCCCTTAGAGGCCTGGATTATAGCGGCTTCGATCGCGGGCCTTGATTCTTATTTCTCTTGTGTATATTAGAATTCAACTGCTCATTTATATGTTTTGCACAGAGTGATGTAACAACCTTAGATCTACAGAAATGTATGGTCTTGTAACCGTATGGACGTAGTATGATGATGGGCCCTATTAGGCCATTTTATCATGTATGGGTTCATGTATGAGACATATTGTGTTTTCGCAGTTGATCAGTCACTAATCCGTTTTGGGGTGTCACAAATACAGTCCAAAGATTAAAGGAGAGGAAGATGAAATTATTCTAGAGGAATTATCAAGAAGGGTGGGCAACTAAGATATTCATCTACAAGGGTCATTATCATAGATAATTCCTTTAAATAGTGGCGGGTGGGTATAAAAAATGGGCAACTTTATAATAATAATTAAATTACCTTAACAACTCAAAAACAATAAAACAACAAAAATATAATAGAAATGCAATATGATTACAAATATAGAACATTATTATTATACATGCACATAATATAGTTGGATAATAGAACATTAAAAAAATATGCATATAAACATATTTCTTTGGGTAATTGTTATATTTTTTACTAGTATTATCATAACCATCTATCGCTTATATATTGAAGGTTTGTATTAAAATCATGTCTTTTAGCTTAAAATATAAATATAATAATAAATGCAAATATAATTACAATGAAAACATTAACATTTATCACAAGATAATATAGCCAACAAAAATAATTTTGTATGCATAAATACAATTCTTGGTGTAATTATATATTTTTTTTATATATTACAATTAAAAATGATATGTTGAATGTTTAATAGATTGGAATGTTTTTGTATAAGAATTATGCTTTTAGTAAAAAAAAAGTACAATACAAATGCACTATAGTTACAACGTTAAACCATTAAGATTATGATACCATACACTATAACCATGACATACATATTTTATAAGGATTATTGTAAATTTATATGTTGAATGCTTTATATAATAAAAGTTTTGTATAAAAATCATGTCTTTAGTTAAAAAGTACAAGTATAATACAAATGTAATATAATTACAACATAGAAGACACTAACATTACGTATTCTATTTTGATTTGGTTGCATTTTAAACATATAAAATATAATATATAGATTATTATCATACTCTATTGTACTTCTAGTTTAATTGTTTTGTAAACATAGACTATTAGTGTACTCTATTAATTTCAATATAACTGATTTAATTAATTTAAAATTCCAAACCTTTATATAGATTCAAATTAAAACCTAGTTCAGCTTTTCTTTTCAAAAGATATAACATTTCACCAAAAAGAAAAAGAAAAAGAAACGGACAATAAAGAACCCCAAACATCATGTCTTTTTCTGTTTTTTTTTTTAAATATACAATCTTTCTATAGAAAAACAACAACAATGAACTAACCAAAATTATCTAATAGTGTTTATAATTATTTGTCACATAAAAAATTACTTCATCTAAACTGAAATCATAAACCTTCATAATAAATCGTAAAAACTGGATACAAAAAGCTCATATAAACCCTAAAAACTAAAATAATAACTAACAAAATTCTTCAAAAAAAAGTTATAATAGTTTTAGAGGGAGATATGTTGAAGTCACAAATTTACTGTAATGTGAGTTGCTACACCAAGGAAGAAGAAGGAGGCTGCAATCAAGGGGGAAGAATGTATAACGGTGGGATGGACCCAATCTTCCTCCTTCATGTTCCTCCTTTAAATGTAGACTTTAGGTCAAACGGGATATTTTTGTCTTTTATCAAAAATAGGTCTTCTAATGATTATTCATGTTAATAACCCATGGGACCAGGAGAACACTGCCCCTTTATTGATCTCCCATTATTCTAAGGGCTGAATCTGAGCAAATAAAATATCAAAATTGATGTCATTGTCTATCAACCATGAAAGTAACCAACTAGTCGGGGATTCCATTTATGAAAGCATTTAGTGATCAGACGCCTGGATAGGTAAGGAGAACTACTAAAAGCATCCCACATTCTATCACCTAAAAGTTTACTTATTTTTATTAATTTTTGTGGGTTATTTTTTTTGCATTCATGAATCCAATAAATGCTAATTTGGAACCAATTAGTGTTTCAAACAAAAATTCAATTCATGAAATTTTTTATGCTTATGTTCTTTTAATTTCAACTTAATTTTAAAATTAATTAAGCCTATTAATTAGTCCAAAAATATTTACTTTGTTTGATTTTATATATTTATTTAACAAAAGATTTAAGAACTTTTGGATAAATTTAGAAAAATACATCTGATTCAGAAATAAGTCATGTGGAGGGATTTTTTTTTCTTTTTTTTTCTTTTTAACTTTTCTAGCTTTTAAATTTATTTTATTTCTTAATATTTATTTTTTCTTGGATTTTTTTTCTTCTACCCAATTGATGATATGTGTACTTCTTTAATTAGTTATATTTAAAAAATTAATACCTATTTGTTATAAGGCCATAAATAAATACGTAATAACACATTCATGAAAAGGTAGTCTACTTGAAAATTGAGATTTCTAAATTCAATTGAGGAATTACAATATTATTTTGGTTAGAGAATGTAATTCCCCATATGTTGCCTAATAAAACTTTATTGTATCCTTATAATAAAATTCATCCAACTCTCTCACTTTAATTTGTAAGTCTTTGGCTGGCGAATCAGTCTCAACTATTTTTATTGAAAAATTAATTTATTTGGTGAAAGCAAAAGAAAAAGAAAAGGTTTTTGTAGGTTATACTATTATTTTTGGAAGCTAAACATTTTAGTTACATTACAGTTTATTGTCTTTATTGGGACTCGGTTAACTTCCTTCAAACAATAATAACTATGGTATGTTTCTTCCTCCTTTTCTTTCTTTCGAATCCATCGAGGGATTACCAAATGAATTAATCATAATGGACGGTTTTTGTAGGTTATATTTCATAAAGGGAAAAATGTTAATTTTTTAATCATGTCTTGTTACAATTAAAAATCTAAAAAAATCAAATACCATTAATCACCCATCATTAATTTATATATAAAGTAAAATAATTATATCAAAATAATTTATTAAATTTAAACTTAGTTACTTTTTTCTAAATTTTTGTTTTCTTTTTTCTTATACTTTTATTCTTTTGATAAGCTTTTTTCTCAAACAATTGTTTTGAAGCAAGATTTTATATCTTCCATGGTGAACCTAAAAGTGAATTTCTAAATTTTTAAAGTTATACTTACATAAAATTCCCACATTTTTAGATTATGGTGAGGGAAAACAAATACTTTTTTTTTTTAAAGAAAATAATCAACAGAATTTTATTGATCGTCAGGTAACACGTATGCAGTAGTTCAAAGTAGTCAATGCAAAGAAGTTGAGAGAAGCCGTGTGAATCCCAATTACCTTCTTAGTCACTAGTATTTTTTCACTGCACATGTAAACACTTAATTTTAATTACTATGTAGAAATTATTCTCATTCATTCGAATCCACTTTTTCCTTCCTATGTCCTCGTTTTCACTTTACTATATATTATTGAATTTAATATTCATAGATGATTTATATATTTTTAGAAAATTTATTTTCATAGTCTACGTCCTAAAATTAATATATCTTTAAGAAATGATACATCAATTAGGTATACAATATTTAAATTCTATTAGGCACACCATGGCTAGCACTTAAATTGGGCATACATCAATTAGGCATGACGCGTATGGATACAAGGTATGCAGCGATGGTTTAAAGACGTTTCACCCAATTATTCCCTCAAGAAGTCTCAGCCAAGTTAAAGGGAAACATGTGAAAGACTGATCCACTTTTAAAAACCTACTCACAAAAAGAAAAAGAAACAAAAAAATAAAAAGGAAATAAATTTATTTAATTTGTTGTAGCCATCAGTAATAAATATTAGTCGGATTCTTCCATGTTATTCCGTGGAGATATGGTGACCGACATTTGAATGTGAACTTGTGCTTCAAATGGCCATACCGAAAGCTAAGTCTTTTTCCCAAGAGGGAATGAATACACAGCCACCCATGATCACATCCATTTACGCCTTCATACAAGCATTGCTTTATCAAGCCAACGTGGTTCTTTCTCCAAGAATACATACAAATGTTGTACAAAAACATGGTGTTGTGTCCCTCAATATGGTAATCCCCACCCACAATATTGAAATATAAAGGAGAATCTTATTGACACATATGTACAACTTAAGAATCTTTATTTACAAAGTTCACTAACTAACACTTACAATTAACTCACTATCAATTGAAACTAACAGAAAATAGGACACATGTATATGTTCTATTACTCCCCCTCAAGATGGAGTGTGAGGATTGATAACACCCATCTTGGATAGAAACGGAAAAGGCTATGAAACAAGTAAGGTTTGCAAATAATCAACAAGTCATGAACTTCCAAATAGGCAACAACTTAAAAAACCAGCTAATAATCTGTCACCAACAAACACAATCAATTCGTATTAATGTCAAGAAAAATGATGTAAGAATATAAAACTACATCACAAAAATCTAATAAACAAAATCTGAAAATCGCCATAACTGCATCCAAACTTAACCTTACCAGCGGTACCAGCCAAAGCTCTATATTATGATTTTGGTGAAGAGTGAGACATTGTAGGTTTCTTCTTAACATTCCAAGAGATCAAAGAGTCTCCTAAAATCGTACAAAAACTAAGTAATTGACTTCCGAGTATCAAGGCAAGACCCTAACTGCATCTGAAAAGCCTGCTGAAAGAGAGAGACATGAAAAAAATACCATGTATAGGGGTAGCCTGAGATAATTAATAAATGATGTTCATTAGCTAAAATGAATGTCACAAGATTTGCAGAAACAAACTAGCTAAGTTTTTGGACGATAAAGGAGACATGTTGAGATATGGTCAAATAAAGCAAATGACCAACGTAGCTCTCAGTAAAGAGAAGTACGCTTCAGGAACCATAATGGTGCCCTCCCACTCTAGCAACCATGGTGGCCCACATCTCTCGTCTCGGCCCGCCGCCATCCCATGAATCTGGAATGGGCAAGCAGATGAGACACTATCAAGTCCTTGGTCTAAACAGACTATAATCCTTTTATCGGGCCGTATTATGATGATGAGTCCTACATACCGTAACCGATAAAGGATTATAGTCCTATTTGAATAAGGGACTTATCCCTATCCCATCCAACGGGTATTCAAATAAGAATTAACCTCTTGTCCATAATGGGTGGATATAGATTAGGCCAAAGCCTAGCCCAAAAGCCTAACAAGAAGGATCACGAAGCAACTTACCATCAAAAGAACTCAACTTGGCATTAGAATCCATAGGTAACAAAGTAGGTTTAGAGGCCAAAAAACCCAATAATTGTAATGTATCGCTTTGATTCAGAAATGCCTTATTGGAGCGAAAGTAACCTTCAAGTTTAAAAAATATTTAAGAGGACCAGATCTTTCAACTAAACAAAATTGTTAAGAAACCCCATAACCGGCTTCATTAGGACCTCTAAGTGATAATAACATCATCAACATATACCAATAAGGCAAGAAATATAGAACCCGTCCCTTTTGTGAACAAAGAATAATCAGATTTAGACTGATGAGAACCATATCAAATAAGAGCAGCACTAAACTTGTAGAACCATTGGCGAGAAGCATATTAAAGGCCATAAATCGACATATGTAACTTACGTACAACATGCTTCCCTTGTCCAGCAGCTACAATTCGAGGTGTATAACATGGTAAGTCTATATACACTTCTTCAAAGAGATTCCTATGAAGAAAAGCATATATCATTTCTAATTGGACAATAAACCAACTATGGGCATAAGCTAAACTAAGAAAAATCTTAACAATGACCAGCTTTGGCAACTAGCGAAAAGTTCGCAACACGAATCGCTCTTCTTGCCATTATACCTTCACTATCAACGCCGTAATGCGCCACACGTATCCCACTTCAACGCGACTTTATAACCACATCTGGCATAACGCTCCTTTTGTGGCGTACCATGGGATCACGTCGTTATTCACAGCCAGCTCATTATACAACCGTCAACATCGTATTAATGGTTTGATAGAAGAGCGCATCACCGCCGGAAAGATGGTCAAGAATATTTGATGGTTCCAGCAAGGTACACGCATTGAGCCAAAAGAATTGTTACAAGAATGAAAAGCAGAGTCACAGCAAATGATCATACCATAACGCAGAAAATAGTATTAAGCAACCCGGTAACTACAATGAAGAACGTCAATGTGGGCAGCTGCGACAATGATATGTTGGAACACAAATGCCAGCAAAGAGAAATGCAATATATGGACTCGAATGAAAAGGATCAGAAATATCACAAGCACATTAATGGAATGAGTAAGGAAAAGAGATTCATGAAAAGTTCATCTCTAGACACAAAGAATGACTTAAAAACAATATCATAGAGTTTATAACCTTTGGCAGTAGGAGGATAGCCAACAAAAAACCCAAACTCGAGCTCTAGGAGAGAATTTGATACGGTGAGAAATAAGAAGGAAAACAAAGGCAACTAAAAACTCTCAAAGAAGAATAATCAACACTAGTTTTTTTTTCTTCTCAAAACCACCACCCCATAAACCACCATATTTTCAGAACTGTGGCCTTCCTAATTCTTCTCTCCTCCCACCTTATGCCAAAAAACCACCAAGTTTCAAAAGGAGAGGATACAGAGATTTTTGGAAGGTTCAATATGTTACTAGGGGTTCATTCAAATTCCACATCTACTATATTTTTTTATAGCCTCAAATTAATTGGATTATGTAGAATGAGGCACCAAACATCTTTCGGCTCTAGATGATCTCAAGAAAATGATCTACAAATAGCAACCTTAGGGTTCGCTTATTCTCATTTTCTTCCTATTATTTTTATTCTTTAATGTTCCCTATATGATCATAAACCCTTGAGTTAGGTTTGAGTGCTTATTACAAATTGTTATCCAATTTGATTTCTTAGGGGATCGTTGAACACGTGGGAATGGAGAGGTGGAATGGGGATCTCATTACACCCATCATCTCATTCTCATGTTTCGATTAAGCAATTTTCAAATATGTACAATTTTAAGGAATATTGATATATTCATAATTGAATTTTGATATATTTTAGGGTTGTGGATTTTATTGTATATGATGCTTATTAAATAATAGATGAAATTTAACCCTTTTTTTTAATTTGTACTTTTCAAAGTAGAAATTTTTTTATTAATTCAAATATATATATATATATATATATATATACAAACACACACTTTGTTATGAAAGGAATGATTACATATTTGTATAGGGTTATATGATTTTTTTTTAAGGTCATTTTTAAATTATATATTGTTCTAAGTTTAATCTTATCATTTGGTAGAAAACTATGGAAGTTTATTAATATTTAAAATGAAATAAAAATTACATAAAATCATGTAATAGGGTATTAATTGTTTTAATTTTTTTTTTCATTCTAATTCCTAGTATTACCTAATTTTTTTCATTCCCACATAAGATTCCTAAACTAATCCAAATAGAATCAAATTATTGATTCCATTCCATGAGAAATAAGAATGAAAAATGATTCTTCTATTCCCCAATGTACAAATAGTAAGACTAAGTCTTCATTATTTATTTTCAATACAAGTTCTTGATTAATTTTAATCTTAGTTTATGTGGATGCATCATAATTGGTTGCAACCTTACTATAATTCAATGGATATTCACCATCTACCTACAAAATTTGCTTTAACCTGCCTACTTGAAATATCACTAGAACTAAAGTTAAGTATTTTGAGAGCACACATGCTATATTTTTATTCTTTTACATAGCTGACTGTCAAATGGTTGATTCACTAACTAGTGTCGCTCTTACAAAGAAATATCATGTTACATTCTCTTATAGGTTATTGAATCATGTTCGAAAGTGAGCTACTCATGTAGGAAAATCACCATCTACCATTTGGGGAATCAATCTGAATAACTTTGTACTTAGAAGAGTCATGGGTCTCTCTTGCTGGTAGAAAGGGAAAAAGGTTAGATTATGGATTTTCAAGGAGAAGATAGATTATGAAAGCAATGTATAGATTCATTCACAATGAAGCAAATTCTACAAGAGCCCACACATTTCTGTACCGTGATTTGACTTGTATCCTCATGGTATATATTTCGTATCATCAACCACAAAGATTACTTGTTTTGTCCATATTTAACACAAAGAGGTGGATGGGTGGCGGTGTAAAAAATTACTCCTTAAGTAAGAAACTGGGGCTCGGTCCCCCAACCACTATCATCTCCTTGTGATGGATTAGGGGTCGTGACTTATGAAGCTCGACCTAAGAAGGGATTATGAGAATAGGGAATTGAAGAGCAAAAACTCTTGGCTTCACACTTCATTCCTGTTTCGATTTTGTGTTTGCTGACAAAATAAATTCAAAAAGGTTCTTTATATGAATATTCATGGTAAGCTGGTCATTACTAAATGAATTGGTTTTTTCACTTATCTCTCATCACTTAAATGTTTGAAGCATTAGAAATAAGTGATTTATTGAAATAATGTAAAATTGCATACCGATTTGTTTTAAATTGATTTGATACAATTGATTGTGAAATGAATTGCACATGAAAATTGCATGAGCATTGAAACCAAGTATTTGGATATAAAATGTATATACACTATTGTAAATTGCTAAGAATGATTTGAGCTCCCACAGAATGTTAACCGCCAAATTTATGTTATGATGATTGGTATACCTCAATGGCGGTCAAACGAGCGCGATTTTCAGGTCGACCAGACGTTAGGTCACTCCGATCCGTGAGCGCTCACGACAAAGACGAGTGTTCACTTCAAAATGATTTTTAATAATGAGTCATCACCAATGACAGACCGTGTTATAAAACCTTTATACCTCCTTGTATCAACGGGACCGCGTCGATGATCTCGCTTATCCCGCGCACCCGGTGGGCATAGGTTAATTCCCATTTGTGTGCGTGTACCGTGAAGAAATTGTGGAGCGCGGTGCGTGATTTCAGGTTTTTAATGATTTTATCATATGAAACTCCGTACGATTGAAATGACCAATGAATTGTAATTTGAATGCATACGAAATGAGAAAATACACATTACATGTATTTCACCACATTATCACGAAAAATTATGTTAAAGGCATCGATTAGAAGAATGCATGGTTTACTTAAACTGAAATGAAGAGAGAAATATAAACTACTAGGCATGGAAATGTTGAGTTACTAATGACATCATGTAAAATGAGGGAATAGGGTACGAAGGAAAGACCGCAACGATTCGAGTCAACGTCAAGGCCTCATTGAGCTGAAGAAGCTCCGACCCGCATTCGCAGTATTGATAATTTTTGTACAAACTCTGATTTTGTTTTGCAAACATTTTGGTATTGAAAACCACGGCACGCCAGAATTTTTTTATAAAGTTGGTAAATGGACCAAATGGGCATGTAATGCCATATTTAATGGAAAATGTGTATTGAAAACAAAATGAAGGGCCCCTTGTTGAATTAGTGATATTAATAAATATATTTTCACAAAAGCTAACATCCTGCAGCAAAATGGAGCCACGGAAATGTGTCAGTGATGCAAAGAACTGATTCAAAGAGGACCACGTCCCAATCCCGGCTCTGCCCTCGTCGGCCTTGAGTCATCGCACAAATGAGTAGTCACATTTTTAGTGGTATCAAAGCCAAGGTTTAGGAGGTTCTACAAAATGATTTTGAAATTTGTAAATGATTTTGAAATTGTTTTATAAATATTTATTTACTTGATATAAATGACTGATATGGATCTTTGCTCTGGCCTTTAATAGGTGGGCATGGAGTCCGTTCAATAGTGTCATTGTGAATAGAGTCTATAGAGATTGTCCCATTAGAGTATGAGAGTATGAGTTTTTGGGAGATTTGATCGAGTTGTCATTTAGAGAGTTTGATGTGATATTGGGGTTGGATTGGTTATCCTGACACCAAGTTATAGTTGATTGTAGAATGAAGAGAGTGACCATAAGGACACAGAGTGGCGAGGGAGTGACTTTTTATCGGAGCATAGGGCTCTAACCACCCCAATGTGGATATCTCGCCACTACCGCTAGAATCCATGGTTCGAAATGGCGTGGAAGCTACTTTGGCGTATGTGGATTGATACGGAAAAGGCAGAGCTCTAGCTTTATTTGACATCCCCGGCTGGGGCGAAGTGGATTATCCAAACGTGGAGCCTATATCGATTGCTCACGCAGAGATTGAGTTCCAACGACGTTGTTTAGGTGCCACCACATCCATTACACCCATATCGGTCGGCTCGCGGGAGTTGGGTAAAAGCATTGAAGCTTCAGTTTCAAGAATTGTTAAAGAAAGGATTTATTTGTCCGAGTATATCACCATGGGGAGCTCCAGTGCTCTTGGTTAAAAAGAAAGATGGCACGCTTCGGTTGTGTGTTGATTATAGGTAATTGAACAAAATGATAGTGAAGAACAAATATCCGTTACTCTGTGGATTGATGACTGTTTCACCTCACCTGAAAGGGGCGCGGCGGACTTCAAGATTGACTTTACGATCCGGTATCATCAATTGGCGATTAAGGATGCGGATGTATAAGACGGCGCTGGAACGCAGATGGCCATTATGAGTTCTTTGTGGGACGTGCCGCTTTGTTTAACAAATTTCGCCCACCCGCTTCATGGACTTTAATGAACTTTGTTTTCCTACCGTATGTATATTGAATACTTTATCGTGGTGTTTACAGATGACATCCTCAAGGTATCCTAAAGGATCGGAAGACAGATACACACCTCAGCAAAGGAAACCTGAGAAACACGCTGATATGCCAAACAGAGCAAATTTACTCGCTGAGAATGGGTCCTTTCCAATAGCGACGGTATTGGAAGAATAAATTCGGCGGATCCGGCTGAAGATAAAGATTATTAAATGGAAAACCAAATGGCGTTCGTGGCGCATAGTTTTTAGGATTGCGTGTTACTACATAAGGTTCGTTAAGGGGTTTTCGATGACTATGGCCCTGATGACGAGATTGCTCCAGAAGAATGTGAGATTTGAGTGGACTGAAAAGTGTCAAGCTAGTTTTGAAAAATTGAAAGCATTCTTGATGAGCTTAAAAGTCATCTATTTTCAATCCATTTTTCTGATTAATTTTTATATTAAAAGACTGATTTATAAGCAGGAATCTGGAATAAGCTTCACAAAATTTCTGTACAGCAGGAAATCCAAAAGAAAGCAGAAATTGCAGTAAAAAGGAGCAGAATGTAGCAGAGCAAAACTGATATAATGGGATGAAGCAGGTGGCAGCAAGAACGATGCATAAAGATGAAAGGACCAGATGTCGCGAAGCTCTGACATCAATCAAAATGCTGATTCAAGACATCAAGAAAAACCCAAATGCAAATGAAGCTAATTGAAAACAAATGAGTCGAGTAAAGAAACTCAAAGTTAAAACCAAAGAATTTAAGAAGAAGAAGACACAATGTCGAGACATTCGGATGAAGTCACACATCAACATCGCATCAAAAGCAGTCGCGATACCTCGGGGCTATTATGAGAGTTGTCGCCACAACAATTCCACAGAGATAAGGTCGCGACAACACTGGTTGTCGCCACATCACCGCAAAAGACTTGAGGTCGATAAATACCAGTTGTCGCACAACAATTGTACCGACGGAAGTCGCGACAACACCAGTTGTCGCTACGATCGTCATAAGGGACCGTGGCTGTCGCGACGCGCGAGAGGTCGTCGCGACGCGGAGTTTCAATGGAGAAGAGGTTGCACAAGATTAAGCTTCGTCGCGACACCGGCCACAAGATGTCGCGAACTACATAGAGGCTCCCGCCGCCAAGGACTTCGACAAGAACAGAGTCAAGCAACGAGGCTCCCGGCGTCACGACAAGATTGGGGTCTATTGGGGGCCGCTAATCCAAGGTCCAAAAGAAATGCATCAAATTAGCCCAACCTAACCCTATAAATACTAAGCCACAACAAAAGAACAAATGCGTAATTTTGATAGGAGAGATCTCGATATGTCGAAGGCCCCCGTGATTTTTATTTTTCTTTATTTCTTCTTATTTTCCATTTTATTTAGATTAGATTAGTTTCTTGTATTTCATTCTCATTTGATTCGAATCTG
This sequence comes from Tetrastigma voinierianum, assembly GCA_016808115.1. Classification (NCBI taxonomy): domain Eukaryota; kingdom Viridiplantae; phylum Streptophyta; class Magnoliopsida; order Vitales; family Vitaceae; genus Tetrastigma; species Tetrastigma voinierianum. Next base: position 450,764 of record JAEQBH010000594.1, read on the forward strand.
AATGTAGCGATTTAGTTGAATGCATATTTATATTTCTTCAAATTATCAGTTCGTTGAGTTTAATCTAATAAAATTTTGACAACACCCACTGATTACATGGTTTGATCAAGCCACAAGGTATAATCGGGTGATTTAGAAACCCGCCCATTGAACGGACGTTATATCAATGTAAATTATATCTTCCAGATTTATTCAATGTACGAACTTCATATTAAACTCCACTTGCTAGTTTTTGCTTCGTTTCGGAATTTATCCCAACGCCTCCCGCATCTCACAACAAGATTGTTCCAAATTCTCCTCGATGATCCGGTGAGGCCTGAGGACAAGGCAGGCTAGCATTCTCGAGAGTATGAACAATTTTGGGAAGGATTGAACCCAAGAGCGCTGATCTCAATGTGTTCTGACACTTAAATTAATACATCCTCTCACTTGTAATCGAGAATGAGTTGAGGAAGCACTCTGGGCAGTGTAGGAGAGTTTGCACCTCTTAATTCGACAACGATCCTGTTACAGATCTAATCACAAAAAGATAAGTCACATCAATTTGAGACAGAACTTATAAAAAACCTCCGCAAATGACTGCTATATTTAAGGAGCCTGAAGTTTGCGCCCATGTTGTGGGTATGAAGTATTGAGAAAGAAAAATACCCAAAACAAGGTTACTAGATTTAGGTGGCCATCTCACCCACCGTATTCGAGAGAAACAAATATGTGAGATGATGAATCCGTGTGGTTTGGAGAGGATCCAACAGCCACTCGGTCTTATTCTTGGACTAGTTTTTTAAAATCAGAAGTTCAGAGCCAAAGTTACAAGACAAATGCAGAAACGATTCTTCATCAATAAATTTCGATTATTCAATGTTTTCTTTATGATAACTGCTCAATCTAAATTTGCTATTTTTAATATTTCTTAATATTCAATTTTTTTTGTTATTCATTCATTTTTCTTTTACATCATTATCTTTAGGTTTTCAGCAAAATCCTAATATAGTATTATCATTCAAATAGTATGGGAGCTTTAAGTAATTGGGGTAGTTTGACTGAAAATCCCGAGATCTCGTGATCGATATCTGACTTTAAACTAATTTACTACTTGTTCGATCCGCGGCACTTGCAAAGATACCGGATCAAAACCACAAGGAAATGGTTTACTCTTTATGAAATATCTTTCATCAACACTATAGCTAAAGAAACCTACACCTGCTGTTTAATGGCTCATTACCAAGGACCAGATAATAACTTTGGTAATGTCATAATTTTTGAGAATAGTGTTTGATCCATAACAATTCATAGAAGTAGTCAACAAGTTTTACGCGAGTTTTCGCTGGGATTAGAGCAACAGTCCTAGGTGATAACAGAAATTGTATACTGATACATCCGACAATGTTTTATGGCGCCGCTGTCGGGGATCGAAAAGAATTTAGTAGATCAATATTTCATTTAAAGAAGGAAATGCTAATTTGGACATTTAAAAGAAAAAAAGAACAAAAATAGTTTTTCAATGCAGTGGTTATTTTTAGCTAATAACTTTAATGCTACTGAAAATATTTGCTAGTCGACTAATCCTATTAAATGGTAAGCGATTTCAGAAAACTTTAATGCATAAGAAACAGTAACACCGATCTCGATTCCAAACAGACATCGAACTAGAAAGAACACTCAGAAGTTTGAGAAAGGCGAAAAGGTCAAAACCTACTATGGCAGATGAAAGGGGCCGCACTTCGGGGACCAAGGACAATTTAACAACAGCTAGAAGGCCCCAATCACCACAAGAATAGAGACTTGAAGACCACTATTCAGATGAACACCAGAACGGCACCGCAGCTGATGCCAACACCTTCGAACCGCCAAGATCAATACAATGGTTCAAGAACAACAAGCACGTCATCCCACAAGATCCCACAGAACACCTCGGGAAGGTTTCGTAATGGCAAACACAAGAAATTGAATGGGTGGGAGACTGTGCAGGTCATAAAATTGCATTTATTCCCATTTTTCTATGATACAAATACCGTTAATGGTAAGGAATCTCTTACCATGGTTCTCGCGTTGATACCGAGTGACGGCAGCCTACCCGGTAGAGATCTCTCTCCCACCCACTCACTCCTCCCCAGAAGGAGGGAGATAATTTGCGTTTCAGGCAGCGGGAAGACGAAAGCCTTACGTAGCCCGGGGAAAGATTCAAAAGGTTGAAGAGGTGTCCACCATGGAATAGATCCAAGACCTTGAGGACATAGTGTATCATGCTCCAACGATACATCTAAGGGTATTATTGATGCTTTCCATGTCGAGCATTCAAACGTAAAAGGCCAAGAGTAAGAGATTCGATCGAGACTTGCTAAATGCAAGGAAAGCCCCATCGGAAGCCAAGAGTAATTGGCAGAGGAAGAGAGCTAAGTGGAGTCGAGCAAGATGACAGCTGGAGGCAAAGCTAGATGCCATCATGCATAGAATGGACAAGCAAGAGAGGAAGCATGCACACTATTCATGAAATAGGTTGTACTGAGGAGGGAACTATTGAGAGAAGCCAGGCACCACCGAAGAACTGTTTTAGACGAGAGGTCGTTCTGGGAGAGCCAAGAAGTTAATACTGTAAACCAAATCTTTAACTCTACCAAGACACTATCACGTCCAAAGATCAGAACCGCTAGAAAATTCTTCATACTTGAGGGCTACAAGGCTGGCGGGCATGAAATTCGAAAGCATCCTCAAAGAAGGATACTCACAGCCACCATGTCTTGTGGGGAAGGGAATGAAGAAACAGCTGAAGGAGGAGGGAAACAGAAATGAATATCAGGTCGAGGAGAGCTCCACCATTCAAGATCAATCACGGCGAATCACACAACAAGAAGCCGCAAACCCCATGAAACAAAAGTTTGCGTAATTGAAGCCAAACTAAATTCTCAAAATTTTTCTTAAGACCACTAATGCTTCTTCTAAGAATCTAGAGATTATGACAGGCAACTGCCTAAACTGTAAAATCGCATGAAAGATGCCTTTCCCAAGGACACAAGAAAACTAAAAAGACCGTATACAAAATGTATGGGAAAGACTGGAGAAGAGTGGACAGTAAAGATGAAAGAACCAGGAGAAGAAGGCCTATAAATTGTCAAACACCGGATCGAAAATACACAACACCGCCGCAGGCTGAAGGAAATGAAGAAGAAGACTCTAACGATCGTCAATTTATTTACAGAGGTTTGCAAAATCAAAGATAGAGCAGAAACGCTTATGTTCTCAAAGACCTTTCTGTAAGTTGGATCAGTATGCCTTTCACATAAGTGGGTTAATTTCATGCCACTTTTATGCAATTTCAAAGACACATCGATGCAAAAGATGTAAGATTGTCGAAGAAGGATCAGAATTTGACTGCAATTTTTGCAAACAGGATCAAGAGGCTTACTAGAAAAGATGAAGGATCCAGGAGCCACACATCCCCGCACCCATTGGAGAGTTTGAGTTCCAAAAGCTCTCGTGACTCGAAAAGCCAAGATAAATTTAATGCTCATTCTCATGCCACGTTGGTTGGGTGAGATTATCCCACTCATCATCACCTCCAAATGGCGATAGAACCTCGGCAAACCCGAAGGAATCATAGGAAGACAGGGTTATCGGTTGTGGAAATTTATTTTTCCAATGACTTCATCATAATTTGATAGGAGGAAGATTCACAAGTCCTAAGGTCGGAAGGCTATTCTTATAATTGAGCAAATTTCTAACTGATATAGTAAGGGAATTCCTCACGCCGTAGTTGAGAGAGACAATGATTTTTAATTTAATCAGAAGTTTGAAGAATTTGTATATAGAGTGGATAGATATCAAGTCGAGAAGATGTCTATGTCAACAACCTCGATTTTTACTATGATTGTAATGATCAACTTTTAATCAATGAAAAGAGATGAATTTCCAAAGATCCCAAGGGTTTTTGATTCCGATGCACATCAATTTACATTCTAACAAAAGGTGATGAGTCTTTAAATAAAATGGGGATAAAACAAAGAAGACAAAATGAAGAAAAGGAATTCCATCAAGAAACCAATGAAGAAGGGCTAGTTTAAAGGTGTTGCCAAGTCATTTAAAGTATGCTTACCAGTTTCGCCAAAGAGTAAACCATGAATAAATTTCTGCTAAGCTTAGTGATGCCGAGGAAACAAAGGTTGGCCGAAAAATTTTGAGGAAATCATAAGGAGTTTCTTATATTCTTGGTCTATTAGAAGAGTTAAAAGGTATCAGTCCATCAATATGCATGCACAAAATACTCTAGAAGAGAGGTAAGACCAAATGTTGAACATCAAAGGAGATTGAACCCAATATGATGAGGTAGTCGAAAGAAATAAATGGTTAACAAGCCGGTTTTTGATATATGCACTTCTGCATACCTCGTTTAGCCCCGTACCCATGTGGTTCCAAAGAAAGATCAACGAACCGCAACGAACACTGATTCCACGCGAACAAAGGATGTGATGCAGAGCATGCATGACTATAGGGAAGCTCGAACACAAAGAAATCGGTGAAAGATCACTTTTCATTTCTTCATTTTCGATCGTGATGTTGACAGATTATCAACATCCTTATTTTTGTTTCGGACGGAATTCGTGCCATCAATCATGATTGCACTGCACCGAGGACCAAGAGAAGACCATTATCTCACATGTCCCTATGGCACCTTTCGGCCTTCTTCTCGTGATGGATGCCATTTGAATGCGGTAACGTCCCGCTACTTCCGCAGATGTATGATGTCATGTTCGGGACGGAAGAAGTTATGGAAATTTTTAATGATGACTTCACAAGAAGTGGATCCAGCTTCTTGAACAATGTCCGAATTAACTGGAGACAAAGATTCAAAGACAGGAAAACAAATGCAGCACTCAATCGGGAAAATGCACTTCACGGTATCAGATGTTATTTTGGTCATAAATTTCGCATAGATCAGATTCGTTCATTGGGGATGTCCCCACACATATTGGTATTTGCGTTTCATGTCACCTTCCTTTTGAATTGAATACATACTGCGGCCATCAAGAAGGTTAATTTCGACTAAATGGCAAGAGATCGCAATCGAATGAATCGGAAGAATCGAGAACGAAGCTTGGTGATAATGTTAAGATCTACAAAGACAAGACAAAGAAATGGCATGATCAAATGATTCTTAGGAAAGAGTTCGTAGAAGGGGATCGAGTTCTCGTTATTTAAACTCCAGACAAGATTGTTCTAGGTACCTGAAATCATGATGGACTATATACAGCAGGTCGGGCATCGCTTGAGCAGAACACTCAAGACTGATGCTGGGGAGGAATTTAAAGTCAATGGACAAAGACTGCAGCATTATCAAAGTAGGGAGGAAAGAAAAGAAGAGCTACAGCTGGTTCATTGGAGGAGAAAAGAAAATCGTACAAGAAGTCCGTACTTAAGGACTCAAAATCGAAAAGCAAAATTTTAAGGAGGTAAATTTCATGAGACTTTAATTGCTACTTGCACTTTGAATATTTTTTTTTAGAATTCACCTTGATTTTGTTTTTCTAGTTTTTTATAGTGATTAGTTAATAATATGGAAGTCAATTTTTGTTTAATTAAATCCTTTCTATAACGTTGCACGCGTGTGCAAAAATGCAAAGGAAGGGAGAGAAGGAGACACCCTGCAGACAACTCCACAATTCACAGGTGGAAGAGCTTGAAAAAAAAAAAAGGGGGAGCATTTTTCCTTTCTATACACTTCAGGAAAAGTGGAATAGGAAACACATGTTTGAATTGTCGCAGGAACTGATTTGAAGCTGATGTACCAGAATTTGAGAATTGATAAAGAAATGAAAGCTCTCTTTGCTCATTAAATTTAAGGCAATGCAGACTAGCCTCAAGCGACAAAACTTCTCGTCACGTAAACCGATGCCCAATGTATTGATGTCATGACTTAGTAAAAAATTAAAGGAAGAAAATAGGTTGAATGTCGCGATAAAATACCTCATGTCGACAAGAGTACCTTCAAAAGAGATGTGCTCACATCTTAAAATGAAACAATTTTAGTCGCAACCGCAGTATTTACTTGTCTTCCTCGGCAGGTTAACACAGAGTTTTACTAGTTGTCGCACAAGAGGAAATTCTGATACCGCGCTTCCACTTTGCCCCCAATTTAATAGGAGTACACATTCTCACCGCCAGAACTATAATAGCTAATTGAACGGAGTACGAAATAAGTGATTAGTGCATGTTTTAAATTCAAATTTGATTGAACCAATGTGTTTAATACACTCAATTCGAGGGGAACAATCAGAGGAAATTAATGAGCTTGAGGAAAACGCTCAAAATCCCATATCAAAACAACGAACCGCTGTTGGAAACACTGCAAGACGCACCGAAATCATTTAATCCATTCATAGAAATAAAAGAAAAAATAAAACGGCTGTTCTTCCCAGAAACGAAATTACTATGCAAGTATTGAGAACGACGGGAAGAAAACGAATAAAGAGAATGGAGAGAAGGGGGAACGAGAGAAAAGAAGAGCCCAAGGGTTTAAACAATGCTTCATGGAATGAATGGAGTCTTTAAAATAAATAAATCTATCTTTATTCCACAAAACGCAATAAAAGGAACGGTCGATGGAAGCGGGAATATGAATTAGTTAGAATCCATCAACTAAGAAGCTCCTTAAGAAGGAGAGGCAACAATTATTGCACAACCTTGTTAATGTACCGAATCACCTTGAAGAAGCCTCGCTGTCCTGTGAGCTAAATTTCAAGGCCGCACCTCCTCGAAGAAGACATGATTTAGACTGGCCAAATAAAAGGTTTTTCAATCCAGATACATAAAGGGTGGAATCAGAAGAACATCAAATCTAAATGTTTGATATTTGAATACAGACTTCCTTCGATTTGTAAATTGGTTGTTCATGATATCTCGACTTTATTTCGCTTTCATTTTAGTTTCTCGCGATTGGGAATCAATCAATAATTCTACAACCACAGACAAGTGGTTTAATGATTGTGCAATTTAATTGAAACATAAATTGCATTTAGTTTGAATTCTGCTTAATAAGTCCGTGATAAGGAAGGCTATACAATTGAAGGAACAAAATAATTTTTTTTTTTTTTTGAGTTTGTGGTAGTAACAAAGAATCAAGGAACCCGGTTGGAAATAACATATCTAAATTCTCATCCACCGATGTGGAGTCAAGAAAACTTCAAAGTTAGTCACGCGATCAACCTAAATTTTAGAACTTGTTAGATTATTGATCAAGGCAACTGTAAGGATACAAACTAACAAGAAATGATGCAGCTATCCTTGGAAAGTTTGGAGCCATTCTAGCCATCCCTATTCATATGTCGATGCATATACTTTTAGTTCCGTAAATTATTTCAAACAAGCCTTATTTTCAAAATAAGCCAATAAAAACCCCAACCCATCCTAAGGAATCAATCTTCCAAATAACCTGTGATTACCAAAGAACTCAAAAAGAAAAGAAGGAATAAAGTTTGGGGGGAGATAAATTTTTTTTTTTTTGAACTCAAAGAGAAAATACGTAGTGCCAGAAGAAGAGAAAGATCTACACTAAAATACAAAGGGAAAAGAAAGATCAAGGGAATAGGTTTTGTCTTTGTGGCCTCGACTCTCTTTGAACAATTAAGTTCTTAGGGGTGTTTCACCACCTAGTACCCTAATGCCATCCTCGGGTATGGGAGTTACTAACCCAAAGTTTGCTAAGAGTGTTGGGGAAGCCTAAGAAGACAAAACATTGCATTATTCCCGAATTTGGCGATAGAAAAGAAAATTCCCCGCTTGAACTTGTGAATGAGAAATGGGAACATACACCAATAGAAGAAAATCATCAGGTATCCCCCTAAACATGAAGTTTGGGGGAGTTTATTCAAGAAACTACAAGGAGAAAAAGGGCGTGATGTGAGGAAAAGGAAAAGCGGATATCGTAATCTTAACCTAAAAATCCCATCCATCCTACCCTTACCAAAGCCTCTAACATTACGTTTTTCTCCAAAAGACCTCGATTGATCTTGAAGGTTGCAATAACTTATATTAGTGGGAGATCAATATGAACAACAAGCTTTATGGAATTTGAAAATCAAGAAAAGATCAAACTGTGAACATCCTCTAAGGGTTAACGACTCATTAAGGATATGAGAAAGAAAATAATCCAGATTTCGCAGGATCACTTAACTATAACGTTTGTAAAACACATTCAACACCGTTATGTACACTCGATTGAGTAGAAACTAACCTTGATATGGACTTTAAGGCGACATTATATATGCAATTTCAGTCTTCAATTAAATTGGTTGCAACTGCAAAATAGAACAGAAAAATGTCCTTTTGTTTGAGGACAAACAAATCTTTCTTTTCTTTGCTTGGGGACAAGCAAAATTTTAAGTTTGGGGGAGTTTGATGAGCTTAAAAGTCATCTATTTTCAGTCCATTTTTCTGATTAATTTTTATATTAAAAGACTGATTTATATGCAGGAATCTGGAATAAACTTCACCAAATTTCTCGCGGCAAAACAGGAAATCCAAAAAAGGTAAATTGCAGAAAAAGGAGCAGAATGTGGCAGAGCAAAACTGATATAATGGGATGAAGGTGGCAAAGAAGAACGACGCGATAAAGATGAGCGACCGTATGTCGCTGCTTTGACATCAATCAAAATGCGATTCGTGTTACATCAAGAAACTCCGGGGCCGCAAATGAAGCCAATTGTTAAAATGAGTCGAGTAAAAGAAACTCGTGTTAAACAACCAAGAATTGAAGAAGAAGAAGATTAGATAATGTCGCGACATCCTGATGAAGTCGCGACATCAACACCAGATCGTGGCGGCCATGACACTCAGCCATAAGGAGAAAGTTGTCGCCACAATTCCACGAAAGATGGTCGCGATAACACCGTTGTCGCGACATCACCACGGCATTCGCGCCTTGATGAAGATCGTTGTCGCTACAACAATTGCATCAATGGAAGTCGCGACAACACCAGTCGTCGCGACATCTACCGCGGCGACCGTGGTCGCGACGTCAAGTAGTCGCCGCGACGTGAGTTTCAATGAGAAGAGGTCTCGACAAGATTAAGCTTCGCTGCGACACCAGCCTTCACTTTTTAAGACATGTCACAACTAAGAGCAGAGGCTCCCGCGACAAGGACTCCAAGGACAGAACAGAGGTCGCGACGAGGCTCATCTTACGCACGCCCACCGGCCGCTAATCCGCTGGGCCCAAAATAAATGCATCGAAATTAGGGGCCCAACTTCAGCAAACCCTATAAATAATGGCCGCTACTAAAAAAGAAACGCAGCTTCTTAAGCAACTTGGAAAGAGAGATTTGGAGTAAGCCAAGGCTCGTATTTCTTTACTTTTTCTTTATTTCCTTCTGCCGATTTATTTCCTAGATTAGATTAGTTTGTATTTCATTCTCATTTGGATTCGAACGTTAGCTGTAAAGGATTTAGTTGAATGCAGATTTATATTTTCAAATTCATTATCCGTTGTTTGAATTTGCATAAATTATGGATTTCGAACACCTGGGCCCGATTTGATGCTGGTTTTCTTTGATCATTGAAGCTAATGTATGGTATATGATTTAGAAACCCGACTTCATTGAATTGATGTTGTATCGAAATTATCTTTCACCGTAGTATTTTATTCATTATAGGTGAACTTTTGATGTCGACTTCTTTGGTTTTACTTGTTTCCTGGAATTGATCAGCGTCAATCACAGCTACCCATGCGAGATTGTTCCATTTCCCGATTTCAGGAGGCCTCTGAGTGACCACGAGAAAACGCTCTTGGTAAGGAGCAATTTTGGAAGTATTTGAACTTTGATGTGCTTTGTCCCAATGTACTCTTGTATCCTTAAATTAGCCATCACTCTTCTAAAGCGCAGCAGGGGCAGGTTGAGTGAGTTATTAATTTAAGTATGCAAGTTCACCTCGGTCGAATAGTGAATTCGATCCAGGTGTTAGCAAGGATCTAATCAAGGAAAGGAAGTAATTTGTTCTAATTTTGAGGATGAGGAAGCGATTATAGTGCAAACCCTATGATGACTATATTTAAGGAGCTCGGGTTTGAGTCCACTTGTTCCCAATGGGTATAGAGTATTGAAAGAAAAATACCAAAACAAGGCATTAGATTTTAAAGTAGTCATCTCACCACTTTGTATTCGAAGCGGTTAAGGTGAGAATGATGAGCATTAATGGTTTGGAGAGATCAGTCCACACTATCTTATTCCTTGGACTAATGTTTTAAAAATGCGCCAGTTAGGAGAGCGAAAGTTACGATCTGGTACATAGAATTGATTCTTCAATGTTGAGTTATTCAATGTTTTCTTTAGAATCTTGTTCGATCTAAATTTGCTATTTTAATATTTCAATATTCAATTCATTTTGTTATTCAATTCATTATTACTTTACATCATTATCCTTGAAACTTCAAAGCAAAATCCCAATATAGTATTATCGTCCAAATAGTATGGAGCTTGAAAAGTAATTGGGTAGTTGATTGAAAAATTCTTGAGATCTCTGTAGGATCGATATCGGACTTAAATCAATTTGCTTGTTCGATCGCGGCCTTGCGGTATGCGGATGAAATACAATGAAAATGGTTTACTCTTTATGAAAATATCTTTGTTAACACTATAGCTAAAGAAACCCACACTCAAGTTTAATGGTTTTATTACTAAGGACTAGATAATAATCCTTTGGTAATAAGTCATAACTTTGAATAGATGTTTTGATCCATAACAATTCATAGAAGTAGTCAACAAGTTTTATGGCGTAGTTTTGCCGGGGATTAGATAATAGTCCTTAGGAGATAACGTCAGAAATTTGTATACATCATATGATCCAGATAACAAGTTTTATGGCGCCGTTCTGCCACAGTGGATGAAAGAATTTAGTAGATCAATATTACGTGAAAGAAGGAAATCTTAATTTGGGCGTTTAAAAGAAAAAGAACAAAAATAGTTTTTGTCTGATGGTTATTTTAGCCACTAACTTTTAACAAGCCATATTGAAAATGTTGTTAGCGATGTCTATTAATGTAAGTGTGTTTTGATTTGGGAAAACTTTAATGCATAAGAAGCAGAACAACGATCGATTCCGTGAGATGCGAACTAGAAAGAACACTTTCGAAGGAAGCTTGAGAAGGCGAAAGATTCGAGGAAGGCTTCGGCTATAGCGGATGAAGGCAGACAGGAGGCGAAGGGCAGCGAACAGCCCGGGAGAAGGCCTCAATCATTTGATACAATAGAGGACTTTTGGAGACCAAGTGTCGGGATGGATACGCATTCAGGCAGGCTGCAGGTTGATGCCGATAATTTTTGGCCCGAAGCGTGCCGGATTTGTGGTTCGGTAACAACGAGTTTCTTGGTCATCCCATGGAAGATCAGGAATGAACACACAGGAAGGTTTCTCGAGAATGGCAAACTACAGTAAATTGAATGAGGTGAGACCCGGAGGTCATAAAATTGCATTTATTCCCACATTTTCTCTAAAGATACATCCCGGCCACATGGTATGAATCTCTACCGTATAGTTGTTGTTACTTAGGAGGAGCTTGTGAAGCTACTGGGTAGATTCTTTCCACCTTCACTCCTCCCGAGAGAAGGAGGAGATAATTGTGTTTGATGGGAGAGATATAGAAAGCCTTTCATTAGCACAGGAAAGATTCAAAGGTTGTTGAAGGAGTGTCAATGCATGGAATAGATTTGAAGACCCCGGATGGACATAAGTGTATCATGCTTTCACGAATGATACATCTAAGGGTATTAATGATGCTTCATCTTTTGTGGAACGCATTGACGTAAAAGTCTTTGAAGGGCAAGCGATCGATCGAGGACCTTGCTAAATGCGATGGCTGCATCGGAGTTTTCAAGAGTGGTGAGCGCCGGAGGAAGAGGGGTCATGGAGCTGAGAAGCGGATGGCGACCATGGAGAGCGACTAGATGCCATCATCGCGCCAAATGGAATGAAAGAGAGGAAGATGCACACTATTCATGAAATAGGAGCAGTTGAGAGGGAACTATTGAGAGGAAGTGCTAAGGTACCCAGCTGTTTTATGATCTTTGAGGAGGTGATGCCCAGGAGAGCAAAGTTATCATAGGCTAAATCCTAACCTACCGACGAGGAACCATGAAAATTTTTCATATGGTGGAGGGGCTTCCCACAAGGCCGGGGCATGAGCGGCATCCTCGACGAGGATATCGTAAGCCACCAAGGTTCCAAGCGTAAGGAGGAGGAAGCTGAAATGAATATCGGGGTGAGAGGAGGCTCGTAGTTTGAGAAGATCAATTAACACTGCGATTCTGTGGGGGACAAGCTTAGAGGTAATTAAACCTCCATGAACAAAAGTTTGCAGAATTGGAAGCCTCAAATGCCAATTCTCAAATTTTTCAAAAGACCACTAATGCTTCTCTCAAGACTTCATATTGGTGGTCCGAAATGAAAATAGATGTTTCGGAATTTGTGACTAAGTGTATGGTGTGTCAGAAAGTGAAAGCTGAACATCAAGTTCCTTTGGGATTATTATAGCCTATCAGGATACGAGATGGAAATGGGGCCAGAATCATTAGTTTTGTGGTACGGTTACCCGATGTGAGGAAGAAAGCATGATTAAGTTTGGGTCCTGGTAGATCGATTGACTAAGTTAGCTTACTTCCTACCAATGAGAACCGACTATTCACTTGACAAGTTGGCAGAGCTTTACATAAAGGAAATGGTTGGTTCACATGGGTTTAATGTCGATCATTTCGGATAGAGATCCCGAGGTTTACCTCTAGATATTGAAGTTACAGGGGCTTTGCGGGCTCGGCCGAGATTTGCTTCTTGTTTCACTCCTTGAGGAATGATGGAAAATCGGAAAGAGTGATCCAAGTGTTGGAAGATATGTTAAGAAGTTGTGTGATCGACTAGGAGGGTAATTGGGATAGACATATTCCTCTAGTTGAATCTGTGTACAACTATAGCTTCCAGTCGAGTATTGGAATGGCGCCTTATAGCCGAACTCTCTCATGGAAGAAAATACAAACACGTTGTGTTGGATAGGTTCTTGAGAAGAAGATAGTGGCCTGATTTGATTCGAAATTGAGGAAAAAGTAGAAAATGATTGAAGTTAGAGAGTATTGTATGAAGCCAAAATCTGCAGGCATGAGGAAGAGGATGACGATATAAGATCGATGAAAAAGTGTTTTTGAAAGTATCACCTTGTAAGAAGGTAATGAGGTTTAGGAAAAAGGGCAAGTTAAGCCCTAGGTTCATTGGGCCATATGAGGTGATAGAGAAAGTGGGTCCAGTGGCATACAGATTAGTTTTTCCTCCAGAGTTGGAAAAGATTCAAAATGTTTTCCATGTGTCGTGTTGAGTGCAGGTCGAGGACCCATCATCTGCAGTCTCTTTGGAGGCAGTTAGGCTTAGACCATATTTGATGTATGAAGGAGCGATTAGAGTCTTGGTTTGAGAAATTAAGAAGAGTTATTGTAAAAGAGAATTCCATTAGTAAAGTGCTGTGGAGAAACCACAAGGCCAGAGAAAGCCCGTGGGAAGCGAAAGAAGTTATGCGGCAACAATACCCTTAATTGTTAGATGAGAGGCCAATTTCGAGGACGAAATTTTTAAGGAGAGAGTTGTGGCATACAGAAAATATCCTAACGGTTTTATAACATGTTCGAGGTGTAAAATAATTATACTATATTTTTTACGCGTTAAAATGGCTAAAACGAAAAATGATAAAAACACAAAAATTTTATAGGAACGAATAATTGGTAAAAATGTCAAATGATGACCTAAGGGTCATAAATGAGAAATGTAAGTGTCAAAGTATAAATGAAATGAAATGAAGTGGAAATGAGGCTTTAAAATGATAAAAGTGAGAAAAAACCAATTAATGTGCTAGCCAAACATGGCATTACACATGACATGAGAATAAAGACCAAAGTGGTCTATGGAATGCCCATTTGGGCATTCACGTTTTTTAGAGGAGTAAGGGGGAGCTAGGACTTGGGAGAAGAAGGTGTTTTTTGTGTGTTTCTCTCCATTCTTGGTCGTCTTTCGTTTATAAACAAGAAGGAAGAAGATTTGGGAGAGAGCTAAGGTAGGAAAACTAACCTAACTCCTCTTTGATGATTTTTGGATTTGGGAAAAACCTAGCACCATGTAAAGGTGATTTTGATTGGTTGTAGATAAATTTTGGAGTTTTTTTAGGTTAAGTTTCAAAGTGCTTTTGGGTTAGGATTGGTTTTGAGGAATTTTTGTATAAAGGAAATGATGAAGTTTCAAAGGAGTTGCTGTCAAAAACGTTTCAAAACCCCTGTTTTTGTTTTTTCTATAAGTTAAATTATAATCATCCAAATTGAGTGATTCCAATTGGTAAAGAACCATACGATCTAGAGATACAAATGTATAGAAGGGACTAGGATCAAATTGTAGCTCTAGGGCTCCAGAATATAGGCTTAAAGGTGAGTTTTGGGTGGGTGATGGGTATGTGTTTTTGGGTGTACTTGTGGTGGTTTGGCCGTAAGTTGAGTTTAACTCATCCAAATTGAGTGATTCAAAATTATGGGTAAAATATACTTCTAGGGGAATAGTTTACTTGAAGGAATTGTATACAGTGTGTAACTAAAAAGTTCCTAGAAAGCCGTCAAAGTGGAGCTATGTGCAAGAACAATCTGATTCTTCTTTGCAAATTAGAGTAGTCTGGATGTAAAATGCAATAACTTGAGTTTTGGTGATCTAACTTGGATGATTCAAATTGGAGAAGAAACCTTAGAACCATATATTTATATTAGTAGAAGGAAAAATTACCAATTTATGGAGTTAAGACCCCTGAAATCGAGAATAACAGTAGGTAACCGAGTGAGCTGGGCATACTGAACAGTCTAGCATTAAAATGTCGTAACTTTAGTTTGGGTGATCCAAATGAGATGATTCAAATTCCTACTGAAAATAAACTCATAGAGCTATAATATTATTAGGGGAAGAATTAGCAAAATATGGCTCATGTGTCCCCAGAAAAGTTTTCAAGTGACGGTGTATTGGATAGACATCAACCCTAATCAAATCCTAGAGATACTTTTGTGGATTTTTTCTTGAGTTTGTTCTTTGATAGTGACATATTTGTGATGGATTAGGGGTTGGTGACGAGGAAGCTTGACCCAAGAACGAGATTCTGAGAATAGGAATCGAAGAGCGACAACCTTTTTGGGTTTGTTCTCCACACTTCCTTCCTTGTTTCAGTTTTGTGTTTTGTTTGACAAAATAAATCTAAATGGTTTTATATGAATATGTATGTGTACTCCATTTCAGCCATAAATGAATTGGTTTGTTCTCCACTTCTCTCTCTCTATTTCTAAAATGTTTGAAGGATTATGAAATAAGTGGATTTATTGAAATGAATTGCGATAAATTGCATATTGATTTGTTTTAAATTGATTTGATACAATTGATTGTGAAAGGAATTTCACATGAAAAATTGCATGAGTATTGGAACCATGTATTAGGATATATATGTATATATACTATTGTAACTTGTTATGAATGATTTGAGCGCCCTTAATAGAATGTTAACGGCACAAAGTTCGGGTTAAGGATAGATTGAGTGTGCAATAAGGATAAAATGGCTTATTTGTAATCGCATAATCAAGTAGCCAATCGGGTGATGCTCGATGGTATTCCACGAAATGACTTTTAATAACCATTTGTATTCGCGGAACATCTTTGTGATATAAAACCTTTTTTATACCGCCCTCTGACCGGCCGGGACACGTGCAGATTGATTTGTTATCTTGTACAAAAACATAAGTTAAATTTAGCCAGAGGCAAAATGAAAGAAAATTATTAGTCGCCAGTTGTGTTTGAATGATTAATTGCATATGAAATTGCATGATTGAAATGACCAATGAATTGTAATTTGAATGCTTATACGACGCTGAAAATATGCATATGTATTATACTGCATTGGTCATTGAAAAAAAAAAAGAATATACAAGGCATCGATTTAGAAAAATGCATGATTTGTAAAAGCTGAGAAATGATGAGAGAATTGTATAGAACCACTAGAGCATGGAAATGCTTAGCGCGTTGTTTGTCATCGCGATGCCAGAGTGTGAATGATTGGAAGGAAGAAAGATGTAGCGATTCGAGTCAAGCGTTAGGGCCTCACGGGTTGAAGTAAAATCTCCGACCTGCATTCATGAAATATATTTGACACTTTTGTACAAACTACGAGTTTTTGTTTATAAATATTGTGGTATTAAACGACATAATCTTGGTAATGTATAAAGGTGGTAAATGGACTAAATGGGCATGTAATTTTATATTAATGAAGCGTTTATTGAAAACAAAATGATAGGCCCCCTTTAAGTTGAATTGAGGCATATACAAATATATTTTCATAAAGATGAATATCCTTTACAAAATGAGCATTGGAAATGTGTTTCTTTGTTGAAAAAGGTGGATTCGAAAGAGGGTAGCGTCCGAATCGGTTCGGCCTCTGGAGTCGTGTCGGAATTTAGATACGAGGGCGCGAGCCATCACATTTCATACCTTTAATATCTTTCTTTTCACTTCCTTCTTCTTTGTTCGGCTCAAATCCTTGGAGAGCATAAACCTCTCTCACTCTCTCAACCGTGCCCTAGTTCTCAATGTGAAGATATGCTGACTAGAAATTCTATTCAAAGACGATTTTAGTCTGGCAAACCTTCACTAGGCCTTGTTTGGCTAGCATTATTTCCTCATTTCATTTTTGCATTTAAATCCTTCTTTTCTCTTTCATTTGCTATTCAAATTATTGCCATACCATTTTGCATACATTCTCATTTATGTACTGAGTTCTCATTTTGACATTTACCAATTTTAACCTTAGTGCTTATATTTTTCGGGTTTGCATAATTTTTAGTTCTTTAACAAATAAATTAGAAATATAATTTAACTTATTTTATACCCTAAACATGTTATAAAACTGCTAGGGTATTTTTAGGGCGTTACAATGACATCGACTCAGTATGGCAACATCAATTAGTAGTGTCGCGATATCAGAATAGAAAAATACAACAATGTCGCGACATCAGACCTGAGCATCCAAGCTGAAACACTATAGAGTAATGTTGCGACATTAATTCAATGTCGCAACATCAACTCAATGTTGCAACACAGGAAAGGCAATATCGTGACATCTGAATTAATCTTTAACACTGAATTTCAATGTCGCAACATCATGACGACATTGACTTATCAACGAAATTAAGAATTATGACATTTTTTTCAATCATCATGACATCATATGTGACCCACGACATTGAAAATTATGATGTCGCTACATTAGCTCGACATCAGTAGCTAGGGCAACAATTCTAGGCTTTTTGAAGTGCATGATTCTCGCCTCATTTTTAGGGCCTAAGATCCGAGTTAATAAATAGAAGCCCATAGGGAGTAGTGCATAGCTTTCGCCGAACCTGGAATATCTGGGTAGCTGGAGTCTCCTTTGTGTGTGTATATATATATATGTTTTTTTTTCTTTATTTTCTTTTCGTTGATTTAGTTTCAGCTTACTTTTTAATTAGTTTTTTCTTTGGATTTGAGCAATGATCTGGGCTTAAGTTTTGAGCTGGGTTCATTGTAAACATTTGGTTTTCAATACTGTCTTATTTTAATGGAATTTGGAAATTTTATGGATTTTATTTATTTCAATTTGCTTGCAATTTCAGTGAATTTTCATGATTAGTTAGTCATTGTTATTTGCAATCTAGTTTTGAAATACTGAGCTCCCTCTTGGAATGGATTGATGTTAATTATTATTTTAGGTGCAACTTAAAAGAATGTCATGGTTAGAAATCTTGAATTTATCTAATTGGTTTTGTTCTTGCAATTAACTGTTCTTAATATTAGTAGCTTGTACCCAAACAAAGGGCTGTATCTTGCTTTGATTTCCAGGAGGCCCTTTGAGTGACACAAAGATGGAGATTCCTGAGAGTATATAGCAGTTTCTTGGGGGTATGCTAGACTAATATTATGGAACTAACAAACTCTGAAATATTACTCTGATAGATCACTAATTTACTCATGGTGTGAGGATTAGATGGTTGATGTATCAGTTTAATTGATAAGAGGTTTCTCCTCTGTTTGATGGAATGATCTTGATCCCGTGTTAGCATAGATTTGATCAAGGAGATAGAGAGTTTACTCAAATTCGAAGGATGAGATACCAATTAGATTTGGGAAGGCTTGTATTATTCTGTCTATGGGGGCAAGAATTCTTCTGTCCTAAGAATTGGGTATGAAGTACTAGAAAGGAAAAATATCCAGTTCTTAGAAAGAGGATTATATCCTATAAGTAACTGATTAGACCTATGTTTCTGAAACGATTATGGTTTTCTAATTAGTGAAATGTATAGTGTATGGAGGAATCCAAACTGTACTACCCTGCATCTTTAACAAGTTTAGATTTCAAACTAATGGCTGAATTACATTATAAAATGATGCAGAAATTGATAATCATACATTGATCTATTTTCCAGTGTTAACTTTACTTAATGAACTCTCCAATCCAATTTATTTTGAATTCTTTAGTTATAGTTGTAGAATTTTATTTAGTCATTCTTTCTTTAGTTTAAACAAATCAATTTGAACTTGTGAGTTCAAATAGTAAGGAACTTGAATAGTTGGGGTAATTGATCTTTGAACCTCTCATCAATCCTCGTGGGAATGATATCTGGACTTAAAATCCACTGTATTACTTGCATGACTTGTGCACTTGCAGAGAATTGGACCAATAATAGATTTCATTATTACATACACATCAGGAAACATTTTCTTATAATTTTTAGTCAAACATCAATTTTTTGGCATCATTGCAAGGGATTGAATAGTCTTTGGAGGCAGCACAAGAATTTTGGCGCACACACACTGATCTCATCATATAATGGTCTTAACAAGTTTTTGACAAAAGGTTCATAAAAAAAAGTACCTTAAGAAATACTTTCCCATAATGTGGGAAATGCTGGATAGTGTCAAGAAAAATTAAGATAGGGAATAAGGGAGCAACAAGAAAAATAGGTCTTATTGACCATTTTGTATTGGGGAAACTATTCCTAGTAGTTACTTTGAGTGATAAAGTAAGCTATTTTGGCCACTCATTACTCAAACCTTTGTATTCCTGAAAGACATGCTTTTTATACCCTCAATTGTTTTATGAATAAGCAAAGTAGGTTCCATGACCACTTTAGGACTGGAGAAATATGGGATGACTCAGTGATAACGTGGCTTCTTAGCCAATGCATTCATCAGCGCATCAATTACTCTAATTCAATCTCCGGATAGGTCCTAGGATTATTAAGGTCATTGGAGAAATAGGTATGAGACCAGTTCCCATATAAGATTTGAGGCAGTAAAGTTGTCTTTTGGCCACCTCCTTTCAAAAACACAAGAGCTTCTTCCAAGATTCCCTAATGATTTCCCTAAAGGAAGACTTTTTGACCATCTCAAGATTAGGGAAAAAGGGGCGGAAATATCCGAGTGAAAAAAGGTAGGCCTCTAAGCCACTGGATACACATTTTTCCCTAAACAGAGCACCAAGACAAGTTCATAAGATGATATCATAATCATTCTAAGATTGAGGAAATAAGCCCTCATGCTGAATTGAAGTAAAGGAAAGTGGACTTTGTAGCCACTACACATTCAAATGCAAGATTTCTTTGAAAAAGTGGACTTGTCGTATCATTACACCAAGTGACGGGTTATTCCTCACGTGTAAATGGAAAAAATCAAGCTAAGTTGAAAGAGAAGTCTCGGGTTTACCATGGGGAAGATGTTGTTCATCGTGGCGAAGACATTTGCCACTACGAAGGCTATTATTTATCGTGGAGAAGAGGAAGCTGATTGAAAGACCATTCAAGGGTTCACCACGGGAAAGATGCTGTTCGCCACGACTAAGATGGTGTTCGCCGTGGCGAAGATGTTCTCCACGATGAAGGATATTGCTCGCCACGACGAAGGACATTGCTTGCCACGGCGAAGGATATTGCTCGCCACTGTGAAGAGAAAGTTGTTTGAAATACCAATCTCAGGTTCATACACTCCCTCGAGTGAAAGATCCGGCACTGGTTCATACACTCCAATGGTGAAAGTCTAAAAAGTGTAGGAAGGAGTGCGGTGTAACACCCCTTTCCGGTCCGACCTGATTGGCGGGTCCAAACCGGATCTGGGATGCTCATTTAATTCTTTTTATTTACTTTTCATTTATTTGTTTTTTTGTGATTTTTTTTTTTTTTTTTTTTTGTAAAAGTGTCGCGACCTGAATCCCCGATCCGACAAGAAGAGCGGATCCGAACCGGAGCCCGATTTACTCCGACCATTCTCATTTATCTTATCAAAACATTTTATTCATGTCATTTCATTTTAGGGTTTTCAATTACGCAAAAGCATTTCAAATGGTAGGCCCATAAACATTTACTCTTACACAATTCATTTACAAAATGGCGTATCATGCCTTAACAAAATGATATACAAAACACTATTTCAGAGATTTACTCTTTTGTTCACAAAATATCACATGTTTAAAAGAAATGATATGCATATGAGGGGGTATATACTTATATGCCGTAACTTCCTCTATGACTCTGCGCTTCTTGATCTTGTCTTCTTTCCTGTTTACTCGAAATCTGCGCATAGATAAAAACTACATGCTAAGCATTTTCATTATTAATGGTTCTATACAGTTCTATTCCAATTTTCAGTTTAACATGACATGCATTTATCATAAAATCATGTCTTTTATAACAAACTATACTCATCTTATTCATTTTCACATGCTTTCCACTTTACAAATCATTAATCATATCATAATATGCATTTTCACATACAGCAATTTATTTAACTCAAATCATGAGATTCAAACATATTCCTAAGGATGTATTTGGTTACAAATCTCATTTACACTCATCAAAGTTTGTTATTTCACTTTGTCTATACAATTCACATTCATGATGGATTCCATTCGATGAATCCCGTCCTTTTTGTCATTCGGTAATGTGCTTACACATTTAACAATCTCGGTCTCCCATCATGACAGATGCCTATTGGTGCATCCCTCCGAGTGGTCCTTTAAAAATGCCATACGCCATCATGACAGATGCCGATTGGTGCATCCCACCAAGTGGAACATTTTAACAATGTCATACACCATCATGACGGATGCCGATTGGTGCATCCCGCCATGTTGTTCGTTCGGTATATCGATTCAATTCAAGATGTCAAGAATTGACCAATTCATTTACAATTCGATTAATCACTCACATGCAATTAATCATCAAACATTTCAAATATCACATTTTCAAATCCATATGCACTTTCATATTATCATTTCAAAGATATACTCATTCCATATAATCATTTCAGATTTATTTGGTAAACTACCAAAACACTTGAAATAAGGATAAATTCGGTGACCAAATCGAAGTTAATCGGATCGTTTCCTTCCCTTCGATATCGGCCCTAGATTAGGTGATCCTCAGTCCTAGTCGATAACAATTAGTAACTCTTGGTGGATAAACGGGTATTATACATTTTTGGTGATGGCGATTGATCTTAGTTGATGGTTTTAGGTTAAGACACTAGAGTGCCTTGAATGATCGCCAGAGGCGAGCTGTGATACGTTTTCATTTAGTCTTTATCCTTATTTGAACCCCCATTAATCATTTATTAGTGTCCTTAAACTACCAGTGTACAAATACGAGGTGTTCAGAAACAAAAGTCCGAAATTTGTTCACGATGTACAGTAGCTCTGTTGTCGTGTGGGCGCCAGCCGTGGCATACCGGAGGGGTGCCCTTTTGGGCCTGCTTGGCTGCCGTGAGGGCATCCACTCTACCGGCGTAGGTGTGGTGTGGGTTCCTACGGTGTGGCGTAGGAGCAGTTTGCTGAATTTTTACGGTTTTCCCTTTTTGTGATTTTTCTCCAAAATCACCCCAAAATAAAAATGAAACTCTAGAAATCACTCCCAAAGGCATTCTAATATCATCCTAAACCAACCATGAGCAAAACCCATGGATGGATTAGGGTTTTTCTAACCCAAACATCATTTAAAGAAATCTAGGGTTTGGTTCTTACCTTAAATCCCTTTGAATCTTCTTCACCCAAGATGCTTGATCATTTAGAAGCAATAAATGGGAAGAAATCACATCAACAATCTTGATCTTCTAACCTTTGCCTTATCTTTTCTTCCTTTTCTCTCTGTTTGCTCCTCAAACTATTTTTAAATGCAAAAATGTGCTCTTAAGACATTTGGTCTTATTCTTTATTTTAAGTGTAAGGCCATTTGGCATACAACAAGATTCCATTTCTCAATTTTCATGCTGGTCTCAATAATAACCATTTATCATTTAATTCCTTTAGCATTTAAGCGCCTATTCTTGACCCTTAGGTGCTCATTTACAAACTTCCAGGTACTTTTTCATGGGTTTATTTAAGGGTTCAATCAATTTTCTCATTTATATAATGTTTAATCATATGCTCACATATTCATTCATTTCACTATTTAACAATTGCTCCGATTTTCTACGGAAAAACCCGAGTTTAGCTCAATTTATACGGAATATATAATAAACTTATTTTAAAAATTCTAGAATTATTTTTGAGGCGTTACATGCGAGTCTATGGTGAACTCGAATCAAGTTTGCCCACGAAACACACAGTTTTGATTATAAAAAGATCATTTGAATGAAGTAATCCATAAAAAGTTTTGGTTTATAAACGAACGACTTTTATTTTCAAAGTGTTCATTGGATACAATTCATCAATGACGGTTTAACACACATGGGCATTTGCATTGTGTGGTGGGAGTCGGTAAGGACTCAAGGCATGGTATAGGATTGAGTCTCATCTCATTTGATGGCATGACATGTAGGATTCCATAGTCAAAAGGGCATATGTTTTTACTTGGAATGTGAATGTGGAACATGATCATTGCATGTGCACTTAGGTGGGGAGTAGCCTTTGTAGAAAGTTTTTCTACTGGGCGTGGCTCTCCCTATAGGGGAAAATATTTCGGGTGAAGACAAACACCAGGTGAATAGAAAAACATTGAGGCTGCGGTGTGAAGAAAGCCGACATGTGGCTTTTAATAACCTTTTCGTAAATTTTTTTGGAACAATCTCATTCTAACTTGTAATTTTATTATGCACGAGATTTGTAAATAAATCCTTACAGGTCGTTTTAAATTACGACCTTGCATGTTTTAAATGGAACCGGAGTGGCCATTTAGTTGTTAACTCTACAGGTTCCGGTAAATGGGACGTAGTAGTGTGGTATTGGGTTACCAATATCCACGAGTTTTCGCAGGTTGACGGTTGGTCAACGGACCCTCGGGTTTTGGGGCGTTAGGGCTTGGTATCAGAGCCTAGGTATATGATTACCTAGGGCTTGATGGGCATGGGTCTAGACCATTGCATTCATTATGCATTTCATGTTTTATGCCCTCATATGCTACATGATTGTGTCTTATGTGTTGTGTGAATTATATACATGGCAAAAAGTATATGGAAAAAAAAAAAGAACACTAGGGTTAGAAAACATAACCTTGGGGGTTCAAAAAAATAACGAACATGATAGTTCGGGATATTGAGGGATCTATTAGTGGTTGGCACAACAACAACCCACGACCACCGGCCTTTGACCAACAAGCCTTCATAGAGGCTATTGGTGTTGTGACTGCTACTATTGCACAATCGAGTACTGTGGCTGCCACCATTGCACATGCTAGTGCAACTGGGAGCCAGGGAGGGTCAAGAAACCTCTTGAGGTTCAAGGCACACCATCCTCGACCTTGAGAGGGCACGATGGTAGTGATCATTGGTTAAAGCCAAGTCAAAAAGATTATGGAAGCTATGGAGATCACCTCCAATGACACTAAGAAAAAGCTAGCATTCCGGTAAGGTAGATCAAAGTGGTGGGATTGAATTCGAAGCCTCGAGGGACTTGGAGAAGCGATGACATGGGAAGAGTTTCATAAGTTCTTCATGGGCATTTTCCCCATCATCGCTCGACATGCAAAGCTCGGGAGTTTAAGATTGAAACAAAGGGCTGTATTAGTGCTTGAATACGTATTAAGTTCTTGAATTAGCCGAGTTTCATTGATGATTATATGGCCCGCAGGACATGGCCCGAGTGCGAAAAATTTAGGGGATAGTGCGAAATTGTCCATCCAGGAGTAAGGTGTGGGATTTCTCCTTCAAGACATGAGCTTGATGGTCGAGAGCCGGCTATGACCACCATTAAGAGGGGTAGATGTGCGGAACATCAGGGATGCGGTGTTAAGATAAGAAGAGGAGAGCCCGACCTTCTTCTTCTGGCTCGGAGAAAGAAACGAGAGGAGTTATACTCCCGCAGGGGTTTCGGGGACGGGGCGGCGGTGCTCAGGCCAAGGGCCAGGCCGATCATCCCAATTAGGAGACATTTTAAGGCGCCTGGCGACCCGGTCACCGAGGAACATGTTTCCATTGCCACCAACCTGAACACGTGAGACGGGATTGCCCTTAAAGGCAGGGATCCCAAAGTTATGGGACACCCTAGTCCCAGTCATCAATGGGACGTTCATAGACTCGGTTTGTTCCTCCTTACCCTACCATGGGTCAAGGGAACCAATATTGAATCCCCGGAGCGCTACGCAGGCCTCTCTCTTGCCCGAGTCATGCTAGACGGGCGAGGCATGAGTCGAGGTCGAAGGACGGGGCTCACAGCGGGCTTCGAGACCCGAGGCGCGTGTGCCATCACACCTCGGGATGCGCCCCACGGTCAGTCGGTTATTTAGGGTACATATATGATGTTTCGCTTTTGGCAAGAGTACTATTTGATTCTGGTGCATCATATTCTTTTATTACTGCATCATGTGTTGAAGCTTTGGGCTTAGAGGTTAAAACCTTGGAAAAGCCGTTGTATGTGAATTATCCCCTAGGAACTAGGGTGAGTGTTGATCAAATATGTTGGGATTCTGAGTTAGAGATCTCAGGGATTCTGCTCACTATGGATCTTCGAGTCATGGACATGTCGAAGTTTGATGTCATCCTTGGGATGGATTGGTTGACAGCACACTGAGTCGTCATTGATTGCGATCGTAGGAGGGTTACTGCCTACACACCAGATGATTTTTACGTTATGTTTTAAGGGGATAAGCACGATGCTATGCCCCCGAGCCGTGTCACAGTTCTAGATGGCGCGGGCGGGTTGATGGGTTAGGTAGCAAACTACCTTTAGAAAACGGCGAGACGAGTTTAAGTCTACCTCGGGTGGTTTGTGAGTATGAGGACATTTTTTCGGATCAACTACTGGGATTACCTCCGCATAGGGATGTAGACTTCACTATTGAGTTTCACCCTGGTACATCGCCTATTTCGATGACTCCGCATAAAATGGCGCCTACTGAGTTGCATTAACTCAAGGTCCAATTATAGGAATTGTTGGACTGGGGTTTTATTAAACCGAGCACTTCACCTTTGGGCGCTCTGGTGTTGTTTGCCAAGAAGAAGGACAAAACCCTTTGGCTTTGCATAGACGAAGACCGAGTTGAATGGGTTACCTCGGAGGGTCACCTATTACCATCTTGCCGAGGGGATTGATGATTTATTTGATCAAATGAGAGGGGCGCGACTTTACTCCAAGATAGATCTCCATACTGGTTACCATCAGTTAAGGATTAGGGAGGCAAATATCCCTAAAACGGCATTCGAGGATACGTATGGGCATTTGAGTTCTGTGATGAGTTGTGTGACTCATCATGTTGAGTTCACATTCAGCCTAACCTAGAATTATTTTATATCCATATTCATGTAAAACTCTTAACATTTCCTTTAAATTTGGTTTTGCAAGATTTTTGATGGAAAGAAAGTGATTTAGTAAGAAAAGATGCAAAATGTTTCCAAAAAGATAGTTAACTGGATGTCTCACAATGCGTCATTGAGAAGATAAATATTTATGTACCATCTCGAGCATCAAATGGTCTAATTCTACTTATAGTTACATTCTTCATTCAAAGAGCTTTCCAACGACACCTCACATGCCAAAATCCGAGTCAAAACGAAGAAGTTATGGACTCGACAAGTTGGATAAAGAAAACTATCGCAACAGAGAAAACTCTGTCACGACAAAGCTTTTTGTCGCACAGAGCAAACTTTGTCGCAATAGAGAAAACTATGTTGTAACAAAGTTTTCTGTTGCAATAGAGAAACTCTGTCGCGATAGAGAAAACTCTGTCACGACAAAGTTTTTGTTATGCAGAGAAAACTTCTGTCGCAGCGAGAGAAAACTTCTGTCATAATGAGAAAACTGTCCCTTGACGAGTTTTGTTGCAACGAGCAAACTACGTCACAATAGAAAGCTGCAATGCCATGACACGGTTTTACATTCCAGTAAAGAAACTCTGTCATAACGAAACTCTATACTTAACGAGAGAAAACTGCATCGCAGCCGAGAGAAAACTGCATGTGACAAAAACCTTTGGAAAAATCCAAAAAAGCCCAAAAATTGCTGTGTTGGACTGCTTTCAAGCCATTTCACCCTAGGACTATAAATACTCATTTTTTAGGTTTTTAGGGCAACGGGAAGGTGGGAGAACACCTCTCATAGGTTTTCTCTCTCTAAGTGCCCATTTTCTTAGTTTTCTTTGTGAGATTTTGATTTTTAATAGATCTTAAGTAGTTTTAAGTAGATTTTTTTTATTTCTATTGAAGAGATTTCGGTCTTTGCATAACGAGAGATTCAGATTTCATTGCCCATTCGGACAAAGATTAAAGCTAAAATCTGGATTTTTTCTCTCACTCCTTATCTCTTGATTTCTTTCTTCATTTTCTTACTTTTTGTTTGATCGGTGATGATTGGAATCTAGTAATGGAACATTAAACACCCTCTAGGGGTGGGGATTAATTGTTGAACATTCAGATTTTCAGATTCTCAGTTATTTTGTGGGTTTGAAGACTAAATTTATATAATTGGTACTGTTCATATAATTAGTTGTTCGGAATATTAGTAGCTTATATCCAAAAAAGAGCTGTATCTTTGCTTTGATTTTCAGGAGGCCCTCTAAGTGACACAGAGATGGAGATTCCTAAGAGTAAAGAGCAGTAACTTGGGGGTATGTTAGACTAATATTATGGAACTAATGGACTCTAAAAAATTACTTTGATAGATAACTAATTTACTCATGGTGTGAGGATTAATTAGATGACGTATCAGTTTAATGTTTAGAAGGTCTCACCTCAAATTATTAGAATAGTCTTGATCCGTGTTAGCAATGATCTAATCAGAGATAGAAAATTTTATTAGATTTAAGGACGAGATACCAATTAGATTAAGAAAGGCTTGCATGATCACTGTCTGTAGAGGCGAGGAATTCTTCAGTCCTAAGAAATGGTTGTGAAGTATTGGAAAAGAAAAACAATCAAATCTTAAAGAGGGTTAGATTTTACAAGTAATCCAACCTATACGACATTGATCTCTAATTAGTGAAATGTATGGTGTATGGAGAAATCCAAGCTATACTACATTGCTCTTGGACAAATCTAGCATTCAACTCACAAATGTTGTGCTTTCAAGGAAATGCAAACATTTTTGTAAATAATTATCTCCATCCCTAGTGCCTCTCTTCATACCTTTTAGAATTAAGTAGGTTTTTATTTGGTAGATTTTAGGATTAGGTTTAAATCAGTTTTTATTTCAATTAAATTGATTTTATTCCACATCTTACAGTTAGCCTAAATATCAGATCCCTTTTAATCGGGGTGATCAAATTCCAATTAGAGAGAACCTCCAATCCTCGTGGGTATGATATCATGACTTTTAGAGTCCACTTTATTACTTGTATGATCTGTGCACTTGCCGAAAGGGGTTGAGCGTTGGTAATACTTTTCATTTCAGTTTTTGAGTACACTTACTTTTGTTTCTAATCAGTTTTTGAGTATTTACCACATTCACTTCATTGGCCATATTTTCATATATACATCATTTGGTCTCAACAGGTTTTTGGCATTGTTGCTAGGGACTTTAGTTTAGTCTTTGGTAATCGTGTCTAAAATCGGGTCAACATGATGCCATTCGAATTGACGAATGCTCCAGCAACATTTATGGATCTCATGCATAGGGTGTTCCAACCCTTCTTAGATCAGTTTGTGGTGGTATTCATTGACAACATCTTGATATACTCCAAGTCAGAGGAGGAGGGTCACTTCAGGATTGTTATCCAGGCCTTGAGAGACCATTAGTTGTATGCCAAATTTAGTAAGTGTGAATTTTGGCTTATTGAGGTGAGATTCTTAGGGCATGTAGTGTCGGCTTCGAGTGTATCCGTGGACTCGGAGAAGGTTGAGGCAGTTATGAGTTAGGAGAGACCAAAATTAGTCTTCGAGATGCGCAGTTTTTTGGGATTGACAGGGTATTACAGGAGGTTCATTGAGGACTTCTCCCGATTAGTTGTACCTATGACGAGATTGACCCGAAAGGAGGTCAAGTTTGAGTGGAATGACTTGTGCGAGAGGGCATTCTAGGAATTGAAAGGGAGGCTTACTTTAGCTCCTATTATGATACTTCTTGAAAGGGGATAGAGGTACACAATGTATTATGACGCCTCTAAGGACGGACTTGGATGTGTTTTGATGTAGTCCAGGAAGGTTGTGGCCTATGGTTCTCGGCAGTTGAAGAACCACGAGCGGAGTTACCCCACGCTGACATGGAGTTGGAGACCATTATCTTCGCCTTGAAGATTTGGCACCACTATCTATACGATGAGAAATTCGAGGTGTTTTCAGACCACAAAAGTATGAAATATATTTTCACACAGCGGGACCTTAACATGAGACAACGCAGGCGGATGGAGTATCTGGAGGATTATGAGTTCACTTTGTATTACCACCCCGGTAAGGAAAATGTGATGGTTGATGCACTCAGCCAGAAATCATGGGGAGTGTTGGCTAGTGTGGCTTCGAGTGGCGGTCTTTCGGGTGTGTGACCCGATTTAGACTTCTGATGCGGTGGATTAGGGTTAGAGATTGCTTTGCTGGGAAGTTTGGTGGCTGCGCCTTCCCACTCGTGAGCGAGTGATCAAGTCCTAGGGACATGACACAGAGATATCATCCATCAGGGACCGGGTATAGTATGGTACAGGTAACGAAGGCTGGGCCATTCACACTAATGGTAGTCTTCGGTGTAGAGGAAGAGTTGTGGTTCCCCAATCGACAGATCTGAGAGAGGAGATCCTCAAGGAGTTCCTTCGCATTTTGTTGTGCATCTAGGTAACACGAAAATGTACCATGATCTTCATCTCCAGTATTATTGGAGTGGGATGAAGAAACACATTAGAGATTATGTTCGTCGATGTCTCACATGTCAGCAGATAAAGGCTGAGCACCAGAGGCCAATAGGATTACTCCAGCCATTGGAGGTAGCTGAGTGAAAGTGGGAACATGTCATGATGGACTTTGTGACCCACTTACCACGGACATCGCGAGGGAATGATGCTGTGTGGGTAATAGTGGACCAGCTTACTAAGTCGACACACTTTTTGGTTGTGCAGATAACCTTCACTTTGGAGGAATTCGGTAGGTTGTATATACGGGAGATTGTTCGGTTGCATGGAGTACTAGTATCTATTATATCGAATCGTAATCCCAGGTTTACGACTCATTTTTGGAAGTGTTTCTAAAGAGCCATGGGGACACAGTTGATGATGAGCACTGCTTTTCATCCCCAAACGGACGCTCAGTTAGAGAGGACCATCCAAATTTTAGAGGACATGCTTCGGGCATGCATCCTGAATCTTAAGGGTAGCTGGGAGGAGCATTTACCCGTGGTGGAATTCTCCTACAACAACAGTTATCAGGCGAGCATACAGATGACACCCTATGAGGCACTTTATTGGAGGCCTTATCGATCTTCAGTTTGTTGGACGGAGGTGGGAGAGAGACCCTCACGGGTCGGGACAATTAGAGGCTTTGCTTTGAGAAGGTGGACTTGATACGGGCGTCTTCTGCATTTCGGAGAATCGGCATAAGGCTCTGCAGTAGACGGACGGTGCGACCTCTAGATTTTGAGGTGGGTGATCATGTCTTCTTGAAGGTGATGCCTAAGAGAGGAGTGGTCAGATTCGGCAAGCGAGAAAAACTGTCAATGAGGTATATCAGGCCCTTCGAGATAATCGAAAGGGTAGGTGACGTTGCTTATCGGTTGGCGCCCCTACGCCAAAGCACTTATCTTATATCATTCATGTGGTATTCCATGTCTCATACTCAGGAAGTACACTCAAGATCGGACTCATGCTTAGTGGATTGGGGCGACTTATTATTGATCTTGATGGAACTGAGGAGGGGCCAGAGTGCGTATCGTGGATAGGCGAGAGACGAGGTTTTGAAAGCAAGATTGTGAGTCTAGTGAAGGTGTTGTGTTCATACTTAGAAGTGGAAGAACATCATAAATTAGAAGACATACCGTACCAACTATCCTTTCTTGTTTAAGGATGAAGGTATGTTTTTTTAGTCCTTTGATATGACAACGACTGTGCACATGCATG
Organism: Tetrastigma voinierianum; assembly: GCA_016808115.1. Lineage (NCBI taxonomy): Eukaryota > Viridiplantae > Streptophyta > Magnoliopsida > Vitales > Vitaceae > Tetrastigma > Tetrastigma voinierianum. Next base: position 481,285 of record JAEQBH010000594.1, read on the forward strand.
TGAAAGTATGCGTATATGGGTGTGAATTTCAGGACAAAATTCTTTTAAGAAGGAAAGAATGTAAAACCTGGGTAAAATTGAATTTTAAGTCGATGAAATGAACCTCACCGTTAGGTTCATCTCGTGAAGTCTAGTTGCCTAGGCAAATTTCTTCGAATTCCAAATAGGTGGGATTCCATGTTTAGAGCAAAGGGAATTTGAGTGACCATTAAAAGCTTTTAAATTATGGAGTTGAGCTTAGTGAGTTCATGAAATTGTTTCAACTAGTAAGGATGAAATAAAATGCACACAGGCAAGGATGACCGATGGTGGATAACACAGCAGCGCAGCCATGGACATAGCATGATAAAGAGCCCGTGTTGAGTCCTTTGGCTGAGAGGATAAGTGAAAGAATGGGGAAGGGAGATGGTGGAAGAAGAGCAAAGAGAGGGAAGAAGGAGGGAGAAAGAAGAAAGAGGAAAGAAAGGAAAAAGGGAATGGGAGATCAGAGAGTTCTTCATAGGTCTCAGTGTTCGATAATTGAGGATTCGTCGGGCTGGAGGGTTAAGTGCATTACTCAGCTGGAGCTATACTCAGGGTGAGTTCTTCCTCCTTTGGTTTATTTATCTGGGCTCTTGACTTGAGTTTTTTGTAGGGTTTCTGTTTTCCTAATCGCCCTCAGTTTTGAGCTTTGTTTTGATTGAAGCGAAGTTGGGCTTATGTTCATATAGATGTACGTTGCCCATGCTGGAGCTTGGTATTGAAAGCGCGATCTGTGGTTGCTTTACAGCTCAGTTGGACCTTTCCGTTTGCCCGCGACTTAAGTGCATTTAATAGTTTGTGTCAAATTTTAGGCGTGGTTTTGTTCAGAAGCGAATGGATTTTGGACTTGTATGTTCTTCGAAAGTGTAGCTGCATACATGAACTTGATGTTAAGATTTTGAGGTCACCTGTTGATTTATCTGAAATAGTTCATGGTTCTTTTCTCAGATTACCCAGCTTAAGTTGTTTAACAGTTGTCAGAAGGACATTATTAGCCTATTTTGTGGTTTTATTTGGGCAATTTCTGGCTGTATTAGGCTGCTTAGTGTGGTTTCACTTGCTTTGGTTGTACTTTCGATCTTGTGGAGTATTTTTTGTAGACATCTTATAATTACAGTTAATTCTTGGGATCAGTTATCATTAGCCAAGTTGATTATTGTATAGATAGTAAATAATTGAACAATCGTATTCTGTTGATCTAACAGCCATTAGGATGATTCGCTGGTTTTTTAAATTATATACCATAATATAGGTAATCGCGTTATAATTATATTCTGTTACATGGTATCTGCTGGCGTTCATATATAAGTGACGTAAGAGATCTGATGGTAGAATGTCACATTGCCTTCTTGGCGAACATTATTCAAGTTGTGATTGCGCGGTTGGATCATCCTGCATTGATTCGATTGACGAAATGATTCCTTTGAACTGAAGTGTCCGAGTCATACGATTACATAACATGGAAAAAAAGTGTGGTGGGTAATAACGGAAAATTTGAACCTCCTTGGTGAAGGCGCAAATCGCGTTCATATATCCGGCGAACAATTCAAAAATTACAGGAAGGCTTGTAAAGTCCTGAAGATTTAGGACAACATAGAAAGATCAGCGCCCTTTGGCTTGGGTTTGATTATACAAAGATCATTGGATGGCGTTATATCACCAAAAGTTTGGTTTATATGACGACTTTCTTTGAAATCGACTGTTGATGGATTCATGACAATGGTTTATCACATGTTGATGCGTGCTGGGCGAACAGGTGGGGTTCAGGTCATACAAATCTGGGATTGAGTCTCATCTCATTCACTTATGGCATTCATATGGGTTCATAGTCAGGCATGTTTTGCTGATCTTGAAGTGGTTGATAAACCATGCGCCGGTGGGGCCGGGGTGGCTTCTGCGGGGGGTTTCTCCCAGAGCATGTATACTTTCATGGAAAATATTGGTGTAGGTAGAATATTGTGACGGCATCATTCGATCTGCAATTGTGAAAGAAATCGACATGTGGCTTTTAATATTTATTAGATGTTTGAGAAAAGATCGGCGTTCTAACTTATATGAATTTTAGTATCTTTGCGAGAGTTGTAAATAAACTTATAGATATTTAGAACAATTTTATCATTTAAATGAATATGGATAAATGGAGCTAGATGGACATTTAATTGTATATAACTCTGGGTTAGTAAATGGATCATATTAAGTAGCATTTCAGGATTATCGGATATCACCATAAGTTAATGGTTAGTGTGGACTAAGGTTTTGAAGAATCTGATATATAATCTCTTTTATGTTTATAATACTAACCATTTATAATATAAATAAATATATAAAAATGTATATTATAAACATGTTATTATTACAATTATAAAATTTAAAATTAATTATTGAATAAAATATTTTTGTATAAATCATATGTAAATATTTATTTTCAGTGATTAATGTATTTGGATAAAATAATTATATTTTTGTAGGCAATATAATATAATAAAAAGAATATAAAAAATCAAATTTAATTGATATTATCATTTCCTATATATTTTCAAAATAAATTTTCTGTATTGATATTTTTTTTTTAGTTTTGGATAATTTTTAATAATGAATATTTATATAAAAACATCCGCGATATATCATTCTAATCTGATCAAGTATCATTATATCTATGAACAGTGTTATTTCATCCTTGGAGTTGGCGTAATATGTAATATAGAAGTGTTAAATGAGTGAGTTATTTGTTGTGTAAGTTAAACATGAAAATTATAATTTAGCGGATTATTTATTTATGCTCCCTATAAATCCACCTCCTTCTGTGAAACTCTGCCAAATCATCGAGAGAAGAAATAGAAGTGTAGTAGTAGTCTCATGGTATAAAGTGGTTTTTAAATTATTGTGAATTCTAATTGTAGTGCTGACGTAGCTGTGTTGCGTAGTATGTGTTTTATTATATCTTTCGAAGTGTTGTTACACAACGAAACATTCCCAAAATCTTGCGGAACGTTAAATACTGTTTTAGTTTACAAATGTATCAGAAATTGTGCATCTCCTTTCAGGCGTATTTGGGTTTCTCCATGGATGTTAGAGAGTAGTTAACAGCGTATATGAATTACGTGGAAAGAAGTATTCATGTGAGGTTTGCTGATGTAACATGGGTTCTTCATGAAGGATCGTTATTTTGCTGCATGTAATTAGTTATCCGATGGACTTTGTGCGCACCTATTACAGTTCAAGAAATGCTTGTCATTTACTTTTTCATTATATAAAATGTTCTCTTTTTATCATTTTATTCATATTAAAGTGACCTTCCTGTTAGGGAAAATCCTGTCTTCATTGAGATAGTAATAGTTTTGTGAAGAGGTGTTGCGTTCTACTTATTAAGCAAAAGTTCAGGAACAGTGTTTGTTTTTTTTACTTAATGATGAATATATTGTTTTTTAAACTGTACACAAAATGGTACTTAATAATGTAAATATTAAGTTGTTTGTTTTTCTTGATGGTGTTAGTGAATGCCTTTCTATCCTTATTTAGAGGAAATTGTGTGTTTCTGTTTTGGAAGATAACTTATTTACAGATTAGAGAAGCCAAATATTTTATTTTTATAAATTGTTGAAATTTTAGTAATAAATCATGAAAAAGTTAATAAATAAAGCGGAATCTTTTTTGGCTTGACCATTTAAGCTTTTAATGAAAACAAAACAAAGCACTGAGATATTAGTTAGATGATTCAGAGGAGTCATATTGTAGAGAAGTAATGTAGAGACAGTATATAAAGACTTTGCCCAGTGGTGGCGGTATAGAATTGACTGCCCGGAGTGACGTATTGAGCAGCGCGGTTTGTCTGAATTTATTTGTTTCGCTTCCGGTATATATTTGGCTGCAAAGCAAAAACTATTACTTGCTCTTGTTCATATAAATTCTAACCCAGAAAAATACTAATGGGTTGTAAAAATTTACCTCGTTCGGATAAAGCATAGCTCTCTGACCACCATCAGCTCATGATTTGGGCAGGCTGGCGCCTCTGAATGGCAGACGGTTCGCATTAATCTTGCAGGTTGCTTCAGGCCCCGATTGCAAACCGTGGCACTGCATAGGTGAAACATATTCCCCGACTTCCCATACCTAGTGAAATGCCTTATTTGTCTAAATTTGACTTGCAATTATTATAAATAAGATTTTCAAGTGAAATATTTATGTCAGAGTTGAAACATATATACCATAGGCCATCGGGCATTTGTTTTATCTTGATAGATATGACATTGGTGATGCAATTATGTATCTCATTCTTCTATGTCAGGGGCTGTTTTTGCAAGCCAGACTAAAACTTTGGATTCTTTGATCACGATTGCACTCTCGCATACAGATGTTCATTTGTTGTTAGTGCCGAGGAGGTTAAATTTTGCATAGTCACAAAGAAAATTCTTTTGATGTGTCTTCTGAGGCGTGTTAGTGACAACCCAGATCTGGGGAAGGCAGGCTTTTAGGGGCTTGAATCCTTTAACATGATATGAAGCTGGTTGACAAGAGGATCACGGGTTCGAGACCAACTGGTGAAATTAAGGAGGACTTTATTTGGTTTGACAACTCTGCAAGTGCGGGTATGTGAGGAAGTGTTGAGAATATTCATATAAGCCCCGAATCCACACAGAAACTTGAACTTTGAAGAGTTGGTGATCTAACAATTCAGAAACATATGCTGTGTGGTATTTGCGAAAATTCGAGTAGGGTTGAACATCTGAAAAGAGAAGGGATTGGCATTGATTTAGATTCAAATAACATATAAATAGAGAGAAAAAGAGAGGCGAATGGTGAAACATTTAGTACTTAAACAAGTTGAAGAAATTTATCGACCATTTTGGGTGACTACGAATTCAATTTGCTAACATATTTTGCTCTACTTGATGGTTTCAAAAATGGGGATTATTGCCTATTAAGAAAACCTTTGACAATAGTTATAACTTGTTTTCTTGGCCACAACCATGGGAATGACAGAGATGATTCACACAGCTGAAAGTAGGATGTTAACAGAATCATATAGCGTGGGTTCTCCATCTTGCTGTAATTTAAGTGGCATCAGTAAATAGGAGACAACAACGCATGCAGAGGAGGGGTTTACGCGAAACAAGTAACTACTAAAGTTAATCTTCAAGCCCTCACTCAAATTTGGGTGTTTGAAGCGAGACATTTGCACTTCAGGCCTTAAGGTACGATGAAACACGCCGTACGCAGTCTTGGTCGCGGTCAAGATCGCGGATATGGCGAAACATGCTTTTAAAGTCACGGAAGGTTGTGCCAACGCCGAAATTCCATTTTCGCAAACCGTTGATTAGACGACAAAAATTAGATTACACGGTTAAAGTAAGGAAATAAATAATAGAATTCAAGATCGGACTGGGATTCCCGCTACGTGTTCATACCTTGCCGGTGTAGGTCGATTTCTGTTGTTCGAATCCTGACTAGCGGTGCTTGAGAGGCAAGCGGTGTCCCTCTTGACTACGAAGACTCTGCGAAGCAATTAACAAAATGCGAATCAATTAGGTGATGTGCAAAAACGGAGCTTGAACGGAGTTTCATGCCGAACCTTTTGAAAAAAATAGATTAGGATTTTCTAATTTTCCTACTATTTATTTAGGAGATTAGTAATTAGTTTGTCTTGACCTGCATTCTTTTATTAATCTATATCCCAGCCATATATAAATGGAATCCTAGCAGATTTTCTTGAAGTGTCCCATTTGGTTTTAACAACAAGCAAGCATGATGGCTGCACCAGTGATGAGTATAATAAGTCTTGAAAGACATGTGTTATCTTATGGACACAATCCATTGCGAGGAAAAATCAACCTTTTCACACATCCAGTAGTAATATATCACTGACATACTATAATGAATGTATTTTTGTAGTTTACTTCAAGGGCCTTTTGTCTCATTTATTGGAGGGCCAATGAGAGTAGGCCATTTTTATATGTACAAAGTATCCCGCCAGGATCTGTATTGGGGATGTGGATAGTGAATCACTCTATGATAAACAATTTTGGAATGCATATCGTTCATGTACTGTAGCATGTATTATGAAAGAAAAAAAATCGCCCAGGAAATCGGGGGCTTACACTTGCCAGAAGATGTGTTTTTCTTGACCGAGTTTATTATAAGGTTGAAGAAGAAGAGTTATTATAGGTTCTAAACAGAGTGTGATTGATGACTTAATTAGTCTTACTCATATCTTGGTGTGACATTGAGCATATAAACATCAATAATGTCAAGAAACATGTTGTATGCATTTAAGGACTCAAATGATGATAAAGTGAGATTAGGGCTTAAACTGACCAGTGGCCTTGTGTATTGATTCAAGTACTCAGTGTGGGAGCGGGTTCTCAAGGACATGTTTGGTTTGGTTTTCTAATTGTGAAAAATGGAGAATAAGAAGATGAGGTACATTATTTGTTCCTTTTTCTAAAGACCATTAGATATAACACTAAATTCGGATAAATATAAACACTTGCAGAGACATCAAAATGCAGAGTTTTGTATTTCAAAACTATTCTCAAGACAATTTTCAAAATGAAATAGATGAGCTCTAAGAATTGAGAACTTGGTGGTGTCATGCTTCAGCACCTGGATGGATCTGGGAAGAAAGAAGGGAAGAGCTGTAGGGGCATTGGATTTGCTGAAGCTGATAAAACAAACCAAAATCTATATGGAACCAGTATAATATAAGTTGGTCCATTTTCAAAGATTTTTATTATATATATATATATATATATATATATATATATATATCATGAAAATATATAGAGGTTGTGTTGGAAATGGTCATAAAATGAGTCTTTCCCAAGAAGGAATGGATGTCACTCCATGGTCATGAGATCGTTTTCTCTCTTTTACAAGCGTTGTCTGCCACCATGGGACCATATAAGAATATGATGCCAGGCTCTAAGGTCGTAGAAATCATGGTGCTATGTCCTCGATATGAAATCCTTCACCATCTTCATTAACGATTGTACACAAACCATTTCAAAATTCAGCTCCAAACCCCATTATAAAGATAAGATGGGATTATCCTTTAGGGCTCACAGTTTGATAAGGAGAGTACTAAAAGAAAGAAAATAGAAGGAAAAAATTGGAGGAAAATAGTACATTTTAAACATGGTAATTATATATGTTTATTCATACTCATTTTATTTGTCTTACCACCAGACCAGAAGTTACTAAACATATAAATTTTAGAAATTTTAATTATATTTGATTTCATTATCTCTTTTGATGAAATTCAACATGAGTTTTTTATTATTATTGCTTTTTCTACAGTATTCGGCGATCTGACTGGGGTTCAAATTTATGTACTGATAGCGTTATAGGTAGCGAAAGAAGAATTTCACTCTGATGTCTACGGGAATAATTGCCAGGAATGCCACTATTGGTGTGTAGAACATGACTTGCATTTTCCATAAAATTATAACATTGGGAATGGTTCAAATGAATCCCAGCCATCAAATGATTTTGAGGGAAGAATATCTTCAGGTAAAACTCTGCGAAATTTGGAAGGAAATCGATGGCGGTGTTTGTGAGACGATGGCGTCTTGTGAGTGAAAGAAATGTGCACCCGCTTCTCGTGCATTATTAGCTATCTCATAATAAGTTTCTTCATAATCCTGACATGCTTGTGCAGATTGTTTGTTTAGAATTCTTCTCCCTCAGCTGTAAGTTATTTTGCATTGGTGCAAATTATATTGTTCTATAAATTATATGGTTTATTTTGTTCTTAAGTTTACAAGAAAATAAGTGGTAAATTAACTCTAATGGTAAACAACTATCCACGGTTAAAAAACTAAGAAGAAGAAGTGCAAGATCAAGATCGATGTGACAATGAATTAACTAAAATATTATTCACGATTAAATCTTATAGGCTATGTTTGGTTCTAGAAAATGCTAGGAAAGAAAATTAAAGAAAAAATAAAAGAAGAAAAGATGAGAAGTAATATACAAATTTTCTTTGTTTGGTTATAAGAATTTTAAAGGAAAAAGGAATCTATTTGTGTTTTTGTTTTCATGAATTTTTAATAATTTTCTATTTATATTTCTTAAGAATATGTGAAAATATAACATTTAAAAAAAATGTAAAAAAATAAAAAAATGCCCATATAGTTAGAGTCATTTGATGATTATAGACCAGTGTTATGTGATGAGAAATATGTCTTTTCATAACATTATTTTCTTTTGCATTTCTTTCCTTTATATTTTTGTATATTCCAAACCTAAAGAAAATAGTATTCCATAGTTTTTTTTGTTTTTCTTTGTGGTAGCATTTTCTGAGATCAAATATAACCATAAGCTTAGGCTCCATTTGAGGCAAAAGTATTCAAGAAAGAAAATGTAAAAGAAATAAAATTTAGAGAAGAATAAAAAAACCAAGTGAATCAAATAGTCTCAAAATCTTACAAAATTAGTTGTTGTGAACTTAGTTTTATTGAGGTCCAAACCTTGTTGGTCTTCGTATCTTTTTTAGTCTAAGATTATCTTTGTTTTGATGAAAATCAAGTGTTAGTTCTTGTTCATACCAGAAAATGTTGATTTATAAACGATTTGGTTTTGAAACATGTATAGACTTCCAAGAGAGATATCGTCACGATTTTGTAAATGAAAAAAATTGAAAAAAAATTGCAAAGGGATCTATTGTAGTAACATACACAGTTCTTCACCATTCAAAACATATTTGATTCTCTCAAAATTCATGTGAAGATTTCTCTCTACAGTGGTTTTACAAAGGTTTCCACATAATCTTGTGTTTTTCTTTATAGTATTTCTTTGACAATAATGTGATCTAAACTTCAGAAAAATATTAAAGCCAAATTAATCCCATCGTGAAACATATATACGTAATTCATTTCTCAACGGTTAAAGAGGTTCAAATTAAGATCGGTCAAACTTCACGTCACTTGAAAGAATTGTTGGTACGCCAAATCAGATGCCAGTTTCGATTTTCCATTTGCCATTACCGACACTACTCGGATTCAGTGCCGGGATCAAGCTCCATACATCTTGGAGTAAAGTTTATTTGGTCTGCGAAATTGTGAAGGATCGTTGTTGTTATCGTCTCGTTGAGCTGTTTTCTAGCTAACCAAATGGTGGCAAACTCTCTGCTTCGGTAAGACGAAGATAAAGATACTTTTGGAATGAGTAGGCAAACAAAGAAACTTCACAAAAGTTGGAAGTAAAAACAGTGTGAGACCACCATTCTTATATATTGCTCAACACTGATTGGCAGCCCTTTTCCAATTATCTTTGACTCTTTAGTTTGTGGAAGTTTTTGTTTGGTGTTTGTTTTGATATCTAGTTTGTGATTGGTGTAGTTGAACATAGATTACATTGGCCACCATCTAAGTGTTTTCATTTTTTATTTTATTTATTTATTATTATTATTTTCATCTCTATTCATTTTATATGTTACATCATTTGTAAAGCACTTAATATTTATTTTTTTCAAGGCATAACCTTCTAAGTGTTAAAAACAGCCTTTACTCAATGCAATTATTCTTTTCCTTTTTCAGTGTTGTTATGTTTTTAATGATGAAAAAATTAAAATATATAAATAGTTTTCTATTATTCAATTAATAATATTTTGTTGATATAATTGAAGAAAAATGAACAGCATGTTATAAATAAGGTTCACTTTTAGTTCTCTTTGTTGATATCAATAAGTCAATTTCATTGGTATAAATTAAATAACAATAAAAGTAGTTGGCTAGAATTATGTATTGAAATGATTATATATTTTAACTAACATATGAATTAAATATAAAGTATAGGGTTGAAGTAAAGTCATTTCTAGACCACTTTTGACTCATAAAATATTAAACTTTCATAACTCGCTAAAAGGAGTCTTTAATAATTCTTTAACATTTAGATTGATAATATATATATATATATATATATATATATATATATATATATATATATATATATATATATATATATATATATATATTATATTAAACTATAAAACAATTTATTTTATAGTTTATAGTGATAACAATATTTTTATAACATACCATTTGTATTCATCTTAAATACATTAAATTAATTTCTAAATTCAATCATGAATTTTGTAAACATAAACTTTTTGTTTTTTGATAAAATAAACATAAACTTATGTATCGTTCAATGAATTCCAAAGTTAATATGTTTTGTGATGAAAATTAATGTACTTTGAAGTAGATGAGAATGTTACGCCGGTTAGGTGTATTGTTTAAATTAACAGTTCAATAATGTTATTGTTGAATACTTGAAATTATTTTGAATGCAAAAATGATACATCATTCAAATTTTATATCATTAAAATTGTAGCGGATAAAACATGACATGTTGATATATTAGTACATATAGTTTATTTGACCGTTTATGGGTTCATTACAACCACGATGAGAAAGATCAGATTCAGTCCGATCCGTGCCGTGATTCATCGTCGCTCAGTTCATGGATGGTGCAGATCGTTGTGGGTACCATAGGCTTTGGCAGAATATCACTGTCGATGAGCCGGATGAGTTAAGGCTGGTGCTTCTGGCTGCCAGTCGGGCGGTTGCATTCATTCACCAAAATTAGGACCAGAACATACTTTCCGTGAGACCAGGGAGATATAATGCTTAGATCTGATCTCTCTGACATTGCATGTAAGAAGCGTTAAACTGGAGGCCTCGATTTGAGCAGTATCCACCCATGGAGTCACATGTTAACCTGCAGAAGATGATTAAACACATCTTAGGGTAGAAGATGCATTTTACTTGGCTATGAGAAGGCATTATCCATGCGAACTATGTGCACTTTATCTTAAAGTTTGGGAAGTCTTCCTTTGTGAAGTCAGTCTGTGCCTCCTCGATAAAAAGAAGGAGGATCGGACCAAAGAAGTTAAGACGTGCCAATTTAAAAAAGTCAGTTAACCATATAAAGTTCCCGATCGGCTTGGCACGTCCGGGGCGAAACGGCGCTGCGCGTCGTTTTCTTATTTAGTGTTTTTGGTGCGCTGGTTGAAGTCGCTCGATCGATGACTGAAAAATTAGGATTCGATTGGCGATTAAGATTGGACTATTCAACGCCGAAAGGCAAAGAAAAATAAATAAATGTTCACGTAACGCGTATTAGTGGTCCCAGCGAGCGGAAAAATACGTTACTATTAAAATTGGCAGCGATAATTTGTGCGTTGTAGTGGATTACAGGCGCAGTTTTCTAAATCTCGGATGGCGAAGCGGTTTAACGTTACAGGAATCTTGGAAATCAGCTGCGGTCGAATTTGACGGTTGAGAAAGTAGGAATTTCATGTTTTAAAACGTATGTCTTCGAGTGACGCATTGCATGTCGCCAGGGCTTGTGAACGACCAATGTCGCCTATGAGTTTGAAATCACCTGTTCATAAATGGAGGTTCTAACCGGGTGGAGGCGGTGGAGAGAGAAAAGAAGAGGAAGAGAAAAGGGTGGGGAGAGAAAGGAGGAAGAGAGAAAGGAAGAGAAAGGAAGGGAGAAAGGAGGAAGGGAAGGCAGAGAAGAAAGAGAGGGAAAGGAAGAAGGGAGAAAGGGAGATAATGGCGAGTTAATGATGAACTACGTTGAACGAATCAGTCCAGGAGATTGACAAAGGGAGCTCGCGCTCAGTGAGTTCTTACCGCAGTTCAGTTCAGCATTTGACCTATTGTTTTGGTTGATTTTGAGCAGAAGTATCATACCATATTATTGGCTCAGCGAAAGTTTTGGCAATTTAGGGAATGCTCTGGGTAATTTGGTTGAAAATTCCATTTAAGGTTTCGTATGGCTATGACATATTTGCGTGAATTATTGCAATGGTGGCAGCTCTGAGTGTCTCAACTTTGGGCGACTTCATATCTTTCGTCAGAACCAGTTCGTTTTGAACTCATAGAAAAGCTCTTCGATCTAGAATCGCGTAATGGTGTGCGACGTTTGGTGCTCACATGTTGCTAAACTTTCATAACACCAATTATATTAATTACATGGCATGACATGCTTGTTTGATGAAATGTTGATGATGTGATATATTGACGTAGACCAGATTATGGGAAATTATACCATGTTTGATATGTTCCGGATGTGTTGATATGGTGTTTGATAAATCATCTATATAGCATTCATCATATCGACGCATTAAATAAACTGTGCATATTGCATTATATGCGGGATATTGCCGTTATATGGTTAAATTGCGCGATTAATGAATCGATATGCGTTTGGTGTTTGATTAAATGACGGTTAAATGGGCCGGCGTCGCGGAGCTTTGGTTTATCGCGATAAAAATACCGTTGCGGTGTTATTAGCGAGAAGGGTTGAGTCCCCCTCGGGTTAAAAACGCCAAATATGGTCAGGACATAGTCCACACAACGGTGAAGACCATAAGTATTTGGGTTTTGAAACCGGTGGAACCAAAATCACTTCTCGAAAAGAACACATGGTTTGAATATAAATGATCATTGGTGTGTCGTCGAAAAAGCTTTTTAGTTTGTAAACGATAAGAAATTTGTTTTAGAAAATGATCGTGGATCATATTAAAATGATGGGTTTTCATATTGGCACTAACATGTGAAGTGAGTGAGGACCGGATGGAACATGATGGTCTGTATCATTTCATGGCATTCCATTACTAGAATTAATATTCTCATTGATCGTCAATTAACATTATATTCTATTATTGACATGGTGCACATGTGCCCGATTAGAATATTGCCATTGGATTGTCTTATTGGGCATTGTTAGGATTGCACCCCAATCCAGAGAGTCAGTAATAACCAGTCTGACATCTGATTCTGTAGTTTTGTTGGTCACGACCGCTGTTGTGTCACATTTATCGAAGGATCCATATTCTCACAAAAATCGAGAAAGAGTCTCAGCGCTATTGGGGGCTTTGCGACACACCTTCATATGGCGGTGTATGATCGCGGCAGAAATCAGATTCTGCTCAGCCGGAAGTGAGTATGGATTTGCAGAGTTATACTGTCCGTATCCCAAATATATACATAACTTTGCCAGAGTCCAATTCGTTCGTTTAAATCTAAAATGCGAAGAATAAAGCGCGGGTCGCGGCCGGTAGGTGAATTAGTGGGCGCCGCGCGATTCATCGTTGACACGACGATAGTCTGAAAGTTTAGTTGGTTCTTTTACCCAGTATTTTGCAAAAGTATTGCCGAAGGGTAAATATCAAGACCCACACGCCGGTATTCTTTGTAATCGACGCCAAAGTTGGTACGTGTCTTTTCGCCCTTACCTATACTGAAAGTCCCAATGGGTGAGCAGTGCCCCAATCGAAAAATTCATTCTCTGACCTTTCTCACTGCACCGTACACATCATTGACCACTGACGTCCAACCACATTCGCCATAAATAATGCAAATCCTATATATGCCAAAATAACCGTGTCATGCATAGATAAAACTCTATTTGACTACGAAAGTCGTTAACTCCGCACGTGATGCCTTCAAGGATAAAACAATCATTCTGAGGAGATTTTTCATGAGTATGAGCGATATATTTCTTATGCCATAGAAATCTTTTTGTGTTAGCAAGCTGGTGGGGAGGGAGAAGAAGAGAAGAGAAAGAGAGAGAGGAATCATTCATGAATATTTAAGATTGATGAGAAAGTGTGAACCTATTGGATACACAAGTTAAGACACTTCAATAAGTCTATCTGATCTAGAATCGGTGATTAATAAAAAGTATTTTATGCATGTATAATACTGATGTAAAAAAGATCCACAATGACTCAAATCACGTGACCTATCTTGGCAGGTGTACTTCTGAAACACCATAATATAAATCATGCTGAGTTAATGCTGATCTGACATTCTAGAGTGTTTTGAGTTTAAAGTTCTGATAAGTAAATAAGTCAATAATGGAATGGATGAATAAGAATATGAAATGCTAGGTTATGTGGAAGAATGATGAAATTTACCGGCATGAGGTGAGATTCTGTGGGATGTTATGGTTTAGAAGATGGTTAAAACAGCTGGCGTGATCAGTAATCTCAGTGAGATGGCATCATTGAGAGAAGGCCAAGGGTTTTTGTTTTCGAGGCCATTTCTTCTCCTCAGGACCCTCCGATCTACTCATTTTTTGAGTTACAGTTCAAGATCATTTCACAGGCCAGAAACTTATGCCAGTCAGCAGTATGAGTTAAACCTTCAAGGACCAGGCTGGTGCTGACTTGCTCAAGCTAAACCAGTATTTTTTTTTATTTATATACCATCTCAACGGGTGGGTGAGGCATAGACCTCCAGATGTGGAAAGATATCTCTCAGCATTGGGACTCAGTTGACAAATCATGCATTAATAATTCATGTGTCCCAGATGAGCTGACATCAGTGAGACAAAGATATCTCTCCTTGATTAGGATCAAATGCCTCTAAACGTGCCATTGATGTCATTAAGCATTCAGGGGTGTTCACGACCTCCACAATTAGTAAAATAATATATAACATCAGGATGAGCCTTATTTATTGTTGACCGATTGTAGTATAGTCTTCAGGTGATTTCAGTTTTTCATAACATGTTCAACTTATAACAACCAACACATTATCCTTCCTCATATACCTTTACTTTGATCTAGTATTTATATATATATTGTATCTTTTCTGTTGTTAGTAAAATAGTTTATTTTTAACATGATTTGTAAAATGAGTTTTTACTCTTACATTTGCTGATATTAATCAGTGAACAGTTTCTGATTCAATCCATGATTTTATTCAAACATCATTTTTTGTTTTGTTAATCAAACATAAACTTATAATATATTCCATTGAATTCGAGAGTTAATATGTTTTAACAGTGATTATCTGTAGCTAAATATAAGATAAAGATCTTACCTTCAGTTAGATTTATGGCATTGATAGATTGACCTCATGCATGATCATGTTGGAAACAACAAATTTGTTTTAGAATACATAAAAAATGATGCATGATCAAGTACATATCTTCAGTTATACTGATTCAACAGCATTGTTTGATATATCATGCCTTGATTTGTTTAAGCCCAATTTACGGGTTCATTGCCCTGCGTGTCGGACAATTCGATCCAGTACCATGATTCCGTAATCTTTCATTCAAATGAACGGTTGTTCACGTGTTCCATGGAGAAGCGGCTTGGAGACCTCTGTATTGGCCGGATGGATCAGGCTGTCAATCCCATATTGTGGTCTCTGATGGTTCTGTCATTCGTTGACCCCGAGCAGCTACTTTCCGGTAAGGCGGGAGATATCGCGGTCTGATCCTCTCATAAGACTGCCGCGTCTTTGGAAGAACCAAACTCAGCAGGCCTCGTTTGACTGTCATCCACTACTTGATCTTTGTAACACCTGAAGGAGTGAAGATTGAACAAAATCTTGGTGAGAGATCTCGGGCTAGCAGGCATAAAGGAAGAGCTTAGCTATCATGTGCGTGGACTATGGCGCATCTCCTTAGTTTGGAGGAAATCTCATAGCCAGTCAGGATCTTCTTCGGTAAAGGAGGGATCGATGAAGAGACAGGCATTCTTATTCAAAGGCTGGTTCTTTATCTCCAGTTACACAATTCAAACCCACGGCATCAGAAGCGCGGCTTTGTCGTTTTCTTGTTTCATTTTGGTGCTTAACAATTGATGTATCGGCGGTCGGGCGGCCGGAAAATTAGAGACCTGAATGGGCGATTCGGATTATTATTCTTATTCAAAATGAGAAAAAATAAAACCATTGTTTCTGTTGCGCCATGACGGTCTATGAAGCAAGAAAAATCTGATTTTTTTCTTAAAATTAATAAACGTGTTATCGTTGCCGGCTATAGTTGAGACCTAAATTTTTCTCAAATCTCGGATGTAGAAGCGGACTTGCTGTTCAAGATCGATCGCGCGCGATCGCTTCTGTTAAATTTAGTTGGATTCAGAGTAGGAATTTCACGTTTTCAAAGCATGGATCATAGGAAATGACTGTAGTATTGTAATATCTAAAGACGTATTATATGTCTTCTTGGAGTTTAGAATATTATAAAATGGGGTTCACAAACAAGATGATGAGGTTGAAGAAAAGAAAGAAAAGAAAAAGGTAAGGAGAAAGAAGAAAAAGAAGAAAAGAAAGAAGGAAAAAGGAAGGAAGAATCAAGAAGAAAAGAAAAAAGAGAAGAAAGGAGAAAGGAAAATGTCGAGTTACAGCGATGAACTAATTGGATGAGAGATAAGTCAGTTATTAAAGACTCACATGAGGTAAAGTTATTCTGCTAGTTTAGTTCCTTTGTTTCATTATTTTGGGTTCTTTGACCCAAGTGTCGCCCATATTAATGGCATGGCGGCGATTTTCGTGGTTGAAGAACACTCAGGGCGTTGGGTTGAAGGTGCCGACTGGGTTTCAAAATTCATCTGGCCCTTGGCTGGGCTGCATGGATTGGCGCGTGGTGGCATCCTGTTATATCAGCACGGACGACCTGTCTTAAGACCAGACTTGGGTTCGCGGTTTTTTTTGGATATGAAAATAACGATTCTGATCTATTATATTAATTGTTGGCATTTGGACATAAATCATTCAAACTTTTCACATAACACAAGTGGTAATTACATATTGTGTATGTTTGATATAGTGTTGATAAAAGTGTGATATATGGTAGCGGATAAATATATAATTAAATGGAAAATTCTATATGTTTGATGTGTTCTATGGGATATATTCATTGATATAGATGTTTGATGGTGTCTATCATAACATTCTGTCATATATCTTGACACAGTACCAATGAAGCGATAGCGCCATTGCGACTACATACGGGTTATCGCATTGGGTTGAACATGGTTAATGATGTTCCGTTTGGTGACGGTCGAGGTGACTCGGAACCAAACGGATGGCGTCCGGCAGAGCGCCGGTTATGTGGTAAGAAATATAACGGTGTCGGCCAAGAAAGGGATAGATCCCTCGGGTGCTTCGCCAAATATGGTGGTTGCCGAGTCACTCGCGGGTGAAGATGTAAAAGTGAACAGGTTTGGCGGTGAGCTCGTGTTACCTCAGTGCATGGTTTGAATATGACTGGTCGCTGGTGTCGTCCCAAAAACGCCTGAGTTATAAATGAAGTAAATTGTTTTAATGATCGTGGTTATCATCCCGAAGTAGTGGTTTTCACCATGGCTGCCTTGTGAAGAGTGGTGGGCTGATACAGGGCGCTGATGGTCTATCATTCATAGCGTTCATCTCAGAATTAGCATATAAAACTAACCAGTTGATGTATTATTATCGTGAACATGGCGTTGCTGTGCGCTTGATTAGGAAGTGCTGCCGGGGTTAATCGCCGTGGGCGACATTGTGATGCCCGATATCAGGTCGTTGATGACAGGTCGTTTGTGAATTCTGTGATTTTGGTGTTGCGATCTAACCGTGTATCACATTTATCGAGGATCCATATTTTCCGCAGTGGGAAGGTCTCTTTATTCAAGGGCTTTTATTGGCCATATAATGAACAACATGACAGCAACGATCGGGGATCTGGTAGAGTGTGTGGATTTACGATTCCATCATTTCTCTCTACATTAATATAACTTTCACGAAGATCTGAACTCATTGCATTGATCTAAAATGTGAAGGTAAAGCGCGGCAGACAGCAAGGTGGATCCTTTATTATTTTGCTTACGTTGTATTGACTATTTGAAGACCATTAATGATTCACGAAAGATTGAACCACGATTCATGTTTTTCTAAGATATTTTACCAAATGAAACTAACCGAGAAAATAATATCAATTGCTTTGTCATCATTATTGAGTCCGATATTGTTGGGCGATCATTATCGCCCTTACTATACGAAAGGGATTCCCGTGAGGAATTTGTGATGATGAAAATTCTGGTGACAAAACATCACTCAGTGCATTCAGTGTAACAGTAAATAATCGATCTGTTCCATACATAAATGTTGATCTCGCCTTGAATCATTATTATCATCATGAGATCAGAATCTCCAGCCCCGACCGATTCTGGTTGATCTCCACGGTATGCCCAGTGGCTGGCCAGGATGTGAAATAGTCATTATAAGTTTTTTAATGGAACTGTCTGATGATGTTCTTCTTCCATCAGGAGATGTTGCACATGGTGTGTTGAACAGTGAGATATATTTGCTGAATCATTTGATGCCAGCGGAGAAGAGTGACTGGACTGGATCACCTCAGGTTCAGTTGAGTCCACTTTGTTCAGTCATGTATCTGATCACAGAATATCAATGGACCATTTGAAGAAACAACTACACGCGCGTGTGCTAATGCACCGATATGTAAGGTCGCGTGACCAGTCACAGCGACCTCTCTTGCTATGGTTGGCGCTGCAACCATATTGGCCCGATGTGGTTCATCTAGATCAGAGCCATTAGTGTTGTGAATTGGAATCTAAATAGAAAGTAGTGAAGTCCGATAGATAGATGGATGGTAGATGATACTGCGGGTTTAACCAGCGGAAGAGTGATGCCAAGAAGGCGTGCGAGGTAGATCTATGATGGGACTGAAGACTGGGGTTAACAATAACGCTGAGATAATAGTCTCAGATGAATGGCATAATTCCATAGGAAGAACCAGGTTTTGGCGCAGACATTTCTTCTATCAAAGTTACTCCGTCACTCTTTTTCCCAGTTCAGTTTAAAGATCAAACTTTCTAAAATGCTGACTTCTTACCATGATCCAGTATTATAGTTCGCATAAAGTTCAAATCGAGATACAAAACATAAGCTAACAGTATCATTGCCTGTACCGTCTGTTTGGAACCGTTAAAAAGCGGTACTCAGTCAATGAAGTAGCCTTCTCAGCGGGCCCGGACAGACAGTTATCGCGTGTGAGCTCATGGCCAGTGCCGATTATTCAACATCCACGGCGTGAGAGCGCTATCATAGCGGGCGGATGAGACTCTGACCTCAAGGCCCACCTGTGACCAGATCAATATTAACGTGGGTGTCCGTTTATCATGTGCTGAGTGTCAACCTGTTGTGGACAAGACTGGCCTCCGTGCGTTGAAACCCATTTATGACTATAGTCAAGATGGACCTCTGTTTCTGGTGCATAAACATAATAATATGCGTGTCTTATCACTCATCTTTCCAGCGATCGTATATTGTATATGTTGCATATTGAATCCCTGAAACATTTGTTTTTCTTTTGATTTATAGTAAAAATCATTAGCGTATTTTTACTCTTCTTTGTTCTTGTTCATGCAAATATATTCAGTCAATTTACGACTCAATCTTAGATTTTGTGCTTCAAACTTTTTTTTCAGTAAAATAATATAAATACCATATGATCAGTGAATTAAAGTTGTCTTTTATGATGAAAAATTAGTAACGAAGATGCGATGAGGAAGTATTTTCAGTTCAGTTAACATGGCGTTAATTAGTTATTAATATTATGATTGTTGGTAGCCGAAATTGTTTCAAATACGTAAAAATGTTACCTTCGATCAGGCCAGATATCATTAGATTGTATGGACCTAAACGCGTATGTTGATATATTAATTGTGCCAGTTTGTTTAATACGATTGGTTCGTTCCTTGACGTCAGTTAAAGTCGATCCGGTACAGGTCGTGTCGCACAAATTTATGGTGGATGATTGCCGTTATGGGCATTAATGGTCTCTGTCGCTGACCAGGATGATTGACCGTAAATATCATTTAGATTCTCACACAATGAGTTCACATATTTTATGGTCGGGATGACGCGTATGGTACAAATCTCTGGCCGTACCATCTTGGAAGGCGGTCTTAAAATTGGAGCCTGGGTTGAGGCAGGTGTCACCAGCAGTCCACATATTTACAGTGTCGACATCTTTGGGCAGAGTCATTCTTGGCTATAAAGGGAAGGAACATGTGATGGGCGTAGCGCATTTCTTGTTTGAAGAAGTCACCTACTTTCATGGATCGGATCATCTTCATATGGTAAAGGGAGTGGAGTAGCGAGTTCAGTTGTTATTAAAAAGGCCCAGTTCAGCCATCTCAAAGTTCTGAGTCAAACCCAGGCATCAATGGGAGAGAGGCGTGGCCTTTTCTTATTCGTTTTCTCTTGTTTGTTTTGCAGTGCTAACAGGACAATTATCAGCTGATCAGGGTGTTAGAGAGAAAGTTAGGGATCTGGATGGTCAAGTTCCATTAGTCTTAATAGAAAAATTAGAAAAACTAAATGTCATCTTCTTTGTATTCATGATCAGTGGTCCTTTAAACAGAAAATGCAAATTTTTCTTAAAATTATAAAAAAAACAGTAATTTATACATTTGTGTTATAGTTGAAACACAAATTTTAATCTGGATGGCGAAAGCAGACTTCTTTATTAGATGATCTTGAAATCTAAAACACTTGAACAAATTTATTAGTTAAAGAGGAAGTGAAACCTAAATTTTCAGGTATGAGATGTTAGGTGACAAATGTGGTCATATATTTAGGAACCACCTTGGCGACCTGTGGCAGCTGTCCAACAGTCTGGGTTTGAAATATTGTATAAATGGGAGTTCAGCCAGGTGGAAGGCAGGCGGGAAGAAAGAAGGAAAGAAGAAAGGAAGAGAAAAAGATGGAGAGAAATGAAGGAAGAGAGAGAGAAGGAAGGAGAAAGGAAGGAAAGATAAGAAGGGAGGAGAGGAAGGGGAGAAAGGCGAAGACTTGAAGTTAAGCGGAGTCTTCAGACTAGTTGGACGGTAAGGTGGGGTTGTGAGCTGCTGGTGGTTATTACTGCTGGTTTAGTTCTAACCTTTAGGCCTATTGTTTGGGTTGATTTTACTGGACGTGTCTTCCATCTTAATAGCATAGCATTAATTAAACCCAGGTTTAAAGGAATTTTGCTCTGGGCGATTTGGGTGTAGAAAATTACATTTGAGGTTTTAGTGCTCTCTGACCATAAGCGTATTGTGGATTATTATGATAGTGTGGCTTAGTGTGGCCTCGACTTTTGGGCGGGCCTGTCTTCTCATATAGACTTGAGTCCTGTAATTTTGGGGACTGAAAACTCTTTTGATCTCAGAATCTAAGCCATATGATGGGCGTTTTGGTGTTCACATCATTTTGGCTTTTTATCATAACTTACGAGTGTAGTAATTACATGGCATGACATGTTTACGATGAAATGTTGATGAAGTGATATAGTGACATGTTGAATTAATGTAGGAAATTATATGCATGTTTGATATAATTCCTGATTCATTAAATTATTTACTGATATGGTGTTTACGTGGAAGTGTCTATATAATTCATCATATATATGGTACAAGTACAAATAGACAATAGCATATTGCATTTCATATGCACCGGGACATCGCATTATATGGGTTGAGTGCATGGTTAATGAATCGACACTGCATTTGGTGTTTGAGTTGGGTGAGCTGTGGTTAAACCAGGACAGCATCTGGCTAGAGGCTACGGATTATAAATAAAGAAAATATATGGGTACTAAATGTGAGAAGGATAGATCCCCCTAAGATTGAAAAACATGAATGTCTGTTGGACATAGTCTAGGTGAAGACCATAGAGTGTTTAGGTTCTGCGAGAAGCCGCGGTGAGACTCAAATCGGCTACGAAAAAAGGCTGTGGTTTCAAATATAAAATAGTGTTTGGTATATGTCAGCTTTTAGGTTTATAAATGATAAATTTGAAGTACAGAAATGATCATTGGATGTCATCAAGTGTTCAGTTTTTCACTTAGCTCCTGTATGTGTGAGGGTGGTGGACTTGGACACACAGGGCATGATGAGTCTTATCTCATTTCGCATTCCATATAATTAAAGCGTATTCTGTGGAATGTTAATGTGTGTCATTAATGTCAGACCTTGGCATTGCATGTGCACTTAGGTGGAGAGTAGTCCTTGTAGGAGTTATCCTTATTGGGCATTGTTGTGATGCCACAGTGGGGTCAGGTTGACGGCGATCAACGTGGGATTCTGTGTGTTACGAGTGACCGTCTGACTTTGACCATGTCAATTATCGGGATCCATAAAATCGGAAGAATCTCCATGTTGGGTGCTTTACCCGACCTTGGCTTTGTAATAGTGTATAATCATAACCCATCCGGGGTCTGACATAAGTAGTATGGACCCTGGGGTCCATATGTCCATATCCCGATATATACATAACTTTCTTTAAAGGTTACATTAGTTCACATTTAAATCAAAATGAAAATAAAGCATTCTGATGAAGTAGAGTTCTGATCTTTGTTTCTTACCTGATTACATATTCATTATTTGAACGATCCCGAAAGATTTAGTTTATAATTCTTTTTTACAAAATATTTTTACAAAATGTTGCTCAAGAAGGTGTTATCAAGGTACATCGGCCTTCATAAATCATGAAACCGTTGGGCTGATAGTCTCATATAAACACTGTACGAAGGGGTCCTTCGAGTTGACCATTGATAGAAAGATTCTCCTACAATGGCTCTCCATAATAAGTGCATTGTTGAGCAATAGCGTCAGTCACGGCCGCCTCAAATAGTGATCTATAATATTGGAATCATTAATTGTCGTGCATGGGATGAAACCTCCTCATATTACCCACAATGAAGTCTCAGTTGACTCCTCACAGTGATGCAGTGCTCTTGAAAACCCGGGATCAAACAGTCATTACAGGAGATTTTTCCTTGGAACTATAGACAAATATATTTCTTAATGTATAGAGTCTTTTGATATGGCCCCGGGTGAATGAATATGTTGCTGAATATTTGAGTTAGACGGAGATGGCAAGGATGTTGGACCACCATCTAGGATTCCCGGGTGGTCAGCTAGTGAAGTCAACTTGTCTGATCCCCAGGGAATATCCAATGGAACCCACTTTAGAAGAAGTAACATATGCATTAATATAATACATGAAATGTAAGATCCACAATGACAAATCCACAGCGACCTATCTTATGGTGTAACTCCATTGCACATAATAAAGACTCATATATGGTTACAAATAACACAAAAGATGGGCATTCTAAGTGTTGCTAATTTGCGAGGATACAAATGAAGTAAATAAGTCAATAAATAAGAATGGATAGATAAGATGAAGTCTTTGCGGTTATGAAGTGAGTATAAGCGCGCCCGAGGTGGTCTCTATGGAATGCACAGACCTAGAGAAGCGGATTTAAAACAACAAGCATTAATAAATTTGGTGGTGTGGCATAATTTATAGGAAAATAGGGTTTTATTTTGGTGTTTCTTCCTGCAGACCACCGTCTACTCTTTTTTGCAAGGTTCCACGGATTTAAATCAGTTCATGAAACCGACTTATACGAGTCAATGATATGAGTTCGTAGCGAAGTTAGGAAGCGGACGCGAAACGCCGGAGGCGACGGTATGCGTTATATACCCGTCCCTGGCCGTCGTGGAAATGATATAGCGGATTGGATGGACCAGCGTCATGACAGTAGCGACTAATAAGCGGTGGGTAAGCCTTGACCTCGTGGTGAAATAATATAACCAAGTGGATGACATTATCACACGAAGTAGCAAATGATCATAATGTAGTGGGTAATCGGCCTCTGTTAGTAGAAATAATATATAGCGGTTGTGGTGAAACCAGCCTCCATGCGTGACGATGTATATGTAATATAAGTAGAATGAACCTCACGATCTTTATGGTACATCAAACTATAGTGACAAGTATCCTTCCTCATTTACCAGCACCAGCGATAAAATTATTATAATCCATTTCTGAGTCATAAGTCATTTCTTAAATCAGTAATTTTTCAAGTGGTTTAAACCTCAATCCATGCACCAAAATGTTAAATACCATAATTTATTCATGAACTCGATCATTAAAATATTTAAAATGTTGACAAAATCCACATGAAATGATAACTTGTTTTATATAAACAGATACTTATATTTTATATAATAATACATTCGATCAAATAATGCATATATATAAATAATTTACACAATTTATATTATCCTTAATAATACCACGACAAATTTTGAAGCATATAAACCACTGAGACTACAGATGCTCGATCTACCTTCTGCAGGATCGTCTCAGTTCGGTAGTGAGTCATGTGCAATAAAATACCGTTTAGGCCAAAATTGTGCCAAAGACAATTGGGGACTTTCGATATCTTGAGGATATTAGAACATGAAACTATATCTAAATTGGACTCGACGGTCCTGTTCTGATGTTATAGACACAGTATTACCCAAATTAGGGCTTTTTACGGGAGGCTAATTTTTTGAGAATTGAACCCTCAAATAAATGTAAAATATGTTTACTAAGTAACTTCAATTTTGCCTAATTTGACCAGTTGGTTTCCCAATTCAGTCAGAGCTTTTACGATAATCGAAACCATTTCAAATAAACTACAGCGGCATTCAAAAATTTATAAACTTTATATCATGACCGAACCAGAGTGGCGTGCCTTTGTTAAAGTTGCTTTGGTGGCGAAACTTTTGATCAATCGGCGAAACTACGTTTCATAATATCTCATGGCGAGAATCTGAGACCAGGGGCAGATTAAATTCAAAAGAGGAAGGTATGATTATAGCTATAATGGCGGAAAACATCAAACGACGACCACGAAGTAAGCGGCGCGCTCGCGAAGCCCAATCACGGGCTCGTCCGTAGGATTGCGTGAAATTTGCCGTGAACCGCTTTCCTGCGCGTGCTCCTCACTCCCCCGGCCGGCGTGTGAGGGTGGCGAGGAAGCGTCCCCACGATCGAAAACGGGTTGGCTGGCGGTTAAGCATTGATTCGGGGTCCGGGTTTTAAAGAGTTTTGGGTTTTGGATGAGTGGGATTTTAGGCTGGGGTTCTGTTGGCCGTAAAACTAGGTTTATATAGAGCTGGGTGGCTTCGGTCGCGGGGAGTGACCTTGGTGTTGACCAAAATCTGTGACGACTCCCCAGGGCCATAACTTTTGCTCAGTAGAGTCAGTTTTTGGCGATTCGGCAGATCATGACCATCATCGGCCGATGTCAGCGGTGACGTCATTCGAAGAAATAACGAAAGAATGACGATTACGTACCGATTGTCGATTGAGACTTGATCGTTTTAAACCGCGTTGCGATGGATAAGTTCTGGGGATCTTCGAGAGGAACCGACGGGCACACGGCGAAGGAAGAACTTTCGCCTCTTATTCGTGACGCTATCGCGCGGGAATTATGGAATCAAAAATGTTGGTGGTGAAGTAAAAATGAATATGGTTAATGATTGAATGGTGGAACTTTTGTGAAGTTTTGATGATCGTGTTGATCTCACCGTGAACCATATCTTCGTGTTTATCGCGACTTATGGTTGATTCTGATCGTTTTATATTCGCTGATGCTCGTTGTGGATGATACGAGAGAACCAAATCTTGAAATAAGAAGTTCTTCAAACAAAGGGCATCTCCGTTAACGTAGAACAGCGAAGTATATTCAAGAAGCGTCGTTCCGATTCGTTCGTTGTTGACCTCAACCGCCAAAGAAGGCATAACGGAGGGGAGGTTCGACCAGTTAATTAGAGGCAATTTCGCGCGATGTGCTTCAAAGTGTTGGCAAAATAATGATATGGCTGCAAAACGCTCGCGGCTTAACGATCGTTCGTTTTCAATAAAATAGTTGGACGCGTTCCGCGGTGACTTACGATTCAGTGAAGGTTTGATGGATTATTATGGAATATGTTGCTTTGATAGAATTCCGGGCGATATTTCGGATTCGTAGTGATCGGTATCTCTCAGACGTTAATCGTGAAGCGAAACAAAAGATGACGAGATTATTAGATTCTTCTCGATCGGCGAAAATGGTTATTAGTGGAAGAATCATTGTGAAGATGATTTTGGTATTATTACGTTTTGCATTACGCG
The DNA here is from genome assembly GCA_016808115.1 of Tetrastigma voinierianum. Taxonomy (NCBI): domain Eukaryota; kingdom Viridiplantae; phylum Streptophyta; class Magnoliopsida; order Vitales; family Vitaceae; genus Tetrastigma; species Tetrastigma voinierianum. The sequence goes on from JAEQBH010000594.1 coordinate 507,057, forward strand.
CGCTACCTCGCGATGGATGTTTAATCCATTTATGGATGATCGCGATACTTTTCCGTTGGATGATGACGCGAATCAATGTCTTTGCGTTGAGAGGATGATGATGTTCCTCCATTGGTGAGATTTTCTCCATCTCGTGTCGATTAATAAAGGATATTGATGGGATATTAGGAAATCTCATACGATTGGTGAGTCAGATGTTTCTCTAAATATCTCTCTGGATTCTTGAATCTTAAATCACTTAAAAATGATTGAACTCGTTGACACACGTTGGAGATCACCATTAAGACTAATCGCGTCGCAATTACTTTACCAAATCTCAAATTTGGAGAAACGATCGCGTTTCTTCATTAATTTCGACGTGGGTTACTTTAATATGCGATCTGCGGGCGCCAAACGGAGCATATCTCGGATCAGTGGCGTTACCGTAGCTGCTGGGAAGGGCGATTCAGGCACGTGTATCCGCGTCGTGATGTTGACTCGTTTTGATGTTTTGTTGGTTGTAATCTTAGCTATTAACGTCTGACGTTTTTATTACTATTCTTGAAACACCATATTCTGATTTGTTCTTTTATGATTTGTCAACTCATGATTGAGATTATTTTTGATGATCTGATATCAAACTTGAGTTGATGTCTCTTGTTTTGGTTGTAAGTCTTCTTCTCTTTAATATTTTGGTTTCAAAAGTCAAATGACTGAGGCTTGCTGGTTAAGACCAAACATTTTCTCTCTTTTTCTTTCTTAATACATGTATCTCAACGATTCTGGTATCTCTGTTTTTTATCATGGAAGAATCTGTGATGTCTGATTATGAGTTAATTGATGTAGTGCCACGTTAGTTGCCGTTTTGGCCAGTGGGTTCACGCCCGAGGACACCCATGGGGGGAACCTCCTAACTTTCTTGTATTCCATTTCAAGCAGAGGGCGAGCGATGGAATTTAAATTCTCTCTAGTAGAAGATTTTACGGAGCTCATTTAAAAATTGCCATTGATCAGATCAGTGAATGGTCAGATCAGACCTTATATGGTGAGATTTTCCATTGATTATTTATAATTGGGATCAGTTTGGTGTCTGACGTCTTTGACCTACGTCGATCTAAGTTGTACAGATAGTTGCTTTTTTGAGGTAGCGTGTTCGAGAATAGCCTCACTCTTATTTACCTTTGTAAAAAGGATTATGACATTATTCGATATACGCCCTTCTCATTTCACGACACGGGGTGGTACATTAGTCATTTTTAGGAATGGGAGGCTGGGGTTTGAAACACGGCCCACCGCTCTTGGACTTCTTTAGCAGTAGAGCCATTGAGAGGCTTTGTTTATATCTCGGCGCTCAGGTGCCGAGTTAGTCTTGGATTCATATTTGTATGATATTGAGCGATTATTTCTTGTGATTGGCGAGTGTTGAAGTCTGATCCCTTTGATCGAGAGGACACACCGCCCCCAGTTGTTTCCCTAACCACGGACACCAGGAACTTACATGAGCTCTCATTCGTTACGGTTGTCTTGGTTTCAAGGTCATAGGATATCTCTACGGCGTTTGGCACTGATGTAGTGTGGGAGGTGCTGTTTGATCTTGAATCCTAAAGGCAGCGAGAGGTGAAGAGGAAGCGAGTAAAGTGCCGTGTATATTGGAACTCATTAGTTAAGATATTCACAGACCATTAAAATTTTGAGGCACATGACTTTCTTTCAAGATGTATCACCTATAAAGTCCCACAGGCCTGCATCCAGTCTTCTGCTTCTGTTTGGAGCCCTTATTGTGAGGCTGTGTGAAACTTGGATCAAAGCAGTGGTGTGAAGGAGGCGTGTCGAAATCTCTGGCTCATGAGGTTGTCCCCTGCTCGGGGTAAGATCTAAAGGTGGGAGCCTCTTCACAGCCTTAGTCGCCATTGGGACGCTCTTCGGGAGGCGGATGACCTGGGATTCTTTCTGTTGCGGTGCAGAGTCCCGTGTGGCGGCGTGGCGCCCTCGAAATCAGGGTGAGGTGTGGGAGATGTGATCACTTTGAAATTTCTTAAGGATGAGGACTCTCTTTCATCTTGAGGTACCATTTGTTGGAAATTGTTCATATCCTGCGACTCGACCTTAGGTGGATTTACCCATTGAGGAGGCCACAGCTCTTCTTGAGGGGCAGCCTCTCTCACAGTAGATCTAAGTGCTTTCATCGATTTTTTTTCTTTATTGTTTAAGTTCAGTTAGCTGGCTTTTTGCTTTTTTTTTTTTTGGCGGGTGGCTGCAAAGCTGGCGGGAGGAGCCGACCTTACAGGGCTCCAGGCGGTGAAGTCTTACGAGGCTAAGGTTGCCACGACCTCCCGAGAGGGTGCTGGCTAGATAAAGGGACGTGAGGAGCTTGTGGAGCATGGTGATCTGAGCATCTTTGGGTGGCGAGGCGCAGGATAAAGAATGGGGCCGGAGGAAGGACTGAAGGTCGTTGAAGATGGCTGCGGCCGACCCGGGAGGAGTTAGGCATCGGGTGACACATGGACCCAGATCGCGGCAGAGCGGGACCTCTAAGAGGCTGGGAGGGAAGTGCTCTATGAAATGCCAGTGAGAAGGAGCTTGGTGACTTGGATGGTTGGCGGGAGGCTTTAGGTACAGTCGGGTGCAGTGATGTGAAGCTTAAAAACGAGGCTACCTGATGGGATTCAATTGGCTTATGACGTCTGGCTTCAGGCTTTCCCAGGACTAGAGTTTAACATCCGACTCTGATGGGGAGGGTTGAAGGATCTGTGAGGTGGGGTTGATGGGCGTGAGGTGTTTTGGGGCCCACTGGTGGTACTCCGTACAGCAATCCTCGGGTTCCTCCGGGGGCTAGCCATTCTTCCACGCTGCTAAATTTCCGCCTTTGATTGCTGCCCATAGTGGGGCGGCATTCGAACATCTAGGCTTTCTTTTTTGGCATCTGCGTAGAGCTGGGTTTTGTATTAACCCGGTCTGGCTCTTTGTGTGATATGCAAAGTTCATCGATTAATTTCTTTGCTCATTTCACACGTGGTGGGCTTCTTGGTTCCCAACCACAGGAATGCTGCCAAGCAGTTCATGCTCATGACTACTAAATCTCAGATTGCAAGACCTTCTGAGATGTTAAAGCTTTACAGCCGAGCTTTTGGGCTCTGGGGCGCTAGGCCCTCCACGAGATGTTAGCTGCAGAAGCAGCCCCTCTCTTTGGGCTCACAGTATTTAAGACCTTCTGAAATTGATAAGCTCTGTCATTGACTCTTGGATCTCAGGTTTTCAGAGGGCCTTCACGTTGTTGGCTATGACTGAGCTTGGAGCTGCAGTGACACAGGCGCTGGGAGCTCATTACGAAGGCTGCAGGCTGAGACTCATGACCGGGACTCAAGGTATTTTGGAGGCTGACTCATTCTGTGGAGTCAGACTCTGGGAGAGTGTGGAGCTCAAAGGGCCTTTGCTGGGTGTCTAAACTCTGTGGCGATTCTGGACCCGGAGCTGGGGTGCTCAAGGCCTTGACCCTGGAGGTAGATCTTTAGATCTGAGCAGTGGACCTCTTATCAAAACAAGGTTGAGTCTTACAGATCATATCTGGACCAGGACACTAATGGGTTTGTTATGGCTCTTGAGCAGACTCTAGATGGATCAGCAAAGACCTCATTTGCGAGTTGCGAGGCGCATTCTGATCATGAAGAACTAAGGTATTTGATTACCATTCTTTGGAACCTTCGAATTAAATCCCGATGGGACTAGGGCCATATGGGCTCTACTAAAGCTCTCGCGTGCATTACTGAAATACTGACCGGGCCTCTCTGAAACTGACTCGCGAAGTACATTCGACTGTGCATTGGACCTCTGGTTCTTTTGAATAGTGATTAAACTCACATGATCTGATCAGACCGCTCGTCTTCACCGAGCGAAAAGTGACTTTGTCACCGGATCACTGAAGATTGGATGGTTGAAACTTCTTAAACATTATCCTTCATATGATACTTAAATATTCATGTGATTTACTCATATTTGTTAATCTTTCTTTTAGCGAGTGGATTCAGCATGATGATAATGGAGTTTGATCATGTTAGCGGATTATCCAGTGATCACCTGGTCATTTTGATGATGATGAATCACGCCTGGAGTTGTGTTTTCCTGAAGACTGCCCTTGGGAGTTTGTTGTTCCCTAGCTGGCGATGGGTGGCGCAGGGACGTGAAGACGGTGTCGCGAAGAAAAGACCTTTGTCTGGCTTTCTTAGTTTTTCTTTTTCATATCTTCTCACTCTCTTCCTCTTTTTCTTTTCCCTTTCTTGTGGTTTGCCTTGTGAGGTGTTGGCAAGTCTTGAAGAAACGATTTTCGCTATGTGTTTTGAGATGCAGAAAATTTTGTAATCTGGTATTTGTAACCTCCGTATAATGTTTTATGTATTTAAGCGCAGCTCCTTTGAAATAAAGAACAATTTTGCATGAATCCTTCTTCACGGAACCCTTGGCGGAGCTCTGACTTTATCTTTGCATAACATTGTAACCATTGCATCATAATATAACATTAAAGCTGGACATGAAATTATTTAATGAATCAGGCGGTGGATCTTTATTACGACTGTTTCAGAGATCTTTATTGTTGGTAGTTTGAGGTGTTATTCCATAGGTGGGCGGGGGTTTTCACTTCTTCCATTCCCAGATTCATGATTTTGCCTAGGTGGATTATCAGATCTGATGTGGGACCACTTCAATTAGGTCCGGCTTCCCATGTGCAAAGTTAGCCTTCCTTGCCCCGTGAAGTTTTCGAACAGTGCATTACAAACTGTATCTTCAGGCTTGACCCTTTAGGTGTATATCGCCATTGTCTTTCTATGATGGTATAAGTGTAACACCGGTTTGCTCGTGTTTCATACAGGAGGTCAGGGTTTGTGAAGGACCTTCTCAGTTATCTTTGATGTTTCACCGGTTCAATCTTGGTGGTTTTAGTCAGACCTTGTTGGATCACCTTGATGACCAGTGACAGGTTTCTGAGTTGTGACTCTATGTTGTGTTGTATGCATATGCCTGGGGTAACAACCATTTCTTTGGGTCTTCAGGTTGGTTTTTAGTCTTGCCTTTAGAGTCATATAGTGAACTACGCATTAATTTGTAGATGGGTTGGGATGGTGATTCTTGGATTCAAGACTCAAGCGTAAAAATCCACTGAACTTGGTTGTGAGTTGTTTCCCATTATCAGACCACGGGGACCGCAGGTCTGCCTAAGTATTATAAACGACGAGTTGACATCTGTCCATGAAGTTGTTACTAGGATTCGACGGCCCATTTGGTAAAATAGTCGACTCCACAATGATAAATTGCATTGTTTCTTTGACCGTTGAGATTGATATATCTAGCCCTCATTGTTAAAGGCGAGCATGGTAGTCTGAAGTAAGCGATGGGATGCCAGAGATCTTGGCATGCTCCCGACAGTTCTTGCATTTTTAACGACTGCATAAAATCTTTGACATTGTGGGCTAGTAATTTTATCTTAAGGTTTTCCTTGCTTCTAAGGTTCGAGCTCAGATGTAGTTTTACCTGTGCCAGCCTTTTCCCCAAGTAGCCTGAATTTGGCGTCTTCCTTTACACATAGATAAGTGAAGGCTGTTTAAAAGTCCCAAATCAGAGAGAGAGAGGGTGATACTGCATGGACTCAGGTAAAGCAAACCTCTGGCGGGGAAGCAGGCGCATAGAGTCTCAGACCCAGATGCAGTCGAGGAAAGAGGCTCACCTTGGATCTTGATTAGGGGCGTATTGCCCTCGACGAGCTCAGGAGGTTTGGTTTCCGCCTCTTGTTCTTTGCCCCGGCACCTCCGGGCGGGGCGAAGCTCTCCCAGGTGTAGGCCGCGATAAGGGGCTCAGCAGAGATGTGAGGAAGAATGGGTGGAGGCCTCGCGTGGAAGGAAGATACGGGGAAAGGAAATGGGCGATTCGCCTGACAGTCTAGGAATATCAGATGTGAGCTGAATGGCACCACGAGCGCTGCAACAAAGTACCGCCACCGTCTTGAGTTAGGGTGGGGCGAGACCTGAGACGCGACCGGCTCAACGTCGATTATCCTGACCTTTGAAAGCGGGATAAGCCGGGCGAGAGAGCTCCGTGGGTTCTCCGGGGGTAGTGGCGACGGTAGGAAGCAGCCATTTCCGTTGGGCATTGATAGTTGGACGAAGACATATGAATTGCTGGCGGCGTCTTCAGGCTGCCGTGATACGGCGGTGGCGCCAAAAACTTGTTGATTATATTTCTTTGCAATTATAATGGGGTCAAAAATGATTATAAAGTGGATAATTTCTTCTAGTTTGATGTGGTCTGCCGCCAGTACCTGATTAGACAGTATCAAAGTGGTTTTAGTGAATGTCGATCCACCGAGAGATCTCGAATTTTCAATCTTCTACGACTACTCTAATGACTCTATACTATTTGGACTAGTGACAATTTGAATCGGAGTTTGAAAGCCTTAAAATAATGAAACTAAAAAAATTGAATTAATATAAATGAATTGAATATTGAAATAATGAAATGACAAATTTAAAGTGAGATTATCCCATAAAAGGAACATTGAAAATAAAGCTATTGCAAACATGAGTTCCTTCGAATTTTCTTTGTATTTGTTTCATGAACCACAGTTTAAAACTAGTCAAAGGTATGAAGTGGTTCTGGATCTCTCGAGCCCACCATTCATCATCACCACTTTGTTCTCTCGAAGGCGATGGGTTAGATAACTACTAATCGTGGCCTTGTTACGCGTTATTTTTCTTTTTAGTATATTGGCAGTTTGTAAAGCACGAGCTCCTAGGTGTTATAGTCATTGCACATATTTTATCTGGTTTCTCTTATCAAATTAGAAGCAGCTCATTCTTTCCTTGATTTTAGATCTTTGCTAACCGTGATTGAATTCACCATTGAATCGAGCGAACTCTACTATGTTTAAAATTGATAAATGTTGACTCATTTCTATTAAGTGAAAGAGGATTTATCAATTTTAATCTGCGAACACATTAAATCACCCGATAAGCGGTTCGCATATGATCCGATTTGCCGTCATCCGGAATGCCTTCCACCCGTGTCCTCGGAGGGCCTCTTGATGAGCGACGATCATTGGGTTATGGGTAGCGACGGCATTGGGATCGATTACGATAAACAAAACCCGGCCATTAGTTTCGTGAAGTTGACATCGTTGGGCAGTGCGGGAAAGATAATTTATGATCGTTAATGGTGGGTTTCTAAACCGGCGATTACGCATAGACGTAGCGATCAAGAAACCGCTGTGTTGAAGCCCAGTGAATTCGAAATCGGCGTTTATGCGGAATTAAACAGCAGACGATAATTGAAGAAATATAAATACATTGATAAAAACTTTAGTATTGTTGGGATAAATTTAAAAAAATACGAACTAATATAAAATAAAAACATAGAAGAAAAGAAAAGAAAATTAAAATCCCAGGGCCTTACGGCAGATCTCTCTCTGCAAATTATACCAAAAACGTTCCTTGATGCTTATTTATATTTATAAGGTTAGAGTTGGAAGCTAATTTGATACACCTCTTTTGGACTTGATTGTGGCTGATTGATTGTCAGTGTGCGACGTGGTCATATCATAGTATATTATCCTGTTATGAAATTGCATTGCTGTTTGAACATGACATGTCTTTAGTGAGGCCCGATGTCGCATGACGATGTATCGCGACCTCTTTTTCTTTGGGCGATCTTAACGACGACTCTTGCGTCATGACCTTAACCTCTGTATTTGATGTAGCGGCGATGATAACGTCGGAAGAAAGAGAGAGAAACGCCACAGTTCTGGGCGGATGTGGGCCTCATGATGTCGCGACGCAAATCTTGCAATTGATGTCGCGTGATACGTTGTTGTCTGACGCTGGCTGCTGGCGCCGGCGAAACCGGCCCGGGTGATGTCAGCGACACGCTTTCTGTGGATTGATGTCGCGACAGCGGTGTTGTATTCGCGACCTTCTTCAGTCAGTGATGCAAACCATTGAATGATCTCGCGACGCCTCTTAAGTGATGATGCCATAACCTTAACCGTTTCGCTTTGCGTGATGCTGCGTGGCCGTTAATTGTTGATCGTCAGCGTACATTGAGATGTAGACATAAGTGTTGATCAAATTATTTTATCATACATGCGCCTTCTTTTTGGTGTGACCATCGGTATCCAGCATAGTTGATCGTGACCTGGATGAGTGCTCGATGACATCATGTCTTCTTCTTCATGTGATTCTGGTTGTGACTTTGGTTACTTTCGCTTGACTGTTTTGTCTTCAAATTGCTTCATTTACGTGGGACTTGCCAAGACGGCATAATATGTGTATTTCGATTACGCGAGCTCCACGACATCAAATCCTTTAAAATCGCTTTAGCCTCTCCTGTGCAATTCTTTGCGATTGCTCCCGATCTTGCTCATTACATTCTGCTCCTTTTCTTTTGCAATTACGCTGCTTGATTCTCTTTTGGTAGATTGGTAAAAATGTTCTATTCACGCACATAAATCATTATTCTTGGAATAAAATAAAATCAGGAAAAATGGGCGAAATGGGTATTTTAAGCTCATCAAACTCCCTGAGCAAAATTTTGCTTGTAACGAAAGAAAGATTTGTTTGTCCTCAAACAAAGGACATTACATTACATTTTCTGGTTACAATAATTAAAATTGAAAGAAACTAAATTCATTCACGTTTCTTGCTTGTATTTGGCTTCAAGTCCGGATAAGGTTAGTTTCTACTCAATCGGTGTACCTGACTAAATTATTGGGTGGCTATAAGCGATTATAGTCAATTGATCCTGCGAAAGTAGGTTAGTCTTCTTCCTCTGATTCTTGGTGGTGGTGGCCTCGTAGGCTCTTCACGGTTGATCCTTTGGTGTTCAATTCCATACGCTAGTTGTTCATATTGATCCCACTAATGTAGGTAAATTCCAACTTTCAAGATCGGTGGGTCTCTCGGGCTTGTAATGTGGAGCAGTATAATGGTAGATGATGGGTGCCGGGATAAAATTTACTGAGCTCTTTCTTCTTTGCCATTCTTCTTTTCCTTACTGACTTCTTTGGTTGTTCCCTCGAACTTCATCTTTGGGGTATCTGTACAGATTCTTGTGTTTAAAAGCCCATTTGTTCCAATTTCTCATTTGTATTTCTCATTGTTGGAACTCTTTCTACGCCACTTACCGGGAAAAGTGTGCATTCATCTTTTGGAAACTTGCCTCTTATGCAGACTTTGTGGTTAGTAACTCCATACAGTTAGCATTAGGGTACTAGGTGTTGAGCACCCCCAAGAACTCCATTCAAGAGAAGTTAGAGCCACAAGACAAAACTTTCTTTCCTTTAAACTTTGCTACATTGTTTCTATCTTATGCAGATCATCCATCTCACCCTTTTACTAGTATTTCTTTGTTCTCCAAAAATATATACCAGGCCTTTCATTCTTTCCATCTCACGCCAGGTTTTGGTATTGAGGAGGTTCTTAGAGTTAGTTATAAGGGTGGCTTGGATTTCTGTTGCTTATTTTGAAGATAGGGACTATTTTGGCTCAAATTTAGGGCTGGTTGTACGGAAAAAGCATATAAATAGAAGGTGGCTAGAAGGCTCAAGCATCAAGGATAGCTGCTCATTTCTTGTTAATTTATTATTACCTAGGTTTAGCATGATCATTGTCCCAACAAGTTCTGATTTCTTTTTGGTTAGCTGCAGACATAACCACAAGGATGTGTAAACTCCTGCCTTGATTGGTAAAAGGAATTATTTGATCCAGTTTACAGGGTTCTTTTGGCTTTCTTGTTTTATAATTCGAGCCCAAAATATGTTTACTCCTTCATTTTGACATAACTTTACTTTAATATGGACTTATCAACTAAATTCAAAATCAATTATACAGGAGTTTGTGTTTTAATTCAATTATATGTGCAATTAGCCACTTATTTTGAATTAGTTTGTGTTTGATCCCCCTTATTCTGACCAGTGCTTAATATTATGATATATCATCATTTTTTCATTATTGTTAATTCTATTCTACTACCACCATACAACATATTGTTCTGATGTATGTGATAATAATAGGTGATGATCTTATCTTTATTCAACAATTCATGAAAAAGTAAACACAATTTGACTTCAAAAATGACACAACATCAAACAAATTTCTTATTTTATTCATGGGAACATATAAAAGTTGAGAATCATGTGGGGAATGAGGGAGGAAGAGATGGATATGAGTCAATTGGAAGGTTTTTTCTTTGAGAAGTAAGCGAAGATGTTTTGGAGGATCAGAATCAAGGGGTTGCTGATTGGGGTTCGTTCAGGGAATTTCATTACATCCTCATTACGCGACTTGGCACTTGCTTCGTTTGTTCTTGAATGAGTTCATTGGTGAGATCGACTTTTTTATTAGATCATCTTTTGTTAACGAGTTTGTTCATTGCTGTTCTCCGTTGGGTCATTATACAAGAAGAATTTGGATAAATTGTTGATATTCGTCGATTTTCAAAATGATTCTTCTGGGCATCGTTGTCCTTCATTTGCTATCTCTATCCATCATCTTCTTCTGAAGTCCCTTAAATGACATGTGAAAGGAATTTGAACCCACTTGTTACTCTGCATTTAGCTTCTTGTTTGCATCCCTTTCTTTGTTGAGTTCAGGAGTTGAGAGTCTCGATCCTCTGCGGTTGTTGTAAGAATGATTCCTTGGCTAAATTGCAGTTTTTTTAGTGGGAAAACGGTCTCTTCCCTCCATTTCCTTTTTGAAATTTTCGATGCTCACAGTATCTTTTTAAGTTGTTTCTCTTTCACGCTTGACTCCTTTTCCCGGTTATGCTCTTTTCCTCTTGACTCACTTCCCTTGTTACTCTTTACTTTTTATTAGGTTCCTCTTCCAGCTTATTTGATCTCTTCTTTTCAATTAGAGCTTACTTTATCCTTATTTGAATTTAATTTGAATGCTCCATTTCTCTTCCTCTTTCTTCCTTTTATGAGCTGAGCATCTCTTCATTATTTGGCTACTCTTCTTAGGCTCCTCCTAGAGGCTTTCTCACCAGTTCTCACAGATTTCATTCTCATTGGGAGAGAGATGGCGATGAGGTGGGCAGGAAATCTAAGGTTTCTTTCATCACCACTTCCATGTCCTCTGCAAAATGAGGTGTTCCCATCAGCTATGTTTCAGTTTTGTTGTGGTCTTCAACGAAGTTTCTCTTCTTTTCTTGTATTCTCCTCTTCATTTCCGATTATCACGCTTCCCACTATGACCCCCTTTTCTTCAATTTTCTTATTGCAACATCGATCGGGTTAATGGTGAAACATTGGAGCCTCTTCTTCTTAACTTGACTTCCTTTCACGGCCATATACGCTAACACAGTGATGGACTGAGTGTGGAATCGGGCCTCTTTTATTTCCCTTCATGATATTTCATTTATGGAGTTTTCCAATAATAGCTCGACATTGACATGGCCCCTTGAGGATGGCATAGGTATGGCGCTTCTTGTTCTCTTGCATGCGGACATGCTTTGCCAAGACGGAACTAAAGCCCGGAAAATAAAACCGCCACACGCCCTGCAGCCTTATCGGATCTCATAGCCTCAATCTTTTTCTCTCCCTTGACCTTGGCGTTTCACATACATATCGGCCTCCAGCTGCTATCTTTTCACGGTTAGGGCTTTCTGTTATCTTCTTGTACTTTGATCCATGCTTTTGGCCCTCCATTCCGTACATTGCATTTATAGTCTCAACTCCATATGGAACTGAAGCCCCTAATGAAAATAGGGTTCTCTTTCTATGAGTTTGAGTAAAATTACTCTCTGGCTAACACCACTTGTTTTGATGTTCTGAGAATTTTCCCTTCTCGCACTCTGTCAAACTCTTTGAGCAGGAGATGGGATGGCTGAATCCTTTCTCCTATAAATCCCTTTCCACATGTCTGTTTCTCTTCATGGGATAGCTTCTTGAAATGAAGTCATCCTCCTCCCTCTTCTCTTGTTGCCTCTCCTTTTCCACTCTCCTCTGCTTTGCCTTATTTAGTTTGAGCTTAGGAGTTGTTCGGACGGCGCATTCTCAGCACACCAGTTCTAGATAGACCTCCTTCGGGTTGAGCATGCTCCTCCATGATTTCACTACTTGGTTGGGACAGGGATGTGGGTTCAGCCATTAAGTGCCCAGGTGGTAGGAAGAGATTCGGATCTAGGAGTTTTATAGAGATTTGAAGAATCGGGGGAAATGCGAAGGTAAGAAAAGTTGAATTTGTGAAAAAATGATGGCTTGGAGGAGCTCCTTAATTATAGATCAATTATGATTGTGGGCTATTTATTATTTTCAATTATTGTGGTAGGCCCGTTTTAACTGGCTGTTGGAATCATTAATTCGTTTAGAGGCGTTAAAGTTGCCAGTGCGTGACTTTCTGTGATCTGGGACATATATGTTGTTTGTTCGCGTAAAGTCATACGTGGAGGACAGGTCATCACGAAGAGCTGCGACATCGGGCATCCGCGAAACTTATTGTGTGGTTTGTAAGGCTGCATCTTTTGGACATAACTGTGTGACGAATGTTGCATTGCGACCTCTATTTACATCCGCGACATGCCTTTTGAGTATGACCTCATTCTTGCTCTTCCTCCGATCTTGTGAGTCCGCGACATGACTTTGTTGCGACTTTGGTTGGCAGGCGATGGGACACTATTCGCGACCACAATCCTGGTACCTCGAATTTAATGAGCGACATCTTTTTCACTTCTTATTAATTTACACCTCTTAATCACTCCAATTTAATCATTCCCACAATGACCTTCGAAAATGTATTATTCAATTTTCATGGAATTTGTTTAGGAGAAAAAGTACTCCCCCTTTTCTGTGGGTTTTCTATTATAGTTCTTAGAGTGTCTTAAGGTTATCAACAGCATCTTATCTCACTTCACCTTCATTCAGAAGGATTGTTCAGCAAAATTAACTTTCAAATTTCTTCAATCATTACTAAAGACTGAAAACAAAATCAAGGTGATTCTAAGATGAGCTTGGAAATCTCTATGGAGTTTGCCTCCAATAATTGCACTTTCAGTTTACTGATTATCATGGGCTGTTGGTGAGTTCTACTCTCTCTGTGAGGCCAATTTGGAGCTCTTGGCTCTTTTCTTTACAACTGATATTGCCCGGTCACATCCATTGACTTTAAATTCTTTGACATCGGTCTTTGGTGTTCTGGCAAATGCAATTAGCCCGACACTGTGTATGATCCACTCAGCAGTTTAACTTACAAATAACTGTCCCAGAGTTGAGAAAGAACACTTCTCCTGTTACTGAACTCTTTTCTGCAGATCCCTCTGATCATGCCAATTTCTTTGTTTTAGTCCTTATATATTTCTAGCATTGTCGTAGGCTTCATTTTCTCAGTTCTTCCAGGTTCATTCAGTTGGAACAGTCTCTCTTCTTTGCGTTTCAAAATCAAAGTTCATTATTGATAGCCCATGGCTGTATTCGATTCTAGGAAGGTAGATGTGGTTTGCAGACAAATTGTGTGAGGACATTCCAGTGAGTTTGGATAAATCACAACAACTGAAGTGCATCATCAAGTTTGGAAGACCAATCCTTCTGCTTGAACTCACAGTCTTTTCCAGGATTCTTTTAATCTCCCTGTTGGAAATCTTGCACTGTCTTGATACGGGGATGATAAGCTAGACTCCTTATGTGAATCCCCTTTTTGCTCATGAGTTCAATATTTTGTTTCTGAAATAAACCTCCCTTTCTTCATTGGATTAAGGTGTTTAAATCTGCTCAGAAATATTCTTTTGTAAAACTCACATTGTATTCGCATCATTCCTTGAATGACCTTTGCTTCACCATTAGAAACATAATCCCACTGCGATAATACATAAAGGTTTCGAATGATGGTGAATGGTGCAAAATATATTGCTGCCATCAAGTTTTAACCATTCTTATACCTTTTAGGGGCATTTCGCTGCGTCTTTCCGATCATTGGCATCTATCACACAATTTGACCCATTGATACGGTCTAAAAAGCGTTAGGCGATAAAATCCTGGTTGGAGTATCTTATGAGAACATTTCTTTCTCAGGAAAAATACCCCATATGGTGATGCGCGTTATTCTATCAAGTCTTACCATTCCTCTGGTACACTCTTACGATAATCGTATCGGCTCTTTAATGTAGTGGGTGTCCCGGATAATTACACATTGTCGATCTGACTTTCTTTTACATTGGTAGTACAGATTCGCGGGGAACTACTTCTAAGCTGAAGCCAGTTACAATATCATTATACCATGGAGGTTGGAATGACATGGCATTGTTCTTAGGAAGTTCTCTGTATTCACTCTCTTGCTGTTTGTTTCTTTTCTATTACAGACCAGTGATCGGCTATCACATTGCTGTCACACCCCTTTTAATCTTTAATCTCGGATCAAACTCTTGGTAGCGACTTACCTTATCGATCTTGGCCTTCTTTTTGACATCGGATATTTGATACAGCGTGGTGTGAACTATATTGGGATCCAGAAGAAGTGTGTTTGATTTCTCACTGCATTGTGAAGTACTATAGCTAACATCTCTCCTTTTCGGTTATTGGAATAGTTTCATCTTGACTGGAAGGACTACGCTATGCACCATGTAAGCTTTAAATATTTCTTTCTTTGCCCCAATCATTGTTACAAAATCTTGGCATCACACATTATTTCGAATCCACAGATCCCATTAAGATGCGACCATGATAGGTGTGAACGTCGATCTTGATTTCTTCAAAGGCGTATGCGGGGAGATCATCAGGTAAACTTTGTGTTCTTCTCCCGTTAATACATAGTGGTCATGCTCTATCTTTGGGAAGTCTTTGATAGTGGATCTCTCTTTCGATCAGGCCTTGCCCCAAACTCCTTATCCCTTTCTTTGTTGTGGGTGAGGTTTGATAATGAAATTTTAGTTAGTCCCACTTCTAGCCTGTGCGAGAAATTTTATGACCAAGAACAATACCTTTGTTACCATGAATGGCATTTTGATTTAATTACTATTGTTTCATCTTATCATTTGATGCTGTTTAGGTTATTCCAGTTGTACCGTTTAAAAGCTGGACCCCATACCTTTGTGAAGTGTCATAAAGAATTTCGACTTCCCTCGGCCAAATCGAACAGCGTCATCATTGACTGGAAAGTAGCCGGAGCATTTACCTGATGAATGGCATCTTACTGAGGCAAAAATTGTGAGGCATGGATATCAGATCTTTTCTTGGTCCTCAGAGTGCAATTGCAATCCCGGTTGTAGCACGAATCACATCGAGGAAACAAAATGAGGGAGTGTCTTCTTGTCCCACTTCGACATCGATCAATGAAGGAATGATATTTCTAGTTCTTTGTATTCGGCTACACCTTAATCAATACATGCTCCTGTCTGTCATATTTATTTGGAGATTTCATTGCGGAAGAAATCCACCCTTCTTTGAACCATGGATCGGGCTAAACTCCAAGGACTGGCTCGAATTAGTACAGATAAAACCAAATATTTCAACCTCGAGCACTTCCTTCCCTCACATCGGATTCACCTTTCATGTTCAACAGCTTGGCTTCAGATTTTCTTTCTAGCAAAAGATTTTTGTGCATGCATATCGATGGATCGATACCTTTAACTCTTCAATAGACTAAGCTTATAGACTCCTTATGATTCTTAAAATTTCCAAAGAACCTCTCGTTCCTCACATCACTAAGTCTAGCGTAAATTATTACCGGTTTACTTTGCGCCTGTGTAAGCATACTTTTAAATGACTTACAACTCCTGAAACTAGCCTTTCTTCACTGGTTTCTTGATGAAATTCCTTTTCTTCATTTTTGTCTCCTTTTTTTCAACCCATTTTGTTCAAGACTCATCACTTTTTCAATAGAATGTAAACTGATGTGCAAAAACTGAATCAAAACCTTCAAGATACTCGAAATTCATCTCTTCTTCTATCGAACAAAGTCGGGAATTACAATCATAGTAAAAATCGCACTGTTGGGACATATACATCTTCTATTGACTTGATATCTTCCTTTCTATATCTAAATTCTCAAACTTCTGATTAAATTGAAGTCATGCCTCTTCTCCAACTCTGAGAGTGAGAATTTCTCAAAGATATCGACAGAGTTGCTCCAAAGGTGCGAATGGTCTTTCCCAACACAGGTGGACTTGTGAATCTTCTTCCATATCCAATATGATTAGGTCAACTGAAAAAATAAATTTTTCCCACCTTTACCAGCACATCTTCATGATTCCAGTTTTGCCGTGGTTCTTATCCGCCATTCTGGAGGGTGAACCGGATTTTTCACAAGACTGTGCCTTAAAAATGAAGATGCATTACTTCCATTTTTTTTCACACAAACTCGCATGTTATTCAAACGAGAATTAAATCGCAAGAACCGGGATTTTTGTGACACCCCAAATCGGGTGTCCGCGACAACCCGTCAACTCACAAATACTTCGTGAATGCTCTGCAGCTCCGACACCACTAATAAAATCTGCGTAGTCAGCTTTCAGACGGAGGCTCTACCCAAGAACCACTTATCCCAACATCAACATCAGAATACATATACATGAGTAAAAACGGCCACTTGGGCCCATACAACAATACTCATCAATATACATCAACTATATACCATAGCTCAAGACACATCTACTTGCATACAACATATATTAAAATTCTAGAATTCTAATACATGTCATACATCATAAACCATCAAAGCCACAACCCGACGCGTTCAAAATCGCCTAAGATGAGCCGTCGAACGCCCGTACCGAAATAATATATTCCATTGCAGGAGTTAATGCCCAAGAGGGAATTACCTTAATGGGAGCATGACAGAACATGCATGATCTGACGAGCATGAGATCGGCAATCAGATCAACAGCATGTCACCCGTCCTGAGGTGTCCCGATCCCTCCTCCCCAACTCCCCTCCACGATTATTAAAGAATTGTTATTTTGAAAACAAACTGCCACCGCACGTCTGGTGAAATATGGGACCACCCTCCAAGCGAATGTGTTGAAGAACTTCCCGGAAATACCATGGTCCTCATCCTAAATGACTGGCTGACCGCCTCCCAACCCCATTCAATATCATCCCGTGAAATTCTCGCAACCAGCAATTGCCGTAAGATTCATGTCATGCACTACACCTAATTTCTAGGTTACCCGATGCATATGAAATGCGCATGCCATTTCTTAACACACTTATATAACACATGAAAATAAGGTCATGCATATATTTACATAATTTAAATCAAGCACAGCATGTTATGAAGATCCATTACATCAAAATTAGCTCACATGGGCTAATTAACAAACACGAGCAATTTGATTTGAATTACTCAACCAAACACATTTTCTCATAAAATTATTTCGTGAGCACTATTTACGTGAACAGTGAAACCCTCAGTTTATTGTTCACGGCCAACCACCAAATCATCGGTTCCACTTTGTGAACCCGAATTTCATAGCCATTCCGGCCTCATACACACCACAATGCAATTTATAGCACCATTTATAGCATTGACAACCTAAACAGTCCGTGGACAGTCACAGACTATCCACACGGGTTTCTAAAACTTCCACACTGCCCAAGATTTAGATCGATCAAACGGCGCTCAAGGCCTCAAACCAACCCAAACATCACAAAGCACATAAATCAAGAGTAAAAGGCAGGATAAAAACTCCTACCTCACGGAGTTTGTCAAAACTCCTCAAACCCAAGTGTCTACGCTGCGGGTCTCGATGCGTAGATGTTCTTCTTCTGTTACAAAGAAATCCGACGGCCGGATTAGCTAGAAATCTAGAGAGAAGTGGCTTACTCTCTCTCTAAAAACCAAAAATCCATAGCCACTGCATCTCCCCTGCTCCTACATGTTTTGGTCTCTTGTTTTGAAGAAGAAGAAGACCACTATTGGCTATCTTGTCTAGACTATCATTAACAATTTCTAAAATGACATTTATGTCCCTTCTTTTAGATTTTTGACACGTGGCACGATCCTCGACTCGTCCGTTCATTCTCTTACCATGCAACTTATGTCACATGAGTACATGTTATATGTGACTTTTTTCACATCAAATATCACACGGCACTCGATACTCTAAGTGTTCGAAAACGTGCAAATCTCGACTGTCTCGGAATTAGACGAAATTCGATGTGTTAGCTAGATTTCGCGAGACGATTCCAATGGTGAAATCCATTTCTTCATCCGAGATCTAGACAAATTTCGGATTTTGACTGAAATTATGATTTTGCCCTTTTTCCAGAAATTGGAATTTTCTCGGGTCTTACATTTTTTGTCCAGATTTCCGACTCAGAAAAAAAACGGCATGCATTACTTCCATTTTTTTATTTTTTACACAAAATCGTGATGTTATTCAACAAGAATCAATCATGCAACCGATATTTTTTCCGCATTCACGGCTTAGAAAAAATGGCATGCATTATCGCATTTTTTCACACAAAAACTGCATGTTATTCAAAAAAGAATTAAATCATGCAAACTGGATTTTTTTTGTCTAGATTTCCAGAAAAACAAAACAGGATGCATTACTTCCATTTTTTTCACACAAAAACTACATGT
Organism: Tetrastigma voinierianum; assembly: GCA_016808115.1. NCBI lineage: Eukaryota > Viridiplantae > Streptophyta > Magnoliopsida > Vitales > Vitaceae > Tetrastigma > Tetrastigma voinierianum. The sequence goes on from JAEQBH010000594.1 coordinate 525,590, forward strand.
TATTCAAACAAGAATTAAATCATGCAAATCGATTGGCCCTTATCGCTCAAAATGCTGATGCATAATGAGCATTTTTCACACAAAAACTGCATGTTATCAACAAGAAAATAGACATGCAAACTGGATTTTCTTTCCGCTTTCTATCCGTAAAACAAAGAAGCATGAGGTCCAAAGAAAAACACACATTCGTGAGGTTCAACTGCTCTCCAAACCAGCTGAACCAACAAACCCAAACTCCACAAAGTTTGTCCTAAATCGCTTTGATCCAGCCCTAATGTTAGGGAAAATCTCCATGGCCATTGAATGGCCCCTAGATAAAGGCATCCTAAGTAGGAGAAGAACCCTACCTCTTGGAGTGTAGGCAACCTCCTCATTTTCTTCCTTATTTTCTTCTTTCCTTCTTTCTTCCTTCCTTCCTTTCTTTCTTCCTTCTTTTCTTTCTTTGTTTCCTTCCTCTCTTCTATATTCTAAGAAATGATTTTCTTCCTCCTCAACCACCAAATTGTTTAGGTTAGGTGTAGGACACCACCCTCAAACCGGTTTGACACATGGCCATTACTAGGCCATGTGTTCTCCATGCCTCTAACTCATCCACTACCATGCTCATGCATGAGAGAGGCATGACACATGGCTTCCACTCCAGTGCCAAGTGTCCTCTCTCTTATGCCACATAAAACCACACCCATGCCACCATCACTAATTATTCATCCATTCGCTCTAAATACGTGAAACTCCGACTCCGTCTCTAATTCAACAAAATTCACCAGGCGCTCTAGACTTCGCGAGACGAACTTAACAAAGATAGTCTCGTATCGCTATTCGAGATCTAGAGAAATTTCTGTGCTTATCGTCTCTGTATTTATGACGATATTCATCATTTCACATTATTTCCGGTTTTTACAATAATCTTTAAAATATATTCTTAGATAGACCAATTATTAAAAATAAATTGTCATCAATATAAAAATGACTTAATTTTTATCTTAACTATATAAAACATGTTTTTGATAAAAATAACTTTAATTTTTATCATAAATAAATACAAATATAGTAACAAAAGTTAAGATAATTTTTATATAATTTTTATTTTATCGATATTTTTTGTAAAATTGTCCTCCGATATTTCCAATATATCCGTAAAATCCAAGATGTATCCATGTTTATAGTGATGTATTCATGTCGGATTAAAATCCATCTTTTAATAAGCATGAAAATTATTTATACTGATGAAAATTACTTCACATATGACATGAATAATATATTCGATATCATCTATCCAAGGAAATTAAAAGAAAAAAAAATTAGTCCCTACCAAAACTTTTATAAAGGATGTAGTTAAAGGTCATCCTCTATAAATTAGGGTAATTTAAAACATGAATTAAAATAAAATTGTAGTTAACCAATTTTTAATTAACAATCTTGTTAGCTTTGGTATTAGCTTCTACAAATAGAAGAAGTAGTTTAAGATCATATGCTTTTGGCCTACACTCAAAGATATCATTTATCATTGATATAAAAGCATTACAGTCATTGTCGCTACAAGCAGCTTACTTGTTCACAAGTTTCCCTTTGTATTCTTTTTGAAAAATATGTCGATGCTAAATCCTCTGAGGAATCTTTTTGTAACATATGAAAAAACTAGAGCTGACAATATGGGTTGAGCTCAATGGGCCAACCCATTTTAGCCCAACTTTTGGAGGGTTGGGCTGTAAAATTTAAGGCTCAAATAAAATCGGGCCAGATTGACCCAACCTGTTTTGACCCATGCCCATGTGGGTTTGGTCCGGGTTGACCCGATTAGCCTTATTAGCCCGAAATCTTTATTAATTTTTTTTTAAGTAACTTGCTTAATAATTGGGATTTTAAAGGATTAATTTACAAAATTCGATATTTTGGCTCTTAACATGGAATAAAATATTTGCTTTCATAGCATAAGGGTTTTGAAATAATAATTATTATGACAGTAGACAATTTCATTAAACTTTTTGTTTTAATTATTTTCTTTTAATTTTTAAATATATATTTTTAACAGAATGAGAATAGATTATCAGAAGAATATGCTTTAAGATAATATATTTTCATTGATTCTGTTAATCATGAATATTTACAATTTCTCATTTTTTTTAATCCTATAAATTTTATTTATTCTGATATGTTTTTTTATAAAATGAATATAGTTTCATAAAATTAAATTAACTTTGAAGAATTAATTATTAGATATTTTAATAAATTCCATTGCTTTAAAGAGGGAAGCACAACAAAATTATTTGTTATTTTAAAAATAATTTGAATTGCAAAAATCAGTAATTTTATTTCTTTCCTAACATGCATATATCTCTTACTAAGATGAATTCAAAAACAACAGATATTTCATCATTATACTATTGATACATAGATTTTTAAATTAGATTTATCTCTAACATGAAAATATATATTTTATTCTAGAAGAGGGTGGTCATAGAATTCTGATGAGCAAAGTAATAGTCTGAAGTACTCTTATAGTACAAAGTCACCTTAACTCGACCCCTCCTCCTTAGACAACAAACCTTGAAACTGAACACTTACAACCACATGATGACCAAGCAGAAGAGATTCAAATTGATCAATAGAATTGAATGATTGGTTCCAACCCAAATGATTGTAGTAATGATAAGATAGCATTGTCAGTAAATGATCATGTTATTATCGTCATAATGAGAATAATATTATACATATAGGATTTCATTTAATTTGAAGTTTTTTCAGACATGTTATTAAGCTGTTACTTAATGTTTCTGATAGTTCATTTTTATTTTTATTTGAAGAATGATAGAATTTGTAAATTAATTTTTAAGGTTTTGGTCCATTTCACCCACAACCCGCATTATTAATTCGTGAGTCATAAAGCTAGCTCATGAACGGCAGATTCGAGGATGCCCATCTTGAAGTGGTATTTTTGTTTTTTGTTTTTTAATACTGTAGAAGTATGTCACACAGAGATTTCTTTACAAGTACATAATACTCTTTGTCGTGGTGGGGTCTAAATTTATATATACGTTGGTCATCGGATGCCTTGAATTGCTCACATCAGTAAAGGCTACAGGGCTCTTTGGTATCAGGACGCAACACAACATATTATCGTCGCATAGAGTCGCTCTCGATTACAGCATGACACAAATTTTGTTATGGCTGTATAGAGTAAGTCTGCTCCATCACTGCAGTCATAGAAAGTCCTCATGTCCAGAACTACCGCGATACGGCGGATACCTATGATATTAAGTTGTTAGGACAAATCACGACAGATCAAATTCTCCGTCACGTACATAAAATTTCGGCCCGCCCATCACGCAAATACCGTCGCGACTAGTGCCTTCTGAACAGCAGCGCCAACCATAGAGCGTAAAAACACCGTCATTACAAAACCATTCTGGGTGCTGAACGTTTCAAAACATTCTGCCGCTGAGATCTTCTTCTTCCGTCTACAACTTCATACTTATAAATGATGGCTTAGACATAAAAACTTCAAGCCTCGACTAAACTATTGGGCAGATAAAACACTGTCAAGAGAAGATCCCTTCTCGCCAAGGCCAAACTTGTCGTATGTGGCACCTAAATTCTCGGGGTCATATTGTCATTTTTTATACGCCACCCGGCATAAAACAACCTTTATTATATGAGATAAGAAACCCATGTAGAACTACCAAAATTGTATTTCTAATACAAAACAGAGTTAATTATGACCTTATTTGATATGAGAAACCGGGTTTTTCACCCAGACTTACAAGATACGCAATGTGTCTAATACATTCTTTTTCTCAACTAATTGGACTTGGTACTCTGAAAATATTTTCCCACCCACGTGACGAGTACCCGAGAGCAAAATCTCACAAGGGCTAATCCCACCTATGCAATATGTGCAAAGGTCATGTTAACACATCAGCACACATTTTAGTAATATGATATCACATGAATGACCACATGCCTTACCCTCGTCTTGATCTCACCACTCACACACACTTCCATGTATGAAACTGCTCAAAACAAAGAGCCTTTGTTTCAGATTTATCGACATACTCTAATAAGAGAGGCGACCATCCTTCCGATATTTTACATATACCTAAGATACTGTGACAAATCAGAGATATCTTTTTAGCTTATAGGAAGATTTATTTAAAATATCAGTGATTAAAACTTTCGAAGAAACCCTTATTCCAGTTTAAAAGTCACTCACACCCGATTTACACGATGTCCCTCAAAGTGCAACGCCAATGCTACCGCATGGTAATAATATTTCATGCATGCTTTTCACCACACACATCCATAGCAGTTAATGTATTCAAGATAAAACATACCAACATCTTATTCACATGAATCAGATAAGTTTATTCAAATGAAAGAAAACTAAATATGCAACTTGGATTCTTTAAGCTCGATTCTAAGAAATAGCAAGATATGTATATACCAACATTATCCTCATAAACGCATGTTACTCAACCAAGAAATAATCATAAACTGATTTTTTCTGTAGATTTTGTGTCATAAAACAACATGCACATACCTAGTATTTATCTCTAATAAAAACTATATAATTAACCAAGAAAATAACATAGTAAACTGGATTTTCTTTTCCGATTTATGGGAACTCCAGAAAGAATGAAGATAAGGTAACGAACATTATCCCTTGCCAAACTGGCATGTTACCCGCCAAGAAATTAGTCTGAAATGATTTTTTTCGCATTCGTACTAAAAAATGTATGAGGTGTATATATTAACATTATCCTCACAAAATTATGTTACTCAACCAAGAAATATCATATGGCAACCTGATTTTTCCTACCATGAATACAAAAAAAAAAAAAAAAAAAAACAAGAAGTGCATAGCTCTAACATAATACACACATTCAGATAGTTCAACTGCTTAAAATCTCAGAATTTTTGAACCAGCTGAATGTGGAACACCACGCCTCTGTTTAAACTGAGTTTGAACCACTCCCACGTCGGGGCTGTTTCTCCGCGGTCATGAATGGCCCCTAGACAAAGATATCCAAAGAGAGAAAGAATCCTACCCCTCTTGGAAGGTGAGGGAAACCCCTTATTTTCCTTCTTTCCTTCTTCTTTCTTCCCTTCTTCTTTCTTTCTCTCTTTTTCCTCTTCAGATTGAGTTCCTCAACGATCTTACTATCAAAACTGTTTGGCTAGATAGACACCAAGAAGCCACCTTCATACATGGAACTAAAAATATAGAATCTTATATGATGGATATTTGTATCAATGACTTGATAGATGATTGAAATAATGGTCCAATGGTGTGGTGAGTTCTTCGTTGCTTATAAGAGATGAAACCAAGCTTTTAGAGCATAAATGTCACTCAGGATCATCTATTTGTCAATAAAAGTGAAATTTAATGCCCTCAGAATCAACTAATTTGAAATAGTAACCTAGATTTTATGAGATTTAACTCAAACGGCAATCCATGCCGTCATCCCGAGACCAGAGAATTTCCTAGACGTAGACCCTCAATTTGGTCCCTCAAGACGTATTTATTTCAGGTCACCACCTATCGTTCTATGGAGAAGACCACAGGGTTCTCAGCTTAACTGTCAGCCCTGGCCAGAGAAGTGGTCCGTTGAGTGCAGAGTGTAGTCTACTTTAGAGGTCAATGCGAGTCATTTTAAGTGGTTTATCATGCAGAATATAAACCTTCATGCTTGTGTTTGTAATCTAAAAGCTATTAGAGGCAGTCAAATTGGTTAAATTTGAGCTTGTTTCGACTATATCTCCCTTTGTCCGGTCCCGTAATCGTTCAACGCTTGTTTGCGACTCTGCTTTTCCAAGAGCGTTTTTGGCTAAATTCATAATTTGCCAAACTGCTGACCGAATATATTTGACCGGTCTTACCAAGGCAAAGACATATGGAGCATCGTTGGTGATTCAAGAGCACCTCCCGTTTCGACTGAAAGAGTATTCTCCTTATCCGATTTGAACAGGTAACGTTTTGGTCTCCTTTTTACTCAGTAATAAAAGTTTATTCATCAGCCTTCGATTCTTTCTCAACCGATGGACTGTTGGCATCTTGTTTCAACTTAATCTTTATGCCTTGTGCGAGCGTTGTGAATTTCAGAGCCCAACCTATATGGTTCGGGCCCATAAGCTCCAGCTCATCATGTGAAAAAGGCATTGTATCCAGATAGTTTTTTTGGCCCTTGGCTTGCTTACATGCAAGTCTACCATGAACCATGTAGATAATATTCTAGAGAAGGTAAGCTGGGAAACCCATGAGATCAGCTGCTTAAAGAAACAGTAGATGAGAGGAGTTAATGGGAAGTCAAGCTTCCGAGACCATTGACGAAATTCTTTCCAGTTTGAATGTGTGTGGTGCAGTGGGTGGTGGAAAAGTCAACATGAAATCTAGATGCTGAGGTAAACTGTATGGTGCGGAGAGAAGATCAAAGTGAGGGACCTTATGGACGCGCCCGGCCAAACGCACGCTTACCCGATCTCCGCTTCTTCTCGATGCCCGGCAGGTTTTTTCTGCGCTGTGAAGAGAGAAAGAGGCTCCCGGTCTCCACTCGGTCTAGACATTCAGTCAAATTGGAGGCCTCTCCTCAATCATTTGAGCTGTTTTTCGCTTCGCCAGCGTGAAAGCCGCTCAACAGTTTCTGCTGGGCAGAGGCATGTCGGTGGTTTTAATGATTTATTGGTTCTCACTATCCGAGATGAGAACCCAGAACATCACGAGCGATTCTTCACTCTTGAAAGTAACAGAAAATTTTGAGATCCTTCCTCAACGACAATCTATATTGGGGAAACCAGATCATTCCAGTTCATTTAGGTTATTTAGGGTAGTTTGCAGGAGCGTGTTGCCTGGGTAGCTTGGTTGTTTTGGTTGGTTCCTCACCATCAGAGCCGAGAACTCCATCACCGTTGTTTTGTTAGACTCTGACTCCCTCTTGTAGCGGTCCAAAAATTAGTGATCCTCTTCTGAATTATAGATGATCCTGTGCCAAACTAGATCAGGTTAATTAGGTTAGGCTTCAGAAAAAGGCAGTTTGGGTAGCTTGCTAGTTTTGCTGGTTCTCACTCATCAGAGCTGAGAACTCCATCACCAAGAGTGGAGCGAGCAGATCCCTGACTTTCTTAGGTAGTGTTCCAAAAATTTTGAGATCCTTTTCAATTATATTTAAACCAGTTAAACTAGATCTAGTCGTTTCATTTAGAAGTTAGTTTGCAGGAAAGGCAGCGTATGTGAGTTTGGTTTGAGCTTTAGTTGGTTTTTAATTATCCGAACTGGGAGAATCGAATAATCAGCTTATTTTGTTAAATTTCTAACTCTTTTATAAAAATTTGGAAAATTCTCTTGAGAGCCTCTCTCAACGATTTGAGGTCAAAACTGAGATCAGTTGGTCATTTAGGTTAGGTTTGCAGGAAAGGCAGTTTGTGTAGTTTGGTTGGTTTTGCTGGTTCTCACTCATCCGAGCTGAGAATCGATCACCGTTTATTTTGTTAAATTTATAACTCATAAAATTCTGGAAATTTTGAGAGCCTCCTCTCAACTATTTGGACTGGTTTGAAAACAAGATTAATCGGTTCATTTAGGGTTAGGGTTTGCAGGAAAGGCAGTTTCCATGTAGTTTGGTTGGTTTTGGTTGGAGCCTCACCATCCGAGCTGAGAATCATCACCGCTGAGCTGTTAGATTTATAACACTTTATAAAAGTTCTTGAAAATTTTGTTTCCTTCTCATCAGATATGGACTGGTTGGAAACCAGATCAGTCGGTTCATTTAGGTATGTTTGCAGGAAAGGCAGTTTGCGTGGTTCTGCTTGAGCCAAGGTTCTCACTCATCCGAGATGAGAATCGATCACTGTTTGTTGTGCTAGATTCCTAACTTTGTAAGGATGGTTTTGAAATTTTTTTGAAATCTTTTTTTCAACCGTCTGGACTGGTTGGGAAACCGAACCAGCCGGTTCATTAGGTTCGGTTTCTAATGAATGATAGTTTGATAATTTTCTTTGTTTGGGTTAGTTCTGGTCATTAGAAACGGAATTGCATTCCTTTGTTTTGTTGGATTCTACTCTTGTGAGGAATTTTCTGACAATGTTTCAGAATTTTTCTCAATCGTTTGGACTAGTTGAGAACATATTCAACCAGTTTTGCAAGGCAGCTCATGGGCAGCCCCATATTTTAGCATGTTTCAATCCTGAATCTATCATGGCGTGCTTTTAGTTACCCCAGGAAACCTGTAGGCTGTCTTTAGGGTCTGAGTTCAGTTTTGGTTTGAACAAAGTGAGGTAGTGGGCAACGGACAGGCGTGCTGGTTTAGTCAGGGATTTTAAAGGAATGTGCTAAAGTAAGCAAACCACTTACCTACTCCTCAGCCCCGTCTCCTTTCTTTGCAGGATCCAATATTTGGTTTTAAATGCATGATGTATGATGTATTATTTGCTCTATCTATTCTGCTATACATGTGGCTAGGTAATATGCTTGAATGCTGGTATTTGTATTCATATGCACATGGTGTTCTGATTTTACATTTAGATGCATTTGAGCCTTTGACCGAATTCTCCTTAGTGCGTTGCTTGGCTAGGGACCACAGGTATGTACTTTAATGTTTGGTAATGAATTTCAAGATGGATGCTTTGTGTTTGGATGTCATGCATATTATATGGTGTTTGTTGGTTAACCTTGATGTAGTCAGAGTGGCCAGGACCATGTGTACACGTTTATTTGTTTTTCGTTGAGTATTTTACATGCTAGAGATACCAATTAGGCTAACGATCTGCTGTATGTTTGTAGCCTAGGAGACTACTCTGATCCGTGACCCATATGCTCCTACATACCCAATTCACTAGTAGAGACCGAGTTCGGCTTCAGAGGGTGCTACTCTCCATACGAGGTACTCTCAGGTAATCAAATTCCTAATCTAAAATCTAGTTTTCGCAGATCGCTTTTTCCATACTGGAGTCATTGGGTTTTTTGTTCTTACTTGGTTTTCCCCTTTATAAAATAACAACAAAAAGTAAGTGGCGATCGGAAGAAAAAATCGGCTCTCTCGAGACGTATTTTCTAAAATTCAAAATCAACCCACATTTTCCTTTTCCATTTAAATTTAGTCGCATCCGTGGATCTAGTAGGGTCCACAAATTTAGCGATCATTGATCGAAACCTTAATCTCGCTTCATAAGAGGATCAAACTTAAACTTGAATGGGGTCTAGTTGGAGCACACAGTGGTTCTCCGACGTGTTTCTCCTTAGGCTACATAGATAATCGATGATCATACACTTGATCGTATTTGGCCTATATTTGTGATTTGTCTAGTGTCGTGTTCACCTTTTGGATTATAGCATGCTTTCAATATTGATCGATATCTAGATATGATATTTGGGATTAGGCTTAGAGGATCATATCAGGTAAATATTGTGATAGGTTTCATTGCTTGCAAGATGACAAATTGTCGTGATGACTACCCTTTATCTCGTATGACTGCTTGATTTGTTTGTGCTCTCAGGGGGCAATTCCGCAGGTCTCCCCTTGTTTCGAATCACTAGTCTTGGTCGACATTCCTCATTACTGTTGTTGCCAGAGCTTATCTTAACTGTCATTTCTTCAATTGCTGCTAAGTGGTTTGAATAGGTCTAGCATATGGCCATATTATATAAGAGCACCACAGATGACTGATGTCCAGCATCGAAGACCCAGATATCCTGAGCTAGATTTCATGGATACTATGCAGCCACGGTGTCCTTATAAGACGATTTAAGGATTAGACTTCGCTGTATCTGGCAATAGCCATATGTACCAGACTTTGGGCTTCTTCCCTTTGTTAGCTTCTGTTTCATCTTACTCCCTGATAGTATTACTAATATTAATCTCGCCTCATATGAGCCATTTATCGATTAGATGCGCACATCACAAGGCACTCATCTCTTCTGACTTCATTACAGATCACATTACCTGATTTATTTGATTACAGTCAGACTCATTAATGCCTCTTACTTTCTTCCAGATTATTGATTAAGAGCCACTAAGTTCCCGAGCTTGGACTGGATCTGAGGTAGACTTGTTAGAGATTCAGATTCACACGCCGCTAGAATGCATATCAAATCTCATAGAGATATGGACTCTTAGTACGCTAATGTCGACTCAAATAATCAAGATCATCTGAGCACCACGTCTCTCCTCGGATGCTATATCATGGGACTGGGACAGAGATCATGGCACAAATAACCATTGCCAATTTCTGGAGCACCCGCATGACTCACTCCCACCTCCACCACAACCACCATCATCTAGACTCCAGACAGCAGATTACAATACCCACCTCCACCACCCTCACCATTATCCTGACCACCATACAGATCATACAGGTCACCTCCACCACCACCACTTATTGAATCCAGCCCCAGTTGGAGCTTTTGTCTCATACATCAGACTGTGACCATGCCACATTCTCGGGGCGTGCACTCTACACCAATTATTGATATACCTGTCTTATTGATGATTGCTTTATGATCGTCTCTCGCATGTTTCGATGGCTGGTGTCAATGATATATTATCTTCAGGCAAACATGTTTGTTCCACGCTGAGCATTGAGAGGTGTACACTGGATAGGGTGCCTGCATTCACTTGCAAAGAAGCGCTTATTATGCGCGGCATATGGGATTGGATGGAGGGCATAGTATGATTTATGCTTTTCTCTGGTTGCTTCGAGCGTGGTGTCGCCACGCTGTTTGCACCATTGGACCCTTTCGAGGCGAGGACATGTTTTTGACTGGGACAAGAGTTTATCAGCAATATTCTTTAATAATGTAGTGGACGATCCCGAAGAGAGCTGATCTCGTGCGAGGCCGATGAGCCGGGCCATTTCATTTATCTCCGATGGGGGAGAAAGACAAAGTAATGCATTATAGATACCCTGAGCAATAATCGATCATTGATTTGATACAATGCTCGCTGTTAGGTATCCATAGCTTCCACACAGACTTTGGATCTATTGTCAAACTGGCACTGAGGAGGGCATATCTATGATTTATGAAGGCACCTTCCCACTCAAAGGGAAAAGCCATGGCCTGACCTGCACTATCGATGTCATGCCATTGGCATGATAGACACAGTCCCCACGTCACCCTCCATTTCAGAGACGCGACACTCCAACAGATGATAGGCGGGTCAAGATAATCCAGCACCTTCGTCGGCCACCTACTTTTCTACATCCGGCCACCAACCGATATGCTACATGTGCGCCTCGCAGGCCACTGATAATACCATTATAAAGATGAGGCACCACCTCCACCAGGCTTACTAGCAATTTACACAACTCGGGATGCCACCTGAGCCAGCATTTCAAAGATTGGTCATGGGGTTTGATTGTTCCACCGCCACCTGCACTACACCACTACAAATTACCCCACCCGGATCTGGCAGTGATCTTCACCGTGCTTATCATCAAAGAGCCGGGGTCATGATAGCGTATAATTGTGCTGCATCGGGCGGTGCTATTCGTAACTTGGATTGATCAAGCGATTGGTTGATTTAGGCGCCCCGCCGCATCACAGCAATTCACCTACCCACCATAATAATGAGTCACCTACCCCTGGGTGTACATTTGATCGGAAAGTATTCAAGAGATGAGATATTCATAATGGATGGGATGGAGGCTCTCACCAATCGGGCCTTGTATGCAACCGTATTTTAGTGTATACACCTGTATCAAGAAAATCTCACCATTTGACGATCTGCATGACGTTCCCGATTTACGTTAATATCACCACATACTGGCAATAGATGGCCCTCCTATATGACACCTTCATTCCTGCTCCTGAGGAGTAAGGGCACACAGAGATGTTTGATTTGCATGATATGGAGGTAGCTCAGCCCCACCTGTTGATAGACCTTTGCTGCCATTGATGGTGATGGACTGGAGGAAGATGATGAAATTTACGCCATCACAAGACCACTCAGCCCGCATTTCCATTCGGGAGCTTATCGTCTTCATCCACACGCATAGAGATGTTGACTGTAGCCTTTAGTCGATTGGAGTTGACACTACTACTAACTTCCCCCTAGGGACTGATCCACTTTCTAACAAATGGGATGTGGCTACATGCATAACATTTTCAGCTGAATGACGGGCTCACTGAGTGATTAAGCCATGTTCGTCCCTTATTCATCGATGTTGCTTGTTCACAGTCGGCGTTACCACACTGGACAAGCCCGCCCATTTCTAAACGCTGATCCACCGTTACTGCCATTGCTTTAGGATTTTAAACATCCGATTTTCGGGGGCCACCACACAGATCACAAGCTATGATGACCTGTGAGACGCTTTGTACACTCAAGACACATGTCATGATTGGTCCTATCATATACCGCACTCTTTCATTTATGGATCCAATCATCTGAATTCTACTTCTTGGTCGCCTCTTGATTCATGAGGCGGGTGTTATACCATCTTCCCCTTCATCGAAGGTGAAGTTCAGTACATGAGGGGCGACATCACGACAAGGCCCGGATGAGATGTTATTACTCCTCCGAACTAATGTTACGCATCAGCCAATGAGGATGTGGATCGCACTTGAGACTCGGGGTTTACATTCACTGGGTTCAGGCTGTTAGCCTAGAGGAGGACCGCAGGACATGGTACTCCATGGGCCATTCGACCAAGACAAAGAGCACTGTGCTTAAGCATGATGAGAGGCATGTCTTATATGCCCGGTTTGGGATTTGGTCACACAAGAAATGCAGCCACACTGCTATTACGCTTGATCATGACATCTTATGGGTTAAGCATCCCAACGGCGGATTTATGCCACACATGGAACACCAGCGTGAGAGAGAGGAGAGTCGTATGTCCGGTATCCCATTCGACATCCTCTGCTGGCTACACCTTTCAGCTTATCATCATTTTCACTTGAGGAACAGAGTATGCACCCCCGCATTGCAGTGGAGCTGAATTGCTCAAAGATGGCCGGAGATCTCAGTGCATTCCAAAGATGCTCTACGAGACGCATTTGTTTTAACCCTGGCACCACTAAGCCACTCGAGGTCAGTGACAAATAACTCCACCAACGATTAGAGCTAGTGTGTGTTTTCCATGGCTTTCCATAAGACCTCGACTATGATCTATCTATGGATTTGGGGATGAAACTGATGGAGCGACTCTTCCCGATACCTGGCGCAAGGATCAGATGGACATGATCGCACCGGGTCGTGCTCGATACAGTACTGCTGAGGGCCCTATTATGTTGACATGTTTGGAGTTTCTATGATTGATTCTCGATGTCGACACTTTACGACAGACCGACGAATGGACATGATCGGCACCGTCGTATTCTGGATGTTTCACCCAGTCCCAATTCTCTTTACGGTGCTTGGAATTTCTATGCTTGAGTTTGATGATGATGGGCTTGTTGCTACCAGATATTACTCAGATGATCGCTTTCACAGGGAGCATCCGACTCATGACCCACCTCTTTCTTTTGACACTATGTCTGGGGTCATTACACGCTGATGATACTGATGGTAATAATGACATGAGTATTTTCGAGTATTCGGGCCAGGTCACAAAGATTTTCCTTTGATTGCACCATCAGCTCCCGCATCACATGTATACGATGTCGATACTGGAGACACGTATGACCCACTAAAATGCACTGCACCACTATGATACGTAGGGGACGTGAAAGCACTGCTTCATATAATGTAGTGGATAGATTTTGTACTGTAGATCACCGTAGAGATTAGGATTGGCCTTCCTACTTCGGATTAGAGGAGTAAATCATCGACATGCTCAGTCATACTGGATGTATTTGCAGTATCTATGAGGACATGCCAAGCCTTGACCCCACTATAGTTCAGCAACACTCCAGCCTATTTGGCCTTGTTACGTTGTAGCCGCTTGCTGCAATTGAGGAGGCTACACCCTCTGGATGGAGTCTCGTTGTGTTATGAAGAAATCTACAACTTCGTATCGCTTTCTGGCTGGGCTGTCGAGTATCCCGAGTGGCTAGCTAATGTCGTCCCTATTCCTAAAAAGGATGTGGCAAGGTTAGAGTTTGTGTTTGATTTCTATTTGAATAAGGCTAGCCCTAAGGATGATTTTCCTTCCCAATACTGCTTTGATATGTTAGTTGACACGCAGGCACCATGTCGCCCTTCATGGATGGGTTTTCTGGGTATAATCAGATTTTGATGGCTCCAGAGGATGTGGAGAAGACTTCCTTCATCACTGAATGGGGTACTTACTGCTACCGTGTTATGCCATTTTGGGTTGAAAATTGTAGCCACCATCGAGAGCCGCTACTACTCTATTCCATGATAAGGATGAAGATGTTGAGGGTATACTGGGATGATATGATAGTGAAATCCAAGGCAGGCGTATCACTTAGCAAATTTTCATAGACTTTGAGAGGACTGTACAACTGTGATTGAGATTGAATCCCAAGAAGCACCTGGGGTAACTTCTGGGAAATTGTTAGGTCACATTGTTAGTGAGCGTGGTATAGAGGTTGATCCAGAAAAGACCAAGGCCATACTTGACATGCCAGCTCCGAAAACTGAGAAAGAGATCAGAGGCTTTTTAGGCGGCATCACACATCGGGTCATTTCATTGCTAGACCAGCGTACATATGCTAGCCTATCTTCGCCTTCTAAGGAAGAACCACTCTACGGTTCAATGACGATCGCTAACGGCTTCGAGAAGATTAAGGAATGTTTACTTTCCCCAGCTTAGTGCCTCCCACACGGGGCGGCCCCCGTCTATATTTGTCAGCTTCGTGATATACTTTCTGGGATGCATGTTAGCTCAAATTTCGATGATTCAGGAAAAGGAGCTGTCATTTATTATCTAAGTAAGAGGATGATGGAATACGAGTGCAAATACCTTATGATTGAGCGCCTGGCTTAGCGTTGGTTTGGGGCCATCAGATTTAGGCACTATGTGACGTAGTATTCCATACTTTCATCCACTGATCCATTAAGATATTTGTCTCAATCGACCGCTCGGGACCGGGAGGCTCAATGAGACGGTCGGTTCTATCGGGACAGAAATGGGATATCTATGTGACACAAAAAATCAAGAAAGGGAAGCATTGTCACATCATTTGGCTTCTTTCCAAAGATTCATGATAGATCGATTGACGATGATTTTCCCCCCAAGGAGCAATTTGTTTCAATGACTAGCATTATAGATGGCAATCAGACTGGCGAGGCGCCAATCACGGTTTGGTATCGTATCTTATTGATATCACCACAACGTGATCACATTCCCAGATCAGTTCGATTAGTATTTTCTGATCATCACCGGTTGACAAATAATATAGTTGAGTATGAGGCTTGCATTACGGGCTCAGAGACTCGCTACTGGATCTGCATTAGACATTGAGATCCAGCTGATTTCTAATTTAGTTATACGAAGATACCAAGGTATCCTGAGGACTCGAGATGAGAAGTTGAAGTCTACGATGCTTTACTTTTGAGACTTTACCGGTTGCCGACGGATCGAATTCGAGATATATACACCATCTAGGGCAGAATCGCTTTGTCGATGTGTTAGCCACCTCTAGCTATGTGTTGAGATTCCCCGCGGAGCGACTGCGGCACCATTAATGTCAGACCAGTTCACCTGCCATCGTTGTTTGATTGGGAGATATTGAAAATCGTGATGAGCTACCATGGTATCATGATATTTATCGCTTATGTCATGGCGCACCCCATCAACACACCTACGGATAAGAGAGTATCGAGACAAATGCCACCGTGATTTACTATGGATGCCCTTATGTGAGATCACCCGACACCGGTTATTATTATGTCCGGACCGCGCCCGCAAATCGAGCAATGAGAGGTCTCATGCCCAGTCCGTGGCCCATACATGGGAGGCCACATGCTAGCACGTAAGATCATGAGGACCGGGTTACTTCGTCGACTATGAGATGACAAGCTAAGCGCTTGTACAAAGATGTCCCAAGTGTCAAATGCACTGAGATTGGTTAGCACTGTATTACCTTCTCAGTTGCATGCACTTACATCCCTCGTCGCTTCTCGCATGGGGTATTGATATTATTGGAAGATCACCCAAGCCTTCCAGGCTATACATTCTCGTGGCTATTGATTATTTCACTAAGTGGGTGGAAGCTACTTCTTATGCCGGGATTGATAGCAGCCTAGAGTGGCCAAATTCACTGATCGTTACATTATCTATTCATATATAGGGTCCCTCATGAGTTGATCTCAGATAGAGGAGCGCATTTCAGAGGCAAAAGTGGATACACTGGTCCAAGAGTATGGTATTCAGCATCATCGATCATCTACATATAGGCCACAGACTAATGGGGCAATTGAGGCCGCCAATAAGAATATCAATAGGATTTTGAGAAAGATGGTTAGACTTCAGGATTGGTCGAGAAGCTCCTTCGCATTAGGGCTTATCGTACATCTTTGTAAGTACCCAACTAGTGGCTACTAATCTTACTCTTCGTATATGGCATGGAGGCGTATGCCTGCTGGAAATTGAGATAGGATCCATGAGAGTAGCATTAGAGCATCAGATATCTAAGACTGAGTGGGCCTACCAAGTATGATCGGGCCTCAAATTTCTTTAGATGAGAGGAGATTGAGGGCAATTGATCTATGTTCTGTGCCTATCGAGGAAATGACTGTGCATTTAGGAAAAGTGGTCGCCCAGGGAAGTTTCCAAAAAGGCGACTAGTTCAAGGTCCTCCGATTAATCAACGACCAGTGTAAGTTCATACCGGTCGGAGCGGGCCTTATGTCATCCGAGATCTGACTCAAGAGGGAGTACCGTCGGGACAGACGGGGACGGTAACCAGCCACAGAGCTACCAATGTGGATCACCAAGAGGTTTTACGCCGAGATCACGGTCGAGATTAAAGTGTCATCATTTTGAGTAGCCATTCCTCTTATTGCACACCTATACATTGATATATCCTATTGCTACCCTTGAGCCTCACGCGCTTATTATGGCCTATTCTTTCATTCACCCTTGCATACTTTTTTCTTACTGGTCAGGGTCACTGCAGCAGCATATTAATTGGATCCGCGAGCATTATAAGCATTGTGTCATTTTTCGTTTGTTCTTCGCATCATTACTTGTTTCTTTTCTCCTACATTTTGCATCTTCACACCTTCCTCGCCTCTCGAGTCTAGTTTCTATCTCTATTCATTTCACTTTTATCTCCTTTGAGTAATGATGACGTGCTTTCATCCTTGCAGGTACTGGGGTCAAATTTGTCACACCCTTTATTCCGCCTATAGGTTTTGATCCTTGATTCTAGGCTGAGGGGACCATTTGGGCTTAGGAGGTTTGAGGTTCTGGGCTGGATTGTGTTAGTATGACATTCGACCTACTTTGGGAGTGTCCGACGAAAAAACAAAACAAAAAAAAAAAAATAAGCAGGTTTGTTTGATATTTTAATATACTGGATCATCAAAGGTCATTTAGGTTTGAGAGATTTATTATTCCTCCGAGGGCTGAAAAAGAAATCATCAGGCGATCTTTTCTCCATGGATTTGGGTAATACATTAGGAATGAGGTTTGAGTTGCTTCGTACTAGGTCCCTGGATCATTACCTGCATCGCCACTCCCATCTTAGGATGACTTGACGTTCTTAGGATGAGTTTTTCGTCGTTGTCACACATTGCCACATTTGTATCCCATCTTGTTTCTTCCTTTTTTGCTCTATCCATTCATCATTTTCTTATCACTTTCAGTCTTCTTCTACTCTTATTGATCATCGTCTCACTTCTTAAGCGACGTGTCCTTTGGTGCACTTCACTTGTCATTTCACATTGTTCATTCGATGTTGGTTGAGTCACCTTGCTCACATGATCCTTTGATATCGACATTGCTGCATAAGGGCTTCAAGATTTACTGGGTATTCGGGGCCTTTGCTTTCCCATCATGCTATTCACCTTTCACCCCGTCTACATTACTTGGCCCGAGTCGTAAGACCACCCCGAGACCATGAGATCTCGTGGTTTGCTTCGTGCATTTTATATGGATGGGTTCTGTCTACTGATTGAGTACGGGATGTCGACAGTTCTCGTTTTGGAAGTATCGAGGGTCAGCATATCGCTTCTCCATTTAAGGCTTGCTCGCCTCAGGTCCATGATTAGATATAGATGATACAGAGAGTCGGGACCATTGATAGCCCATTATTGATGCTCTGACACGTTCACACTGGGGCATACCCCCATCCTTTCATGTTGGCATTGGCTCGTACGCATGTACACTGGCAGCCCATTTCACCTAGAGATATTTTGGCATCAAAGTTTGAGTGTGCTCCACATACAGCTGGGTTTCTTCATACAAAGAGTGTTTAAAGGCTAGCCTAGGGTAAGATTCGCCATATCTGGCTAACTCAATAGGTGCACACTAGCGCATTTTACCCATATGTTGTCTTGTTCGGGCTGTTTCGTATCATTATCTTTTAGAAATTTGTCGAAGTTTTTTTATCGAGGCACTTGTATATCGATAAAAATAATGGGCATACTACATCGGGCCAGGATATCAATGATGTTGTGGAACAAATGGATGATTTTTCAATTTTAATGAATGATCAGGATATTTTCAAATTTCCTTCCGACTTCGACCGCATGTGCGCTATAGATTTTGACATATGCTGATGTTACGCCAAAAAATACCCTAAAATTTTTATAATAAAATTCTTTATATATTCCGTATAAAGGGGAGCCAACTTGGTATTTTCTTGAAATTTTAGAGTTTAATATTGATTAAATGATTATCAATCCAAATAAACCTATGAAAAAAAGAGAAAATATGGAAATTGTAAATGGGGACCTAAGGTCAATTGTAAATAAGTTTATATGTCTATGAAAATAGGAGACTTAAATGAAGAATAATAGAGAAACGAGATCCAAATATAAAAGAAATAAAGAAAAAGAAGAAAAATCAAGGAAAGGGCATGGCTCGAGAGTGAGAAGTTTCCTCCTTTTGTAACACGATTTAGGAGGATTCATAAGAAAAGGAAAACATAGAAAATTGGTATTTTAGAGCTTATAGTTCTCACTCTTTTCTAGATTTCCCAAACGACCTGACCATGTGTCTCCGGCGAAGCAAGAGGGAAAGTCCTTCCACGTGACAATAGTCGCAAGTAGAGACTGAATCGGGACTTTCAACAAACCCATGAGGTAGGTCTTCCGCTGGTCGCCTTCTACCCTAAGGATTGTCAGTAGTTATCCGGCCTTAGGGGAATGTATGGTCGCATTTTAAACTACAAAGCGCATATCAGGGAAAATAGCTGCCTGAACCTTGTAGAGTTGATTTTTGGCACGGCGGAGGGAATGGTAGTATGTTCTTCAGAATTGTAGCCATATCAAATTTAACTTGATGTTAGGCTTTAATTTCAATTTGGACCTCCTGTAGACTAAGTTATAGTCCTTTACTCAGGTCACCAAATAAATCTAGTCGGGCTGGCTTCGCCAATTCTGTCAACTAGCCGGACCTTAGAACGGGTTTTTGGGTCGGAAATAAAGATAATTTGACAGTAAGTCCTTCTGTGAAATTGTAGCCACATCAATGAACTTGATGTTAGGCTTTTGAATTTCTCAATTCAGACTATTGTAGACCAAGCTATGGTCTTTTACTCAACAAATTAAACCCGTGAGGTCGCCAAACGTAGGCGCTCGCCACAACAAATGGCCGCTAAACCGGCGCCGCTTCAAACAAAGGGTCGCAAACCGCCGCCAAACAGCTTGGCCAACCGCTTGCCGCCAAACAGCAACGCTGGCTCCAGGCTCACCGGCCAAAATTGACTACGCATGACCTCCAACTCGGAAGGTCATATCTCGCTTCAACTCGATTTTATGTCTTGACCTACGGTGTTCACGGAGTCAAGAATACATTGATATGCCTGAGGAGGATGTTAGATGTCAGGACCAAGGTAAGCCGAACAGCTCGTCACTTCAGTGCAAATTCGCCGCTCAGTCACTGTCAAAATGACTCACGATGACCTCCAACTTCTAAGGTCATAATATCTCCTCTGCTTCAACTCCGACTGGGTGTTCTGGACTCTATGGAAAGCCCATTGAGTCAAGAATACATTAATATGACTGAGTAGCTGATAGAAGATGTTTAACTGAGATAGATCGAGCTAGTCCAGGTCAGGTCAGCTTCTGTCGCCTCAGGATTTAATTGTATGACCTCCAACTTCGGGAAGGTCATAACTCCTTCGTCCGAACTCGGGATTCGGTGATCTTTGACTCTAAGAGCCCATTGAGTCAAGAATCCATCTATATATAGCTTGTTTAAATTGAACCTTCATACTAACCTCCGAAAATCAATCCTAACCAAAACTAGTACGCATGAATAATATTATTCTTTAATGGTTTTGGAATAGGGACTCCAGAGGAGGAAAAGCCAACCGTGATTGAGATTCCAAGCGATTGGAATCAAAGTGCAAAGATTTTGGTTTGTTCTTCTAACTTATTCTCATTTCAAGTTTGAAATGTTTGATTCATCTTAACTCCTATTCCTCGTTTCAAGTTTTTTGCATGTTTATTCTAAAGCATATTGGAATTGATTTAATTGATTTAGAAAAGTGATCGTGGAAATGTTTCAGATATAAAATTGCATGATTATTGAAAATAAACTGCTTATACAAGCGCACATATTGTACTATATTTGCCATAAATGATTTGAACGCCCTTAATAGAATGTTAACCGCTTATTTCGCATTAAGGATAGATTGCATACCATCGGTCAACAGCGTGACGCGAATCATTGATGTGTCACTCCGATCAGCAGCCCAATCCGACCAGATTTCCAGAAGGTTCATCATTTGATTGTTTATAACTAGTCAAAGAGTCTGTAAATGGACCGCATCGCGGTTATAAAACCATGTGATACCGCCTCGCAGCCTGACCGCGCTGACTCGATATCCTCAGATATCAAGATATAGGTTAAATTCGCTATGCATAAATCGAATCACCGGGCATAACTGAATTAATGCGCTAAATGAATTGATTTGGTATAATCAATTGGATCTCGCATTAACCGAATTGAATTTAACCTGAATTGGATTTGCGTAACCGAAATCGAATTTGTGAGCATAATTGGAATTGATTCGAGGATTAAGTAAATATTGAATATGAAAGTGTGCTTGATGATCACGAACCCTGATTAATCAGACATAAACAAGTATGTATCGTATTTATATTGATCATCCATAATGATTTGAAAGTTTTGAATTGTTAAATTGCATAATGTGATTAAACCGAAATTGAGGAATGGATTTGTATAGAACCACTAAGCATGAAAATGCTTAGCGTATTGTTTTACCAATGCGCAGGTACCGAGTGATAGATAGTGATCAAAAGCGGACCCAAGATCGAGGAGCGTCGAGTCATAAAGAAGGAAATTTCGGAGTATGCTCCGACATGTGCACTCATTTCATGTTTTCTTTTGGATATGGATATTATGTAGAAACAATTTGAACTTCGAACATCTATTTTAGTAAATCATTTTGAAAAAGGCTTAATTTTTCATTGCAATGTATTTTGTTAAATATAAATGTTTATGGGCTTACTCAAATTTTGCAATCGCTTCCGCAAATATATGATTTTGAATGATTGAGTGATTTTAGTGGCATCCCGGACTCGGTTCGGACCTTAAGCAATTCGGGTCGGGTAAGGAAGCCACAACTTTATTAATTATCGAGCCTAGAGTTTTGGCGGTTCTATAAAATGATTTGGAAATTGTTTGTAAAATGATTTTGAAATTGTGTTTTAACATGCATTTCATTTGCATATAAAGGATGACATGACTACAGCGGATCTTCTTGGTCTTAATAGGATAAGCATGGACCGAGTTCGAGCTTCCCTTAGGGTCGAGGATGACGGGAGGACTCGCGAACAGTCACGCTGAGTGTGGAAGGTGGCTGGCATCCCGTACCCCGCGATGAATGAACGAACAAGTGGCGGGAGGTACTTTAGGGTTATCCTCCAGGCGCTGGATCAGAGCATTGCAAAGGGCAACCAGTGCAATTGCTCCAAGCGATCGACCATTGAGAGAATGTGGGATTCTGGGCTATTAGATTTTATGGGAAAGAAAGAGGATGAGCCTTTTATGGCAGAAAATTGGCTCGAGAGAGCCCAGAAGCGAATGCTTGTCTAAATGCATTTCAATTTGAAGGATTGGAATGTGCGACCTCATTACTACGAGGATGGGAAGCATCGGTGGTGGGTTTAGTGACTAGGATCAGCACCATCGAGGAGAGTTATGGGAGTTCTTCTTGGATGAGTTCAGAAGAAATATGTGGGTCGCATTTATCTTAACAACATGAGGCAGGGTTTCATAATGCAAGCAAAACGGATAGGTGTGACGGAGATATCAAGAGAATTCACCCGGTTGAGTAAGTATGCTCTCGAGATACTTGTGAGTGGGGAAGAAAAGTGCCGTAGGTTTGAAGATGGCCTTAATGACCATATTCGAGCCCATGTCACAGCATTTTGCCATGAGGATTTCTCCAAAATTGTGACATGTAGTGAATGTGGAAAGAGTAAAGAAAGAGGAAAAAGAGAGAAAAGATAAAAGACAGGGAAAGAAAAATCCCGGTCAGTCCAGTTCGCAACAACAGCAAAGGAAGAAATTCAGGGGACCACAGGGTTCCAATCAACCTATAGCTCAGGTTCTGGGTGGAATCTTACTCTACCCGGCCGCATTAGGTTGCGAGTACCGGGAGGCCTTCTAGAGGACGATTTGCTCCCCATTGCCCATTGTGGGAGAAATCATAAGAGGAGAATGTCGTGGAGACTTCTGGGTGCTTGGCGATTTGTGGATCGAGAGCATAGAGACGAGATTGTTAAAGCTCGTTCATTTACAGCACCTCGGGCCAGAGTGCGGCTTTAGTGGTACAAAAAGGCAGCAAGAGTGTTGCATCAGTGTTCAGAGGACAAAGGGACCTGAAGCGTTGGGTAGGCAAGATGGTGCGTGCTCGGCTAGAGCATATGCAATGGCGATGGAAATACCGGCGCTCGGATGTGATAGTGGTAATTTTACTATCTTTGATACTATTAGCCATCCATTGATAGATCCGGGATCGACTCATTCATATAATATCTTGACATACAACTTAGGTAAATTGCGAGAGTGAAACCGAAAGTATGACATCTGGTGGCGAACCGGCAGCGTAGTGTTATTGTGAGCGCAGTATATAGAGATTGTCCGTCAAAATACGAGTATAAATTTTGGGAGATTTGATTGAGTTATCCTTCGAGGGGAGTTTGATGTGATATTGGGGATGGATTGGTTGTTTCAACACCGGCGATAGTTAATTGTAAAATGAAAAGTGACCTTGAGGACAGAATGAAGATGAAGTAACTTTCATCGGTGAGAGTCAAAATTACCTATCTAATGTGATATCTGCAGCGACCCCTTTGCTAAAACAATGGTGCGGAAAGGAGGTGAAGCCTACTTGGCTTGTAACAGTGTCTGGTAAGGCAAGGCCCTAGTGTATCCGATATCCTTACTTGTTAGCGACTTTCGGATGTGTTTAGGAAGAGTTACGAGTTGCCCCCATAGGGAGATTAGGTTTGCTATTGACGTTGTACGGGTGCCACCGGCATCATTACTGCCGTCTGAGAATGGCTCACTAGAGCTAAAGGAATTGAAATTGCGATTACAAGAACTACTAGAAAAAGGGTTTATTAGACCCAGAGTGTATCACCATGGGAGCTCCGTGCTTTTGTTAAAAGAAAGATGAGTGCAACCGGCTATGTAGTGATTACGAGACAAACGAACAAGTTAACGGTAAAGAATAAGTATACATTTACCCGGAAATTGATGATTTGTTTGACCAATCGAAGGTGCAGAAGTATCTTTTCAAAGATTGACTTGCGTCACGGGTATCATCAGTGTAATTAAAGATGCCGATGTGCATAAGGCGGCATTTAGGGCTAGCGATATGGACATTATAGGTTCCTTAGCAATGTCGTTTGGATTGACAAATGCTCCGGCGGCTTTCATGGACCTAATGAATTGTGTTTGGAGCCCATTATGTGGATCGGTTGTCGTAGTGATCATATCGACATTCTTGTGTATTGAAGATCGGGATAGTCATGACACACACCTTAGAGTAGTGTTAGAGACTTTAGAAAAACATTTGTATGCAAAGAAAGCGAGCAAGTGTGAGTTTGGAAGAATGAAATGTCCTTTCTTGGGCATATAGTATCGAAGAAGGAATCCGAGTGATCCAAAGAAAATAGAAGTGGTTGTTGAATAGAGCCACCTAGGAAGTATTCTGGTGCGTAGTTTCACCGGGACTAGCGGGGATCACTACGTGAAGATTCGTTATGGGGTTTTATGAAGCTACGGCCAGATGGCTTGGTGCTCAGAAAATGTAAAGTGCGAATGGAGTGAAAAATGTCAAAGAGATTTGATAAAGTTGAAAGCATTCATGCTTAGGAGCTCGGTTCTTGTACTCAACTTGATCGGCGGTAGAAGATATGTGATTTTTAGTGATGCGTCGCTAAATGGACTTGGATGTGTCTAATGCGAGAGAGGGTAAAGTGGTAGCCTATGCTTCCAGACAGGTTGAAGCGCATGAAAGAACTACCCCGCGCGTAGTTGGAATTAAGCCGTAATTGTATTTGCGTTGAAAATTTGGAGACATTATTTGTATGGAGAGAAGTGTTTCATCTACGCGATCCATAAGAGTCTTAAGTATTTGCCACTCACGGCGAAGAGCTTGGCGAGGCAACGAAGATGGATGGAAGCGATAAAGATTATGGCTGCGTGATTGATTATCACGGGAAAGGCCAATGTAGTGGCGGCTTTGAGTAGAAGAAAGTCAATACGAGCGCTTGAGCGTTGAATGCCCATTGTCATATATGACGATGAATGCGTAATTAGCGAGAGTTGATAGCAAGACCCGAGTTTGTTGAATCGAGTGCTAGAGGCACAAAGAAAGATGAAAATTGCGCCCACGATAAATCAGTTGGAAATGAGTAAAGAGCTGAGTTCACAATGAGCGAAATGGAGTTTGTATTATAAGGATCGGGTATGTGTACCCGATTGTAATGATTTGAGGAAATCCATACTGGAAGATGCACATAGTGGATCTTTTGCTATCCATCCCGATAGCACAAAGATGTATCGAGATTTAAAAATGTCATTCTGGTGGTCCGGGATGAAAAGAATGTAAAATTTGTAGCCAAGTGTTTGGTGTGTCGAAAGTAAAGGCCCGAGACATCAAGTTCCTTCGGGTTATTGCGACCTATCGAATCTGGGAGTGGAAATGGGACCCGAATCACCGTGGATTTTGTGGTTGGGTTACCATTGACGAGGGGAGAAGGCATGACTTTCGGTTTAGATTAGGTAGTAGACCGATTGACTAAGTAAGCTCACTTCCTACCGGTGAGCAGGCTATCCACTTGACAAGCTAATGGTGGCCACATCAAGAAATAGTTCATTTACATGGGATCCCTTTATCTTCTTCGGACCGAGATCAGGGGTTTACTTGAGATTTTGGGAAATTTCTGAAGGCCTTGGGCACTCGACTGGGCTGATCTGACGTTCCACCCACAAGCGGATGTCGAAGTGATCCAGATTCTGGAAGAGATATGTTAAGGAGTTGTGATCGAGCCTTGAGGTAGTTGGGATCAACACATTGCCTTTAGTTGAATTTGTATCTGACAACAGTTTCCAATCAAGTATTGGAATGGCGCCTTATGAGGCTTTATATGGAAGAAAATGTAGAACACCATTGTGTTGGACGGAATTGAGTGAAAAGAAAGTGATTGGCCTCGACTTGATACAAGAGACTGAAGAAATAGTGAAAATGATTAGAAAGTTGAAGGTGGCAGTGATGAAGCGAGATCATATCACCCGGAGCATGAAAGAAAGATATTCGATGTAAATCCCGTGAAAGGTATTTTAAATCATCGTGGAAGAGAAGGTGATGAGATTTAGGAAAGGGCAGGATTGGGCCCTAGATTTGTGGCCCTATGAAGTGATTGAGAGAAAGTGGGTCCGGTATCTGATTGGCATTACCTGGACTTGAAAGATCCATGATGTGTTTCACGTGTCCATGCTACGGAGGTACCGATCGGGCTCCCGTCACATGTAGTCTCTTCGGAACAATTGGTGAGCCAGTTGTATTATGAAGAAGAGCCGGTGAGATTTTGGCTCGTGAAGTGGAAAGGAATTACGGAATAAGAAGATTTAAGTTAGTCTAGTCTTTGTGGAAAAAACCATAAGACGAAGAAGCCACTTGGGAAAGTGAGGAAACGATGCGGCAGCAGTATCCGCAACTGTTTGACTAAGGTAATTTCGAGGACGAAATTTTATTAAGTGGGGGAGAGTTGTAACGCCCCAAAAATACCCTAAAATTTTTATAATAAAATTCTTTATATATTCCGGGTATAAAGGAGCCAACTTGGGTATTTTCTGGAAATTTTTAGATGAATATTGATTAAATGATTGTGAATCGAAATAAGCCCAAGTGAAAAGAAAATATGGAAATTGTAAAATGGGACCTAAGGGTCAATTGTAAATAAGTTTATATGTCTAAGTAGTAGGAGACTTAAATGAAGAATAATAGAAATGGAGGGACTAAATATAAAAAGAAATAAGAAAAAGAAGAAAAAATCAAAGGAAAGGGCATGTGACATGTAGGAAAGTGGGAGGAAGTTTCCTCCTTTTTAAAATACGGTTAAGTGATCCATAAGAAAGGAAAACAGAAAAATGGAGGTATTTTGGTGAAAGCTCCTTCTTTCTAGATTTCAACTGATCTCGGACCATAGATCTCAGGCGAAGCAAGAGGGAAAGTCCTTCCACGTGCAATAGGCGCAAGTAGAGATCGGAATCGGGGGCTCAGCAAACTCCATGGTGGGAATCTTCTCCTACTTGGTAGATCTTCTACCTAAGTTGTTGGGTAGTTATCGGCCTTAGGGAATGTATGGTTGCATTTTAAATGCATGGGGAAGCTGCCACCTTGTGGTAGTCTTGTGACTAGCCGAACCTTAGAGCTGATTTTTGGGTACGAAGTGAAGGGAATTTGGTAGTGCGTCCTTCTCGTAAATTGTAGCCACATTTATTAACTTGATTTTAGGCTTTTGAATTTCTCAATTTGGACCTCTGTAGACTAAGTTATAGTCCTTTTTACGAGATCGGCCAATTTTTAAATCTGGTGGTCGATTACGCCAATTAGGTCAACTGGCGGACAGGCAGGTTTTTGGGTCGGAAATAAAAGGAATTTGACAGTAAGTCCTTCTGTGAGGTAGCCCATCAATGAACTTGATGTTGGGCTTTCAGATTTCTCGAATTCGGACTCTTGTAGACCAAGTTATGGTCTTTTTACTGCGAGCAGTCAAATGGGTGAAAGTCGTCAAGCGAGGAATTAGGTCAAGCGGTGGTGTCGTCAAACCGAGGTCGTCAAACAGTGGTCGTCAAACCGAGGTCGTCAAATAGTGGTTGTCAAACCATGGTCGTCAAACAATGGTCGTCAGTTCAGGTCAGCTCGTCAAAATTGACTACGCATGACCTCCAACTTCGGAAGGTCATATCTCCTTCGTTTGAACTCCGATTTGGGTGTTCTTGGACTCTATGGAAAGCCCATGGAGTCAAGAATACATTGATATGCCTGAGGAGGATGTTAGATGTCAGACCGAGGTGTTTGAATGAGCTCGTCACTTCAGTGCAGCTCGTCAGTTCAGGTCAGCTCGTCAAAGTTGACTACGCATGACCTCGACGGAAGGTCGCCTCTCGTTTGAACTCGATTTGGGTGTTCTTGGACTCTATGGAAAGCCCATTGGAGTCAAGAATACATTAATATGACTGAGAAGGATAGAAATGTTAACCGAGGGTAATAGATCAGGCTTAGTCCAGGTCAGGTCCAGCTCGTCGATTCGGGAGGGGATTTGGCCCGTAGTATGACCTCCCAGCCGAAGGTCGCGCTCCTTCGTCAGAACTACGATTAAGATCTTTGACTCTATGGAAAGCCCATTGGAGTCAGAATCCATCTATCTGTAGCTGTTTAAATTCTGGAACTCATACTAACCTCTGAAAATCAATCCTAACCAAAACTACTAAATCTGGCATGAATAATATTATTCTTTGTGGTTTGGAATAGGGAGCGCAGAGGAGGCAAACTAGTGAATTTAGAGATTCCAGAGTTGAATCAAAGTGCAAATATTTTTGGGTTTGTTCTTCTAAATCCTATTCTCATTTCAAGTTTGAAATGTTTGTTCTACCAACTCCTATTCCTCGTTTCAAGTTTTTGCATGTTTGTTCTAAAAGCATATTGAATTGATTTAATTGATTTGAGAAAAGTGATTGTGAAATGTTTGCATATAAAAATTATAGGTGTGAAAATAAACTATTTAAAGCGTATAGCCCTTTATATTTGCTATAAAGGATTTGAACCCTTAATAGAATGTTAACCGTTTATTTAGCATTAGGATAGATTAGTATACCAATAGGGTGAATAAGCGATCTTGCGAACTATTGATGTCCTCCGATCGGCCCGATTTGGAGCGAGTATCGGTAGTGTTCCTTATTTGATTATTATAACCCGGTCAGCAGCCAGTAAGGGGACCGTCTTGTATAAAGCCATGATCGACTGCGGCCAGCGGGACAAATGCCGGTGACTACGATGCTCATATATGAGAACTATAGGTTAAATTCGTTAAGGGCATGGCCCAGATTGATTGGCACCAACTGAATTGATTAGCATACTTGGAATTGATTTGCATAAGCTGAATTAGTCTACGCACAACTGAATTAGATTTCAGAACTACAGATTGATTTGCGAAGCGAGAGCTAGTTATGACATAATTGGTTGAGATTTGAGATTAAATCTTAGATATAAGAAAGTGTATTTTGGATGATCAATGAACCACAGATTAAATTGTATATAAAACAAGTATTATATGTATCGTATTTATATTGATCATCCATAATGATTTGAAAGTTTTTGAATTGTTAAATTGCATAATGTGATTAAGCGAAATTGAGAATGGTTTGTATAGAACCACTAAGCGCAAGAAAATGCTTAGCGTATTCTATTTTACCAATGCGGTATGAAGTGATAGATAGTTATCAAAAGCGGACCCAAGATTGAGGAGCGTCAAGTCATAAAGAAGGAAATTTCGGAGTATGCTCCGACACGTGCACTCATTTCATGTTTTCTTTTGGATATGGATATTATGTAGAAACAATTTGAACTTGAACATATTTAGTAAATCATTTTGAAAAGGCTTGAGATACCTTCATTATAAATGTATTTTGTTAAATATAAATGTTTATGGGCTTGCTCAAAATTTGAATCGCTTCCGCCAAGATATGATTTTGATGATTGATGATTTGTATCCCGGACAGTTTGGGATCGCTAACAGGTCGGGTCAGGTAAGGGGCGCCACAGTTGATACCCTAGACTGAGGCATAACCTCTTCCTTTCACCCTTGGTCACTTTTGTGAGATTGTCCTACAGGGGCATACCCCTTTATTTCCGTCTTGTTATTAAATTCTTGGTTTCTCGCTTGTCATTTTATTTGCACTTTAAGCGTCCTGCTGGGACGCATACCCTTTTTGTCATCAAGGTCAGTATCTCAACGGTTATATCCTAAGTTTCCCTATTATGCTCTAGGTTTCGTTTGGGGTCATCCCCATGGTTTCAGTTAGTCCTAGGAGGCCTTAGTTTGGCATCATATCCTTTTGAATCGGGTGAGGTTCTCGGTGTTTGCGCTGAGTTCTGCGCGGACCCTTCTTTGGTACTCGCCCGGTTTCTATTTTCACGGCTTTTCGCGATTTCCACCTTTCTAGAACTTCGCTTGAGATTTCTACCTTCGGTATTTTCGCCCGGGATCATATTCCGATGCTCGCCGGATCCCCATTCAGTACTCGCCCGGATCCTACGCCACCGATACTCACCCGGATTTTACCTTCGCCAGATGCTAAGCTCAGAATCCGCCATTACATTTCGATACTCGCCCGGATCCTACCTTTTCCGGTACTCACCCGGATTTTACCTTCTCCGATACTCGCTCGGATCCCATCCTTCTCCGGTACTCGCTCGGATCATACATTTCCGGTACTCGCCCGGATCCCCCATTTCCAGTACTTTCCCGGATCCTACCTTTTCCGGTACTCACCAGGATTTTACCTTCCCGGTACTCGCTCGGATCCCACATTCTCGGTACTCTCCAGGATCATCCTACTTTAGGTACTCTTGGATCATACATTTCGATTGCTACTGGATCCCACCTTTCAGCACTCCCCATTGATTCTACCATTTCCGGTACTCACCGGACCCTTACAGCAATTTTCCTTGATTCCACCTTTTCGGCCTCATTGGGATTCTACCTTTTCATTTTGCCGGATTCAACCTTTTGATTACTTGCGGACCTTTCTCTATGGTTTGCTCGGATTTCCTCATTTTCTCCGGCCGCCCGGTTCATTATCTCGGGTTATGCGGATCACTCATCTTCCTAGACATCGCTGCTGGTTTTCTTTAAGTCCTTGATCAAAATTATTTCTGTTAGTTAGTCTTGATTACTAAGTAAGGGGACAAAATTGTTGGTCATCATGGTTCTTAACAAGTTCATTTCATTCTTGCATCGCTTGCACTTCGCACCGCAGTTCAATCGTTCATTCACTCTGAAGAGGGGCATGTTGTAGACCCTCAATTTTGTCCCTCAGCACTTGCATTTATCTTTTGGATGTCCTGATCACCCACGTCGTTCTCATATAGCACCATTAGGGCCCTTTTGGGCTTAGTGCGTCTCACATTTCCGGGTGGGCTTGTATGTGGTCCGTTGGAATGCGTATGTAGTTCCACTTTAGAGTGTCATCATGGCTTATTTTTAGTTATTGGCATCGTGCCATAGGAAGCAAGTGGGCCCCCCCGAGGTTTTAGCTCAATCGAAGTTTATTAGAGTATGTCAAATTCGAAGCACTTGAGCTTGTTTCAATCGTGTCTCCCTTGTCCGAACTCGGAATTGTGCGTCGTTTGTTTTGTTGGATTCCTTATTTTCCAAGGAGGTTTTTTTTTAAAAATTCTAATTTTTTTCAACCGTTTGACTAATCGGTTTGACTGGTTCATCAAAAATGATGCGTATCATCTTGTTTTACAGGTGATTTAGTGAGCACTCCTCCTTGTTTTGATCATATCTCCCTAATCCGGACTTGGAATGGTGCACCGTTTTTGTTGGTATCTTTATTCTTCTGGAAACATTCTATCAAAATTTCATAATTTTCCTCAACCGTATGGACTGGTTGGCATCTGGTTCAACCGGTTAATCGGGACAGCTTGTGTGGAGCGTTTTTTATGATTTTGGAGCCCAAATCCTATGGTTCGGGCCCATAAGCTCCAGTTTGACCATGGGCAGTATTGTGGGTCCATTTTGGGCCTTGGCTTAAGTTACATGCAGCCCACCATGAATCCATGTTGATACTTGGTGGTGAAGCAAGCTAAAATCTTAAGATATTCAGCTTGCATGGAAAATGAGGAGAGGAGTTAATGGGGAAGCTGTTTCCGAGATTGATTGGGGGCCTTTCCAAACTTGAAGGTGGAAAACACAGGTAGGTTCAGATGCTGAGGTGGGAATCAGTATAAAGGGGAGAAAGATCAGTGGAGGGACCTTTGGCGGGACTTTTCAGTCAAGCGCCGTTTTGCGGTCTGCTTGGATGCTCAGTTTGTTCTTTCTGCGTTTTGTGGAAGAGGTAGAAATATGCCTGGCTCCTCTATTCTTTAAGATACATTCTGATCAAATTTAGGGAAGTTTCTCCTCCAGCCATTTGAGCCGGTTTCACGCTCATACGTGAAAGCGGTTCCAGCAATTTCTGCTGGGCAGTTTGGGTAGTTTGGCTTATTTTGGTTGGTTCTCACTCATCCGAGATGAGAATCGATCACCGTTTGTTTTTTTAGATTCCTGAATCTCTTAGGAAGGTTCCAGAAAATTTTGATATCCTCTCTCAACGAGATGAACTGGTTGGGAAACCAGATCTTTCGGTTCATTTAGGTTAGGTTTGCAGGAAAGGCAGTTTGGGTAGCTTGGTTAGTTTTGGTTGGTTCTCACTCATCAGAGCTGAGAATCGATCACCGTTTGTTTTGTTAGATTCCTGACTCTCTTAGGAAGGTTCCAAAAAATTTTGAGATCCTCTCTCAACGAGATGAACTGGTTTGGAAACCAGATCATTCGGTTCATTTAGGTTAGGTTTGCAGGAAAGGCAGTTTGGGTAGCTTGGTTAGTTTTGGTTGGTTCTCACTCATCAGAGCTGAGAATCAATCACCGTTTATTTTTAGATTCTGACTCTCTTAGGAAGGTTCAGAAAATTCCCGAGATCCTCTCAACAGGATGAACTGGTTGGGAAACCAGATGGTCGGTTCATTTAGGTTAGGTTTGCGGGAAGAGGCGGTTTAAACATTAGTTTGGTTGGTTTGGTTGGTTCTCAATCATCAGGCTGAGAATCGATCACCCGTTTGTTTGTTAAATTTCTAACTCTTTTATAAAAATTTTGGAGAAGGTACAGAGGTACTCTCTCAACGATTTGGACTGGTTTGAAAACCAGATCCAGTCGATTCATTTAGGTTAGGTTTGCGGGGAAGGCGGTTTGCGTGGTTGGTTGGTTTTGGTTGGTTCTCACTCATCCTGGCTGATCGATCACCGTTGTTTTTGTTAAATTTCTAACTCTTTTATAAAAATTCTGGAAAATTTACGAAGCCTCTCTCAACGATTTGGACTGGTTTAGATTAGTCGATTCATTTAGGTTAGGTTTGCGGGAAGGCGGTTTGCGTAGTTTGGTTGGTTTTGGTTGGTTCTCACTCATCCAGGAGCTGAGGAATCGATGCCATTTGTTTTACTGATAGATTTATAACTCTTTTATAAAGTTCTGGAAAATTTTGAGAGCCTCTCAATGATATGGACTAGTTGGAAAACCAGATCCAGTCGGTTCATTTAGGTAAGGTTCTGCGAAGCGGTTGCGTGGTTGGGTTGGTTTTGGTTGGTTCTCACTCATCAGCTGAGAATGTCGATCACCGTTTGTTGTGATAGATTCCTGACTTTGTAGGATGGTTCTGAAATTTTTGAAATCTTTTAACCGTCTGGACTGGTTGGGAAACCCGAACCCGGCCGGTTCATTAGGATTCGATTTCTTCGGAATGATAGTTGGGATAATTTTTCTTTGTTTAGGTTAGTTCTTGGTATTTAGAAATTGGAATTGCATTCCTTTTGTTTGTTGGATTCCCAACTTTGTGAGGAATTACCTGACAATGTTTCAGAATTTTTCTCAATCGTTTGGACTAGTTGAGAACATATTCAACCGGTTTTGCAAGACAGCTCATGGGCAGCCCCATATTTTAGCATGTTTCAATCCTGAATCTATCATGGCGTACTCTTAGTTACCCCAGAAAACCTGTAGGCTGTCTTTAGGGTCTGAGTTCAGTTTTGGTTTGAACAAAGTGAGGTAGTGGGCAACGTGGGATTGGTATGTATGGTTTAGTTTGTGGGATTTTAAAGGGAATGTGTGCTAAAGTAAGCAAACCACTTACCTCCTTTCAGCCTGCTTCCTTTCTTTTGGTATAGGATCCAATATTTGGTTTTAAATGCATGATGTATGATGTATTATTTACCCTATCTATTCCTGCTATACATGGCTAGGGACCTCGGGTACATGCTTAGGCGTTGGTATTTGTATTCATATGCGCACATGGTGTTTGGATTTTGACATTTGTGATGCATTTGAGCCTTTTGACTGACCTCTTATGCAGCGCTTGGCTAGGGACCACAGGTATGTACTTTAATGTTGGGTAATGAATTTCGCATGGATGCTTTGTGTTTGGGTGTCATGCATGCTTGCTATGTTTGTTGGTTAACCTTTGATGTAGCGTATGGCCAGGGACCACAGGTACACGCTATTTGCTCTTTTGGTTGAGTGTTTTTAAGCATGCTAGATACCAATTAGGTTGGCCTGATCTAAGTTGTATGTTTAGCCTAGGAGACTATCTGATCTGTGACCCACGCGCTCTACCTTACCAATTCACTAGTAGAGGCCAGAGTTCACGAGACTGAAGTCTTACCTCATATGAGGTACGCTCGATAGGTAATCGACCGGACCCGGCGAAATCTAGTTTCGCCAGACCGCTTTCCATCTTGGAGTCATTGGGGTTTTGTTCTTACTTGGTTTCCCTTTATAAAATAACAACAACAAGTAGTGGCGACTCCCAAAATGTCCTCCTGGGGCCAGTTTTCAGAACCGAAAATCAACCCACATTTTCCTTCCACTGCGATGTCTGGCGTGGATGGATGGACCACCTCACCGTCGATCTATGGCGTAAACTCTCATTTCACGTCATAGGGTTTCATTCTTCCTTCCTTAAAGAATTTAGTCAAAATCCACACACGTATACAACTACTATCACATGAGTATCAAATGATCATTTAACATTTAATGGCCCAAAATATGGCCGCCAGATCCTCGAGGAAGGATGAATTGGTCATCGTGTCCTCACGTTCCCATTTTGCCTCCTCAACTCCACGTTGCTACCATAACACCTTCACTAGCCTCATAGTCTTGCGTCATAAAACCTGATCTTGGTATCATCCGCCTGGGGTCCTCCTCGAAGGTCGAAATGCATGTTCTGACTCTCCCCGATCCTGGCATGAGTGGATGAAGTACTTTCGGGCATGGGCATGGAATACCTTGTGGACACGATAAACTCGTGACAATGATAGCGATGCACAAGCGCACCCGTCACTTTTGAGGTACCTCGAAATTGCGATAAACCTCGCCGATAGCTTTCCCTTCTTCCCATACCTGACCACTCCCCTCTTAGGCATCACCTTTAAGAAGACGTGATCACCTGCCTCAAACTCTAGAGGTTGTCGCCGTCTATCGACGTAACTCTTCTGCAGACTCTAGACCTTGAGAAGATGCTTTTGTATTAGTTCCACCTTCTCCGAGGTGTCTCTGATCAAATCCGAACCTGTGGTGGATCTCTATCCCACCTCTATCCAACAAATCAGAGATTGACATGGCCTCCCATATAAAGCCTCATAGGGTGCCATATGTATACTCGCCTGATAACTGTTGTTGTAGGCGAATTCACTGGGAGTAAGTGCTCCTTGAGCTACCTTAAGATCCCAGGACATGCTTTCGTAGCATGTCCTATAGCTGCTATGATCCTCAGACTAACCATCTGTTTGAGGATAAAAAGCAGTGCTCATCATCAACTGTGTCCCCATGGCCCTCTAGAAACTCTTCCAAATGTGAGCCGTAAACCTAGGATCTTTGTCCAACATAATAGGCCGACCTCCATGTGTGGACTATCTCTATTATGCTCTGACTGCGGAATTCCTCCGGTGTGAAGGTCATCGCGCCGCATTTAGAAAATGTGTGAGCTAGTAGGTCGGTCGGCTATCACCATCTTTGCATTATGTTTGTGCTTTGTTCATGAAAGTGAGTCACAAAGTCCATCGTGACATGTTCCAACTTCCATTATGCTACCTTTAATGCTTGGAGTAGCCTCGTTGGCCTCTAGTGCTCAGCCTTTACCTGTTGGCACGTGAGACACCATCGAATAAAGTCCCTAACGTGTCTCTTCATCCCGCTCCAATAATACTGGCGATGAAGATCATGGTACATCTTCATGCCACCTGGATGCACTACAAACCAAAAGCAATGGAACTCCTTGAGGATCTCCTTTCTCAAATATGTCAACTAGGGAGCCGTGACATGTCCACTATCACAGAAGGCGCCTTTATATGAATGGCTGACCCTCATCCACCTATATCGGATGTACCTTGTCACGATGGACACCCGACACGAGTCCATCACGGGACTCAATCACTCTGCTCAGTGTTAAAGGCATAGCCACCAAACTCCCTATATCTCCCTAAGCACGATAGCGTCTTGTAACTAAGCGTCACATGGTCTTCGAGCATGCGCCACTCCGGGGGCTATGCGCGGTCACTCCCCCATGACTTTCGAGTGCATCGGCCGCCACATTTTGCCTTGCTTTGGATGGTGTGCGAGGGTGAAGTCATAATCCTCTAGATACTCCATCCATCTACGCTGCCTCATATTGAGGTCCCGTTGTGTGAAGATGTATTTCAGACTTTTATGGTCTGAAAACACCTAAAACTGCTCATTGTATAGATAGTGGTGCCAAATCTTTAAGGCAAAGACTATGGCCGCCATCTCTATATCATGCGTGGAGTAATTTTGCTTGTGGTTCTTCAGCTATCTAGAACCATGAACCACAACCCTCCCGGACTGCATCAAAACACATCCCAGTCCGTCCTTTGAAATGTCACAGTACACTGTGTACATCGGTCCCCTTTCTAGGACTATCAAAATAGGAGATGAAACTTAACCCAACCGAGGTCGACCTCGTCATAGGTCACGACTAATTCGGGAGAAGTGCTCTTGATGAGCCTCTGTAATACCACGCAATCTGAAACTATGTATCTCGGCCCGACTTGATCTCTCCCGAGCTCCTGTTGCCTTGACCTTCTCAGGGTCCACTAAGACACCCGAGGCGTACTGAGTCTGAAATCTCACTCGGTGAGCGAAGCTTCATAACTTATTGAACTTTGCATATAACCGATGTTCTTTGAAGGCCTGGAGAACATTCCTCAAGTGATCCTCATGCTCCTCTCAGGTAGGGTGGTCGAATGTCATCGACAAGAGACCACCCTGAACATATGCGGATAAGGATGGAACACTACCATGAGCTACATACAAAATCTTGTCGAGCATTGTGAAACCCAAGGCATCGGTATGAAGTAGAAGTGTCCATCTTGCGTCTGACATTTGTTTAGGGACGTCTGCCTCCTCAACTCTGTGATATAGCGGGTGCGAAGGTGTATCTTGGAGTACACTCCGCCCTTCTCAGTGATCAAACATATCATCGATCCTTGGTAAGGGATCGTTCTTGATCGTAACCACATTGTCACGATGTTAACACGGTCGAGGTCTTATCCTTCTTTTGTAATGACCTTGGTGAATGCGAGTGCAATAGAAACTGTCAAATAATTCTGTATCTACGGACCTTGGTTATATGGCTTCGGTGGCGCCATCATGTGGAGTCGTAGAAATGGGCGGCGTCTTGGGGTGTAGCTTCGTCGCGAGTCTACATCCCTACGGTGGAGGAATCACCGGTAGCTCGTCGAGAAAAACATCCTCGTACTCGTGAACTTCTGAGGTAGACTCACGATCTGTCTCACCTCATCCTCCGAGGTAAGGCTTCTTGACCCTCATTTGTCTGTGCCGTCTGGTCGTACGAGTTTGGGGTAAGGCACGTACTTATCCCCTGAAACCGCAACCACGACTCCGTCAGGTGTGTGGCGATAACTCCACTACGATCATGATCGATCGACTACTCGATTGTGCGGTCGACTCCTTCATGCCAGAATAACATCGAACCGGACATATCCATGACCTTTGGGTCCGCAGTGAGTAGAATCGGGTCTCTAACTCCGATTCCGACATATCGGTTGCACCTCGCCGCTGTCGGGGAGACTCACATACGGCGGCTTTCCCGAGTCTCAACCTGCAAAACTCACAATTCCGACATATCAGTTGCACACTCACCCTTGTCCCGAGAGGAGAACTCACATACAATGGCTTTTCCAAGGTCTCAACCTCTAAGCCTAACTCTTCCACACATGATGCAGCAATGAATAAATGCGATGCACCAGAGCACAATATCCCTGCCCATGTGCGAGATAACAAAACATACCCTCGGGATAACCCGACCAATCCACGTAGCCCGCAGGTGGTGCCATGGCGCAGACACGCCCTAGGTCCCCGTGTCACCGCGGGCCCCGACCGGGCCGACCCATGCCTCCGCCCCTACCCCCTCGAAGCCAGGAAGCCGTAGGTTCTTGTGTAGTACCCGGAGCCTCATACATGTTCCCTTGGCCTATAATGGGGTAAGGAGGAACATATTGTGTCTATGCACGTCCTACTAATGATTGGGACTGAGGTGTCCCATAGTCCTAGGATCCCTGCCTCTACGGGTAATCTCATCTCATATATCTAGGCTGATGGTAATGAAAACATGTCATCGACCTTGAATGGCTAGGAGCCTTGATATAGCCTTGGCCCTAATAACCACGACCCTGTCCTTGAAACCCTTGTGAACTGGAAGCCTTCAGTTTCTTTCCCGAACTAGAAAAAGGCTAACCCTCCTTCCTCTTGCAACTAGTACCTGCGTCTCGGATACTCCGTGCATCCTCTATCTCTCTACGGGCCATAGCTATCCCGACCATATACCATATCTTCAGAAGAGAATCCTACGATCTCGCCTCTCGATCGACATCTTGCACCATCCTCAAACTTCCTCACCCGCCATGCTCAGGGTCACATAGTCATCCCCGAAATGTGCTAATTCGGTGAACTTAGCTATGTATTCGAGTACAGTCATATTTCCTTGTTTCAACTTAAGGAACTCCCAAGATTTTACATGCCTCGTAGATGCCGAGAAAAACTTGCTCATGAAGAGCTCTTGGAACTCTCCCCAAGTCATCGCCTCCCAATCTCTAGAGGTTTTCACCCAATTCCACCATAACTGGGATTCACCCTCTAACTGAAATGTCGCCAAACGGATCCGTGTCACATCAGAGGTAATCTCCATAGCCTCCAAAACTCTCTCTACCTGCCGAAACCAATGGTCAACCACCACCAGTTCTCCCCTCCGAATGCAAGAGGATGATGCGCCCAACCCAGAGGTCACCTCACTTCTCGACCGCCTCAACTCCGCACTAGCCTATGCAATGGTGGTAAATGTGAAGGCTCCATCACCTCCACAAATGTCACGATCAGCCAAGCTGGTCGGTTATCGCCCCGTGGATCTAATTTCGTCCGCGTGTTCCTCGACTTGCCATATACACAAGTTAAGATAGAAATTTGAGATTCTTTCTTTTCACTTATCACATTAGTGGTGCATAATGTCAAACACTAATAAATAACCATTCCTGCGTTATCACGCTCATTTGTTTTTCGAACCCCTAAGGTTATGTTCGCTAAACCATGTTCTATCATGCATAATTCACAACACAGTACATCTTCCGTGGAACATATAAGAACACACAAACAATCAATGCACACAATGTTGTGTCAAGTTGTGATGCTTGTACCAAACACCGAGCTACAAGTAAAGCATACCCAAGCTCTATACCGTAATCGCTTCAGACCTATGCCCAACAAGCAAGCCCAGGTAACGTGACATACCCAGTTCGATACCAAACTGTAACGCCTCTAAATCTCAAATATTTTTTTATACGCCGTACCCGTGATAAAAAACAACCTTTTTATTACAAGAGCATATGAATCCTGGTGAAACCTTACCAGAACTGTATTTCTTATACAAAATGAGTTTAATTACAAATGTGTTCTTTTTACATAAATAGAAACTAGGTTTTTCTACCCAAAATTTACGGTATCACAGACAAACCGACCGCCTTTTCAACCAATTTCTCGACTGCTTCGTCCCTAGCCGCACTCAGCATTCTAGTGGCCCCATGATCTGGTGAGCAAATGCCTCAAACATTTAAAATCTCCTACTGGGCTACTCTCACCTAAGTGCACATGCAATGCCATGTTCACACGTCTGCACACATTCAGTAAAAATATGCATATTTCTACATGAATGATCACATGCTTTGCCCCATGCCTCGAGTCCTCACCGACTCCCTCACACATGCATTTTCCATTTATGAAAACTGTTTCCAAAACAAAACATTTTTGTTTCAATTTTATTGGACATACTTCGATAATATAGTTATACCACCCTCTGATATTTTTCATTGTACATACTCCGAAAGTATTGTGGACAGCCCTTCGATATATCTTTTATTGGACATACTCCAAAAATACTAGTGGACAACCCTCCGATAGAAACCGCTTTATTCCAAAGCCATGTCATGCACTCACACCCGATTTACGTGATGTCCCCGTGCACATGCAATGCTAATGCTACCGCATCGTATTTACGGGTTTCATGCATGCTTTTCTACCCACACAATATCCATGTTAATGTATTCAGCATACACATACCAACATCTTATTCATGGAAATTGTATGTTATTCAAAAAAAAGAAAATCAACAAGCAACTTGGATTTTTTTTCTAGTTTTCCCATCTCAGAAAAACAGCATGCATATACCAACATTATCTTCACAAAACTGCATGCTACTCAACCAAGAAATAATCATGCAAACTGGATTTTTTTTCCAGATTTCCAACTCAAAAAAAAAAAAAAAAACAGCAAGCACACAAAATCTAGCATAATACTACACACATTCAGCAGGTTCAACCTGCTCCAAAACTACAATTTCTAGAACAAAATGTACCTGGGGAACGTTAATTCACGCTTTAGTTCAAACTGCTGAACCAGCCCCAATGTTACTAAGCTCCATGGCTGGGCGGAATGGCCCTCAGACAAAGGTATTCCAAGTAGAGAAGAACCTCTAGCTTGAA
Source organism: Tetrastigma voinierianum (assembly GCA_016808115.1). Classification (NCBI taxonomy): domain Eukaryota; kingdom Viridiplantae; phylum Streptophyta; class Magnoliopsida; order Vitales; family Vitaceae; genus Tetrastigma; species Tetrastigma voinierianum. The sequence continues at coordinate 566,026 of JAEQBH010000594.1, forward strand.
AGCGCAGGTAACGCCCTCATTTTTCTTTCCTTTTTCTTTTCCTTCTTTCTTTCTTCTCTTTTTCTTTCTTTTCTTTCTTTCTCGCATTATTCATCCACTTTCTACTACCAAACTCGGTTTGCTAGTTGTAGATACCATGCCACCTCACACATGGCAAACCTATGCCATGTGTTCCATGCTTGCTAGACATCACCACTAACTTCATGCATGGATCGAGGGCATGACACTCGTCCACTCCATGTGCCAAGTTTCTTTCTCCTCTAAGGCCACATGGCACCAAGCCCTTATGCTAAATGTCGCTCTGTGATTCGTCCATTTGCCTCGAAATACGTGAAATTTCGATCGGTTTTAGAATCCAAATTTGATCTGGGCATCTAGATTTTCAGCAGGAGATCGAACTCAACTACAGAATCCGCGTGGTCATCTAAGATATAGATAATTTCCTAGACTTACCTTCAATCTATAACAGTAAACTCTCGTTTTGCATTACCCGGGTTTTCACATGTTATGACACATAAATACTATGTCGCGACATAGAAACTCCAGCCTTGACCAAACTCTATCATGACCTAAAAACACCTTTTCGCGACATAAATCCTTACCCAATACCAAGCTTGTTTCAACACTTAACCTCTTGTCATGGCCGCCCCTGCTGCATAAGAAAACTCCTCCTGGTCGCGACATTATCATGACAGAACAAAGAATCGCCGCAACATGGAAAACTATGTCATCACCAAGTAATCGCCATAGCCGAGAACCATGTCACATTACTGTGAACCCCCGCGCAACATGTGACCGTAAACTCGTCACAACCAGAAACCCCGTCGCGACCTGGGGGCTTGCTTAAACTTGCAATAGCCTTCTTGGCATTTCCTGCACCTCCAACTTTTCCCAAGACACCCTAAATTATCACAATTACCTCAGCATAATGAAGGCAACATAAAAATCTGGGAAAAACCTGTCAAACTGTATTAAAGAATTTAAAATGAGTTTTTTTAGAACTCTTCTATTTTACATAACAAAAAACTGGATAACTATCCAGAAATTTACATAATACAGAATAAGCCATAATCTGGCTTTTTCTTTTTTTCCATTAAGGCCTCAGATGAGTTCCATATCCTGGTGGGCCTCCAAAGACCTAAAATATTTTCCCCATGATCTATGTTAAATGCCCGCAGAGGAAATTCTCCTACAAGGGCTACTCCCCACCTATGTGCACATGCTATACCATGGTTCAATCATTACAACCACATTGAGCAACAACATATGCATTTCTACATGAATGCTCACATGTCATGCCAATGTCTCGAGCCCTTACTGACTCCCTCACACATGCATATGCCATGTATAAAAAAACCTTCATTTCCAAAACAAAATATTTTTGTTTTATATTTCAACTCCTTGGACAATCTCCAAAAAACCGCTTTATTCAAAAGCCATGTGTCTTTTGTGGGTAACAAACTTTCCGGGGTCTCACTGCAGGTGTCGTACACCTTCCGACACTTTCGTGGACTTTCACCACTGGATGCATATGTCTCACCAAGAATACATGCTTTTTACCTGAGGGAGTGTCTATCCCTTCTTTCTACTACTCGACACATAATTTCAAACCGTGTGACTCCAGGATGTCGTCCCTTCTTTCAGAGCCCACCATCGAAACACCAAACACAATGTTCTTTCATGCCATGCACTCACACCCGTTTCACGCGATGTCCTAGCGCATATGCAATGCGTATCGTCATCAGACAAATTTTCATGTTACATGCATGATGAAAGAGCTACATAACATTTATGATTCATGGATAATCATATCTATAGCATACAATTTACATCTATATCACAACCCATGTAAATACATCAATTTCAAAGATATATCCACATCATTTTCACACACTTGTCATTATCCAATCAAGCAACACACAAAAATTGCATCTTCATAATCGCACTGCGTAACGCACACATACTCAACATGTCAGTCCATGTCTAGCACTAACACACTACAAAATCATCATACTCATGCCTATATTTTCCATTAAGAACAACCTCGCCTTAATCGCAGCTATGAATAGAGAGGACTCCATAAATTGGTCCGTACCACCAAATGGGGCTTCTGATCACAACTTTTCTAAATACCACCGCTAGGCTACAACCTACGGCCATCGGATGACCTCTAGACAAGGACTAACTAGAGTAGGAGAGAACCCTACCTTCGAGTTTGACGAAAACTTCAATCTTGGTACCTTACACAAAGCTCTCATATGTAGATAAACTTTTGCTCTGCCCAACGAGTTTTGATCACGTTTGGTTTCGGGAGATATAATTAGGAAGTGTCGCCGATCGCTCCTTCGTTCCTCTCCCCTTTTCTTTTCCCTCTTTCCTTTTTCCTTTCTCCTTTCTCTCTTTCCTTCATCCCTTCTTATCCACTACTTGATCTTTCTTTTGGGGTATGACACATGGCTCCCATGTGTTCCCTTTTTGTTTTGCCTTTTGGTGACAAGTGTCATCTATGACACCGAAACCACTCCCCACTTGATCTTTTCAAGACCACACATGGTCTCACCATGTGGCATTTGCCACATGTCCCCATTTTAAGTCATGATGCCATGTGTTGTCGTGCCACACGTTGTCATGTCATTTACCCGTATCATCTTGAATTACGTGAAATTTTGCAATTCGTCAGGGTGACTAAACTCCACAAGACGAATTTATTGGTGAGGTCCATTCCGTCACCCGAGGTCTAGGAAATTTCTAGATTTTCCCTTGTACTATAGCAATAAATTACCATTTTACCCTTTTTCAAAAAAATTAAACTTTTTCCTGGGTTTTTCAAGATTAGCCTAGCCCGTTTTGGCCCACGGTCGAAATGGGCTGGCTCGAAATGGGTTGGGCTGACCCGTTTACTACCTCTAGAAAAAACATGTTAATTCATTTTGTAATACTTAAAAAATTGCACGTGATAGGCACATGTTATGCACTTTATTTGAGGCTCCGTGATACAGTGTTTTGACATTTTTCTTAAATTCATTAAGGACAAGATACTTTTTCAAATTTACAAGCCACTTTTTAGTGCCTAATTTTTATAGCCTTTTGAAGGGTTTGACAACTATTGAATCATCATAATTAAGAATGGTTGAAGATTGTACTAGGTAAAACAATTGGCCTTTAGGTCCAAAAAAATTGGGTGACTGCCAATATTTGGTAATTTAGTGTTCCTACATGCAAGGAAAAATTAGGATCATCTAAAACAAAAATTAATAATCCTACTTGCTAGCTTCGATTTTTAGCATCTACAAATAGAAGAAGTAGTTTAAGATCGCATGCTAAATGTTTCACAAAATTTCCCTTCAGCAACGTCTTTCTCATTCTCAAAGAAAGCACTGGAGGTCTCGTGAGTCCATTCCTGCACAATTTTGAACATATATCAAAAATCAAAATTTTCAAATGTTTAAAACTCAAAACGACAAAAATATGAAAGTCTTCTCATCCAAGGAAGAATTTGTAAAAAATCCTTCATGATATTACCCTTCCTCACCAAATGATTGCCCTTTAACCATTTTGTAAACATAGTATCAAAATGTTCATATATCAACAAGGCGTATTTGGAATTGAATTACGATGCTACATCATATGAGAAAATATAGTCTCTATCCATAGCTTCTTTTGCACGGATAGTCATCATAAGACATATTTTTTCCATTTCCACCATATTAAAGTCCCCCGTCTGAATAGGTTATTATTATTATTTTTAAATCCAGAAAGAATAAATATATTCTAGGAAACATCATTACTAATGTCAAAGACATAAGAATAACCATGGTTTAATATGAAAAAACTAAAAAATGAACCAAATTTATCAAAAAAAATTAAATTATCATTTTTTTTCATCAAAATAAAATAGACCATGTCAAATGGATTTTTTATGGGTAAAATTAATGGATATTGCAAAAGCTAAAAGAAGAAGAAACATTATAGCTTGATCCATCAAAACTCTAAGAATTAAGGATAAATGACCTCTAGGATCGATGATATGGTGATGGTAGTAGGAAAGGTCCAATATACTATAATAATTAAAAATAATATTAATTAGTTTTGACTTAGGAATTTAGAGGAAATGAGTTTTGATTTTAAAGATTTTTTTTTAAATTTTTTCTCTAAACAAAAAAAGAGAGAATTAAGACAATAATATGACAAAAATAGTTAACTCTAACGAGTTACACAATTAATATGCAACAAAATATAAAATATGGAAATATAGATACACAGTTTATATCTAATATCAATACGCATATGGAATGAGTTAATAATAAGCATGAGCCGATATTATAAAGTGGTAAATGTGATAATAATAATGATATGCAAATTAGAACGACTATATATTTTTCATAAGATGTTTATTAAAGAATTTTAAATAAAGTTGCAAATCTATGGAAAAGGGCAATTGTTGTTAACAAAGGTAATAGCAATAATATACAAATTAAGCAAATAATAGCATGATACAAACTTATATGGTAATTAATGATAATGACAATAAATATGACATAGGAATACGACATCAAAATCTTGAAAAATAAGTTAATTTTAGCACTCAGTCAAAACCATTTAAAAATTAAAAGAAATCTAAACTTGAAAGATGCGAAACCAATGTTTTTTAAAAAATTTTGACCCAAATCGAGTCGGGTTGGCTCGGTCGAATGACTGATCAGAGATTTCTCTGTTCAATTCAATTTTGTTGGAACTGCCTACAATAATCACAATCGAATAGCCAGTGGAGTAAACCAGATGAATTTGATGGTTCATTTCAAACCAGGTGGTCCTTTGCCATCATCTAAAACAATAATTAGAATAAAAAATTATAGTTAACTAATTTTTAATTAATAATCATACTTGTTAGCTTCGGTATTAGCTTCGACAAATAGAAGAAATAGTTTAAGATTGTATGCTAAATGTTTCATGAAATTTCCATTCAACGTCTTTCTCATTCTCACCAAGGTATAGGAGGCCTCGAGTACATCACCGCACACCCAAACATAGTACCAAAATCAACATTTTACATGTTTAAACTCAAACAACAAAATATGAAAGTCTTCTTGCCCATCGAAGAATTTGTAAAAATCATTTGTGATTACTCTTCTCTTCACGAACTCATTGTTTTTCAACCATTCTTTAATATAAATGGTGTTAAAATGTTCATATGCCAACAAGGTCAGTTTTCCTTTCCCCTATATAATGCTTCATTATATTTTCAAGATGATTGGGAATCCTATTGCGATGTTTTACATCATATGAGAAAATATACTGATAGAGGTTTGAAAACAAGGCCCCATGTCCCACTCGCTGTGCTCAAAAGAGGGCAAGCCCCAACGAAACACGCATGCCCACTCACTAAGACAAAAGAAGAGGCGTGTGCCCAATAAACACCCAAGCCCTAGCCTACTCAAAACGAAAGCTCCATCCACCTACTGCAAGGGTCATGATATGGATAATTGGGAAGGCCCACATCCTGCAAATCAGACTAAATCTCGCCAATAAGGAAAATAGGATAATTCTCACTTACCACCCCTCAATTATCCCTTATTAATTGGTTTACAATAAGGAAAGAAAATCTCCTACCCAATGAGGGAAATATTATATCATCCTCCGACTAGGAAACATACTATTCAGTGTCATCATCCAATTAGGAAACATACTATTCAGTATCATAATCCAATTAGGAAAGTTGTCATGATCATCCATTATAAATATCAGGCCACCCCATCAGTGAAAGGTACGCATACTCATACGCAAACATACGTTAGAACACATTCCGCTCTCTACAAAGCTTCCCCTCTTTTCTCTCGTAAAGAACCGACTTTATGTGATCTGAGCGGCCACGGGCGAAGCCCCCGTCGACCCCCTTTCTTTCTTGTTTTTGCAGAGGAGTGTCACTGCCTGTATTCGCCCAGCCTCGTCAACAATCCAGTTCTACTTCAACAACCCCTACACGCTCTCCAAATTCAGCTCCGTTGAAAAGCATCACGGGCCCTATCCCTAACTTCTCTTGCATGGATAGTCATCATAGGACCGGTCTTGTCCATCTACATCTTATTAAAGTTCCTTGTCTTCTTTTTAGATACTCAACAATCTTGGGTAAGAGTATATATAAGTGACATAAAAAACCATGTTAGTTCATTTTGAAGTATTATTGCAAAACATGTTAATTCATTTAAGATGAACTTCACTCATCAAATTCCAACAAAAAGTGGTAAATGTGATAATAACAATACATGGTAATAAGATAAGAGCAATTTATGGTAATAATAATGATTTTCAAATTAGTATGACCGTAAAATTTTAAATTGTTGTTGACAAAGGTAATAACAATAATATACAAATTAGACAAATAATAACAGGATACAAATTTATATGGTAATTAATGATAATGACAAGAAATATGACACAAATAATGACACCAAATTCTTGGAAAAAAAAATTAATCTCTAAAAAAACAAGAATCTATGGGCCGAAAACTAAGGGTGAGCAAAAATAAGAAACCAAACATACTGAAAAACCAAACAAAAATAGGGTTAACCGAACCTAGCGCTCGCTTGGTTTCTTGTTTTACACAAATCTTGGCTTTGATTTAGGTTTCTTGGCTTACAAAATATAAAACCGGTGGTTTCAACCAACCAAAAATAAAAATATATTTAAAATAGTCGCTTATATTCATTTCATTTTTTTTTCCTCAAAACCAAGCTTTTACTATTTCCTCCAAATGAAAGCATATAGGCTGTGGTTTCTTTTGATTAGTTTCTTTTTTTAATAAAGTTGTTAAAACATGTGGTTGATTCAATTGTGGATGTATTATAAATGTGTATTATAAATGCACATGGAATTGCAAATGAATAGTGTATTCATTTTTTCTTTGTTTTTTTTATTGTATTTATAATAATTATTGTAATTTGAACTTGATTATAGAATTGAAAATTTATTTTTTAATTATGGTTAACCAAAAACCGATATATGGTTAATCAACAAATGGTTAACAAGATTTTAGTTAACCATATTAATGGTTAGGTTTTTGGTTTACATAAATAACAAACCAAAAATTGACAATCTTAATTTATTTTGTGGCATGATTCGATTAATCGAACCATGCCCACCCTACTGAAAACTACATTAAAAAAAATAAAAGAAATTTAAACTTACAAAAGAGATGGAACCAATGTTTTAAAAATCAAACTGGATGGACTACTCGAACTGATCCAACCATTGATTGGCGCACCATGTTTCCAGTTCAGTCCACCTTGTTGAATCGTCTTGCCAACAAGCCAGCTATGAACCATTTGAATCGACGATTCAGCATACAAACTGGATGAACCAACTCATTCATTTCAAACGTTGTCGACCAAGCCCACTTCCCCAAGGGGTAGAGTGTTTATGCCCCCCTGAGCCTTAGCTGGTGTTCATTATGACCTTTACTATATACCAACTTTCTGCCATTGTTGCCTAGGACTCTTCAGTCCCCTGCAGTGGTGCTATAAACTTGATATTGATTGATTCTTAATGTAGACCAGAAAATTGCAACCAGATTCTAACTTTACCACCATGGGCTATTCAATCCTCAATATGATTGTCAAAAACTTGTTGCTTACTACAAATGATAAGAAAATGATTCCTAATGTGATGTAATAATGAAAATTTAGTATTGGTCTAATTCTCTGCAAGTGACCACATCCTACAAGTAATACAATGGATTTTAAGTCCAGATATCATTCCCACAAGGATTGATTAGAAAAATTTAAAGATTAACTACCCTCACTACTAAAGATCCTTACTATTTGAATTTTCAAATTTTCAAGATAGATTTATCTCCTTAAGTAAAAAGGACTAAAATACATGATTAGAGAGTTCATTGGACTGAAATACATGGGAAGAAAAACAGTGTTGTGACTATCACTTTGCGAGTTTCAAATAAGATAAAGTAATGGAAATGAAACTTGGAATTGTCCAAGAGCAGACTAATATAGAAATTGATTTCAACTAACTCTACACATTTCACTCTCTAGCTTACTACACTTCTATCTCTAGACAATGGGTTTGAAGAGCTACTTGTAGGATTCATTCCTCTTTTAAGATATGACTATTTTACCTTTTCAGTACTTCACAGCCATTTCTTAGGACTGGAAATTGTTTGCCCCCATGGACAGGATATGGCAAGCCCTCTCCAAAATAAAAGGTATCTCAGCCATCAAGTAGACAAGAACTTCCTCTTCCCTTGATTAGAATCTCACTTAACACTGGGTCAATTTCTCCCATTCGAGGTGAAACCTCTTTAATTAAGTTTCTAAATCATAGTGGATCTTATACCTGGCACACACTCCTATCACACCAGAGGAGCTCAAAGGTGTATGTTAGATCATCAATAGTGATATATCAGTAATCCCAAAGTGCATTAGTTCAAATAATTTTAAGTAATTTTACGTTGCACTTATCGTTTCATTACTCCTCGTGCAGTCTCAACTCTATGTCACTTAAAGGGATTCTTGGAAATCAGAATAATGATAGAGCTCTTTCTGGGTACCAAACACTGATATTCAAAACAACTCAATGTAGGAATAATACCAATTAAATCACTCCAATTTTCTTATCCAAAACAACATTAACTATTACAAACAGTAATCCCAACAAAAGATTCTTCCCAAAGGGAGCTTAGCCTTTCAAATCTGGATCACAAATCATAATGACTAGTTGATTAAACAAATTCATTTAGATTGCAATCAAAATTGGAGAAAATGAATTTTATCAATTTCAGATCATTAAGTTCTGACATAAATGAAACTCTCGATTTATGAATACCAAATTTCTAATTCCGTGTCAAATCACTGTTCTAATCCTAAATGGAAACTGAATCTAAAAACAACTAAAGGAAAAAAAAAAAAATATATATATATATATATATATATATATATATACACACACACAATGAAACTTTAGATTTCCCAAAAAGTACAAAGACTTGATGAAAACCTTGGAAGCTAGGCACTACACTATAGGAGCTTCTATTTTTAGGCTCAGCTCTTGGGCCTTAAAAATGAGGCGAGAATCACGCACTTCGAAAAGCCCAGAATTGCTGCCCTAACTACTGATGTCGAGGTGATGTCGTGATGATGTCGCGACATCTAAGAAGCATCGTAGCGTTATAATCGATGTCGACATTGCGTAACCATTGGGCAATTTCGCCTAATGATAGGTCCATGTCGTGATGATGTTGTGATGATGTCAGGACACAGAGATGCAAAGTTGTTGTAGAGATTAATTTCGATGTTCGTAACATTACCTTTCATGTGTTGCGGCATTTAGTTGATGTTGTGACACTTCTGTGATGTCGTGACATAGCTGACTTATGCCCTTGCTCGTACATACTTGCCTTGATGTTGCGACATTGCTGTAAGTCATCTTTTGATGTCGCGACATTATTTCTTCTACTCCTCCTTGTCTAAGCCTTTGCTTTTATGTTCTTGCCCTAATGTCGCGACATTGCTTGTAGTTCACTTGTTGATGTCGCGACGTTGCCTCCACAGTTATGATCTTTTCAACTGATGTCATGACATTGCTGATCTAATGTTGCAACATTGGTTAGTTAAGTTCGTTATGATTAACTAAGGCTAATGTTGCGACACTGTTGTGATGTCGCGACATTGAATCTTGTTGTTCTGAAGTCCTCTGCCAATGTCGTAGCTGATGTCGCAACATTTATTCGATGTCGCCACATTAGATTGATTTCACCATCCCAATTGCTTTGATCTTATGTCGCGACATTGCTAATCCGATGTCGTGACATTGGTCTGTTAACTTCTCCTCATGCTACTTTCATATGATGTCGCAACATTGCTCAGGATGCCGCTACAAGATTTATCGATATTCCCCAGACCGCAGCTTGTTTCACGCCTCAACGATGTTCTCAAGGAGCAAGCTGCGACATTTAAACAATTCAGTTCTTCTCACTACAGGCAATGTCGTAGCTATGTTTGGATGATGTTGCGACATCAACTTGATGTCGCCTCAATGTCATAATGATGTTACAACATTGGCAAATCTTTGCCTTCCCTTTTTCAACTGATGTCGCATCTATGTCGCGACATTAGAGTAGAGTCAAGACCTTCTTCATATAATGTCGTGACATTGGAAATTTGTTGTCGCAAATACGTCCCTTTTCTCGTGCAATGCTGGATTTCTACCCTTTATGCCACTATGCTTTTTTCTTTCATTAATTTCCTACAAAACATAACCGGTGAAAGCTTCCATACTTGTATTTAAATGAACTTTTAAGCCTAAAATATACTTGAAAATGGGCTTAAAATAGTTGGAGTTTAAGACTCATCAAACTCCCCAATCCTAAGGCCTTTGTTTGTCCTCAAGCAAAGAAAAGATTATTTGTTTGTCCTCAAACAATAAAAATCAATTTTTAAGGACATTTTTCTAGTAAATGATCTTTTCAATCAGACTAGCATTGAGACTTTAGTAGTATTTCAGTTGTGACATCAATTCTAATTAAGCTTCATTTTCAGAATCCTAAAAAAAATTCAATTTAGATCATTCAATACAGCATGTAATTCATAGTTAATAAATAGATACAGTTCTTGACTATGTGAGTGTGTGTTGGTCTTCCCTTTATATTTAGCAGTCTTTTGTTTTCTCCCATAAAGCTTAACATCTATTCTTCAAAAGACTAGGACCTTCTTTGGCCCTGATTCTTAGCCCTTTGGCTGTTCTGCTACTACTGTCCTTGGAAACCATGTTGACCATGCTGTTGTTAATAATTCTGCACAGGTCTTTGTCCTTGTTGTGTTGCAGGTCCATATGAGAAATTCTCATTGTTTCTCAAGGCTGGTGTGTAGTGAGTTGGAAGATTTGTGTTGGGCTTAAAGTTGTAACTCCTATTGCCATTGATAAACTAAACTTCCTCCTGCTGATAAGGACCATCTTAAGCAAGTCCATCATTCAAAACTCTTTGTTGATCTTCCACTGTTCCAACAAGATGGGCAGACCAATTACTTCTTTCATGCATGTAAACTTTGTTCATCAGTGCATCCAGTTTTGCCTCTATAGCTGACATTTTGTTCAGCTCTATCACACCACTTCCTCTTCACCGCTACTACCTCTCAGTCCGGGACATGGAGCTCTGGTAGCTTGCTCTTGCTATATCTTCATTAACCGGGTTTTGCCTCTTCATCACTTTTTCTCTCAATGCTCCACCACAAAGCTGCATCTATGACCCTTTGGATGTGTAGTTCATATATGGCAGAAAATGTCCATCTGTGTGATCTAATCAATCTCATGCATTGGACATCTCTTAAGTAGCTTCTTATACCTTTCCCAAGCATTATAGAGACTTTCATCTTCACCTTGCTTTAATATAATGATCTCCCCCCTTCTCTTTAAAGTGAGAGCAGGAGGAAAAAATCTACCTATGAATTCTTCAACCAGCTCATCCCAAGTGTTAATTGATCCATAGGAGAGTGATTCAAATCAACTTTCTATTGTATTCCTTAAAGAGAAAGGGAACAGTTGCAATTTAATCACATCAGGTCTCACCCCATTCAACTTCACAATGTTAGCCATTCTAAGAAATATACCCATGTGCTCATTAGGATCTTCACTAAGATGACCAGTAAACTGATTCTTCCGGACCATGGTGATTAGTGCAAGCTTAAGCTCAAAATTATTTGCTTCAATTGTAGGCCGCCCCGACTGCTATCAACTGTCTCTAATAACAGGTTTCCAAAATCTTCCATAGTTCTTTCGTCTCGAGGCCCGTTAACTTCTCGCCTGAAGGTTACAGATCTCCTTCGCTCCGCCATAAATCCACTGCCTGAAGAAATCTGACTTTCTTTAAGTTTCTCAATGTCCTTTCCAATTAAGTGTCCAATGGTACCAATTCTAATTCTGGTTTTCTATGCATGTGAGGACTTCCTGAAATGGAAACACACTGAGATCAAATAAGATCAATAGATACATAAATATATTATAATGTGTTTTCATTAAAGATCAGTAGCTGATTCAACTACTACAGTTAGAACTATTTTTGAAAATTTTTTATAACAGTAAAAGGAAAAATATCCCAACTAGCAATTTTCTCTTTGGTAAGAATATTAATCTTTAAACTCTATTTTCATTTCAATCCCCGGCAACAACGCCAAAAAACTTGTTCATTGTGACCTTTACTATATACCAACTTTCTGCTAATGTTGCCTAGGACTCTTTAGTCCCCTACAATGGTGCTATAAACTTGATATTGATTTATTCTTAATGTAGACTAGAAAATTGCAACTAGATTCGAACATAACCACCAAGGGCTATTTTATCAGCAGGAATGTCAAAATCTTGTTGCTTACTAAGAAAATTATTTCTAAGGTGATGTAATAATGAAAATTTAGTATTGATCCAATTCTCTGCAAGTGCACAGGTCATACAAGTAATACACTGGATTTTAAGTCCATATATCATTCCCATGAGGATTGATTAGAAAAATTTAAAGATTAACTACCCTCACTACTAAATATTTTTACTACTTGAATTTTCAAATTTTTAGGATAGATTTATCTCCTTAAGTAAAAAGGAGTCAAATAATAATGACGTTTCTAAAATACATGATTAAAGAGTTCATTGGACTGAAATATATGGGAAGAAAAGCAGTGTTGTGACCATCACTTTGCGAGTTCCAAATAAGATAAAGTAATGGATATGAAACTTGGAATTGTCCAAGAGCGTAATTAATGCGAAATGGGATTTCTACTAACTTTACATTTCTCACTCTTTCAGCTACTACACTTCTATCTCTAGACAATGGGTTTGAAGAGCTACTTGTAGGATTCATTCCTCTTTTAAGATCTTACTATTCTTCCTTCTCAGTACTTCACAACCATTTCTTAGGACTGGAAATTTCTTGCCCCCATGGACAGGATATAGCAAGCCCTTTCCAAAATAAAAGGTATCTCAACCATCAATTAGACAAGAGCTTCCTCTTCCCTTGATTAGAATCTCAGCTAACACAGGGTTGAAGTGTCTTCCAGCATTTGAGGAAACCTCTCGCACTAAGTTTCTAGATCAGTAAGTGGATCTTATACCTCAATCACACACTCCTGTTGTCACCCAAGAGGGAGCCTTGAAAGCAGAGGTTAGATCATCAATAGTGATATATAAAGGTAATCCCAAAAGTGCCTTAGTTCAAATAATATTAGTGTAATTTTACCCATAATTTACTGCTCATTACTCTCAGGTAGTCTCAACTCTGTGTCACTCGGAGGGATTCTTGGAAATCAGAACAATGATACAGCTCTTTCTAGGTACCAAACACTGATATTCAGAACAACTCAATGTAGTAGTAACACCAGTTAAATCACTCCAATTTTCTTACCTAAAACAACATTAACTATTACAAACAGTAATCCCAACAAAAGATTCTTCCCAAAGGAAGCTTAGCCTTTCAAATCTGGATCACAAATCACAATGACTAGTTGATCAAACAAATTCATTTAGATTGCAATCAAAACTGAAGAAAAATGAATTCCAGAACAAATTCCAGATTTCATTTAAGTTAAGACATAAATGTAACTTGATTGACATGAATACCAACTTGGAATTCTAGTTTAGATCATTGCTCTAATCTTAAACGAAAACTGAATCTAGAAACAACAAAAGGAAAATAAAAATAAAATTAAAATATATACAATGAGTCTCAACTCACACTATAGGATTCCCGAAATCGTAACGATATGCTTTGGTACCAAACACCGATATTCGAACAACTCAATGTGTAGAGTAACACCAGTTAAATCACTCCAATTTTCTTACCTAAAACAACATTAACTATTACAAACAAGAATCCCAACAAAAGATTCTTCCCAAAGAAGCTAATTTCTTCAAATATGGATCACAAATCACAATGATTAGTTGATTAAACAAATTCATTTAGATTGCAATCAAAACTGAAGAAAAATGAATTCCAGAATAATTTCTAGATTTCATTTAAGTTAAGACATAAATGAAACTCGATTTACATGAATACCAACTCAGAATTCCAGTTTAGATCACTACTTTAATCCTAAACGAAAACTGAATCTAGAAACAACTAAAGGAAAATAAAAATAAAAATAAAATATATACAATGAGACTTCAGATTTCCCAAAGACTTGATGAAAGCCTCGCACTACTCCATAGGAGTTTATTTATAAAGCTCAAAGTCTTCGTCTCTAAAACGAGGTGAGAATCACCCACTTTGAAAAGCCCAGAATTTCTGCCCTAGTTGCTAATGTCGGGGTGATGTTGTGATGATGCCGCGACATCAAGGTTGTCAATGTCATGGGTTGCAGCTGATGTCACGACATTGAAAATATGTTGGGCAATTCTCAGTTGCCAATGATAGGTCCATGTCGTGATGATGTCACGACATAGAGATGTAGTGCTATAGATTAATTTCGATGTCGTGACATTACCTTTCTTATGTTGTGACATTTAGTCAATGCTGCGACACTGCTGCAATGTTGCGACATAGCTGAATGATGCCCTTGATCGTACATACTTGCCTTGATGTCTCGACATTGTTGTAAGTCATCTTTTGATGTCGCGATAGTATTTCTTCCACTCCTCCCTCGCTTAGTTTTCATTTTTGCGTCGCCATTACTGCATACTACTACCTTTGCTCTTATGTTCTTGCTCTAATGTCGCGACATTGCTTCTAGTTCACTTGTTGATTAAGCACATCAGCCGATTCACTGCTGCAACATTTGTCGGCCAGTTCATCGTGATTATTTGCTGCCACGTCGCTGACACCAAGTAGATGTTGCGACATTAAATCTTGTTGTTCTGAATTCCTCTGCCAAAGTTGTAGCTGATATCGCGACATTTATTCGATGTCGCCACATTAAACTGATTTCACCATCCGAGTTGCTTTGATATTATGTCGTGACATTGCTGATCTGATGTCGCGACATTGGTCTGTTAACTTCTCCTCAAGCCATTTTCATATGATGTCGCGACATTGATGATGTCAATGGCCAATATTTAGTCGATATTTGCAATCGATGAGGCTTGTTTTGATGTCTCAACGATGTTGTCGCGATGTTGCGACATTTAAACAACTCAGTTCTTCTCATTGCAGTCAATGTCGTAGCTATGTTTGGATGATGTCGTGACATCAACTTGATGTCACCTCAATGTCATAATGATGTCGCAACATTGGCAAATCTTTGCCTTCCCTTCTTCAGCTGATGTCGCAGCTATGTCGCAACATTGAGTACCAAGACCTCTTCATATAACGCGGACATCGGGAAATTTGTCGTCGCGATTACTGGCCCTTTTTCTATGCAATGCTGATTTCATCTTTATGCTACCTCGCTTTTCACAATTTCGCAAAACATAACCGGGTGAAAGCTCTATAATTTTGCATTTAAATGAAGTTTTAAGCTTAAAATATACTTGAAAAATGGGCTTAAAAATAGATGAGTTTAATATTCATCAGTTGGCTTCGCCAATGCATGGAGTCCTAATGACTGTCTATTAATGCAATCGGGTCAATCTACTGTCGACCACGACTAAGTTATGAGATAAAACACGGCCAGCTTCTCCCTCTATAAATCGATGGTTCTAGATCATTTTTATTTCGAGATTTATTATATTAAAGCTAAGCTCTCAAATACCATTCATCTTACTCATTAATTCTAGACAATAAAGGTGAGTTTATCATGTAATTCAATAGGTGCTTTACACTACGTAATATGTAACTTAAAGTTAATTTAAGTTAATTTAATTAAATAAAATAAAGGCACAAAAAAACTTTAAAAGAAAATTAATACAAATACATCAACACATCATCAAATAAAATTTTACACAATGCACACATTTTACACATCCACGTCATCAAACATAATTTATACCATTCACATAATTTACACATGTCAAAACATCATCAACATAATTCACACAAATGAAATACGATGAGATGAAAATGAGTATGATCCACAATCATGAAATGTACTGTTGTTTCTAAGCCACCTGAATGATATGCCTCTATACCCCCCATTCCCTATTCGGAGTCTTCTAGGGGTAACATTTAGATACAATTAATTAGGATAGATAGACAATCAATTAGGAAAATCAGATAAGAACTTGGTTTATAAAAATAGGATAAAATGAGATTACTTTAATAAAGTTGTATTAACAAGGGTAGTTTTGGAAGAAAAGTTGTATTAACAAGGATAGTTTTGGAAATAAAGTGTAAAATACCTACTACTTTTTTATAAGAAGCATGATATAGATTTTCAATTTGAATTCCTATATATTTTTATGTTTATTTCAAGTTTCAATGACATGTTTCCTGAGGCTTGACTTATGTGGTAAAGGGGGATGGGTGAATCGAGTTTGTATGTTATTAGAGGTCTCAGAGTCCTTACAAGAACAAAATACTACAACATTGAAATACAAAGTAAATAGATGTCAAAAAAACTTTACATGTTTACTTTGTATGTTATTAGTATTACATAAATTCAAAAAAAAATTATTACATAAATTTAATAATAAATAAATAAATTCAAATTAGATTCAACCTAAAAATCTAAGAAAAATAAAGATAAAAGAATTCTTATTTAAAAATATTTTTTATGATATTAAGATACTTAGTAAACGTCCTGTAATCACTCGTAAACTGTATATGGTAGGCGGTGAAAAACCACAGCCAAGAGTATCACCACACGGCTCTAGAAAGCTGTGGCTGTCCACGATAAGTCACAAGTGCTTCTCGAGATGTAGGTCTTTCCTAGAAAACTCATGTAAGCATCATACCTCCATGCTGGCAGCAAAACCAGATCCCATTATTGAGGAGACTGAAGGCAAGATTCATGTGTTGTTTGGTACTCCTTGGAAGTTAGTCTACTCCTAACTCCAACATTTGAAGTTTATGATACGACGATTGAACAATGGAAGTCCCTTCCTGAGCCTTCTTTCCATGTGGAACGTTGGTTTGGTTCTCAAATATTTGAGGTAATTTATCACTCTGTTGTGGGAACCACCCTTTATGTGTCGATTTAAGTAGCGGCTTCGACTATCACGATTATTATTATTCTTACACAGCAATGACGGAAATCGACTTTGCTCGAAATTAGTGGATAAGTTACTCCGTCCCCGCACTTCCTTCAATTTTCAGGTGTCGACCGCAGATTCGTTTCCCTAAGACAAGGCCATTGCTAGATTTCTACAAGATGAATGATGTCTCATCCTTGAGATCTTAAAGAGTTCTCCCTTTCCTTAATTAGATCTAAGCTAACACAGGATGAAGATCATTCCTCCAGACTAAGGAGAGATATCTAATTGATTATATTGATAGATCACTCAACTCATTCTCAAACCATGAGTAAATTGAGGATATATCTAAGTAATCTTTCAGAGCTCATTAGTTCTTCAATATTAGTCTAGCATACCCTAAGTAATCAAGCCCACAAGCCTCGAATCTCCATCTCTCGTGTCACCCGTAGGGTCTCCTCGAAATCGAGCCGATAATAGCCTTTATGGGTATTAGTTCTATTATCAAACACCACTTCATGAACATCACCATTCAAATAAAATTCAAGATTCTAACCCAGAAATTTTCTAATTGTGCGTAAAAATAAATTATGCTAACTAATATCAGATATTTCCCAACAGAAGTTGTGTTTCCTGAAAACTAGATCACAGTGACCACTGAAATACAGATCAGGAAAATTCCACTATAACTGCAATCAACTAAAAGAAATGAATTCCACCTTTTGTCTAGATTTCATTAGATTCAGACAGTAATAAGAAATGAATTTCAACAATTTAATTCAACTTCTAAACTTTTTGAACACCACTGCTTCGTGTCCAAGAACAAATTAAAAATTCTACGCTAAATCTAATCTACGACGAAAAAAAAAAAGAAAAGAAAAGAAAAATATAATACAAAAGAGTCCTCAGCTCCCCAGATGCTCTGGTTTTTCCCCTGTTTCTTTACTTTCCTCAATTTGTTTCTATTTATATAGCCCCAGAAGTTTAGGCCCTAAATTCGAGGCTACATTGTGGATCCCCAAAAATCTGGCCCAAATTGCATTCTCTACCGCGACCTGGAAGGTTTGTCGTGACAAAGTTTTCAATCTTCATCATTGTGTCCCCATTAAGAAGATGCAAATGCCTATCGTGACTCATTCCCCAGGTTCCTCTCGATTCCGAGAGTTTCCTTGGTCGTGACGTAAAGATTCTTTCTTCAAAGATATTCATTATATCGCGACAAAATTTCCTCCGGCTGCGACATCTTCTTTCGCTCCTCTTAACACCCATCTTTGCAAAGTCTATTGTTTCCAACCGCTCTATGTCAGCACAATCTTATGCGTGGTTCCTCGAATAGTTATGTTCGCAACATCGACAATTTTCGGTCAATAATGCAGCTTATGTGCAAATTTCTTCAAATTGGTGTCACGACCAGTTTTTATGTCGCGATAGCATTTATGTTTTGGTTCTTGTTGCAACAATGTTTCTTGTATTGTCAAAATTTCTGTCGCGACCCAAAAAGTTTATCGCAATAGAGTTTTATCGCCACTTAACCCACCCCCTCCCCTCCTCTCTCTCCTCCCCCCACCGGCAATTTTCTTTTTTCGTGTACCCATTTCGATGTCATGACATGGCCTCGTGGTGTAGTTGATGTTTGCTGTCATGACCCAGTTTGTTATGTCACGACAAGACTTTTCTGTATTCAGCTTATCTTTGTCTCGTGACTCAGTTTGTTATGTTGCGACCAGACTTCTCTTCCTTGTGTTGGAATCTTTGTCACGACATAGAAAATTCTGTCACGACCTTGTTTATCCGTGTTCAGCTTATCTTTGTCTCTCGACCCAGTTTGTTATGTCGCTACCAGACTTCTCTTCCCTATGTTGGAATCTTTGTCGCAACATAGAAAAGTCTGTCATGGCCTTTTTTATCTTCTTTCAGCGTCGCGACATACATCACCTTGTCGCAACAAAAATCTTTCTTCGAAGCTCTTCTTATGTCTCAACAAGCTTTTCCATGTTGCAATAATCAAAGTTGCGACATAAGAGGATTTTGTCGCGACAGAAATTCTGCCTTCTATTCTTCATTATATTGCAACATAAACTTATCTGTCGCAGTATTCTTCCTATATTGCTCTTTAAACTTCTTGTCGTGATAGAAGATACCTTATCGCGGAAGAGTTTCTGCCTTCTTCCTGTTTTATTTAAAGCGACAAGAGCTTCTTTGTCGCGACAATTTCTTCCTTGTGTTGACATCTTGCTTAAAACATTGTCGCAACATAAACTTTCTTTATCTCAGCTGACTTGTTATATTCTTCCCATTTTCTATCGCGACAAAGCTCATCTATCAATATTCAGACCTTTGTGTTGCGACAAATGAAATATTGTCATGATTGAGTTCCTTTGCCATTTTCTTAGAAGTTTGTTGCGACACACAAAACTCTATCGTGACAGAGATTGCTACAATTGCTCTTTTTCTCTTCTTTCTTGCTTGAATTTTTTCCTTTTTGAATTAAAACCTGCAAAACACAAAGTTGGTAAATAATCCATATTTTGGCATTAAAACATATATGAATATACTACGAATAAGCTAGAAAAATGGATTAAAATTATATGAGTTTAAGACTCATCAAATTCCCCTAAACTTAAAGTTTTACTTGTCCCCAAGCAAAGAGAAGAAATTTTTGTTTGTCCTCAAACAATTTAGCTTTATTTTTAAGGACATTTTTCTGTTTTCTACTGCAATCCCTTTTGAGTTTGCTACTTGAATTGAAACTAGTTAGTTTCAGCATGGTTTCAAATTTAGTTTTCAATTCAGAATTAGGAAAAATTTTCAATTACTGTCACAAAACAAACTAATGATTTTTGAAATGCAAACACCCAAGCCAATTAACTTGATCTGTGAGTGTGTGATGGTCTTCTTTCCCTTCCTCCTTGGAAAAATTAGCTAATCTTCTGGGGTTTTACACAGTTACTGCATTTTTTTGTTCTTCAAAGTCCCATATGCTTGTTTTTCACATTAGTCTCCACTAATGTAGGCAAGTACAACCTTCAAGATCAATTAGGTCTTTTAGGCTTGTAAAGTTTGGCTTGGGTAATCAAAGGATAATTTGAGAATTTAGGCTAAAAATTACCCAGATTCCACCTTTCAATTCTTGCATCTTGGCTCTATCCTTCATCCCTTTCTTTCCTATCGATGTCGAAAAACATTCCCTCGCCTTTTCAACCCGAACTAGGCAGAGCATGTTGAATCGCTGTCGTCTACGTCTCTCGGACGTTGACCTCTCGCGAAACAAGAAAACAAAGTGGATCGGTGAGGGCTCGCCCATTGCCTCTCTGATGCCTAAGTCGCCCGGAAGAAAATATCAACCGCTGTGAGTGAATTTTCGCGCACCTTCACCGGTTTCGGTGGCTCGGTATTTATAGTAGATGTTTTTCCCACTGGAGGGTGATAAGGATTCTCTCTTTATTGGATGGGGATTTTCTTCCTTATCACTCATTCGCATTAATAAGGGATACTTAGAAAGTACTTATCGGGAATTATCCACTTCCCTTATCAGATTCGATTTGATTTGATCGGATATGGGCTCTTAGGTCGTCTGTATATTCCGCTTCCTTGGGGTTGATGAACTGGCTCCTATTTTGGCCCTCTGTGTTAGAGCCCGACTATTCACTGGCCCTTTATGTCTTTTAATCCCGCTCGTTGGGAGGGTATATGCCGCTCTTTTAAACCCAATCGCTGCCCCTACTCGTTACAAATGAGAGCGGGTGTATGATCGCTTCTCAAATCTGTGCGACTTCCACACGCTTCAAGGTCGGGTTTGGTTAGGCTTTGTCACATTAAATGTCCTATGGTAATAATGACTTTTCGACTCTCGCGCTCATTTCCTCTAGTTCTTTCAGTTTCTTTTGAGAACATCCTCTTACCGCTACCATTGTGTTCCCCTAATATTGAAGCTTTTTCCTTCTCTACGAGTTCGGGCTTCTTTTTTCTTAAAACTCGTCTGACCATTTGTTCCGTAATCTCTGTGTTTTCAGAATACCCCGCTTTGGGTCTTCCTTTCGTTATGTTCCTGTGGATCTGGCGCCTTCCTTCCTCGTTTCTTCGAGTAGACAAGGAGGCGTTAGGGCTAGCCTTAGTTAGGCTTTGGTCTAACTTCTGGGTATTCTACTGGTCCGAGCCTTCCTCTCTCAAGGTGATACGGGGTGACTCTCCGCGCAGATTCCGTTCAAAGATGACGAGTATGAGTCCAATCGCTTAGCCGTGGTTGTTCTTCGAGATGCCCCGGGGGAACCTTCTTCCGCCTTGGGTAAAGGCAAGGATAAAACTGATGAGATTATATACCCTGTGGGGTCTGAATATCTGAAGTCGGCCGTGCAGAACGTCGTGGTGGTGGGTCCTAGCAGGGTTGAGCCTTTATATGGGGAAGTCTTTGCAAGACGATATAGGCCCCCGTTTGGAGTCCAGATTTGGTCTCCTAACGACCTCCTATGTTGTTCAAGTGCCTAAGATGGTGTAAGCTTCTTCGAGGCGCCTTCGAGAATGGCCTGCTTTCCCGCACTTTAAAAAGGGTTTCTGGGCAAAGATTTCAACGGCCCGCCCTCTCACTTTCGCCCAACTCTCGGGTATTCGATCGGGCTATTATCGTCTTGTGGATAAGTGGCTTGGTGTTCCTGTAAGATAGCCTGCTCGGATTCCTTCACGTGAAGGAAGTCAGCCGAGGGCTTCTTTATTTATCTGTTCCAAAGGTTCGCTGATTCATCCTGACCTCCCACATCCCACAAATTTTGGAAGGAACGCTACTTTTTTGTTGGTGGCCGCTATTGGGAGTATGATCCCATTGACCGAGAAGACATGTTGGGCTTTCCGGTTG
This sequence comes from Tetrastigma voinierianum, assembly GCA_016808115.1. Classification (NCBI taxonomy): domain Eukaryota; kingdom Viridiplantae; phylum Streptophyta; class Magnoliopsida; order Vitales; family Vitaceae; genus Tetrastigma; species Tetrastigma voinierianum. The sequence goes on from JAEQBH010000594.1 coordinate 587,930, forward strand.
TCTGGACCACTCCCAAGAATCTACATGAGCTTTGCTTTGCTTTGGTTTGGTCTAGTTTTCGTATATTATAAGGTATCCCTTAACCCTTATCAAGGTGCGTCTCTTTCTCAGTATTCGCCTCGATCTAGCCCCGAAGACTGGGTCGTGAAGTGGAAGTTGGCCAAATGTCTTCCTCGCACATTTCGAGCTTATTGTAGATATTTCAGATCTTCTGTTCGGTCTTCCCAACCTTCTACTCGAGGCACTCCATCCTGTCAGTGAAGTTCTCCCATGATAGGCCTCCCGTTGTCAAGCCCACTAAGGGAAAGCTTCAAGCTTGGGTGGAGACGTTGTCCTAGAGATCTCGGAGTGTGAAGCAAAAACCTCAGAACTCCCTTGAGAAGAGCCATCCCGCCCGGGTGTGCCCCTAGGTCAGGACTGCCCTCTTCACCCTCCGCCCATGTCCGAGGTAAAGTGGGGCATGCCACCTCCCTACGAGGTTCTAAGAGCGCCAAGTTCACACCGCTCTACTCGCCGCAAAGGCCAAAGATCTCTGAGGTCACTGAGTCCGCTGAGGTTATGCCCACTTTGGGCCAGGAGTCCTCCCGCTGTAGTGGCACTCGAGCCTCCTCCTTCGAGCAGTGGAAGACTTTGGGAGGAAGCGCCCGAAGCGCACTGGGGGATGAGGACTCCCCACTCCAACGCCGAGCTTGTCAGCCGGCGCGATCCTACTCCATCCCTCGTGGATTCTAATCTCAAGAGGTCGGGTGCCCTGCCTGTTGAGGAGGCTTTGGCTCTATCCCTCTAGGGGGTCGCCTCCGTAAGTTCCTGTGTCCTTATTTGCTTTCCTTGATCTTGGTTTTGAGTTGTGCATTGATTCTGTGGTTAGGTACCAGCAAAGGCTACCCATCCGAAGAGCTCGCGCAAAGTAAATAATTCAACGAGGGTCGCGCCAAAAGCCGCGTAACTCATAAAGCTAAGGTGGCTTTCACGCCCGAGAGTCGAACTCACAGCTCTGGATGCATGATCTGAGGAAGCCGTGAAGCTCAAGTCTCGACCCGGGAGATACTCGATCGGCTACGAAAGGCAGCAGAGGGCAAGAGAAGAGAAGGCCCGAGAGGCTTAAGAGTTGCCAAGGGCGAGCTTCGGGAGGTCGTGGATGGCTGCGCACTACCCAGAGGATCTACTGCAGCTGTGGAAGAGCTCGTGAACTGCCCGGATGATCTACGTAGTCGTGAAGAGTTGTGTCGCTAGAGATGAGCCAGAATAAAGCTTGCTACTAAACCGACCCCACGCTAAGCCGAGGCTAAGATCTCTATCAACACCTGACCGATGAGGCCACGCTTGCGAAGGACCTCCGTGAGGCGTGGGCTCCTCGCTCATTTAGAGGATGTGAGCGATGAGGCCCGCACCTCGGGCCGGGCCGGATGGCTCGGCCCGCATAAGGGTTGCTAACGCCTCACCCGGTCCGGACCCACTTTGATATTCCCAACGACAGGAGGCGTGGAGTCCTTTTCGTCGACGCTTCCGAGAGCCACCCTCCCACCGAGGCCCGCTCCCTTCCCTCTTCGCTTCTAATCTCAAGGCTGACGCCGAGCCTCCTTTGTGCCACTTCTTGTTTGTTTTTTTTTTTTTTTTTTTTAAACCTTGGGCTTTAAACCCGGGATATATGGAATACCGCTCTTGGCTTTGAAACTCAATAGATACCCAATTTTCTATTTCCTTGCTTTTACCACTAATTGCAGGTTCCTTAGCTCAAGCTCACTGAACGACTCGGGCCCCTAGTTACGAGGCCTGGCTTGAGCTGGCCAGGGTCTTGAACCGAGTCACCGAGGCCCGCAGAGGCTGGTCCCGCCCCAGCTCAAACCGACTCCTCATGGCTATATGCCCTTTCTCGAGCAAACAGCTCGAAACCGAGATGCCGAGGTCCGTGGGCTAATCGCCGAGTCGGTGGCCCTCGGCTACAAGGGCTTAGGCCGAGCAACAGCTCTTCAAACTAAGCTCTCGCGAGGCTCCGTGGGCCAATCGCCCGAGTCGAACCGACTCGTGGCTATATGGCCTTTCTCTCGAGCGCCGAGCCTTCAAAACTAAGCCGCTGAGGCCCATAGCCAATCCGCCCGAGCCGAACCGGGCTCCCAGGCTACAAGGCTCCTAGTCAAAACAGTAGCCGAGTCTCTTCAAAACCGAGCCGGGTCGAGGCTCCCAGTTAATCCGCCCGAGCCGAACCGGCTCTACGGGCCTATATGGCCTTTGCTGGCGCCGGTGCCTCTTCGAAACTAAGCTACCGAGGCCTGCGGGCCTAATTCACTGGAGCCAAACTGGCTTTGTGGCTACACGCCTTTATCGAGCAAATGAGCTCTTCAAAATGAGCTTACTGAGTTCGTGTGGCTAATCCGGGCCTCGAGCCGAATCAAGTTATGCGCTTATATAGCGCATTTGTCGAGCTGGGCCGAGCTCTTCGGAATTGAGCCGCTGAGGCTCGAGGGCTAACTCGTCAGCCGAATCGCGGCTATATGGCCTTCGCCGGCGCAACAGCTTCAAACTGAAAGCCGCCGAGGCTCAGGCACCGCCGGAGCCGAACCAGTTTCCAGCCCAGGCGGTGGCCTTTGTCGGCGGCCAGCTCTTCGGGCAACCGGCGCTAGCTAAGGCCTGCGGGGCTAATCTCGCTTGAGCCGAATCGTTTCTTAGGCTACGTTTTGGGCCAGCGCTGAAAGGCTTCTTCATAATCGAGCCGCTAAGGCTCTGGTTAACTGCTTGAGCCGAATCGCCTTACCCGCTTATACGCCTTACAGAAGTCGAGATCTTCAAAACTAAGTCGCCGAGGCTCAGGCTAATTCGCTTCGGGTTAACTGCTTTGGCGTTATACGGCCTTGCTGAAAGCTGAGTCAAATTGAAATGTGAGGCTCCGCACACTACCGAGTCGAACTGGCTCGCGGCTATATGGCCTTTGTAAAGCGCTGAGTTTCTTCGAAATCGAAGCCGTTGAGGCCGTGGGTTAATTCGTCTCGAAATAACTAGCCTCGCAAGGCTTTAGTCGAAGGTCGAAGCTCTTCAAAATGAGTCAGTTGAGGCTACGCGGTTAATCGCCGAAGGAATTGGCTCGCGGCTATATGGTTCGGCCGAAAGCGCCGAGCTCTTCAAACCAAGCCGCCGAGGCCCGTGGCCAATCTCGCCCAGCCAAACCGCCCCGGGCTACAAGACCTTAGTCGAGCGCTGAGCTCTTCAAAACTAACCGCTGGAGGCTTCGCGGGCTAATCTTCCCGAGGTGAATCACGCGGCTATATTGCCTTGCCGAGCACCGAGCTTCTTCAAACCGGAAGTCACGAGGTTTTCGTGGCTAATTCTGTTCGAAGCAACCGCTCGCCGCTATATGGCCTTCGTTGGAACGCTTGAGTTTTCAAAGCCGAGCTACTAAGTTTCCGCGACGCCAACTCGCATTTGCATGGCTGGTTTGACATTCTTCTCGGGAAAGGCGCGTAACTTTAATGCGCTTTATGGAGAATTGGAACCGGCTGTTTACCAGAATTTGAGATGTTGAGGCCTTTGGGCCGTTTAATCCCGCGGGCTACATGGCGCTTGCTCAAACCGGAGTCACGGGCCCTCGCGATGCAGCCCCGTGGCATGGCTGCCCGAATTAAGCCGCCGGCTCGGGACGTGGCCCGTGGCTACATGGTCGACTGACTTCTTCTGAAAGACATGGGCCTTAATGCGCGGGTTTATGGAGAATTGGAACCGATGCTATACAATTTTTCGGGAGTACCCATTTCCTTATAAATTGCAACCTCTGTAATGGAGCTCATGCTCTCAACCTTCTCCTTTGGGGCGACTGAATCAGGTATGATGAAGCTGCTATGTTTCGGGTCATCACAGGAGGTCTGCCTGGAGATCCTGAACTGGTGTTTGGTTCCAATGGTCCTCTTCTTGTAAGAGTTGTGTTTTTCCCTACTTCCTCCCTTATGGGAGTTATGTTATTCTGGGTCATCCGATGACGCAGCCGTTTCCTCTAGTGAATGTGACCGAGAGGGCGGTGTACTTAAAGAAGAACTTTTAGTACCGCTTTCTCCATTTTTTGCCTATTTTTTCTTCTCTTCTTTTCTTTCTCCTTTTCCTTCTCCTTTCGAACTCTCTCTTCTTTCCTTTCCCTTTCTTCTTTCTCTTTTCCTCTTCTCCTTTTCCCTCCCGTTTCGCACTCCCTTCTTCTCTTTCCCCTTTCCCTTTATCTTCTTGAGATTTTTCTTTTAGAGGAACCGCTTGTACCTGCTCATTCCTCGAGATGTAAGGGATGGCATTCAAAGATCAGAATCAATTATATCTTCTTTGGAATAAAGAGCAATTTTTTTTTTGAAGCATGAATTTTTGCATTCTAAAGTGTGTAATTTTCTCGAGCGTTTCCTAGCCGAGCTGTCTGTTTTTCTTTTACCGAGATACCTTGCTTTTTTATTCATAAGGATATTAAACAAAGTAATCAACGAACACACAGACTGTTATCAGAAAGTTGATGATAAAAGATTACAATCTAAGGTCTATTGATAGAACCGCTTGAGGTTCTCAACGTTCCAAGAATGAGGTAGAATTTTTCCTTCTTCCGTCTGGAGTTCATAAGCACAGTCTAATCAATGAAAGATGATATAAGGGCCTCCCCATCGGTCCTAAATTTTCCGTAGGATCTTTCCTCACCCGGCAAGGCTTTTTTAAAACCAGTCGCAAGCTTATAACTCCCGGCTCGACTCGGGTCGTAGTACCTGCCATCTTCCTTTAGCCTTTCTCACATGCTTCAAGACCTAATCACATTTTCATCTAGAAGGCCCAGGTTTAGCAAAGAGCCTCTTCGTTATGTTCCACGCTTGCCAATTCAACTGGGATTTTAACGATTCCGACAAGTGGCTACCGCCTCTGCGTGCCAAAGGCTGTAGCGACCTGTGGCCCTCGCTTGCCGACTTCAGGTGTAATTCAGATGCCCATAACACCTCGGGAGGTGACTTCACCCATTTGCCTCAGACCTTCCAACTCTGGGTCTTCAATGTCGCTTAAGGGTTCTAATGGTGACTTCGCTTGTCCATTAGATTATGGATTTAGTCAGACGCAGTAGCAGCCTCGATCCCGAGCCTCCCGCATAGAAATCCCGAACTTAGGATTATCGAATTGTTTCCCATCGGTTCGACACCGTGGCTCTCGATACCAAACCCGGCATATTATGGCATGCCAAACGGTTGCGTACCTTTGTTCCGGGCGGATAGTAGCTAAGGGCTCGCTTCTTCCCATATCAACCTGCCATGACGATAAATTTGCATCAGCCCTTCCAACGGGGGCAAGAGGTCCCACATGTCCACCCACTACCAAAAGGCTAGGGGCTTGTGAACCCGACGCCGCGGGCTCGTATGGAGGTGAGAAATTTCGCGTGCCCCTCGACAAACTTGCATTTTCCGACTAGTTCTGTCAAGGCCTCTCGAGCATCGCGGGCCAATAAGCATTCCCGCTCAAGACTTTCCCGCCAATGCCCGAGCTCCGATGTGATTTCCACATACGCCTTCATGTACTTCCTCAAAGACGTAGCCCGCCTTCCTTGCAACGCACTCGAGGATGGGTGAAAACCTTGCTTATAAAGGGCCCCGATGAATAGTGAACTCCGGGCAGACCGACCCAAGCTAGATGCCTCCTTCTGGGTCTTTCGCGCAGTCCCAAATGTGGTCCATCCGCTTGGCTCTGGACATGACAGGAGACCCTCTCGTTGTTGAGATCTACGGAGGGCTATGAAAGGTGCTCGACAGGCGTCAATCTGTTGAAGTCTTCTTGGGAGGCTGTTGCCAATTTTGCTAAGGCATCTGCTCGCGAATTCTCTGCTCTTGGTATGTGTTTGACCTAAACTCGTGCGAATTTCTTAAGTAATTCCCATACATTTTTTAGGTATAGGATCATTTTTTCGCCTCTAGCTTCGTATGAGTCTTCTATTTGCTTTACTACCAGCTAGGAGTTGCTGCATACCTCTAGCTGATCAACCTCCCATCGAATAATGGGCGAGGTTAAGCTCCAAATATGACTCGCCTCACACTACTGTTATCGAGGCTCGAAACTCAAATCTTAGCGCATATTTGATATCTATTCCTTTTGGAGAGGTTAAAATTAGACCTAAGCACCAATTTCAAAGCAAATAGAATAGATATCAAAATGGGGAGGCTGGGCTGCCGCTTAAGTAGTTTCGCAAGCTCGCCGAGGTGAATTCCATGACGAAGTCTCAAGATCGCTCTTTTATTACTGGCTGGGTTTGTATCTAATGCGTCAACCAAGCCACTTCTATGGGCCCAATTTCATCGCCTTCCGGTCCCGGCTTCAGTAGACCCGCTTCATCGGGTATTCGCCGGATTTCAATGGTAGGTGAACTTGAAGCAAGAGCGGAGTTTTCGCTATGGTTACTAATGCCGTGATTAATTTCACCATCTTTGATATTCTCCGCTTCCTCTCAAAGCTCTACCGCACAAGAGACTGGTGTCGCATCAGGTCTCGCTCTCTCGATCGTGATCTGGGCTACCGGCCGAGAAATCAAACACAGTATTGCAGGTGAAGCGAGCTCTCCTCAAAGGGACATACCGTGAATTCAAGGGGGGAGAGCTAAGATAATTTTTTAACGTTGCGAACGCTTCTTCGCAGTGTGCATCCCATTGGAAAGCTTTTTTCATAACCTAGAAGAAGGGCTGACACTACCGGCCCGGACACAAAACCGCCTTAGCTCGCCTATCCTTCCGCCAGCTGGACTTCTTTTATGTTTGATGGCGACAACATGTCGAGAGCACAAATTTTTATCTGTCCGGCTTGCCTCATTCCCTGGGCTGCTGACTATAAACCCAAGAATTTTTCCACAGACCAAAAGCCATTCGTCGAATTCAACTTCATGTTGTACTCTTTCACGATCTGGAATGCCTTGGCTAGATGAGCTATATGAAGCTTCCGGTCAGAAGGATTTTACCAACATGTTCGGCTATATACCTCCATAGATGTCCCTATTTGCTTCGAACATCCTATTCACCAACTCCCAGAGGTAGCTCCCGTTTTTAGCCTAAAGCGCATTACTCGATAGCAATAAGTCCCTCGCCTCGTGATCGACGAGTTCTTTCAGTCACCTGGATCCATGCTGATCCGTTGTAGCCGAGAAAGCATCCATGAAGCCGAGGTCTATATTTGGCCAGGCATCTACTATGAGGTCGATCCGGCGCGAGGGAAACCACTCAGTGGCATGCCTTGGCCGACGCCGAAATCGATGCAGAGTCGCTTTACTTGTCGCTCGCTTTTTTGACGAAAGTACAACGCTGGCCAACCATTCATGTACCCACTTCTCTTATCTCGTCTCTGCTCGATGAGCTCGTCACCTCATTAATCGCTATTTTCTGCAAACTTTTTTTGTTGACCGGGTTCAAGGAATGATCGACGCGGTTCGGTGGAGTGATTATCGCTGGGTCAACTTTTCCCATATCCCTTCCTCGTCACGCCAAGACATCCTTGTTCTATTCAAAAGTAGATAAGGGAGGCTTCAGGCCTTCTCCGCTATCTGGGAACCGACGAAGTAGGTGTTTAGGTGATCGCCCAACCGCATGCTCCAGCCTTCCGAGGGCTCGTGTCGGTGTTTATCTCTGCCTCGCATGTCGAGCTCGCCCACGCATATGCCGCCGACGCTTGCTTCATCGATGCCGAAAACACCTTGGCCACTGCTAGTCTCCGAACTATCTTTACTCCGTTTCAGGGTAGGAAACTTAATCACCATGTGATAAGCAAAAGGGATGGCCTTTATGGCGTTGAGAGAGGGTCTGCCTAATAACACGTTATAAGCTGAGGGGGCATCTACTATGAGAAATCTTACTGTCGTTGTTGCTTGGCACGGGGGGTCTCCCAAAGTGAGCACTAGCTGTATTGACCCCAAAGGTAGCACTTTCTCTCTAAAGAATCCTCGCAGCGGGAGGCCGACCCTGTCTCACTTCTCCTTCCGATGCCCATCTGGTCAAAAGCTAATGCAAAGATGATGTTTGCCAGCTCCTATTGTCGACAAGGACCCGTGGATTACTTTGTTAGCCACAATCGTCTTATCACCACAAAGGATCGTCGCTGGGGTGCGACATTTCCGTGCCCAATCCAATGTTATGGCTGTGGTCACTGTTAGCTCGACACCGCCACCCACTCTTTCCGGGCTCCTAATGCTATGCAATGAGCCTTCCCCGGGGTAGAAGCCGACTCCCCACCACCCGCAAATCCCGCCGAGATCACATGGATTTCCCCAAGGGCCGCCAGAGTCGGGCTGGCCGCCAGGTGTGTACGCCTAATCCTAACCTTCGAGGCTATGAAGGCAAGATATCCCCTGTGAGAATCAAGTATCTCTATTTCCTTCCCGAAGTTGTATGCAATCATCCGTTCGATGCCCGTGTCCCGGCGGAACCTGGCAGCACTGTGTTATTCCCTTTAGTGTGGTCCGCCCTCATCTCGGGATGTCATCCCGTAAATGAGCCTCATGTTACACCTTGCGCTGAAGACTCAGGATACCGCGGCTATCGTGGGGTGAACCGCCAGGTGAATATCACACAGAAGCTCAATGAGGTGTCCAGCGGTTCTCGACGCTTCCTCGCCTCTTCTTTAGGATCGCTCTTCATCCTTTCTGGGATCTCCTTGCCTTTGCCTCAGGCTTCGCCCCGTTGCTTGTTAGTCCCACTTTTCTCTCGTGGGTCGGGCAGCTCCTCGATGTGAGGGCTTCTTCGCCGTTAATGTACTTCTCCGCTTTAGCGAGCACCTCAGCCATGCTTGCCTGAGGATTCTTGGAGATGGAAAACATCAAGTCTTTTGACTGCACTCTAATCCAGCGATGAATGCGGTGATAGCGAACTTCTCGTCTGGTACATCTACCTTCGGCATTGAACCTTTGGACATAAGACCTCAAGCTTTCTTGTGGGTTCTGCTTTATGGTCAGTAAGTGATAACTCAGCTTCCTGTATGTTCTGGCTCCAATGAAGTGGGAGACGAATGCGATGGAGAGCTCTCTAAATGAAGAAACTGACGATGGTGGGAGCCTATTAAACCAAGCCAATGTCGGGCCTTTTAGCATGATAGCGAAGGCTTTGCACAGTACGGGGTCCTGATATCCCAGCTCCATCTGGTTCTTATAGGTATTAAGATGGTCGATGGGATCCTTCGTTCCATGGCAGCCGACATTTGCGGCATCTTCCGAACTTTGCGGGAAGGAAATGCAGCACCTCGGCGTGATAGGGACTCGATTTTGTTTGCACCAGGGTGTCCATAGAGTCTAGAGCTCGGCCCTTTACGACTTCCTTCATGTGGTTGAGCTCCTGTTGGATGCCCTTGAACCTCTGCTCCCATGATCGCTCCCCATTCCTTGTTGAGGAGGGGTCGGTTCATCGTTTCCGATGTTCCCCTAATGTTAGCCCGTTGCGCTCCTCTCGCAGGGGAGTCGGGTGAGGCTCGTGCTGGCTCAAGCGGATTTCGGGTTAATGACGCCCCAGAGCCGGGGTCAGTTAATGACCCGTCGGCCGTGGAATATTCGTGGATGTCGGGTAACCCGACACCTCTCATGAAAATCGGGCAGAGTCTCCTTTGTACGGGGAGCTCTACCCAAGGTACATAACCTGTCCCAACCATATCCAATGACCACACAAGGTCCACATGCGAGTAAAATAATTGGCCACTTGGGCCCCTGCATCAACACTCACAGATATATCCCAACCAAATATATTACATGGTTAAAGAGTTTTTAAATTACTCTTAATTTAACATATATTAAAATTTACAATTCTAATACATGTTATACAAAATCAATACCAAAGCCACAATCTGGCTTTCTTCTAAAACACGGTCTCTAGTGAGCGTCGCCTTCCCAATCGCTCCCTGTACCTGAAATGGTGATCCCTCGACAGGGTGAGCAAAGACCAGCAGTGATAATTTCCTATGGTTACCTCTGCCTTAGATTGCACATACATGGGAACAATCACGTTTCAGCAATTTCATAGACCTACTCAAATGTCTACATGACCAATCCCATATCTGAGTCCTCATGACTCTCACACATACCTAAGCCGAATGCGAGTAAAATCAAGTTTTCAAAACAAAAGCTTTTGTTCGAAAACTCTACTACGAATTCGGTAAAAATATTATACTACCCTCCGAGGCGAATTGCTAAGATAATTCCTGCCCAGCTTGATCATAGTCCTCATCCGAAGTGATGGTGGCGTCCCTCAGGCAATTCTTCGGAAAATCTTCGTCGAAATTCCTTTCCTGAGAACATTTCGTTTTGTTTCATTTTATAATGCGCTCCTCTGATATTCTAGGGTGCCGTTGCATATGGAATGCTATGATGCCAATTCAAAACATTCATTATAATATATTCACATGCATATATATTAACATGATTAAATCATATAAATCATGTTATACCAGAGTGCCATCGATACACCAAAATTAGCTCACATGGGCTAATTAACAACCGCAAACAATTATTTGAATCACTTAACAAAACCTTACATTTCGTACCAAAATTTCTTGTCACTATTCACGTGAACAATGAAACCCTCGGATTCTTTATTCCACGACCTGATAAGGAATTTTCTCCACTCGGTTCAGCTTTGAGGCTATTTATGGCTAAAACAAGCCTCAGGAACATTCCCTAATATTTACATGACTCAGCCAAGATTAACACTAGTAGGAAAAAATCCCTGCACCTCTTGGGTTTCGAACTCCACCGAATGGGATGCCTACGTGGCCCTCGCCGCGTAGATCGACTTTGCTTCTTGCTCAGTCGAGAGCAAACCGTGGTCCGTTGGCGATCGAGAGAGATGACTCAGCTATCTCACAAAATCCCGATCTCCCGGCCCATTTGCTGGGACCTCCCGACGATTCTGCCCGTTTTTTGGTGTTTTAATGGAGAAGACAACATTGTTCACGTTTTGTCTTATTCAATTAACCATTCCAATAATTCTAAGCCTTAATCATTTTTCTGCTTTATTTTGACACTTTGCACGTCTCGGCCATCCGTCTCATCATCTCTACTCATACCTTTTATTGTCACATGGGTACATGTAGTAGAGTGACTTGTCATCCATGTCTCTCAAACGTTTCTGGCCAGACACCGGTGCCTCAGCGTGGTCGGCTGTCTCGGAGTCGACGAGGTGGCGTGGTAAACACAGATTTGGCGAGGCGATTCGATGGTGAAATCCGTTTCGTCATCCGAGATCTAGAATTTTCGAATTTTTATCGAAATTACCTTTTTACAATTTTTTCATAAAATTGAAATTTTCTCGGGTCTTACATTTTCCCCTCCTTAAAAGGAATTTTATTAAAATTGGGACCATCCACAACAAAACACATGCATATGCAACGTGCGGCTACACCGTACATGTAAGCTAGTCATTTAAGTATTAAGACTGAAACCCACGTACCTTCATCCCTAAGCAGAGGGATAGGTGGCCCACATGCTCGATGTCCTCGCACTCCAGCGTTGACTCCTCCACTCCATGGTCTTGCCACTTAGCACCCTCCGCTAACCTCCACGATCTTCTTGTAGCAAAACTGATCTCGGCTATCCACAATGCCTGGTCCTCTGGAAGGTTCCATCAGTGTCAGCATAATCTCTCCCCGATCACTTCATGAAATTTGGATCTGGAGTATACCTCTAGAGCATGGAGGCGTGTTAAGGAAATACCTCGTGGACACATGTCATCTTGGGCGGTAAGAATGACCCGGTAAGCAGTGCCCTACCCTCTCAGTATCTCGAGGGCTCAGTAAACCTCGGCGATAACTTCCTAAACTAGCGGGCGACCCTTTGCTCTCCTAGGCATCACCTCCGATAAGACATGATCCTCCTCAAACTCTAAAGATTGTGTTGTTACATCGGTACTGTCTGCAGGCTGCAGTAGTGAGAAGGCAGTTAATGATATCAAGCTGCGCCGGAGGTATACCAATGAGATCGGGACCATTGATGGGCTCTCCCACCTCGATCCAACATATCGGGTGATTTTGGCTCATATAATCCCTCGCCATGGTGCCGTACGTATGCTCGCCCGATAGCGTTGTATCGAATTCAGCTGGGCAGTGCTGCCGGCTACCCT